>OX596380.1:32588780-33788780 GCA_951394425.1 Tipula unca | reverse complement strand
TGTATATACTATATACAAAATCTGTACATAAAGACTTCAGAATTGATATTGATTTGTGCGGGAAGTTATAACATGTTCTTGCATTGCTTTACAACAAATTCTTTTAAACACATTAAATGCAAAGTCGTTTAAATATTAAATTTGATTTAAATCAAAAAAAAAAATTCCCATTTGTACATACATACACGCATATATGTTCATATATAATCTTGATTAGTCCAATTAATTCAATTAAATCTAATTAAAAACTTTAATAATATAAAACAACTCCAGATGTGATGTGTGTATGTAGCAGCTTTAATAAATTTAATTTATGTGAGGGAAGATTTTTTTAAATAAATAAATGTGTTATAACAACAACGTGCATCAAATGTGATAACACACAAGCATAATTTATTACTTAATTCATTTAAATATATTTAGATTGATTCTGAAGTATTACGACTTATAATTTTTTATAAGATGGATGTTCCTGTATCAAACTTTTCACTCAGTAATTTATATTATGTATATGTCACTTCAACAATATGTATGAATCATATTTTGTTGTTGAAAAGATCGTGGTTTGTCATATCCCAAACCGCATTTCGAGAGCTTTGAGCTATGAACACTTCGGATGGTTCAATATTCAGCCTGTTCAGACTACAGATAATGTTGATTAATTTAACATCTGCTTGCACATTTGGCCCCTGTGGTCGGGGGGCACACATGTCTCGTAAACCTAAATGGCACGAACATATTTTTCAAGAATACCACCATAGTATCCTTTGCTTGTCGTAGGAGGCGACTAACCGGTTGAATCGCTGGGCTGACGACCTACATCCGTAAAAAAATAATCTGTTTGTAAAGTTAACAAAACAAAAAAGCGATATCGCCAAAACAACACCGAGCCCCCGCTCAAGTTCCCTGACACGAGATTTAGGATCGGCACGTGGTACGTGCAGTCACTTAAGAAACCAGGAGCGTTAGAGAGCCTAATTACATGCATAAAGGAGTATCGGCTGGAATTTGTTATACAGTTGAACTGACCTCGGAAATCTTGGAGCTGGATTTCTTCTTGGGCCGCAGGTAAAGAAGGATGTTGTGGATTTCCAAGCAGTCAATAACCGATTATGTATGCGTCGCTTGCACATGAAGTTAGCGAATCTGTCGAAAATTTGTGTAAATACGCCCATAGAAGTCAGCCAGCCCTAAAATAAAGACTCATATTAGTACTAGGCTTGCAGAAATCAGGCCTACTTGCATGAAAAAAAAAAGGTCGCGTACTCCCGACACGTAACTGCGACCGATAATGGTGAGAGAATGATGTACTTTGCAATTGCTCACGATCTTAGAGTAGCAAGCACATTTTCCCTCACAAACAGTTACATGTCGAAACATGGACACATCCTCTTGTTAATTTCAAAAGGACGAGCTCGGGTTGTGCAGGATGTGGAAGTTATCAGTTAGCAACGCAATACGTAAGCAGCGATTACTATTTGTTCGCTGCAAAACTACGATGGAAGTTTTCGTACAGGTTCGGGAACACAGTAAAACGCTTGAAACGTTTCGACTGTGCAGGCCTAATAAATGATGATCAAAAGAAATGATATCCGGATCTTGTCAGCGACAACATTGCGGTCGCTAATTGCCAGTCTGACTGTGTGAACTCTGTCTGGTCGGCACTGGAAACTTCGGTTGTCAGTTCTGCTCAACAGACTTAAGGTATAGTAAAAGTCAGACCCAAGAATGACTGGTTTGATGACGAGTGTCGTCTTGCAGTTGAGCAACAAAATATAGCCCATAACGAAGTGCATCAACGTTTCACAATCGCCAGGAATAAACATTGCTACTCTTACTAAGAGGCCAGCTAAGCGGATTTGTAGACGGAAAAAGCGAGAATACTGGAAGGCCGAGGATCTGAAAGTACAACAACTCAGCATAAGCGCATTTCAAGTAGTTTCTTTAAAGGAATTACTGGATTGTTCCATACTTTCAAGGATGCGTCATCTGCCATTCGGGATGAAAACGTCTGTGACAACATTCACGCTATACTCAATGCATGGAATGGACACTTTATCGACCTGCTTGCTGTTCATCATGCGTCACAGACTGTTGTTTAATACTAATAAATACTGAGTGCTGATATATTAACTTTGAGGATCCATCCCATGAGGAATTCACTAGGGCCATGCAGATACTAAAATGAAACCTGGGGAGGACTGCATTAATTCGGAGCTTTGGAGGATATTTGGACGGAATATTTTGTGGAACTGTCTTTTCGACCTTATTCGATTCCGCTTGAAGTGTGAGAATTATCGCGGTATAGCTCTCCTTTGCACAACATACAAGTTACTGCTTATGTTATATTGGATAGAGTTTGGTTGGTGACTATCAAGGAGGATTTCGTCCGAATCGATCAGTCACCGATGAGGTCTTTTCTCTGCGAATGATTCTGTCTAAATATTATGAGACTTCGATCCTCGAACATCAGGTGTTCCTGGATTTCCGGCTGGCTTATGACTCGATCAATAGAGAGAATTCGTGGTCAGTGCTGGAATATCTAGGTATATGCCCACAAAAATGGTACGACTGTGTAGAATTACAGTGACACAGTCTCAATGTTGTGTTAAAGTTGAGAACAGGCTATCAAGAATTTTTGCAATTAACTCGGGTGTTCGGCAGATCAGGTGCTTGCATATGCAGATGACATATGCATGATTGAACTGAATAAAAGCAACATTGTGAAAGAATACTTGATTCGCTTGTAGAGTTTTTAGTTCCTGTTGGGCTGCAAATCAATGAGTCCAAAACAAAATATATGATATGAGATGGCACATACCGAGCCCTGTACAATATCGAGATCAGAAATATATGATGGAGATCCGCGATATCGTGCTTGAAATATGATCTCAGAGAGTACGCTGGGTCGGTCACGTTTTGCGTGCTGATTCGGAACGAATTGTGCAGCGATCCCTGAAAGGAGAGTACTTGATCGGATGTTCTTCGTGATGAACACTATACCTACCCCAACTGTACTGGTATCACATTGAATGAAGAAAGGCTTGCTATAGTCGGGACTAGCCAACACGGGGGCCGAGGACAGAGCTAATTTGAGCGATTTGAACGTAACTTCTGCGACAGTGGGCCATATAGCTTTTGCGGATTTCCCATAGTGACATCGGTGAAAAGAGCAGCTATATAAGGATGTACAATTTTTAATAAATCTGCAGTACCAGCCACACATACCCAAAAATCATCTAATTTGCTTGGTAGTCCTTGTTGGGGAAAAGATTAAAATGGTCGTGCATTTGTCGGAATTTGTACATATAGGCACCCATCTCCCACTATGTAACCCAACTAGTTGAGTTCTTTTAAAATGAACTGTCTTTTAGTTATATTTAATGTTAAACCAGCCCTTTTTAACAATTGAGGGAATGATTCCAATAGGATAAAATGTTCTTCTAAGTTAGCTGAGGTGACCAAAAGATTTTTGTTATGAAATTGGTGATAACATAAAGGTTGCGGGGCGACATAAAGTGTGCAGGGCATTGCACAGGCCGAAAGACATGATTTTGAATTGATGCATGGGCCTAGTCAGGTACCGCGAAAAAGCCGTCTTATCCCTGGATTATGAGTCGAGTGGGATTTACCAAAAGGCTTCTTTAAGGTCAATGGTCGAAATAAATCGAGTTTGATCCAAACGACCCAACAATTCATTGATAACCGGCAAGTGATACACATCCTTGACGGTCACCTTGTTCAATTTTCGTGCGCATCCAGGCATAACCGTGCTTTGCCATTCGCCCTACGCACCATAGGGTGATTGGTGAGCACCAAGAGCTCTAACATTCCTCACTCACATCTAAGGTCTACATCCTATCGAGTTCGTCATACATTAATTCATCGATAACCTGTGATAGCAAAGTAGTTTTAGCTAGGCCTAGTTCGGTAAAAGACGGAAAACTCACTAAACTCGTTTAATTTTTCACGGTCCACCGTAGAGAGAACATGGAATTTTGAATTGACGGAATAGTCAAGAATTTCATTTGGATAATTTAAAGAAGATAACTTGGGTATGATACTGAATCGGTTCCAAAAATCTATTCCTGTAGACATAGAGGTTGTTCCAAGGATGGCACAATATTGAGTATCAGACTGTGTACTTTATTTTATTAAACAAGACTATAGGGCATTGAATAATGAAATGAGATGGAAAAAAATAAAATTTAGTGGTGGAGTTCGAGAAGAATTTCTCGGATCCACAGCCTAACACACTTATTATAGCCCTAGCTGGTGTCATATCTTTAGTTGCGGAAAAAATAATTTAAGAAAAGATTCTGGATTTTTTAATTTTCCAATTTGTCTTCGATCTGTTTTTTCGACAATCGTTGTATAATCGTCGTGGCTTATGAAAACTGCACTGTGGTGTATGCCCACATCCAAGAGTTCGACGAATCGGTCTGAATATTTAGATTAATAAATACTTACGGACATACACATATACGGACTGAGTATTATTTTCCCTATTGAACTTAAAGTTGGTTGAATAGCAAGGCTTTTCTGTTCCAAGAATGGATGTATATTGGCTGTGCGAAACAACTGGTGTGCCCGGAATTGTGTGATTTGATTGAGCAACAGGAACAAATTCGTAGTGATGCGACACTAATGATTTGATGGTCTCGAGTTGGTGAGTTCCTTCGAGCAAACTCTGGATCTGTATTGCTGGCTTCATCTTCTTGGATAGTTCTAGGTGATAAAAATGATTTCGATGGTCCCTGATTCCTATAATTCTCCCATAGCCTCACATGTTGTTTTCTGGAAAGCGCAAGCATCTAGACGTAATGGTGCCCTTTAAGCCTAAACAGATGTTGTTTCTACTACCAAAAAGTTTCCTAAACAGATGTTTTATCTATTACCAAAAGATTGTGCATTTTCTAGATACTCGTATGAATTGACTTTAGTCGGCTTAACCGATTGATTTTGAAAGGCGGATAAAGAATAGTCTGAACGGGCCAATGGAATAGACGAACTTATAACAGCCATTGAACTTTCCACTTTATTGTCGATTTGCAATTCATTTATGGTATATACGTCTATTTGCCATTAAACTATCCGGTGAGACTCGAAAGCGTTTAAAAGTATCTTCTCATGCGATACTACTTTTGATCAGATAATTTATTGTGATAAATTGTTAGTCGATCAGGTGATATTGGAAAGCTGGCTTCATGTTGGTGACCAGAATTTAGAGCAACTCCTCATCACTGTAACGAATGCGGCATTGAAGGATTCAACCCTATACATTATGGAACAGCTCGGCTAATTTCACAGTTAGTTCTACGGTTTTTAAATCTTATGGAGTCGCATTTTAGGCCAGCCCACGATGCCGTGGGGTTATGTTTCCGGTATGTCCAAAAATCTAATACAACCAACGTCTTTTAACACTGTACTCATCTCTATCATCAATGGTTCATGAGACAAACTCTTTGAAGAGGCCATAGTTTCCAACTAGAAAAAGATCATATCTATATATTGTGATACCTGAGGTGTGGACTTTTTATAAGTTATTCTACTTCGAGAGAGCTACTATACTATACAGAGTTACTATAGAAACTGACGTGGAAGCTGGTAAGTACGTACATGGGGAATTAAAGTTTGATGCTAGCACTTGAGGAACTTGATTATTTTGATTGCATACTTACATCGACATAATTTAGTTGAAAACACAGGCCTGAAGTTTCTATACGAAGTTTTTATGGAACGGTACAAAATGTCAAAAAACCTATCAAATGTCGAATTGTTGCATGAAAGTTTATTAAGCAGTTTCGAATAAAACAAATTAGTTTATACAAATTTAACATTATAATACTTAAAACTATTATACTCAAACAACTAAATGAACTAATTAAAAATGCAAATAAACTTAAAGCGAATAAACTATTTAAAAAACAGCTGAAGTGTTCTAATTAGAACGTATCATTAAAAAAATTTATAATCATTAAATATAATAAGTCTATCAACAAAAAAAAATACCAAAGTTATAAAAAATGTAGACCCGGAAGTGTGTCATCCGTTCCTAAAATTCTCGAATAATTCATATGAATATACAAAGTGACCTAGTGAGATATTGTATAAAGAGCAGAAAGTGTGCTGAAAACTGTGCAGTTTTAGTAAAATAGTAGATAGTATTTGACTGCAAAATCCATTACGAATTCAGAAGAGCCCGAAATTCGTAACAATTTGGTCTTCGTTGTAATATACCGCTAGTAACCGTATACTTAGATATCTAAATATTCGGGTTACATAATTTTCGACTATCTCTTAACAAATTTGAAATATTTTTTTATGGCAATAGAGATTTCTCTCTCTCTGGCCTTTACATCCCATGAAGGGATTTTGCCGCCTGCCCTGTAGACCTCCAACTACCTCGATCCATCGCTCGTTGCCTCCAGTTACGACATCCTAATATACGCAGATCTTGTTGGATGTCATCGTACTAACGCAGTCGGGGTCTTCCTCTATGTCGTACCCCAGCTGGATGTTGTTGGTGGAACACTCTTTTAATCATTCGGTTTGATGGGGACCTCGAGACGTGGCCAAGCCATCTGATTCGGTTGGATTTGATGTATCCAATAAGATCGCATCCTCCGAGAAGCTGCCTAGTGCAAAGGTTCTCGCGATTTATGCTATCATACGCCTGCTGGAAATCGATGTAGAGCTGATGTATATTAATATTGTACTCCCAACTTTTTTCCAGAATCATCCTTAAAGTAAAACATTGATCGGTGGTTGAGCGGTTAGGGCGAAAACCACACTGGTAATCGCCAATAATAGGTTCGACGTAAGGAATGAGTCTGGCAAGCACAACATTCGCAAATACTTTGTACGCAGTATTTAACAGAGCTATATGCCGCGATAATTTTCACATTTAAGAGGGCCGCCTTTTTTATGTAAAGGGCAGATGAGTGCTGTCTTCCATTCATCGGGTAGTACCTCTTGGTCCCAGATAGCGAGAATGAGGCCATAGACCTTTGATGCCAGTGTTGCTCTTCCGAGTTTTACTAGTTCTGCGGGTATTCCATCGAAACCTGGCGCTTTTCCATTCTTGAGTCTAGCGATGGCGGAGTCCACTTCCTCTGCTGTTTGGTACGGGATAAAGTCTTCCTCGCCTGGTGGAGCAATAGCTCAAATTGGGGTCACTTCATCAGTCCTGTTTAGCAGATTTTGAAAGTGAGTTTGCCAAACCGCTAAAACATCATGTTGGCTTGTTCTCAACTCACCATCCCTGTTTCTGATGGCGGCCGATCTAGGATGGAAATCTTTGGTAAGGTTCCTGGTATTAGCAAAGGTGTCTCTGAGGTTTCCGTTTGCCGCATGGAAGCTGATGTCTTCGATAAAGTGTCTCATCTGCGCGCGTTTCTTTTGCCGGAGAAGTTTGGTCGTTTCTTTTCTTGCGTTCAAATATTCCGCTCTAGTACTTCTGGTGTTCCGACGCTATTTATTTTCGACGCTCTGACGGCAGTGGTCGTCAAACCACTCATTGCGAGTTTTCGGTGGTTTCCTTCCGATGGTCGATTGTGCTGGGGATGTAAGGGCCGACTTTACAGTTAGCCACTGCTCTTGAATATCGAATGGATTTTCGAGGTTGGTGTTATGCCCTTCAAGGTAATCTGTGACAGCCGTTTGTTAACTCTCTAAAGAATCGGGCTGTTTTAACGCATCGAGATTCCAGCGCACGGTCTTCTTTGCCTGTCTATTGAATGTGGATGAAAGTTTGCACTTATATACTTAAAGATGACAAGCATTTGATCGCTGTCTATATCGGCACCTCTATACGATCGTACGTCAGTGATACTAGAGGACTGTCTCTTTGAGATCATAACGTGATCAATCTGGTTTTCTGTTCTTCCATCATTTGATCTCCACGTTGCCTTGTGAATTTTCTTGTGAGGGAAGAATGTGCTTGAGACAACTAGGTCATACATCAATGCTAGTTCGACGATGCGAAGCCCATTATTGTTACTGGATTGATGCAAGCTGTTTGGTCCGATATGAGAGTTTATTATGATGACATCTTCAAGTTCGATAAAGAATAGATCTTTGATATCATGCGACTTGTCTTCAGTAGGCGCATGAATGTTGACGATCGATATATATTAAATTTTTGCATGCGGAGTCTTATTGTACATATCCGCTTGTTGATTAGGCGGAAGTCGATGACGTATTGATTCATTTGGCGACGAACGAGAAATCCGACGCCGAATTCCCCTCCATTCGGATGGCCACAATAGTAGAAAGTGTAACCATTGCTGGTATCGTGAATGGCACTTTCTGACCATCTCAGCTCTTGTAATGCTAATACGTCTAATGTGTAGGCTTCGGCTTGACTTGATAGATTTTGGAGATCTCCAGGTCTCAGTAGGCTTAATACGTTCCATGTTCCCAATTTAATAGCGTAGTCCGTGTACAATTTCCGAGGTCGTTGTTGTGATAAATCCGAAGTAATAATTCGAGGCCTAGGTGTAGGGTTCATAACATGATATTGTTTTACGAGAGTGGGTAGTTAGCCCGCTGCCCAACCGGTTTACGTGTGTGGATCACGTACTGGTGATGATAATCCATCTTAAGGTGTCTAGTCCAACCTTTGTACACGTTTCTATAGTGAGCCGCTTGATTCAAGGCAGACGCCCGCATCAGCCGCCCCTAATATGGAGAACAGACGCTGGTTGAAGCCGCTCCTAACATGGAGAACAGACACTTCGGGGTTTGCCATGGGTATTTGCTCCACATGGCGGGACTAGGGTTTTACCGCGCCCGTACTCGCGCTGGTTATACTTTTAGCGTTATCCAGGATACAGCGCGAGGAGCTTGTATAACTATCGCATCCCTGGCAATAGAGATGCGATACTAAAAACAATCAATTTTGAAATTTAAATTCTAAAAAAAAAAATTAAATTGTCTGCCAGATATAGTGAAGTGAAGTGGTTGCTTTTGGCAAAATTTCAGATTATTTTATAGACGGTACTCATCATAAGCGTATTGTTACAATTATATACAGAAAATTCAACACGAAGACGTCATAATGTGATAATAAAAAACTGTTTGTTATGGATTATACGTATACATATTAAATATTAACGAATTTCAACCAACGCTTTAACCTTACATTGTTAGTTAGTTTTTCTGCCAATAAATAATTTAAATTCCATCGTCTCTTAAAAATAATTTAATTCATGAAAAAGTCATGCGCGCACGTTAGAAATGTAGGAGTCATCCGCTTAAAATATAATTATGTCTATTCACAATATTTGATTCTCAACACAAAATGTCATGCGGTGCCATTTCCATAATAATTTCAAAAAAAAAAAACGTTAATAAATTGTCGATGGGAAATTGATATATGCATAATTAATACTGATTAACATGTGGTGGACCAGTTATACCTTAACAAGCTCGTGCATATACGTTAAAACTGTATACATACATATATATGAGAGAGAAATCGGAACTAATTTTTGATTTATACGAAAGAATATACGTAAAAGGCAAAATACGTAAGATTAAGACCGCGAGTTAAACAAAATTTTCTTGCATGTATTATATCGTAACTCGCAACATCTTACGAAAGAGTATATGTACATACATACGTATTATATTTTATTGGCTCAAGTAATTTTCCTATTCTTCATAATATTTTTTTTTTACTTAATTTGATTTACCACCAACCTTGAAACAATTTCCAAAAAAAAAATTCATAAATTCATATACATCGCGAAAGGAGAACAACAGCATAAAAACCAAGCGAACTAAATACATAAAACAAAAAAAAAAAAATTCTTACAATCAACAATTTATAATACACAAGTATACATAAGATGAAGATTAAGAAGAAGAAAAATCGTTATATTTCATGTGTGTTCTTGAATCTTTATTTTTTTTTTCTTATAATTTATTTTTAATTCAAATATAATAAATTTTTTATCTTTCATAAAAGAATCAATCTTTGAATACATACATACATACGTATGTACATATTATAAAATGGAAATGTATGTAGCTTTGTAATAAAATAATAAAGATTTCCGTATATTTTTCATGAAAACAATAGGCCAGAGATTTTTCTTCTTCTTATTTTTAATGTATTTTAGTTCTTCATTCGCATATCTCCCTGCCATTTAGAATTCTGTTTTTGGAATTATGTATTTTTACGAATATTATGTTGCGTATACATCGAGAGAGAGAGGATACCTGTTCATATTTTTTGTTATTTTTTTTTTTTTTATATATATGTTCTGCCTGTTCAAATCGGTTATATTGCAAAAACTATATAAACACATTATTTATTAATAATAAAAAGTTTGTTTGTTTTAACATTATAGGTGGTCCATTTTATAGTAAATGTTAGATGGGAGACTGCGGAAAAATATTAAAATTGAATCCATGCTATAGATGTACATATATGTGACTCACAAAGTTTGAATACGAAAAGTTTCTCGTCAGGTGGTTTTTTCACGGTTCATGCCCGTCCATATAATTGCCTCTAATGAAATTATCAAGTTACTACAATGACGTCATATAGATTTGAACATTGTTTAGAAAATATTTTGTTAAATTTGATTGGGATTGAGTAGACTTTGAATTAAATATTTTGAGTGGAACGGTTTAAGTTAAATTCAGGGCACAAGTTTGTACTAAAATTACTTGATTTATAGATTATTTCAGTGCAATTTAAATTATAAATATTTACTAATATTTGAGTTTGCACAGATTTAGAAGCATATATTTTTTGAGTGGATTCGCTTAAGTGAAATTCCAGAATAGAATCCTAGTATGAATTTGAGCCAAAATCATTAATGGTTTTTTAGGTGAATCGTGTATTTGAACAAAATTTGAGTGCATTATTTAATCAAATTGAGTTAAAAATCAAATATTTAGTTATATATTATAAAAATTATTTTGTCTTATTAAAGTTTGAGTGAGCGCATTTTAAATTACGTTTAATGGTATTTGTATTTGTCTTATCTTAAGTAAAATTCCAGCTCAAATTTTAGTATGGGCTTGAATCAAATTTTAATTATTATTGTTTAGAAGTAAATTTGTGGTGACAACAACAAGTTAAAAGACAACGCCCTTGGACCATGCTAATATTTGGTGTGAGATTATAGATGATAAACTGGGTTGCCCTATTGTAGTGCCGCATCGACAACCCGTATATAGACAACATATAGACAATTTCGATAATATAGACAATTCAAGTGTGGTTTTGTAAACAGCTTCTAAGCTATGGTGACCAAATTTCTTTAGAATATAAGTGCGATGGACAGTGACAGTTTGAAAATATCCTTCATTTTAATCTTATCTTATCCTCTCAGAAACTCAAGGTTGTTTTTTTTGTTTTTTTATTAAAACGGTTGGAACCTACTGAGGTTCCGCACTCAATGCCACAAAATAAGATGATTTACCCGAAATTGCAGGAGCGTACTGCAATCTTAGCAAACTGTAAAAGTTTGAACCAAGGAATGGATAATAACTGATTTATGATTAATGATCCGGAAGAAGACACTTGTGTATGCAGTCGTCCACTTCCCCTATGGCAGTCGTCACAAAGATGTGCTAGTCCCAAGCGTTAGAGATGAACTTTGAATCGTCCATAGCCCCCGGTAATAAGTGCGAGCAGAATTCTGAGTTGGTTGTTTTTTAAGGATAACACATAAATATTTAGTGAACCTCAGGTTAAGTTCAATAATTTCACCTTTCGATCACTAGGAGTAGAACGCCACTTCAACTCCAGTTCAAGTAGAGCAAATTTCTTAATACCGTAATTTAATTTACCACCATTGAAGGATTTGCTGGTTCGTGGCCAACAAATTTAGCACGCGAACCAGCTTTCGCTAAAAATTCAGCAACCTAATTTCCTTCAACGCCTCAATGAGCAGGGACCCACATAATCCTTACTCTCGTATTAGAGCAAAGAAGATTAATGTAGTGCTTGCAATCTTTGACCAGTTTGGACACAGTCAAAGGATTAATTAGAGTGTTAAGCACGGCTTTACTATCTGTGCAGATAATAATATCCCTCAGTATATCGCTAAACTTAAACGCCTCGCAATCGCACTATGGGTAAGTGCGATTAATTCAACTTGAAAAACCGTGCAGTGTTTGTCCAGACTACCCGAAAATCTTAGCTCACACATAGGACAGTTAAATCAAAACCTGTGAACATATATGTTAACTTATTAAAAATCTATCTGTCTATGCCCCGAACAAGTCCCGAAGGCATTCCATGCCCCAATGCACCTCAGTCAATACGCAGCAGAGTACGCTGTACCAAGAATGTATAGGACTGCAATTCGGGTAGATATAGAATAGACTCCATAGCAAGAAGAGGAGCAGGTGACATAGCCCCGGTTATATCACTGAGTAGGCTGTCTTCTGCAATCCATCCAGCCTTGGTACCGATAAGACGTCAGTTTAACAACCGGCCACCAAACAAATGAAGCATAGGATAGTAAGGATTAAACCAGTGATTTGTAAATGAACGATATCATTTTGGGGGGTCAGATCCCAGGAATTGCAAAAGACGCGTCTGCAAAAAATAGCAATGGCCTTTTGCAGCTTATAATCAAGGTGAAACTTCCAGGAGGGTGTACCATCTAGGATGACACCTAGTAGCTTAATGTGCTCTGTTCTTGTGATCGCTCTACCAAAGAGAGTGGAAACAGACAGATTAGCACTGTCTCTACGTCTCGTAAAGACAACCAGATCAGTATTTGAGGGATTGACGTACAACCCCTTTTCAAGACTCTAAACTTCTACCATATTAAGGGCGTTCTGCGTCAGATCAGATAAGACGTTCAGGTATTTACTTATATAGACACTGTCAAAATGTGATGATCCGCGTAGCTTTGCACGATAAACTCAGATTGCTGCAAATTAACAAGTATAGTTCAACGATAACCTTGACCTTGGTTACTTTGATGGACACTGATGAGCCATCCAGCTCAGTCTCAATTATCCGAGACTTAGGCATGGAATCAATGAATTTAACAATGGTTTGATCAATATTAAAATTGTTACACGCACTTGTGATCGTGGAAAACGAAGTGCTGTCTAAAGCTCCCGCAATGTCCAGGAAGGTACCTACTAGAAACTCTTTGTAGTTAAGTGATTTTTCGATCCTAGTTACGAGTCCATGTAGAGCAGTTTCGATCCTAGTTACGCTGGACTTGCCAGCTCTGTAAGCATGTTGCATGTTACTGAGACGAGAAATAGTTAAATAATTATTCCTAATGGGTCAGTATAATCACAGCAAATAGCGCAGTGGTTAAAGCTGCGACGTTTGGATCGGGAGGTACCGGGTTCGAGTCTCAAGAGAGGCGGGATGCAAAAGGGATTTTAGTACAGGCTAGCATGGAGCTATGCAGTGTGCAGATGGCCAATTAAAAGACAGATCTGTAGCCGAGTACAAAATAGGGATACTGTTCAGCTTTCAAAGAACAATAAATCCACTAGCGGAACAGTGCCTAATTAATGTATGAATGTGTTAGTATTTATTTATTTAAAAAAAAATCCGATTTCTCAGTTTCAGGTATGAATGCTTCGGGGACGTGGTACAGTGCTAAAACCAAAACAGGCCTGGAACAGATTGAGCAGATACTTATGTGTAGAAAACCATACTGTAATTCAGCAGGAACACGCCGCCCGGACCACTCGATTAGAAAGGTACAAACGAGAAAACACTCCAGCGTAAAACATCAGTAGTGATCAGCCTACGGGCTAAGTTTCAATCCGGAGTGGCTCGGAGGCAACCACATTCGAATCAACAATGTCGCACCCAGGAAAGTGGACAGACAATAGTAGCGCCTGCACGCGAGGTTAGTTTACCGGAAGGTAGACGAAGTTCACACGTTCACTATCGAGTCTACACGTTGGTTAGAAAAGTTTTAAATTATTGAATTCCCATAATTTATCTCTAGAAATTTAGAATTTCAATAATTCAATGTAATCTGAATAACCTGGTTTATTATCTGTCACATACATATTATACTGTTTTCTCAGCTCTTATTACTGTTTGTCAATTTTAAACGTTGTTTCTAACATTTTGGGTTGTAAATAAATAAATTTAAAAAATATGCTGTGTTTGTTATAAGATTTTTTACAAATAACTGTAAACTGGTTCATTGGAGTTCAAACGCTAAAATAATAACCAGCTAGTATTGACGTTGTCTTAACTGTCGACGTTGACATAAAACATTGCCAAGTAATGTACATTATATTTCACGGGTCATTAACCGCGTAGATTACATGGCGTAATCTATAATCGCCCAATGTTGCCCAAACGAAATTTCAACTAATCGCGACTCTAGAATAAAAAGGTTCTAAGTGACATTTTTAAATTGGTGTTGTCAGATTTAACAAAAAATGTCTCATTTTGAATAATTAACACAAATAGTTCTAACTGCATCAAAATTGTTATATTGAACCTTTTTATCTAAAAAAAAAATGTTTGTAATGCATGTTACAACTGTTTTACTCTCTATGCTCAGTTACAACCATTTTGTTCTCAGTTTACTCTTCAATATCAGTAAAACGTCAGATTTTGCGCTTTTAAATTTTAGTTTGGTTGGATATTTCATAAAGCTAGAAAGTTGGATATTTCATAAAATTAACTTTTGCATTTTGCTAATTTGAATGTAAATACTAATTCTATTACTCGTATATGTATAAATAAATGTGAGGGGCCATGTCGCAAAACTGCAATATTGAATACTCCGTGGTTGAAGAGGGTGAACAAGTTCTAGAATTTAAACTACCTACTACATCTCAAAGCGATTATACAATAATCATAGATGATCCCGAAATAATTACTTTTGTTGGGTCACAAAATACAGAACAAAATTGTTTTATTATAGCTAACAAATGTGAATATTTAGAACTACTAAATTTGACGCAAGTGAAAAATGTACCGAATAATAAGACGGATGAATTTGGAATAGTTTCATCGAAATCCAGTTCTGTTTCAGATACAGTAATTAATGGCACTGACACTATGCCCCCAAAAGAACTAATTTGTGATGGAATGTTCTCTGACTCAACCAACAATGAATTGGTAAGTGTTTAATCATCCGAATAATGTAATCTTTTTTTAGTTAAATTTACTATTTTTATAATTAGATCCCAACAAGAAAAAGGCGCCGTAAGCCTGATAATTGGCGAGTCATCGAGCGCAATAAAAAATACCAAGCTGGCTTAGAATTTGTAAATAATAAAGGGCAACTTAGACCTAAAAAAGAAATTCGATATTTGGAAAATTGTTTGTCAGTTTGTAAGAAACGTTGTGCCATTGAATAATTACATATAGAAATGACACTAAAAAAAATAAATTGTTATAGCGCTGCCAGCAGAGGTATCTTAGATAAATTGAAATTAAAGGTTTGAGTATACACTACATATATATAAATATAAAGTAGTAAGAAATTAAAAAATATTTTTTTTTTATGTGGTTTTTCGTATCACAGGAACCTAGCAATAATTAAAATAGCAAAGACACTTTAATATAATTTAGTAAAGATTGTTGGCGCCACGCTCATATGTCGCTGCTAATTTGGAAGTGTCACCTTCTATATGTAATTATTCAATGGTTGTGCCACGCTAATTTCAGAATCTGAGCGGAGAACCATTTTCGACGAATATTAGAATTTAAACCAAGCAGGCAAATTCAATGTTATATCGATGACGACAGAACGAATAGATACTAATACAAAATGCCACTCTAATAAGGGTTCTCGCCATAAATTTTCGATTTTTTATTTTATTATAATAAACGGCAACCGGATATCTGTGTGCAAACAATTTTATTTAGGCAAATTAGCTATTTCGCAAAAACCCGTATACACGGTATATTTTTTTTTTTTTTTTTTTTAAGTGCTGCCAATGGCTTTATTCTTGAATCTTTCTACAAAAGAAACTAACAAGAAGTATTCAAATCTTCAGCTAAAATTATTACATATTTTAAGTCTTAACCATATGTTAATACTTGTTATTGTGCTCACTATTTAATTAATTTAGATTACATTTATATGTAAAACCTAAACGTTTAATATATTTACAGGTTCATCAGTCCAAGTGGGTCTGCTCTTTTAAGTCGCCTAAATCGCGGCTGTTTTAATAGATCCCTGGCCAATTCATTGGGATGTGTCTCTAGTTTTGAGTAATATTTCGAACTGATTTCTTTAATGGTTTCTTTAATAGTTTTAATTCCAAGATACTACGAAGTATTTTTGCTTGGGTTCGTTGCAGGAGTTCTTTGTTTGACGCGCTGGTGGATCCGCATAACTGAATACCATATGTCCATATGGGTTTGATTATCACTTTGTACAATAAAACTTTATTGGCTAATGACAGCTGAGATTTTCTTCCCATCAACCAATACATTTTGGAAGATTTTATTTTTATTTGTTTGCGCTTTGCTTCGATATGATTTTTCCACGTTAGCCTTCTATCCAGGTGCATTCCTAAGTATTTGATCTTGGTTTGTTGAGGAATATTTATATTGTTTAATTCCACTGGTGGGCAAGTGCGTTTGTTTAGCGTGAATGTGACGTGAGTTGATTTGTTTTCATTCACTTTTATGCGCCATGTCTTCAGCCAGATCTCAATTTTGTTTAGATGATTCTGTAATTCCTTTGAGGCAGTTTCGGGATTACCGTGTGACACCAGGACGGCCGTATCATCGGCAAAGGTTGATATGACTACCTTGTTGGTTACAGGTAAGTCAGCTGTGTACAGCAAGTATAATATTGGACCTAGAACGCTGTCTTGTGGAACACCTGCGTTGATATCATTTAAACAAATAGTTGCATTATTTTGTTTAACCATGTGCTGCCTTTGAAGGAGATAGCTTCCCAGAACTGAGTGAAATTTCTTCGGTAGAAGTCCTTTAATTTTGTATATTAGCCCATCATGCCAAACTTTATCAAAGGCTTGTGCAATGTCCAAGAAGGCAGCAGAACAATATTTATTTTCCTCAAAGGTGTTTTTGATTGCATTTAGGATTCTGTGTACTTGTTCTGTGGTACCATGTTGGTTTCGGAACCCAAATTGATGGTCTGGAATAATATGCCGTTCTTCTAATACTGGTTTCAATTTCGTTAGTAACATTTTTTCAAATAGTTTTGAGATTGTAGGCAGCATGCTTATTGGACGATATGATGAAATATGTGTTTCATTTTTTCCAGCTTTATGTATCATTGTGAATCAAAGATATCTTCCATTTTTGAGGAATATAACCAGTCCGCATGAATGTTATTAGTTTTATGCATTTGTCTGGCAATTCCCTTATCATTTTTCCAGTAATAAGATCATGCCCTGGTGCCTTTTTTGGACTTATACAATTTTTAATTGTATTCTTAACTTTCTTCCACTTATATTGTATGGGTTTGAAGAACAAACCATCATCCATTTGGCCGGGTAACACGAAGTTATTAGTTTCTTCGTGTGGTGCGAATACTGTTGTTAGATGAGCAGCGAAAGCATTGGCTTTTTCTTCATCGCTTCTCTCGCCCAATTCGGGGTGATTCGAGTTTGTTGGCCTTTTTAATTTTTTTGTTGCCTTCCACAAAGAATAATCTGTCCTCTCGGTTGCCGAGAGTTCATTTAAGTAATTCTGGACGTTCTGGTTTTCTTCTTACCGCAATGCAAATCTTAGAGTCTTAATAGCTCGATTTAATTTCCATTTTAACAACGATGATTTTGTTTCTTGCCATCGGCGGCGAATTTTCCGCTTTTCCTGGATTAGTTCCTGTATATTATGTGACAGTTTATTAACTTTTTCTGTACTATTTAAGATGGGTGTGGCCTTTTCAGCTGATAATGATAAGACATCTTTTAAATTTGCTTCCGCCGCATCAATATCTGCTGGTGTGTTAAGAGGGATATTCAGTACACAATTTTGTTCGACTAGCCTCTTTTATTGATCCCAATCAGTTTGTTTGTTTGTAAGCCGTTTTGGCGTTTCTATTCTTAGGACGCCGGTGCTCACTCTTACAATTACAGGTGAGTGATCAGAAGACAGATCATAGCAATCGGAGGCGTTAGCATATGTGCGTGGAATGCCTTTAGTTACACAAAAGTCAATTAAATCAGGAACTTTCTTTTTATCTGTGGGCCAGTACGTTGGGTGACCGGCAGATAAGTAATCCAGGGACTGTTCTTCTATAGCTTCATAAAGTTGTTTGCCTTTCGGCGATGTTAATCTGGAACCCCATTGGGTGTGTTTGGCGTTGAAATCACCCCCCGCAAGAAATGTATTACCTAGCTGGCTGAAATAATCCATGAACTGCAGTTTTTTTATAGCATGTTTTGGAGGACAGTACACTGCTGATATGACACAGTTTCCAGACCACTCCTGCAGACAGATGCTCTTTGATTGGATATGTTCCTTCTCATATTTCATAAATTCATAGTGTTTTTGAATCTTGTTTTTATCAGTACAGCTGTGCCTCCGTGTGCTTTCCCATCTGGGTGCTTTGTATCATAAACAGAGTACCCATTAATTTTGAAATAGGCTTTTTTGGTGAAGTGTGTTTCAGATATTAACATTATGTCAATATTGTGCTCAGTGAGGAATGCTTGAACATCTGCTTTATGTTGTGCTAGGTCGTTTGCATTCCATATGGCTATTTTGAGGACAGTCATTTTTGGTTTTTAACGACTACCTGCATCAGCGCGCTCATATTCTGCATCATTAAATTCATGGTTCTCTCCATCATCGCCATGAAGCTTTGCATCATGTTAGTTAACTTGCTTAAAGCTGCTGCGATGTTTCCTTCTTCGCTTGTTTGCACTTTAGGAGTGGTACCCTTAAGGATACTTGCATAGGAAACCTCTGGATGCACACTACTGTTAACAGTTGCTTTTGGTTGGTTATTTTGTGCGTTATGATATGAAAGTTCTGGTCGCACGTTTGGTTTAGTGGAAGAATGAAGATTAAGCATTCGTTGCTCTGCCCGCTGCCTTGGATTGATTCTTTTTTTCAATTCTAGGTAAATTGGACACCCTCTATAATTTGCAGTGTGATTTCCGCCACAGTTGCTGCATTTTCTCACTGATGCTTCCGTTTTTTCTTTGTTGCATGCATTTGAGTTATGGAGTTCACCACAGATAACACAAACATCCCTTAAAGTGCAATACGCTTTAGTGTGTCCATACTCTTGGCACTTAACACACTGTACCGGTCCAGTTCTTTTTCTGGGTTCCTCTACGATAATTCTTCTATGCAGTAGATATTTTAAATCAAATATTGAATGTTTCTCTTTGATTTTTTTATTATCTGGTTCTAATTCCAGACGGAACAATGGCTGAGGCAACTTCTCGCGGTTAATAATGTTGGTGATTGATTTGCATTGAAATCCTTTTTCAGCGAGAGCGGCTCGTATTTCATTTGCATCCACGTAGGCCTCTATACCTTTTAACACGACGACCAAGCCTTTTTGGCTTTTTAGTTGGTAAGTGTAGTAATGTTTACCAACTCCGTCGAAATGTTTAACTAACGCTCTGCGTAAGCGTCAATATTCAGCGGTTGAATTTTTGTTTCTTTTATATCTCCTCTTTTAATCACGGAGATATAAAATTCTCCATTAGTAATGAACTCGATTGTTTTAGTGAGCTCTCTATATGATTCCTCCCTCAAATAGATTGGTGGCGGTTTCTCTGGTTTTGGAGCTTTTTCGGCCGGTGGGTCTTCAACAACCAAACAAGAATACCGGTTGCTTTGAGTTAATTCAACACTACCTAGCTTGGTGAATTTATTCACGTTTGCACTAGCCGCTGATCGAGGGCTTCTCCTTCGCTTTGAGCTGACAGTAATATACCTGTCTAGCCCTGTTTGCACTAAACACTGACCTACATCACTGTTTATTTTATTATCGTCTGTTGTCGATGCACTTTCATTGTTTTTTTCATCGTCAAAATTTGTCAACGATGCACTTTTATTATTCAACGCACTAAGTTCATTGACGTTAATTTTTAGTTCACATTGATATTAAATTACCTGGTAAAGTAATTTTTGATGTATTTGCGATGTGTTGTCTTTTTGGACTATGTTGCACTTTTTTGTTTGTCACTATTGCGGTCGTGGCGTTTAGCGCCAAATCGCTTGCGGACATTGCTTTCTGTAGATTTGGCCCAGCCTTTCTTGTTTGAGGTGGAGAGTATTGAAACATCACGATTTCACATATTTTTCACGTCAAAATTTTTTATTTGTATTTTATATAAAAAATTAATAACTGCTGATTAAACTTTTCACACAAGTAATAAGTAAATTATTTTTAATGTTTACTCGTCGGTAGCAAAATTAATTATATACACAGTATATAAAAAAATTAATGTAACTGGGACGGTCTCAGAAAGTAAGAAGGGTACGAATAGTTCAAGAGGGATGTATCCTGAAAGAGTAGATTTTATTGTTAACCATATTAACAGCTTCCCATGTGTTGAGTCGCATTACTGCAGAGAAAAGACCCGCAAAAGATATCTGGATGCAAACTTAAATATATCCAAAATGTTTGATTTGTACACTAAAAAGTGTACAGAATTAAACATATCACCTGTGAAAAGCAGCTATTATAGATACATTTTTAATACAAGATTTAATTTAGATTTTTTTTAACCAAAATCTGACAGATGTGGCATTTGCGAACTGAACATAATAGACAAGACACGCATCCAAGCTGAGGACTATGCTGAACACATCAACTTAAAAACGGCTATGCGGAAATTAGAAGGATGATGATAAACAGAGCAAAATTCCGATTTTATGCTTCGATATGGAAAAAGTCATTACCTGTCCGAAATCTGGCATCGACGAATCGTTCTATTTATCAAAGTTAACACGTACAACCCGACAGCACATTTATCGACAACAAAGAAAGTGTATTGTACCATATGGAATGAGGCCATAATATGACGCACGGGGCACAACATTGCATCAGCACTATACAAAATTTTGGAGCGTGTCATCGACGAAAATGATATTACAAATTTAATAACCTGGAGCGACTCTTGTGTGCCACAAAATAAAAACTCTTACATGGCATATGCTCTACAACATTTCATATCGACCCACCAAAACATGGAATCTATATAGAAATGAGATTTTCGCTACCAGGCCATTCCTGTATTCAGGAAATCGACAGCGCGCATAGCCAAATCGAGAAAGTGTTGTCAAAGAATGAGTTTTTTTCACCCATTGGACTGATCCACTTGCTAAAGATTCTGCAAATGAAACCAGCCGATTTTCTAAACTTCGATTTATGTTCAAAAACTCTCAACTATAAACTCGTGCCGTTTGGTGCTTTAAAGATGTTACGATTCAGTCGAAATGTATTTGAAGTCTCGTACAGCTTACTGTACTCTCTTGAAAATTACAAAATGGTATCAACAAAAAGTACCAGAAATTACGGTCGATGACAAAACACGACGATCATTGCAGCTTTGTGAAATCCGACCGTTAGTGTTTACAACAAGCCTTTACCTAGTAATAAGAAAACCCATATCGAAAAAATGTGTAAATATATGGGCCAACTAGACCTGGCTTATTACCAAACTATCCTAGGACCAAAAAATTAAGGTTTACCAAAACTAAACCAACTTAAAAATTAAGGAAACTCAAAGACTATAGTGAAATCTACTGTGTTATTATAATTTAAGCCAATTTTAAAAATGAAGTATGTAATATTTTTTTTTATATTGAAATGTACGAGAAGTTCTTTTTCAGATACTTGATGCAATATTTTGAATATTCATAGAATAAACACACAACTTGCTTTTTAATATGCTTCAAGCTGTTCCTGTGTAATTTAATTCAGAAACAAGAAAATGCAACTTTATTATAAAATGTTAATACTAGTTTTCTCCTGAGTTGTAAAACATATTTCTATGTGGTCAGATACCACCCTTTTAATTTCAGGTGGGTTATAGAAATTTACAAAAGGTTCTAACTGCATTTACATTTTTGCGGATTTGCAGTTTAAAACAGATATTTTTGAAAATTAGTACATATATAAAATTGGAATATTTAATATTTAATGTTGTTCCCCGTGCGTCCTATTATGGCCTCATTCCATATGGTACAATACACTTTCTATGTTGTCGATAAATGTGCTGTCAGGTTGTACGTGTTAACTTTGATAAATAGAACGATTCGTCGATGCTAGATTTCGGACAGGTAATGACTTTTTCCATATCGAAGCACAAAATCGGAATTTTGCTCTGTTTATCATCATCCTTCTAATTTCCGCATAGCCGTTTTTAAGTTGATACTCATTAATTCATGAGAAACTTCAAAAAAATATTCAATCTGATGAATTCTAGCTTGGTGAAACTTTGATTGCCGTTTTCTCCTATTTATTCTAAGGTCGCGTAATATAAAATTAAGTTTTGAAGTTTTAAAATTTTTGTAGAAATTTTAGTTAGAAAATTTGACACAATAATGAAATTGGTATAAATGGGAATATTAATCTATATTTTATGATAAATCTAAATAAAACTTAAAGATAAATCGTTTGATATCTAAACCTTTAAATAAAATAACTAACCCCTCCATATGTCGTTAGCAGTCTGCACCCTCTCCAAATACACATATACTATCTACATATAATAAATTCAAATCTATTTTCCAAACAATTAAACTGTTGTCGGCCAATTGACTCAAACAAAATAAAACAACTGTGTCCTCGTGTACGTAGAAGAATTTTTATCGATCACTTATCTAATTACCAAACAATCATTTATCATTAACAGCATATCGAGTTTTATGTACATATATGTACATCCTTTGCCCACTATAGTGTTGTTGTTTGTATTCTAATTCGGATGAACAACAGTAACATTACACTTTCGAAGAACAAACAAAGTCCAGTGTAAGAGGAAAAAGAAGTCGAAATTATAATTAAATTTTATAAAACATTAATTTCAGATATTATTTCTGAATTACGATAAAAACTATCCAAAACAAACATTTTTCTTTTGTGTTTGTATGCGCTGTTTGGTATAACGAATACTTTTTTTTTTGGTACAGTATATATATGTAGTTTACTAAACGTGAACTATAAAAAGAAAACTTATCTACTCATGTTATGTTATTATTATTGCTAATACTTATTTTTTAGTAGTACTAGCTATATAGTAGCCGAAGTATTAAAATTGTCTTCCAAATATATACACAAAAATAAAAAAACGTTCAAGAAAACCAATTTGGTATAAACGATATACACTATTATACGATATTTAACTTTTTCAAACTGATAAAATAAAACGACCGAAAGCCAAAAAAAAAAACTGGAACTATACTGGAAAACTAGAAAAATACAATTTTCTATTTGATTGCATTATATGTATACGAATATGTAACAATATAATCATATGAATAGCATCATCAACATCAGTTACATATATACATGTATGGTGTGTGTATATATGTATATATGTGGCATGTGTTAAATGGTCTGGAAATTTATTTTTCCTTCTTATTAGAAAATGTCTTTATGTACACATACGAGTACGAGCGAAAAATGAGAGCAAAACAATTTATGGTATTGAAATAAATTTGAAATGCCCCCTGAATAATGACTAAGTATATTGTATATGACGTATACGCGTACACATAATATCTAGTATAGTACGATTTTCCTTTGCAGCGCCGTATACAATTATTTTGTTAACACAAAGTATTGTTAGTGTTGAAACAAGATGATAATTAAAATTTTAAAATTTGAAGCAAACGGAGTTCTTTGCTAAATAAAGTTCGAACATGGGACCTGTAAATCGTGGTGTGGTGACTTTCAAAATTTATAAATTTGTGATGCAGTGCCGGATTATGAGTACTCACTATAGGGTCAATACTAAATATTTCCCTATAAAATTGTTATTTTTTTTTACTTGGTCTATTCAAGGCTCTCGCAGTTTGCCTCGATTACTTCCATTAATTTTGACCAATTGAATTAAACTGCAGGCTTGCAAGCTCTTTTGAACGCTAACAAATACATTTTTGAAATTATAGTTATTGTTATTAAAATCAACTAAAAGTTAAAGAAATTATTAAAAAAATTTAAAATTGAACCAATTTTGACTCAATTTTATTTTTTTTTTGTGTTCTTATGTTCATTTTGCAGAGATATAACCCATTAGTTAGTCTCTACACAGAAATAAACGATTGTCATAATTACAAAACCGCTGTTGTAAATTTTTTTTAGTGATAATCATTAAAATATTATTTACTATAACCAAAATTGTTTAGTAAAATAAATCGTCAAGAGTTAATAACACAAAACCAGTTTAGTTATTATACTTAAAAAATAACCGAGCAAATAGCGCAGTGGTTAAAGCTGCGAAGTTTGAATCGGGAGGTACCGGGTTCGAATCCCAACAGAGGCGGGATTTTTCATCTCCCGATTACGATCGCTGATTAAATTGAAAACATCTATGACCCTCTGTTGGAATGTAAAACTCATGGGCCGACCCAAGATTAGGGAATTTATTTTAGTAAAACCATTACGGAATATATACAATCTCTCGTTAACATCCGGAATATTCCCTGATTCATGGAAAATATCTAAAGTTACATCTATATTTAAATCGGGTTAAAGAGAAGACATCTCTTGTTATAGAGGGATATCAACCACTTCAACCATAGCAAAATTATTCGAACAGGTCGTATGCAACATGATTTATGCCTAGAAGATCTACATCTACTAACCTTGTTGAATTTACCAACAAAGTTATTATTGAAATTGAAATCCGCAACCAAGTAGACGTAGTGTTTACTGATTTTAGTAAAGCATTTGACTCAATTTGCCATCACAAGGCTCTAGAAAGTCTTTACAACTTTGGCTTTGCATCCAACTTCATTAAATGGTTCAACTCATATTTGACTAGTCGCGTACAATATGTGTCAATTGGAAGCGAAAAATCTAAAATAATCAATGTAACGTCAGGAGTTCCTCAGGGCTCCCATATTGGACCATGTATTTTTCTCGTTTTCATAAATGGAATAACTGAAGTCTGAAAATACTCTAATCTTTTCATGTTCGCAGATGATGTAAAAATCTATCATACAATTAAAGATATACATGACACAAAAGTATTACAAGAAGACATCGAGAGATTCAGTGAATGGTGCCACAAAAATTCTTTGCTGTTGAATATTGATAAAAGTAAAATAATGTGTTTTATATTCGGTGGATTATCACATTATATTTGCAATTGGATCATTGGATTTCACTTATTATTTGGTCACACCTCATATGCAACAGTGACGTTATCAATAGACTATACATCTGAAATATCATCAAGTAACGTATCTATAACATCACGTATTGCAACATATTCGACCTTAAAGATTGTCCAATCAACATCATCATCATATCTAATTAAATGAATTAGATACATTTGTAAGATAACAAATATTTAGTTAAGATTAACTTAATTTTAGTAAGATTATAAGTTTTTATCATTATTTGTGATCGTTAGCTACGCCCTTGAAAACACATTAAATTTATGGTAATTTAATTTCAAGTTTATCAAATCGAATTTTTTTTCAAGTGTCTTATATTTAAACATTTTTGATTTATTTCTTGTGGTGGTTTATTGTTCTTTGCGCTTCATAATTTTGACTCATCGAAAATACATAAAAATAAAATTTAAACAAATAATTATCTTCGAGAATTAATTAAATTAAAATAAAATATATTAATTCTATTTAAATCTTCGTGTTTTATTAAAACTATTTTTTTTTCAAATGAGATCGATTTTAAATCAAACTATCACTCATTTACTTACAATAAGTACACGAATTCGACCATCAGTACCCGGATGTGTGTCAATTATTCTATCTAAAATCCAATTTATCGGTGGTGTATTGTCTACATGTAAGAGTACCAAAGAGCCTATTTTGTAGTTGTTACTTGAAGGTTTAAGCCATTTATACCTGTTTTGAAGTCCAGTTAAATACTCAACATGCCAACGTTTCCAGAACTCTTGAAGCATCACTTGAGTCAGTTGATATCTGGATAATCGATTCATATTTAAATCCAGCATTGATGGTTCAGGTAGAGCTAATAAAGGGCCACCAATCAAAAAATGACTGGGTGAAAGTGCATTTAAATCTGTGGGATCATTGGAGATTGCAGTTAATGGTCTTGAATTAAGGCAGGCTTCAATTTGGCAAACTAAAGTGTGATATTCTTCTAAAGTCAAGGAACGCAAACCGACTACCCGTTTCATGTGCCACTTGGCACTTTTTATAGCAGATTCCCACAATCCACCAAAGTGTGGTGAACGCGGAGGAATAGTTAACCACTCGATCTGATTACTTGAACAAAATATTGTTGTATCATTCTGAAATTTTTCTGATAGGAATAAATTCCGTAGTTCCTTTAATTCAGAACGACGCGAATAAGTTTTGTAAAAGATGAATATCGATCAAATAAATCCAAATTTGAAGCTGGAGTACAAATTGGAAATGAAACATTTTTCCGAAGATCTAAATTTTGTAACTCTGAACTGATCTTCAAATTTGAATTTCTGGGCCAGTTTGATTGATTTTCCAACAGAAACGACGGACCTGACCACCATAAATCTTGGTTTAGAAATTCACTTGGCATTAAGCCTCTTGAAACGAAGTCAGCTGGGTTTTGAGAAGTTGGTACGTAACACCAACTGTGTACTGATGTTAGTTCCTGTATTTGTATAAGTCGATTAGCCACAAAGGTCGCAAATTTTGATGGTTCAGATTTGATACGCAGAATAGTAATTTTTCGAATCTGACCAAAGATAAATACGATTCAACGGCATATTAAGGCTTTCAATTAACTTATTTAAGGTTTGTGCCAACAATAAAGCGGCACAAAGCTCGAGACGTGGAATGGTTTGCCTTTTAAGAGGAGCCACCCTGGATTTTGAGCAAATTAACCTAGAATAGTTTTCATTTTTATCATCCGTGATTCTCAAATAAATGACACAACCGAAACCTTTCTCAGATGCGTCTGAAAAACCATGAATCTGTATTAATTTATTGTTGGGCACTAAAATACAACGTGGAACTGTAATTCTATGTAATTTTATTAACTGGGATTTAAAATCGATCCATTGATCACGAAGTTGATGTGTAATATCATCATCCCAGTCAGTATTGTGGAGAGTCCAGATTGTTTGCATTATGATTTTTGCGATTAGGATCATCGGAGAACATAATCCCAACGGATCAAACAATTGACATATCTCGGACAAAACATTTCGTTTAGTACATGGTGTTTCTAACGAGAATTTAGAAAAATTCATTTCGAATGTGTCGTATAAGGTGTCCCAAGAAAGACCAAGTACTAACGTAACATTAGATGAAGATTCAGAAGAAATGTTATGGGCATTTGAAAAAAATGTTCTTAACTCAAAGTTACCCCTTTTCAATAATTCTAGTAACTCTGATTTAATTTTTAATGCATTATCAGTTGAATCAGAACCTGTTAGTACGTCATCAACATAAAAGTCATGCATTAAAATTGGCGAAGCTAAAGGAAACGAATGAACTTCATCCAATGCCAACTGCTGTAAAGCACGTGTTGCTAAATATGGAGCACTTCTAGTTCCATAGGTTACTGTGCACAGTTTGAAACATTTTATATTGTCTGACGAATTATTTCTCCACCAGATCTGTTGTAAGTCTTGCTGAGTTTCATCAATTAACACTTGCCGGTACATTTTAGCAATATCGGCTGTGAAGACAACGATGTGTTTCCTGAATCTCAGAATTATAGATAACAGATCTTGTTGCACAGTGGGACTTTTGAATAAACTCATTTTTTGGTCCTTCGAGCCGGATGCGGCAAATTAATACGTCTTCATTAATATACTTCGTTTAATATTCAAGTGCAACTTAAAGTTATAACATTTGTTTTTTAAAATTAAATACAAAGTTTGAACAATAAAATCTTCAAATTTAGTCGTGTAAAGTTAAACGTATGTGCAAAATTAACGGCAGTGAAAAGACAGTGCGTATAGTTTAACTAACGAGTTATTTAATGACAAAGTTCATCATGTCTTCAAGAATCGTGAATGTATAATAATACAGTTCACAAAACCACGTTTTGGATTGAATCATCGTGTGCTGCAGCAGAATTTGAACGGCATTTCCAGTAGTAATCTACCCATTGTACGTAGCTGTATTATACATCAAAAACGTGGTTCTCATCTGATTTCCTGTCTCGTGGTCATCCAAGGTCATTAATACATGAATGTTAAAAATCAAACTATCACTCATTTTTTTCGATCTGGAAAATAGACGCTTATTTTTAGACTCAGCCTTCATCGGTAACATCCTGCTTGGCCTTATTGATTCTCCCTACATATTGGAAAATACAGCTATCCGTGTTCCAATCAAATCGCTGCGAAACCATTGGTTTTTGGAGATAGTACGCCACTCAACTAACTATGGTGAACATTGTCCAATCAACAGACTGGCAAAATCATTCAACATCGCTGAAGAAAACATTGACTTTCATCTCACAAAGGACTGCTTCAAAAGGAACTTGAAGAACTATTTTTTAAATTTTAAAACTTAATTTATCAGAAATTATCTGGTAACATCTTTTCAGTTTATTTTTTGTAAAAAATATACTTTTTCAATGTAATTTTTTTGACAACTTCTAATCTGAAGTTCTTAACTTTTAATTTTTAAAATTGTATTTTAATCTTGTGTGTAATAGTCAATACTGAATTGATTATTGTTTTGCATATGAAATAATACTTGTAATGGACTAAATCGATTTCTTTAATATAAATAAATAAAAAATAATAACAAAAGGACATTAAATCCACTAGCCGAACAGTCTTTTTTTTTTTTTTTTTTTTTGTGGGGTTGGGTAACGTGTGGAAAATCTTCGGAAGACGATGCGTCGGTGGGACAAACACCTCAGCAACAGTGGCGGATTCCTACCACCTAAAAACCACACACCCGCCGCTTTCACATCCTCCATGCGGAACTATCGTTAGACATTACTTCACATGGAGGTGACCAGCCATTTGGCTCATTGTTCTCCCTGTAGCGCCTCAATCTTGGATTGAGTTTGTCACCGCTATCAAATCACGGTATGTTGTTCTACTCTTGCACGCTCTAGGCGCCTCAGCTCATTCAGTACCACTGTCGCCATATGGCTTACAGCATTCCATCCTTCCTCAGAGTCAAGCATTAGTTGTGCTATGTTTTCTGGTGTTGGACGCTGCCCTAGGACAGCTGACAGTTCCCTTCGAGTATCCTCAAATCGTGGGCATTGGAAAAAAATGTGCTCCACATCTTCTTGTGTACTGCAAGCAGGACAATCTGGAGTATCAGTGTGCTTGAACCTGCATAGGTATGCACCAAAACAGCCATGTCCACTTATCAGTTGCGTCAGGTAGTGGTTAACTTCGCCGTGTTGCCTATTTAGCCATTTTTCAATGGATGGTATGAGATGGTAAGTCCAGCGACCCTTTTCCGAACAATCCCATCGTCTTTGCCATTCTATCATTGTTGAGGCGCGTTCAAGTGCTCTGCTTCCTGGTTGTACACGATTGGCGTACCATTTCTTCCTCTCCCTCGCAAGGAGTTCAATTGGGATCATCCCCGCAATAACGAGTGCCGCGTCAGTAGATACTGTGCGGAAGGCACAAGTCACTCTGAGTGCACTTAGGCGATACACCGATACCAATTTGCGTCTATATGTTTCGAAGTCCATCGCATCACCCCATACAGGCGATCCATAGAGAATGATGGAGGTTACGACGTTTGCCAGCAGCATTCTACGACATTGTCTAGACCCTCCAGTGTTGGGCATGATACGGGAGAGAGCTGCAGACACACTGGCAGCTTTCCTGCTCACTATCTTTATGTGCTCCTTAAAGTTTAAACGCGCATCTATTTCCACACCCAGATATCTTAATGAATGCTGTGAGTGGGTTAAGATTCCACCTACATCAATTGTTACGGTTTCTTTCACCTTCCTACTGGTAACTAGAACTGCTTCGGTTTTATGATCAGCAAGTTCAAGCCCACATGTCATCAACCACCTTTTTATTATTATGATTGTCAACTTACTTATTTCTGTTATTTCATCTATAGTTTTTGCAACCACTACGACTGCAACATCATCAGCAAAACCTGCGATTTCCACATCATCAGGTACACGGAGCCTTAGGATACCATCGTACATGATATTCCACAGTAGCGGCCCCAATACAGATCCTTGGGGTACACCACCCGAAACATTGTATGTCTTCACACCGTCATCCGTGTCATACGTCAGCATTCTATCATTAAAATAGTCAGCGATGATACTTCTTAGGTACACTGGTACTTGTAACGTCTGCAGTGCATTTAGAATACAGCTCCATTTGGCCGAGTTGAATGCGTTCTTAACATCCAAGGTGACAACGGCACAGTACTTTTTTGAGCCTCCTTTCCATCTTTTCCCATCTGTGGCGTTCTTGGCTATTTGAACGACGTGTTGGATGGCGTCTATCGTCGATCGAGCCTTCCGAAACCCGTACTGCCTCTCAGCAAGATCTCCAGCGTTCTCCACAGCTTTCTCTAGTCGGCTGTATATGATTCTCTCCAGCACTTTGCCAGACGTATCCAGCATGCATAATGGTCTGTAGGAGGATGGTTCACCCGGCTGGTTCCTGTTTTTTTTCAACAGGACCAGACGCTGTCTCTTCCATCGTTTAGGGAATACTCCCTCTCTGAGACAGGAATTATATAGTTCCTTAAATTCATCCGGTCTGGCTTGTATTGCAACCTTTAGTGCAATATTAGGGATATTGTCAGGCCCAGGAGCCTTTGAATTCCCAAAACGTTGACACGCCTTGGTGAGCTCTTCTGTTGATATCGGCGGTATTTCTTCCATGCCAGGTACTCGGATCACGTCAGGGATCACATCATCTTGCTGCGGAAATAGAGCAGTTACAATTCTACGTAGTATCGCTGTGCAGGTGGGCGGCGATTCATTTGCCTTTTTAAGCTTTTTCATAACGATTTTGTAGGGTCTCCCCCATGGGTCACGATCCACTTCTTCGCATAGCTCTTTCCAGCATTGGCGTTTCCTTACTTTAATGGCCTGCTTAAATTTATTCCGGGCATTCAGGTAATTTTGGTGCAGGCTAGGATAGGTCTCTGTACCCCAAGCACGTTGGTGTTTCCTCCTTGCATTAAGGCATTTCCGTCGCAATTGTGCAATGTGCTCAGTCCACCAGTATGCTGGTAGACGACGATTGTCTAGCCGCCTTTCTTCCATAGATGCACTGCAGGCGTTGGTGATCATGTTCATAATCTGTCCCGCTTTTGCATTGGCACATCCCGAGAGGCCCGGTTTCTCCAATGATAGCATAAATAAGTCCTCTTCAAACGTATTTGCTTTCCAGCCTGCAGATTTCCTTATATGTTTTTTCTGATTACCTTCCCTAGCCAGTTTTATTTCGAAGAGTATGGCTTGGTGGTCACTATGCGTATAGTGCTCACTGACTTCCCATTTGGTCAACACTCTCAACAAGCAGCTGCTACCGAATGTAAGGTCAATTACGGAGGAGGAGCCACCTTTGCGAAACGTCGGTGTATCACCAGTGTTGAACAACACAACGTCTATGGAAGAAAATGCCTCGAGCAGTGCTGTTCCTCTTCTATTCGTTTCTTTACTGCCCCATTCAGTTGCCCAGGCATTGAAATCACCAGCAATGATAACAGGGCTACGCGTTCGCGCATCGGCGACCAGTTGGTCCAGGAAGTATTCAAACTCCTCAATTATAGCGCTAGGTGGTGCATAGCAGCTATAGATATGTAAGCCGTCAACATCTGCTCGTACGAATCCTGCGGTGGAATTACTGCTGTTCTCCTGCATGGTCCGTCTGCTACAGGTCCATATGGCAGCTTTACCAGTTTGATCAGTTGCCCAATTGCATCGCTCCATATTTTTGTGCTGTTCGCACAAAATGGCGACATCTACTCTTGTTTCATGCACTGTTTGGGCTAGTACTTCCTGTGCAACTTCACAGTGGTTTAGGTTGAGCTGGACAAACTTCATTGTCGTCGTGCTCTTCTAAGTGCCAACATGTAGGCCGTACACCGGCCACTCCCTGCTATATGATTATGGTTCGTCCTTCGCTGGCAAAGCATACAACTCGCTTCTTCCTTGCATTCTTTTACTTTGTGGCCATTTCTTCCGCATTTGTAGCAGAGGCCAGAACGATCAACATCACTTTTACATGACTTGGCCATATGTCCATACTGCCAGCATTTGAAGCATCTTAAAGGTAACGTTTTTTCACGTATACGACAGATTACCCATCCAATTCGTACTTTCCCTTCATTTTTCATCACTTTGGCTGTCGAGGTTGGTACAGTCACCACTGCTGTTTGGGTGCCTCTATAAGCAGCTCTCAGCGACTTGATACATTCTATCGGGAGGTCTTTCGCACCCTCAAACTTGGATGTGATCGCCTCATGTATCTCTTCCTTTGTTGTGGTCTCATCAATATCTTTAATTTCGACTACAACCTCGTCAATCTGCGTAAGTGTTTGGATTTGTGCATCACTACCAAGAGCGTGTTCTATTGCACTTTGAAATCCAAGTTCCTTGGGATGTACATCTTTCTCTAACTCTAGAAGAAGATCGCCTTTTTCGGTTCTACGAATCCGAGCCACCTTACCAGAGAGGTCATTAAGATTTGGGTCCCCTTTCAATTTTTTTAGCATATATATATATACATATACGACATTGCTCCAGTTTGGGTAATTTTAATAGCATCAGGACGATGCCGCGGAATTCTTTCACGTGGTTTTCTCTTTTTTTTCTCCACCACCTGCCAGCCAGGGTCCCTTACATTATCAGGCTTGTTGGGTTCATCTATGCCTGGGTATGGATTTAGGCTCGTAGTTCCCAGTGCTGGGGTTTCGCCAGCTCTCTTCTGTTTCCCTTTCTTTTGTGCATGGTCATTGGGTGAGTCTTGTTTCGACCTCCTCCTTTTGCTATTGGTTGCCGTCGTTATTTCACTATCCAACAGAACAGTTTCCTCCTTATTATTTCTCTGGTTAGACTGGTTAGATATGGTTGGGGAAGTTTGGGTCTCACAGCACACAGTTATTTGCTTAGCCAATTTCGCAATTGTCTGCGTTGTCCGACTCTCGTCTTTCCCTCCACCCTGTGCATGTTCGACATACAGATTTTTGATTGACGTGACCAGCTTCTTTATTTCATGGTGCACGTTATTCCTTCCTCTGATGTACTCGCAGAGGCCATCAATTTTCGCACCCATCCGAGTAAGAGGATCTGGCTCATAAACATCCGACAGTGAATCAGACGTTTCATCGTCTACAGTCCTTGGACGGAACGTCGCAGGCGATCGAGGAGGCCTACTGCTTTTTTGGAATGGCCTCGGTAAAGTGTTTTCCTCCGGCCCTGTAAGCTCAGAGAACGACAGGGACATGTTCTTTTGGATGTTTGGAGGCGATCTCTGGAACATATGGCTTTTCCTAAATGGATCTATGTTCCATACACAGGTACTTCTCGTTTCGAAAGTATAAACTGGCTTATAGCTCCCGTTTCTTCTTCAGAAAGACTTCCAATACTTGTAGTTCTATAAACTTCAGTAGCCAAGTTTCCCACTACCGAACAGTCTCTAAAATAATGTATGTATGTATGTGTTGGTATTTATTTAAAAAAAAAAATGTGCTTAAAATTCAGAGTAATATAATTACATACATAACAACGCCCATAACTGAATCCATTAATATGTTTATTTCATCTCAAATGCAACATATTGATGATATGATTAGATCTGAACTGAATTGTATGTTAAATAAATTTAAAAATCCTTTCAGATACATTTCGACGGAGTATAAGTTGATGCAACAATTGCATCAGAAAAACCTTATCTGTCATGCCGGAGAGTTTTCAATTAACAACGAAATTTCTGAAATAATGATTGACGGTGAAATTAAGCACAGCAAAGTTGACACCAAAGGAGTAATTTTACCTATTGAATTTCAATTTAGCTAGTTATTTGAAAAAGGTAATACTTTGGAAATTGCACTGAACTAATAGAAAAAGCTGTTCAAGATACGTCTAGCTTAAATAATTTTTTCCAAGGATTACTCTGGAAAACTGAACGTGAGAATTTCCAAGGAAAGCTAGTTATTCCTTATTTTCTTTATTTTGACGAAACGGAATTAATAATCCTTTAGGATCTCATGCTAATAAACATTCAGTGGTAAACATGTACTACTCGTTTCCTTGCCTTGATATGTTCAAACTTGAAAATATAATTTTGGGGGCCATAATAAAATCGATTGATCTTAAAATTTTTGGAACTGATAGGTGTCTTCAATATTTGATTCATAAATTAAAGCGTTTAGAAGAATTAGGTCTTGTTATTCAAACTGCAAAAGGTTCGAAGCTAGTTCATTTTGTATTAGGTCTTGTATTAGGAGACAATTTAGGTATGAATATTGTATTAGATTTCAGTAAATCTTTTTCGGCAACATCATTTTGCAGATTTTGTGGAATTTTGGAAGATGAATCTTTAAAAAAATTTAAATTAAAAAGGTCTGCCAAAGAAATGAAAACTTTTATTCACTTCTTTCCGCTTATGGTTGGTGACCTTATACCAAGAGATGATGAAGTTTGGCTATTTTTTTTAGGTCTACTAGAAATAATAGAGTTGTTATTGTGTTCTCAAATGACTTCAACCACTTGTAATATTTTGACTAATAAAATTCAAAATCATCACTCAAGCTACGTGCAACTTTTTAAAGATAATTTAAAGCCCAAACATCATATAATGACGCATTACCCTACAGTAATTAAACAATCCGGTCCTCCTTGACAGTATTGGTGTTTCAGGTACGAAGCCAAGCATAAGGAATTTAAAATTTATGCACATTCAATTACTTCTAGAAAAAATATTTGTTTGACACTTGCAAAAAAGAATCAACTAAAATTTTCACACTATATTCAAGTTGGAAAAACTTAAGAGTTTGAAGAACTCATAGCTGAATCAAAGTTTTCAATAGAGACGCAAAATATCCAGTATTATTAGATAGTAAACTGCAAAACAAGATAATTTATGAATGTTATTCACAGATTATTTATTTGTTCCTTTGCATGAATTGTTATCTCTTCGCTGACCTGTTCCATACATATTTCTACATTTAATGTGTAGTTCCTCCTTTTTCTTTTTAATGTGCTCTTCCCATTTTAACTTAGGATCGAGAATCATGCCAAGATACTTGGCTGTGTTATCATAAGGAACTTGTTTGGAATTTAGTTCTATTGATATCCAGTTAACTATTTGATTGGTAAAGTTAATGTGCGTTGATTTTTCTTCAATAAGCTTCATAATGCGCCGTTGCAGTTTTCTGGTTGCTTCGTCAACTTTACAACCACTAGCTAAAATTGCAGTATCGTCCGCGAATGTTGCTATTGTTGTACCGCTTGTGTTTGGTAAGTCGCTTGTGTAAAGTCAATACAAGACTGGCCCCAGCACGCTATATTGGGGAACCCCTGCAGATACCCTCTTTAGCAATTCTTCTTCACATCTAACGCGAAAATATCTGTTATCAATGTAAGGTTTCAATATCTGAAAGTATTCATTTGGCAACTTTCGATGCAGTTTATATTCCAATCCAGGATGCCATACTTTATCGAACGCCTGTGCTACATCCAGAATTATTGTTGAGCATATTTTCTTATTTTCAAGTGCATCTTCAATAATACTTGTAATCCTGTGAATTTGCTCTATGGTGGAGAGGTTTTCTCTAAATCCGAACTGATGTGGTGGTATTAGCTTTCTCTCAAGTATTATAGGTTTCATCCTTTTGTATAACAGTTTCTCAAAAATTTTCGAAAGTACTGGAATCAGAGAAATTGGCCTATATGACTTTTTATTATTAGATGGTTTGTTCGGCTTTGGTATCATAATTATTTCTGCTACTTTCCATTGCAGAGGTACATATTTCAGTCGAAATGAAGCGTTGATTATATGAAAAAGTTAACGCACCCCTTTTACAGGAAGTGCCTTCACTACTTCACCTGCAATTAAATTATAGCCAGGAGAATTTTTCGTATTTATGTTATGGTTAATTTTATCTTTCAATAATCGTAGAATTACAGGTGGTATTTCTCTACAATCCTCCTTGTGCATTGGTATTATATTTGCATCCGATGATTGTCTATGGTTAGAAAGTTTCTTAAGATGAGATGCGAATAGTGCTGCTTTCTGTTTGGCACTTGTTACCTAATTTCCCTCATCATTTTTTGTTGGCGATATTTGATAATTTGGTTTTTTTAATGCTTTTGTAGCTTTCCATAGAGAATACTCAGTTTCTTTATTGTCTGTAAGACTACTATTCTTTGTTTAAGCTTATTGCACAGGTAATTAAAAATTCTTTTGCTTTGTGATGCTCGGTTTCCCTGCCATGTTTTCCTTGCTTTCCGTTTTCCATTAACCAACTCCCTGATCTCGACTGGATAACTGAAATTATTACGCTCCTTGTTTTGGATTACAGGACTGCTATCCCATGTTGCTTGTTGTATGGCTATTGATTAATAGTTCCACTTCATTTTCTAATTGAACCGGATGGTTGATTGTTACAAAAAGATCGGTAATTCCCTAAATAATTCCCAATTTGTTAGTCTAGGTGGATTTTGCTTGTTAACAATCGTGGAACTAACGGTCATAATGCCGGGCGAGTGGCCCGATGAGAGATTTTCACTATTTTCTAGAAAAATGTGGTTTTCGAATATACCTCTTGGTATAAGCTCGACCTGCGGCGTATAGTTCTCTACCCTTTGGAGTTGTTAATCTTGACCCCCAGAAAGTATTTTTTGCAATAAAATCACCTCCAATGATAAAATTAAATCCTAGCTGGTTCAATAACTTTTTATAATCCTCTTTATTTAAATTATGTCTTGGAGGACAATAAATTGAGCAGACATTGAATATTTTATTCTTGTTAAGTTGAATGCTGATAGTAGCTACCTGCATACTTTCTTCTTCAATTTATTCCCTCATGATGTTGAATATTTTCTTTCATAAATATTGTTGTATATATTTAAACTGAGAATTTTAAAAGGAGATGGCCTCCACATCATCCCCCTTCGAGTAAATGTTACAGGAAAGAAAAAAATTCTAAACTGAAAGCTGAACACATTTTGGTTTTGCGATATTATTGATCGAGCTGGTTTAAGTCGATCGATGTCTTTTCCATTGTTGTCCATCACAAAATGTTTTCTGAATCGTCGCATTACTTTTCCTTATAGTAAGGCGATGTCAGCCTAGTACAAATTTTAACCTCCCTGATAAAAACGATCTCACATTTATCCACCGTTTTTGGAATAAATATATCGTTTTTCACCCAGTTTGTGGCCCAGCTGGAACTAGTTTGCGCAAAGTATTTCGTAAATGTTTAATAACCTGTTCGAAGTGTGCTGGTTTTTGATCTGGTGCTTTGAAAATATGAAGAAAAAAAATCGCATGGCAGTTTTAGTGGTTGTCCATAAATTAGTTCTGCCGGGAAAACATTTAATATTACAAGAAGTATTGACTTCTGCGTACTCCAATTTATCGTATCGCCTCTCGCTTTTAGAGATGCTTCTTTCATTTGGCGGTGACAACGTTCCACTCCGTTAGATTGCGGCCGTTATAAGGAGTTGTCCAAATTCGATGTGTCCCTATAGAAGCTTCGTTAATTCTGAGAACAGCTTAGATTGAAATTGGTTTCCGTGATCTAACTGTAGTTATTTACAGGTACTCAAAATCTTGTTATATCATTTTCCACAACAGTTTTTGCAACAGTTGGTGCGGTAATATCCTTCATAAGGTAACCTTCTGCATATCAATTTGATAGAGGGAGTGGTCCAACAATGTCCAAATAATTGCGTCTTAATTCCGATTTCGTGTGCATTTGAATTTTAGATCTTTTTGTAATGAAAGGCAGGACTGTGCTCAGATGTTAACGTCTTTGTTCATGTTAGGCCAAAAGTAACGATCCGTTTTTAATTTTCTAGTTGTGAGACGAATGGAAGTATATGGTGTGCAATTCGTTACGGCTGGTTGTAACTTATTACGGAGAAATATGCTATAGAGGCAAGACGGGTCTGACTGCGGTGTTCGAGGGATCAGTATAGAAATATTAAACACTGCGTCATCTAAAAGATCCAAAAATGCTGCATAAACAAGCGCACTTTTATTCAAAGCAAAAGCTTCCATGAATTAACCATGGCAATAAATTGTAGAATTTGCCGAATGGATGTAGGCACTGGAAATACCAATATATAGGTTTAACTCTTTCTTCGGATGGGAATCTCTTAGGGGTAATTTTGTGACTTGAAAGTAAAGAGCATTACCACCAAAAACGCATTTTGAAGTTTTGGTATTGATATCAAAATCGACAATCAGTAGTTGCAAATGAAATTTGTGCTTTTCTTCAAGAATACTACTGGAGACGAAGTCATGAACATTTCATGAATCTTTGAAATGTCTGAGCAGCGTTGCGTAAACCAAAAGGCGTTCACGAGAATTCGAATAGGGAAGCCAAAAGGAATGACAATTGCTGTCTTAGCAATATCTTCTGTAGCAACAGGTACTAAATCATATCCCCTAACTAGGTCAATTTTAGAGAATATTATATAGTACAACCGGTTAAGTTCATAGAGAAATGTTGTATGTGAGGTATACGGTAACGGTCAGGGACGGTGATGGTGTTTCTCCTATAATCACCGCACAAGGACTCCAATCAAGTTGTTTTTTTTTTCTAACCATATATGCAAAGGACTAGACATTGGAGAACACGATGGTTGGCTTTTTCCCAATTCCACCATGTATTTGACGAACCGTTTGTGAACGAGACGCTGAAAAAATTAAAGCTGAAAACATTAACTCCGATCAGAAACCCTTTGTTAATGAAAATGATATTTTTACTTACCGATCGGATTGAAATTCAAACTCAAAGAAAAATGTCTGTAAGTCAAAACAATTTACAAGCAAATTCGAAAAGTTTATATCAACACTTGGCTAAAAATTTAAATTGCAATGAAAACAATACGAGTTCAAATTCGACTATTACGAGGCAAGTCGAGGGTGGTTTCAACGGTTTAAAACCCGGGCAAACCTTTACAACATCTCTTTAAGAAGGGAATCCGGTATCGCAGATTTTGTTTTTGAAGAGCAGTTTAAAGACGAATTGAAAGATTTAATATCAGACGAAGGATACGTTGCCAAGCAAGTGTTTAACGTTGATTAGACTGGTTTTTTCTGGAAGCGACTACCAAGTAGGACTTTTATTTCAAAGGCTGAAAAATTGGCCCATGGCTATGATAATGATGATAAAGTTATGATAAACAACGGATAAGAACTATGATAAAGAACGGATTACCCTACTCCTTGGTTACCCCCAATGTGCATGCGGATTTCAAATTCACGCCTCTGTTAATCTATCAATCGCAAAATCAGATTTATTGGTGAGCGAATAAGAAAGTATGAGTGACAACTACTTTATTCAACGAATGCTCTTCAAAATATAGCCGCTTCTTGGGTAGAAGTAAAGCATTCATGTATGGCGTTTGGAAAACGTTATGGCCAGACTGGCTTGGATATTGATGAAAGTTACGATGTTTGTTAAGAGGATTTGATAAAATTGCCAGACATGGGGATTGTTGTAAATGAAGATGACGAGAAAGATTGTGTAGAGGTATATAGTGGCAGACGAACAGTTGCCAATTTCAAAATAAAATTGAAGGGTCTGAAACTTATCAATCGAGGTATTGACTTTTTCGCTGAGGTTGATGATAACCATACCGGATTTTTTAAGTTTCGTAGAGATATTTCTGTTAATCTCCAAGGATATGAAGAATTATACCTTCAAAATAAGCCAGTACCAAGAAATTCAAAACCGTTTGATTTAACAATTATAAAAGTGAAATTTACCGAAGATGCAATGACTTAACAAACACTATATATATTCTTCGTGGCCACCAAGTGTGTGAAGTTAATGCAGGATTCCATTCCAGGAACATTAAAAATATTCTTGAGGTAATACTATTTCAAAATTTGATATGATCATTTTAAAAATTTGTAAAATCGTTTTTGCTTATATATATATTCTTGTCGTAAGATGTAATTGGTGTACAATAAAGCACAGAAAGTCATATGAATGTGGCCCATGTTTCTCATGTTTTCGGCTTGGCATGATATCTACTTGCTGTGATGAATCGTTGAACACTCATATTAGCCAATTGCGCAAATTACAACATATGGGTGGTGTTGAGCGATTTATCACAACAATGAGACACCATGCTCTAAACCCCATTGAAGTTATCCCAAGATTTCATCCCATGATTTTTTTAAATATCTCCGACAACACAAGCGTAAACAATCCCAAATAAAAAAGTTAATCCCAGACTTTTTAATCTGTAAAATTTATTTGGTTGAAATTAAATTCTTCAGGGCAAGTATAGTTGAAAGGAAAGCCATTTTCTCTTTGCGATCGATACAATCGTTATGAGAAAATAGCCGGCCATACAAAACCTTGGCCAAGCGATATTTTTCGATTTTAGCTTTCTGTGAAAATTTGGCAAAGGCGACAAATTTATTTATATTGCGGCAATTCCAAAGGCTAAAAAATTAATAAAACTGGTATGATAGTCGTTTACTTAATCGCAAAGAGAAAATAGCCGTCCAACTACATGCACAGAAGTTTTGTATATTTGTTTTGGGATGATTTTCAAAATCCTGCGGGATGGGATGGGAATAGTACTGCCTGATGAACATTTTTAATTTTTTAATTCGTATAAAAACCCTGAAAGTTGTGAAACTGCAGACCATCACCATAAGTCAGTTTAAAACTGGTCTACTCTAATTGTACTAATTGTAGTGTCTCGTCTACTAAATGTTAGTCGAATTTTTCAAGAAACCATATAGTAAACACGAAAAATGGTCTTGCATGTTGAAGTGCTGCATAACTTTCCGTGTATTTTACTAAATGAGCGTTGGCAAGGTCAACATTTTATTTTTTATAAAACTTCAATTGCTATAGTCTACAAATATTAACAAAAAAGAATTCTCGATACCAAATTTCAGTACCACTTTCCACGCACTCACTTAGTAAACCACACGAAAAATTGTCTCGCATCAGTGCTAGACGCTATTTCGTGTGTTTTACTATGTCAGCGCTTGGAAAGATCGAGTGATTATTGTAAAATATTTAAATTTTTCAGAAATCAGCTGGTATCAGTTTAAAACACCGAGAATAAATATACTTTCAGATTCGATAGATAATATCATCGAGGAAAGTTCTCATGAAACCAACAACACAGAGCAGAAAATTCGAATTCCTCAAAATTCCGAATGTCATTCTGAGTATTAGAGTTCTGAGTTAAGTTATTTAATATTCCTGGGCTTTTTGAAAATCATGTTAATCGCATTGGCGTTGGTTCGGTGAAGTTCAGTTCATAGCTAGTGACTTACTTTAACAGATTTCCAGTAGTGTACTACACTAAAACATTTATATAAGAACATTCTATTGTAAAGCATCTTAAATATATACCCGCAAAACTAAAGTGTTTACAATAAATTCAAAATATTTCAATACATTTCTAACACAAAACGAATTTTAATTCCTAAACACTAACAATTCATTGAAAAACATAAAATTCTATCATTAATTTTAATCCCAATTAAATGTGTCACAACACACAACATAAAAATCGAAATACAAAAAGAAATTTCCACTTATTCATACACAACAACCCATAGTTAAATTATTTGAAATGTTCACCCCCACCCCACCCGAAGAAGATGTGAAAAACTATATACTACTGTCGAATACGTCGTGCGTATATAAAAGAATTTTAGTTGCGACTCACTATAAACGAGATAAGATAAAATTGTTTTGTGTCGAATTTTACGAGACACGAGGGGTTGTATTTGTATATCAGTCACCCCGCGTGTTTATATTGTGTATAGGCTAAATAATTTATTATACGTAATTTTTATGTGTTGTTGTTATAGGAATTTTATTTTATTTTATTTTTAATAAAATTCGAGAGAAACTCGAAACATTAAAAATTTGTGTGCGAGATCTTTAAAATTGTTTGGATAATTAAGGGGTTCCCAAAAACTTGCTGCGTTAAATAGGGGATGTATATATATATATATTTTTTTAAACTAAGTCTTTTGTATATATAAAAAATATTTTGTATAATAAATATAAATATATATCGAGTGAATATATGCGGAATTAAAAAGTAAAACAACGAAGAAGATTAAATTTTGATATCGTAATTAAATGGAATTAACATTTTAACAGTGCGCGTGATGAATGATTATAAGTGGTGGTTAATCCGTCACCAATGAATACGTTTACTATACTATATATAAATATATTTAATTATATCGGAGCAGGTAGATAGGATATATAGGGAGTTAATTAGTGGAAGGAAAAATGTATGGAATTTAAACCAGTGATGAGAATATATAGGCAGATAAAAATTCTTTGATGGACTTAACTTGACATTTAATTTTTGTATAAAATCCTATTTTCTATACGCTATAAATAATTTAAAAAAAAACTATTAAAGTGACCTCGATACTAAATTTTAGTCGACCTTACCAAGCACTCACGAGGCAAGATAATTATTAGTATGTTTTACTCTGTGAGTGCTTCGCAGGGTCGACTATAATTTGGTATCGCTGTAAATCGTTTTAACTACTAAATTCCTTCTAGGCCCCAGTTGTCGGAGGGTACTTACATGTCTCGTAAACCTAAATTACACGAACATGTTTTCAAGAATACCACCACAGTATATCATTTGCTTGTCGTAATATAGGCGCCCAAACGGTTAGATCGCTAGGTTTACGGCTCGTATCCGTAAAAAAAACACCGAACGCGAGATTTGGGATCAGCACAAATTTTTATTTATTTAGCAAATTGTGAAATTTGTGAATCTACATCAATATTAATCCAGGACAAGCATTGTTTCAATTTCATTTGTGTTTTTCAAGCTGACAGCGAAGCAATCTCCAATTTCTCAACTTATAGAAAGATAAAAATCCATTGGGACGGATAGTGGCGGGACAATCCAGAAAACCTCTCAAACTATTGCCACTATACCGTCAACAAACCAAAATAACGGGTAGACCAACTGCTAAAGAAGCTCTGGGAATAAGTGTTCAACCAGTACTTCACAACTTTTCAGAAGAAGAAGATGCTACTGACCGTCTGATTTGATGTTTCCTTCCTTCTGTAGTTATTTCACAGCCTCGATAATTAGCCGGATGTTAACCTTTACAATTTAACCACTTGGCCGACACATTTCTCCCTATTGTACATGCCTGCAGGTAATATATGTTTACCTGAGCATTTTACACATCTGGGATCCCGACTGCAAAATCTTTTGTATTTTTTGTATTGGAGTTTGGTGTAGTGGTTCTCCTCATTTGTTCAATTTTTACCTTCATGTGAAGAATTCCTTTTATATCGTAAATGATTTCGAGTCTCTCTTTACTAAAAGTTTGGATTCCTTCCTGGTATTTGTTTTCTCTACTTTAACAATATTCACAGCATCTTGTATTTTAAGACCTGTTTTTTTTATCCTTTATGATCCAAAATGCATAGAACATATGACGTCAATTTTGCAACATGATGTTTCCACCATAGATGCTAAGCTTAGATGGAAGGAACACATAAAAAAGAAGAGAGAAGAACTAAACATAAAATTTAGAAAAATGCATTGGCTCCTAGGGAGACAATCTGAACTAGCGATCCATAACAAACTGCTGTTATACAAACAAATTCTGAAGCCTGTATGGACATATGGTAGCCAACTCTGGGGATGTGCCAAGAAGACATTCGAAACGACAACCTCCATCGAGATCTCAAGATTGAGCTTGTCGCGGATGAAATTAAGCATCATGCAACAAAACACCTACAACGTCTGCACCAGCATCAAAATCTGGACATACGCTGTATGCTGACTACATCTCTAACAAGAAGACTGCAAAGAACCAAACCACTGGACTTATCGCGACCAGGAGGTCAGTAGACTTACTGTGACGAAAAATCTGAGGGAGGAGTTACACTAAACTGGGGATAATCACTTGATTACGCCGACTATTCAAAATACTGTATTATGCAATGTAAATTACTAAATGGGTACAAGACTTAGTCGTAATATAAAAAAACAATCTTGTACAATCTTGTTGCAACATTTTCAATATATATTACATGTTATTTATTTCGCCGACCCCAGGTGTTGACCACTTCAAATTTTCTATGGAAAGTCTATACAATGGACTATCCGAAGCACCTACCCGCATGTCAATCTTCTGATTTTTGGTTAACAGATTTTCTTCATACAATCTTGTTGCAACATTCAATATAAACATATATTGCACGTTATTTATATCGCCGACCCCAGGGGTTGTCTACTTCAAATTTTCTGTGGAAATTCTATACAGTGGAGTGTCTGAAACACCTAACCGCATGTCAATCTTCTGGTTTTTGTTTAACAGATTTCTTCATACAATCTTGTTGCAGTATTTCCAATATATATTGCACGTTATTTATACCGCCGACCCCCGGGATTGACCACCTCAAATTTTCTTTGGCAAGTATATACAATGTAGTATCCGAAGCACCTACCCACATGTTCGTCTTCTGATTTTTGTTTAACAGATTTCTTCATACAATCTTGGTGCAACAGTCAATATAAGCATATATTGCACGTTATTTATATCGCCGACCCCAGGGGTTGACTACTTTCAATTTTCTATGGAAAGTCTATACAATAGAGTGTCCGAAACACCTAACCGCATGTCAATCTTCTGGTTTTTGTTTAAAAGATTTCTTCATACAATCTTGTTGCAACATTTCCAATATATATTGCATGTTATTTATATCGCCGACCCCAGGGGTTGACCACTTCAAATTTTCTATGGAAAGTCTATACAGTGGAGTATCTGAAACACCTATCCGCATGTCCATCTTCTGATTTTTGTTTAACAGATTTCTTCATACAATCTTGGTGCAACATTTAATATAAACATATATTGCACGTTATTTATATCGCCGACCCCAGGGGTTGACTACTTCAAATTTCCTATGGAAAGTCTATACAATGGAGTGTCCGAAACACCTAACCGTATGTCAATCTTCTGGTTTTTGTTTAACAGATTTCTTCATACAATCTTGTTGCAACAGTCAATATAAGCATATATTGCACGTTATTTATATCGCCGACCCCAGGGGTTGACTACTTCAAATTTTCTATGGAAAGTCTAGACAGTGGAGTATCTGAAACTCCTATTCGCATGTCCATCTTTTGATTTTTGTTTAACAGATTTCTTCATACAATCTTGGTGTAACAGTCAATATAAACATATATTGCACGTTATTTATATCGCCGACCCCAGGGGTTGACTACTTTCAATTTTCTGTGGAAAGTCTATACAATAGAGTGTCCGAAACACCTAACCGCATGTCAATCTTCTGGTTTTTGTTTAACAGATTTCTTCATACAATCTTGTTGCAACAGTCAATATAAGCATATATTGCACGTTATTTATATCGCCGACCCCAGGGGTTGACTACTTCAAATTTTCTATGGAAAGTCTATACAGTGGAGTATCTGAAACTCCTATTCGCATGTCCATCTTTTGATTTTTGTTTAACAGATTTCTTCATACAATCTTGGTGTAACAGTCAATATAAACATATATTGCACGTTATTTATATCGCCGACCCCAGGGGTTGACTACTTTCAATTTTCTATGGAAAGTCTATACAATAGAGTGTCCGAAACACCTAACCGCATGTCAATCTTCTGGTTTTTGTTTAAAAGATTTCTTCATACAATCTTGTTGCAGTATTTCCAATATATATTGCACGTTATTTATACCGCCGACCCCCGGGATTGACCACTTCAAATTTTCTTTGGCAAGTATATACAATGTAGTATCCGAAGCACCTACCCACATGTCCATCTTCTGATTTTTGTTTAACAGATTTCTTCATACAATCTTGGTGCAACATTCAATATAAACATATATTGCACGTTATTTATATCGCCGACCCCAGGGGTTGACTACTTCAAATTTCCTATGGAAAGTCTATACAGTGGAGTATCCGAAACACCTAACCGTATGTCAATCTTCTGGTTTTTGTTTAACAGATTTCTTCATACAATCTTGGTGCAACATTCAATATAAACATATATTGCACGTTATTTATATCATCGACCCCAGGGATTGACCACTTCAAATTTTCTTTGGTAAGTCTATATACAATGGACTATCCCAATGGACTAATTCTGATTTTTGTTTAACAGATTTCTTCATACAATCAGCATGTTAAGGTTCTGACTTGTATTTAATATATTGGCAAAAGATTTTGTTGCAACATTTGTTGCATAAAATGTCACCTATATGCAAAACTTCTTTTAGTTTGTTTGTGACAGATACTTGATTCAAGCAATAAGTATAGTAGAAATCATGTGGTAAACATTGCTCAATTTTGTATTGTAATCCCACATGCCACACCTTATCAAAAGCTTATGCTAAGTCCATTGATACAGCAGAACAATATCTTTTTCCTCAACTGCTCCCTGGATTACTTGAACTATTCTATGTACCTGCTCTATTATCTAGTTCTAAGTATTACGTTGAATCGGATACCTTTATCTGGAAACATCATTTTTTTTTTTTTTATATTTATTTATATTACGACTGAGTCTTGTACCCATTTAGTAATTTACATTGCATAATACAGTATTTTGAATAGTCGGCGTAATCAAGTGATTATCCCCAGTTAGTGTAACTCCTCCCTCAAATTTTTCGCCACAGTAAGTCTACTGACCTCCTGGTCGCGATAAGTCCAGTGGTTTGGTTCATTGCAGTCTTCTTGTTAGAGATGTAGTCAGCATACAGCGTATGTCCAGATTTTGATGCTGGTGCAGACGTTGTAGGTGTTTTGTTGCATGATGCTTAATTTCATCCGCGACAAGCTCAATCTTGAGGTCTCGATGGAGGTTGTCGTTTCGAATGTCTTCTTGGCACATCCCCAGAGTTGGCTACCATATGTCGATACAGGCTTCAGAATTTGTTTGTATAACAGCAGTTTGTTATGGATCGCTAGTTCAGATTGTCTCCCTAGGAGCCAATGCATTTTTCTAAATTTTATGTTTAGTTCTTCTCTCTTCTTTTTTATGTGTTCCTTCCATCTAAGCTTAGCATCTAAAGTCATACCAAGATATTTGGCAGTGTTTGCATGGGGTACTACTATTGAGTTTATCATTATTGGTATATGGTTAACTTTTTGATTTGTAAAGTTCACTTGGATTGATTTTGCTTCATTTAATTTAATTTGCCATTTCTTTGTCCAATTACATATCAGGTTAGTAGCCCTCTGTAATTTACTAGTGGAGTCATTGATGTTCTTTGCTGTTGCAAGTATTGCTGTGTCATCGGCAAAAGTCGCCATTGTTTCTTCTGTAATTGGTATATCTCTAGTATATAGGAGATATAGGATTGGCCCAAGAACACTCCCTTGTGCTAATCCGGCTGTTATTCTTTTTAGTTGGGAGTACTCATTCTCATACTTTACTCGGAAGTGCCTCTCTGATATGTATGATTTTAAAATTTGAAAAAGTTGCTCCGGAAGATCTCGATGAAGTTTGAATTCTAGCCCCTGGTGCCATATTTTATCAAATGCTTGCGCTACATCAAGGAATATAGTTGAGCATATTTGTTTGCTTTCTAGTGATTTCTCGATTACATCTGTAATTCGATGTACTTATTCTATCGTAGAATGTTTTTCCCTAAATCCAAACTGATGTGAAGGGATAAGATTTCTTTCTTCGATAATTGGTTTTAGTCTTTTAAGAAGAACTTTTTCAAATAGTTTCGATAATGTTGGTAGCAGAGAAATTGGCCTATACGAAGCTTTATCATGCGGAGGTTTGTTCGGTTTAAGTATCATAATTACTTCTGCAACTTTCCATTGCCTTGGTACATATCTTAGTCGAAATGCTGCATTAATTATATGCACTAGTTTCCTCAACGCTTTCTCCGGTAACAGTTTTATTATCTGACCTGTTATAAGATCATATCCTGGAGCCTTATACGCATTCAGATTATTCTTGATTTCCCATTTTAGTTCTTTCAATGTTACAGGTGTAATATTTACTTCATCCTGTTTATTTATTGGTGTAATATTTTCCTCTTCCGTTTGTTTTGGATAAGGTTGGAATGTTTCTTCAAGGTGATTTGCAAACAAATCTGCTTTTTGTTTAGCATTTCGAGCCCAATTTTCATTATTTTTAATTGGAGGAATCTGATGTTTAGGTCTTTTAATATTCTTAGTTGCTTTCCATAATGAATAATCAGTATCTTTTTGCCCAGTTAGAGTGCTGAGGTATTTATTAACTGATTGATTTTTAATGTCTTTTATAAGGTATTTTAATTTGTTACACAAATAGTTAAATACTCTTTTATTGTCAGGATTTCGATGTTTTTACGAAGTTCTCTCACTTCCTCTGGATAGCTAGCATTGCGCTTCATTTCCTGCCTATTATTTGGAGTGCTTTCCCACGCAGCATTTTGGATATAATGGATGAGCTTATCTAATTCGTCTTCTATTTGGACTGGTCCCTGAATTGGGTTCTTCAGACTAATTCTTTCTGTTAACTGTGTTTGGAATAGATCCCAATTCGTTTTGAAGCTCGTTAATTTCGGATTGCTCTCTTTCAAAATAATTGTTTGGCTAAGTATCATAATAACTGGTAAATAATCTGATGATAGACTTTCGCTGTTCTCTATATGGATATAATTATCTGAAATTCCTCTTATAATATAGAAGTCTATAAGGTCTGGAATCTTACTGGTATCCGTAGGCCAATAGGTTGGTGTACCACCTGAGTGAACAGTTCTTTTCCTTTAGCGGTCGTTAACCGAGATCCCTAATATGTATTTTTTGCATTATAGTCACCTCCAACTAAAAAGACACTTCCTAGCGTTTTCAGAAGATTGACATGCTGTTAGGTGTTTCGGACAGTTCATAGTATAGACTTCGTCTATATTAGTCATATCTAAGAATACCTACCTTCAAACACTCATTTTCAATTTTTAATTTTTGAAACCTCTAATGAATCGAATCAATAATAGTTAAATTTATGTGTTATACTAATTATATGTAAGTGAGATTTTATCTAATGGATAAAAATACTCCAATCATGGCAATGTAAAAAGGACAAAAAATTTACTGAATGTCTCGTAAGCTGATAGAGTGATAGATTGTAAAATATAAAAAAAAAAAATTATTATAGAAACCATTCAACCGAACCAAAAGTTGAAGTGTCAGAAAAAGCTCAGGTCAGTGTCACTTTTAACAACAAACATTCATTAATTTCAAAACTTGACTGTAACATTTAAACGTTACTTAAAAATCATTCCCGAACAGCATTACCTTCAATTTACATTCTAACCTTATACCGCAAGCCCAATTTTAAGAAAATTAATTTTTTGTGAGCTATAATCGTTCATATATGTATGTAAACAGCTTGTAGTAACTAACAATGTTACACTATTTAGACAAAGATACACAATTATTGTGATAAATGGATTTGTTAAAAAATATTGACAACAGCTCTACGAGTATATACATACAGACATACCTCAAGCAAAAAACTAATCCGTAAAATTATTATTAATAGCACACGAGCTACCATACTGTTTCTGGATAGAGGTTGCAAAACAAACAATTACCCATAGTCATAACAAAGTTCTTAGAATTTTCTGTATATATGAGTGTACATATGTGAGATATATATACATATGTATGCCAATCTATGTGTATTAAGATTAATCTCAATTAATTATAAAGACAATATTTTTTATGTGTTTTTATTGACAGTTCATACGAATTTTTTTTATGTTTTTGCGTATAACCAAATTATCATTAATTTGTAACTGACACAATGCGCAGATTAAAATCTTAATAATATCCGATCGTGGACCATAATATATATCTGTCTGTTCGCCAAATAAAGTATTGTATGTTAAAAACCAACTCAATTCTTTTTAAAATGTCATAATACAGTTTTCATCTAATTTGTTATGCATTAATTAAAAATCTATTATACAAAACCAAAAATGTCTTTAAGAAACCCAATTTATTGTTGTTGTTATATCGAAACGCAAACACCAAATGTAATTGATTACAGTTTATAAATCACCTTTTAAATAAATTTAATAAGACACAAAAATGTTTGTGATGTATATACGAGTATACCTGAAGAACCCCATATTTAAGAAATCGCTCGCTTATCGTCATCTATTATCTCGTTAAATATATAATAATTTCGTGACAGTTGATTTAAGATTTAATGTATATGTATGTGTATATGCGGTTCTTTAGTTTGTCTGGCTGGGGCCTCGATATAATATTTCTTTGATGATTTTTACCTGTCATATTTTCATGTTCATGATTTTGTTTCATTTGTGTGCGCTCTAGATTAAATCTTATGTGTGTGTGTGTGTGTGTGTGTATGTCGTACATACATATTTATGATTTAACTAAAATTAAATAAATGTGACATGTCGGCAGAACAAGATAAATTAAATTAAGATTTAAAGACAATATAACTATTTGTATACGAATGCTAAGATCCAATAACTGAAACATGTAATCTTGATTTTTAATGGTTTTCATTTTTAAAATCATGTTTAACACCGTAAATATATGTATTCGGTTTACCATCGGTGACATTTTTTATATATGTGTCCATAGAACTATAATTGATTGTTTTATGATGTGACACGACGATATACTGGTTTGAATGCATATAGAAAAGGTGCCGCGTCGCAAAGTAACCATCGATGTGTGGGAAAGTTTTAGTTTTTGAGTATTTAAAATTACCCATACATATAACACTTCAATGTCAATGAAGACGCTATATATGAGTTCCTCCCAGGGTATATAGCCATCTTTGATCAACAGAATGGGGGAGTAATCTCCATAACTTTAAAAGCTTGATCGAAATATTATAACGAGTATAGCTTCTCTTGATACACGTTTTCACACGTTAGAAGGTACAAGAACGTAGTAAAATTAATTAAATTCAAGTTTGTATTGATATCTTGCGAAATGATCTTTAAATGAACCCAACAGTTTCGTTTGTCACCTCTCACACGTGCACCTGGATGTCTCTTAGCTCCATCACAATGCTAATCATTTAAATACCGATCCTTCAATTTTTTATATATTACTATAGTTTACTACTATTTCGGTATGCTTAGCCAGGTTAGCTTGATACCGTCGCTGCCAACGAGGAGGCGCGTCTACTATTTTACTAACTTTTTTTTTAAATATTTTTACTTAACATAAACATTTTGTGTTCTGATATCTATCTACCGCTCAAGACGGTATCACAAAATTTCTTGAAAGAGTTGAGGTTGTGTGGCAGCATTAAAGTATGTTTACTTACTGGCCACTCAACTCTTATGTTACTCTTGTCAGATAACTTTATGTTATTCTACCATCCATTGAATGCGACGATCTATCTTGCCATATTGCTATAGACGGTTTTCTCGCTTTCCTTTTAGGCGAGCTTAAGAGGTTTGGCCGAATCTGATCGCCTTCTACTATCTCGTTTCCATATAGCTTTTCTCATTTAAGAGTATATCAATAGGAATCATACCGGCCAAGATAGGAATAGCGTCAGTTGACACTGTTTTGTATATGCCTTGGTAATTCCGAGAAATATACTTCTTTGAGCAACTAACTAGTGTACGACGATGCGACAGTTCATTCTGTCAGCCCATCCTACGCACGCGTATGTCAATGAAGAAACCACGATGCCCTCATGTATTAATGGCAAAGTACTTTTCTTGAGACCAAAGGTCTCTTTAGCAACTCGTTTCAGCACAGCGAAACCCTTCTTATTATTTTGCGCGACTCTTTTGACATGTGAAGTACTCCAAGTCTTTCGTCGAAGTCAACCCCCAGCCATTAACAGTTCTCACCATCTTAATTCTTTGGCTATTTATGGAAACTAATGATAATCTCGGACTCTTTGACTATATTGGTCATATCATCATTGCGTCCTCTGTGGACCTATTTTCTCTAAGACAATCTGTTTGTCACCATAGGTGCCACTTTTTTGGATTATGTCCATTATTGCCACTAGGACAGGTAACAGCAGGATAGGTGGATAAGATTTGGGATCAGTTTGCCACCTCTCTTCGGTTTTCCTAATCATAACTAATTTACCATTTTTCCATGTTTGGGAAATAGTGCTTTGCTAAGACAAGTATTCAAAAAGTTCGTGATACAGGGCCCTATAATGAACCAAGCATGTTGTAGCACCACGACCTCGATATTGTCTAGGCCTGGCGCTTTACCAGCGTTCATAGATATGATAGCCAAAGTGGCTTCTTTATCACTGAAGTGGCTCACGATTTTTCTTTTCTCTCAGATTCATTTTCCTCAGAATCGTCAGGTAGTAAGTAATTAAGCAAGCATTTTGTAGTATCCTCCCAACAAATTGTTGTTTGTTCACCACTGCTCACCAGGGTACTAAATACCTCATTCGTTTTCAATTTATCTGTACTGAACTTATAGATAGAAAAAGTCCCACGGTTCAGCATTACCATGTGTCGTGATAAACTCTTTTAAGCTCATTTGGTTTTTGTCTCTTTTACTTTTAAAATACGCCTTTCGCGTGTACCACATAGTTAAGCCTTTTGCTTTCTCGAATTTAGGAATTTTTGTCTCTTTGATATAACTTGCGTAACTTACAAACCAATTTTCTTGATTCGGTTAAATCCGGAGACCATCAAGACAATTTTGATTTACCAGCACGTTTACGTGGTATAGTAGCGTTACATATTTTGATTATTGAACTATAGTTATTATTTGTTCAACTCGATCGATATCGTTATCGATCGATACCTTCAGGTCTTTTGCCAGGCTTTGACAGATGCCACTTAGTTGGCTGTAGAAACACTACCAATTGGCATACCTTAAGGTATACCGAGAAACTTTCTTTAATGCTAGGGAATCATTATGTTCAAAAAATGTATCGCCAAATTAAGGCCGCTTCATGGCTTCATTGGAAAATTTGATATATTTGGGCGAAGAATAACGTTACCCGAATAGCGGTCGAGTGCTCCACGTAATCATTTTATTTTTTATTTGGATAATAATTTTCAAAATGTACTCGACCTTACGACCTTTAGACGAGATAAATTCTACTGTGGTGGAATATGCTCCTTCGTTTACAACAAATAAATATTGAGTGACCAGAGTTTAAATAAGGCCGCATGAGCTGGTTACAGAGATGATCAATTGAAATAAAAACTGGGCGCAAGCTGGGTGCCACGTTTGCTCACAATCGAACAAAAACAGAGTCGTCAAGATGTTTCAATCGAGTGTTTGGCGATGTTTCAATTTCAGCGATTGAATGATGGATTCGCCTCATTTGGCGAAAAAGAAAGTGCTATTTCATCAAGTTGGGCTATTCGGATGGTCTTGAAAAAATGGCTTGGTGGTAAAAGATTTGCCAATAATGAAGAGGTGGAGTCTGCGAATGGTGTATTGGAGAAACTCAACGGTTCTATTGTTATTGAACATCGTTGGGAAATATGTATCGAGCTACAACGAGGCTATGTTAAAAAAATAAAAATATTTGTCCCCCCAATGTGTTTTCTTTGTTTGGTACTTCTGGGATTACCCTATTCATAATTGGCGCAAAATCAATTGTGAAAATCATGAATTTACTGTAGACTGGAAGTTTTTATTTAAACCGCTTGGACTAATTTGATAACCAACGAATGTTGTGCTTCGGTATTATTTTTTCAAAGAGAACCTCGGTGAAAATCATGAATGAAATTCACTATCTCTGCAAACTGGTGACCATTTTGATACTGAAATTTAGGTGTCGGGAACCATGATGCATCGTCCGAGGGACATCATTACGGATATTGGGATACATTTTGATTTATTCTATACGAAACATTATTGGATGAATTTGTTAATATATCTGCGCTGATTAAATCAAGAGCCATATAATTAGAACTTCTATGGTTGCTCATATTACAGGTAAAATCAACCTGATGTCGGTAGTCGTAGTACCATGTCGAGCGATTCCTCGAACTGACATAATATTTGGGTCATTGACCTCAATTGCTGTGTCAGAGGAAGAATAGTTGGAGCTGGGACAAAGCTTTAATGAGAACATCCATTCAAAATGTCACCGCGAATCAATGAGCTTATCTAACCACTTTATAGGAGTATTCGTATTAGAAGTAAAGATTTGCTTTTGTGATGCGGTTTGTGAACAGATAACTTGATTTTGCCAATCTACAAAACCTGCTTGATTTCAAACCCGAAAATTTCATTCGAATCACTTTTTAATTTTTAATCCATTTAAAATTTTATAATTTTAACTCACATCAATCTCAAATTCGCCTAAAGCTCCATTCAAAATAAATTAAAGACTTCGGGGAGGAGATTTTCGACTAAATCTAAATCATTTCAATTTTAATTCAAAATTTCTAGTAAGATGTTCAAACTCATTCAAATTAAATTCAAAATAACTTTGTATGCCATATGATTGAATGCAGTAGATTCATTTAACTCAAACTGTATAACTTAAATTTCTTTATCAAACACTATTCAAACCAACTCACATAAATGAATACTTTTAAATTCAACGCCATAATTTCAAAAAATTGAATAATTTATTCGACTCTACTCGTCCGCCTTAACCGAATTTTATTCAAATTTCTTTAAAACTTCATTTGAACACAACAGGTCCTGATTTTCGCACCCAAAAAATATCACCAATCAGCTGAATCATTTTAACATTTTAATTATGAGAATCGTCTTATAGCGGAGTAGTGAACATTTCTATTTATTAATTCTGACAAAGCCATTTTTAATCGGACTAATTTACAAAAACACAAAATATAACTTTGAAAGGACTTAAAGTGAAATTTGAAGCGGCAAATATATCACCAATATGCCTATATACTACGAGTATGTACATACAAATATATATTTTTTTTAAATTGAAACCAAACAAATCGAATCAATGTATTAAGAATTTGTATAGATTAGCCCATATCAAGATATCACCCTCTGTAGAGTATATACAAGTACATAATGTACAATGAAAAGTAATTAAATATCCAACAATAATAAAATTTCCAATGGACACGTGTCTATCATCAAAAATTATGGATGGAAATCGGTTGCAATAAATAACCTCAATTATTTAATCCGGTAATTCGATCCTTGTATAATTTTTATTTTTATCCTCAGACCTTATACTAAACATACATATATATATATATATAAAGGATTATAATTTGTTGTACTGTACTGTAAGTACAAATAATTTGTCTAAGAAACAAACAAAATCCTATTTACGGGTCTTACACATGCATGTTATACATATACATACAATAAAAATTATTTGACTTAAAGTGAAACTATATCGAATATCATTGTTGTGCAATAACTGTCACTTAAAGCCACGTGAACAAAACTTCCTTCCCCATATGTGTAACAAAAATCTTCGTAATGACAACAATAAAAATTTCTATTCATGTTTTAATGCATTTATATTCTGTGTATGGATATATAGGGACTCAGGAGGATGTTATACATTTTATATACTGCAGAGTTGTGTGATGATTTTGTAAAAATTCGTATAATTATTGCGTACATGATATTCAATCGTACTCATCCTTAAGTGTTTACTGACAAATCAATTAATCATTTGTATGTGCGGTTATTCCGTATGCCCTGCAGAGTATATACGTTTATAAAGGATAACTATAATTATATGGTTTAATTCGGAACTATATAAATTAAAACATTTCTTGTCAAAGCGCATATTGAACAGATTTGACATTATATTAAAATTGCTTAAATATTTTAAATTCCATAATGCTGCTTATGTAAGTTAGCGCTTTATAACGTCTGTTAAATTTGTAAGATCAATAAATCGGTTAAATCCACAAAACAAAACTGCAACAACAAAAAAATGGCGATTGAATTTTCCGCACGCAACCCATTCTACATCTCTGCATATATGTATGTATGTCTGCATACATATATGTATCTATATTAAATAACTTTAAAAAATCGTGCCAGACAATTAAAAAACGCAAGCAAAATCGAATAAATAAACAAATCTATATTTAACAAATAAACAAGACACACAGACACAAACCAGTAACGACGACGACGACGACAAAATCAAGACAAAATCTAAACAGACAGAAACAGACATAAAAATATGCCGAAATGAAATAAATAACAAAACAAAAGAAAAACAAATTATTGTTTCTTTTGTTTTTGACATCAAATTGACAGAAATTTTAAAGTTTTTTTCGCTGGGATTTTCGCAATTTTTTTGTTTTTGCTTAGTTATTTTGTTGCTCTATCTGTTCACGATTGGGCTTTAAGGATGATTTTATTTATTTATTTTTGTTGTTGCAAATCATATTGAATTATGTAATCTGCGGGAATGTAATTTTTTGTGGTGTGCGAAAAAACCGCCAATAAAGACATTTTTTTTTGGTTTTGACGGAAATTTATTTTCGATCCCAGTGTCAGATGATTACTATACATACAGCATGAATTATGTTATATGCTTATTAATAGTCGTATGCGGTATTTCGGGGTTTAAATTCAAAATTTACTGGTATTTGTCCTAAATCTGTCCTAAAAGCAACAACAACAAATTATTATGCATGTGTGTGTGAGTGTAAATGTAATATAAAAGTTTCGCTATATAACGAATTTTTTCTTAGAGCTGTGTCTGAATAAATTGAAACCAAATTGGTGTACCGTAATGTTGAATGATTTGGCCAATCAATTAATAGGATCGTTCTCCCCGTAATTTGTGAAATGGTGTTCATGACCCAAAAATCGATGAAAATGAAGCCGTCCTACCCGGAACATGAATTGAGATGTTTTCGGTGATGTACGGTGAATCAATATGGCCGAGAAAAACGTTTCCTATAACGGCAGCATCAAAAAGAACTCTTCTATTTTCAAAGATTCAGATTTTGTAGGTTTAGCACCTTGTCTTATAAAGTGGTAAGCGTATCACATTTTCATGATAAGGTATATCGTATAGTAGTAATCCCAATTGGTTTTCTTTAATAGATTTAAGAGGATTTTTTTTTTGAACACTTTCAGTTCTTTTGTTATGAATTGAATAGTATGGACTCCAGACAGTTGCCCCATACTCTACTTGGGATCTTACTTAGGCGAAATACAGCGTCAATAATGTTGATTTGTCATGAAATTCGCTTTGGCTATATACGATGTTATCCATAGGCCTGTTAAACGTCATGTTTTGGATATTTGTGACACCCAGATCTATAGTTTCACAAACACGCTGCAATTCGGCCCCCTTTATTTGTTTTTTTTTTAATATAGGATTTTTCTTTCTGTGAAACGGCCCTTTCTGGTCACACCGCAAACACGTAGCTCGGTCGATGAAAACAAGAAATATCCAGAGTCCAATATGTGATCCTTGAGGAACACCCGAAATAACTCTGATAACTTTGGGTTTCTTATTTTCAATTAACACATTTTGAGTGCGGTTTGTTAAATACGAGCTGATTCATATTACAAATTTCACAAAATTTTCAAATGCGTTAAGACTATCGAGGTCCTTATACGATGATAAATAGAATCAAATGCTTTGGCTAATGTCCGTTTAAACTATGTACTTCCATCTGATAATGCTTTTCAATTTCGTTAATCGTCCTACTAGTAAATTCCACTATTGGTGGTCTGGTGAGAAGCTGTCTGGGGGAATCAAGTTGCTTGTTGCCAGCTTCGTATCTTGCAGCTTCCACATGTGTGCGTGTTACCTCCCTGTGGTGAACTGGGGGCTCATGATCTCTAAGATCTGCAACATTCCGTTGGAGCAGAGAATGGATAGAGACAAGGATACGCTTGCGTGGGCAAGATGTATCAGTGAGCCAAAGCAGGAGGGCTCTGTTGTGATCTCACAGCCGAAAAGGCAGAGATCGATGATGAACCGCCTAAGAAGTCTAAAAAGAAGTGGGTTCCAGGTAATGTTACCAGGCCCATCAACAAGGTGCTAAAATGCACGAGGAGGAGAATATACCACCAGGTAGGTTGGTTAGTGCAATAATTGAGTCTCAAAAACGAAAAGTAGGAATCATCATGTACTAACCTAAATATATGTAATATCGGGTGCAAGGCAACCTTCATTACTAAAAATAGACAAGAAGTGCTGGACATCACACTTGTCTCGGATTTTATTAAGGAGAGGTTAATGAACTGGAAAGAGTTCGACTTGATGCTCTAGAAGCCAAGCTATCTGATGCTTTTAACAAGGCCATGTTAGGTGCATGTCCTATCAGTAGACCCTTGGGTAAATCTCCGCCACCCTGGTGGTCGAGAGAACTCCAAGGTACTCGTAAGAAATGCAGGAGACTGTTCAAGAAAGCGAGGAACACAAATGCTGCTGCAGATTGGGACTGTTACAATAAAGTCCTCAAAACCTATAAGTACGAGCTGAGAACAGCCAAAACGAGCGCCTGGAAGCTCTACTGTGGCAATACAGAAGTCCTCGGAGGCGGCCAGGCTACGCAAAAATATACTATGTTCTAGTCCTTCCATCCCGAGTTACCTACAACGACCGGATGGTTCATGGACTACATGTAGTGAGGAATCTCTGGAGCTAGAAACGCATTTCCCGTACTAGCTCCGGAGAGACCCATGATAAATAGGGGTGTAGTCTCCGTAAGCCTTATAGTAAACGGGCGGAATATTTTATAGGCAATAAACAGGTTTAAGCCATACAAGGCGGTAGGACCTAATGGCATTATCCCTGCGGATATCCAGCAAACTATTGACTTAACCCTACCCTGGCTGGAAGTTATCTTCGATGGCAGCCTAGAACTCTGTCACATTCCTAGAAAGTGGACTAAAGTAAAAGTAATATTTATACCTAAAGCGGGAAAAAGCTCTCACTGCTATCCCAAAGACTTTAGGCCTATAAGCTTATCTTCTTTCTGTTGAAAGCACTGGAAAGACAAATAGAGGCTCACATTAGAGGTTCAATCAAGCCGGGCGAGCTGTCGGGATCTCAACACGCATACTGTAAGGAACGATCGGTGGAAACAGCTCTCCACTCCCTTATAGCCCCGATTGAGAAATCATTTGAATATAAGGAATATTCAATGGTAACCTTCTTGGAAATAGAGAGGGCCTTTAGCAAGGTCAGACCAGGGGAAATCACTCGGGCCCTTGCGTGTCTGGGTGTAGACGGATCACTCAGAGGCTGGATAGATCAAATTCTTAGAAGCTGGATCGTGACAGCTTATCTGGGTGGGACGTCTGCCGGCAGATACGTGAGCAGAGGGACACCTCAAGGTGGGGTTCTATCCCCCCTTCTTTGGAACTTGCTCATAAATGACCTGTTACTAAACCTGGAAGGGCAAGGCTTCAAGGTGGTTGCTTACGCGGATGACGTTGTTAATGCGGTCTTCGGTAAATATCCTAGTACGCTAAGTGATCACATGCAATGCGCGCTTGGCTACCTCTCTGAGTGGGCACACGGGCGCGGACTGAACGCAAACCCACATAAAACGGAGCTGGTTCTCTTTACCAGAAGGCACAAACTTCCTCAGTGTGACCCTCCAACATTAAATGGTACTCGCTTGATCTTTACGGGTAGAAACTCTACTCCTGCAAAAATACCATTGGGAAGAGATGGGGTATGGAGCCCCACATAGTACACTGGCTCTACGTCTCAGTGGTCATAGCCTATACCACTGTATGGGGTTGTCGTTTGGTGGCCATCGTTAAAAATTATGGCCAACCTTAAACTATTGATGAAAGTCCAAAGAACGGCCTGCTTGTGTATAAGTGGGGCTCTTAGGAGCACACCTTCTCAAGCTCTGGAGATTCTCAGTCATCTTACTACCTTGGATATTGCGGCTGAGCTGCTTGCATCTTGCACAGCCATTCTGCTCAAATTCATATCTATGTGGACCTGTAACAATGCAGGGCACTCATCTATCCTATTCAACAGGGGTATTCCGGAAGCTACCGACTACGCTATTCCTTTGCCATCTGCTGAGATGAGATTCCAAACTGAGTTTCCCACCAGAGAGGACTGGCTGAACGAAACGGTTATGGACAATGAGGCGATAAGCTTCTTCACGGATGTCACAAAAAGGGATAGAGGGAGTTCCCTCGGAGGAGTTCAGCAACCATGTTTCGTGGAGCAAGACAAACCATTTAGCTTTAGTGGTTTAGGATGCGATGCTAATGCTCATCACACGTTAAAGGGTAGCATAAATATTAATGATAGGTATTTATCTCTACTTAATTACCTGAAGACATCTGAGCTTGAAATCCTTAACAAAGGCTGTGAGCCTACCTTTATCAATTCAGTAAGGAGGGAAGTGATTGACACTAGTTTGTGCTCCATGCCGATTATCTATTTGATCTGTAATTGGATGGTAACCAATGACATTCTCACCACCCATCTCACCATCTCGTTTAATTTAAATCTGAGAAGACCTACTCTTTAACCTTATCGTAACAAGAAGCTTACCAACTGGGAGTTATTCTCTCTTGAGTTGGAACCTCGGCTGGTTTCGTTGGGAGAGATATGTTCGACTGAGGACATTGAATTGCTAGCCTCATATTTAACGCATGCAGTCACGTCAGCCTTCGAAATATCTTGTCCTCTTATTGCCAAGAAAAAATCTCAGAATAAGCCCTTTTGGTGTTCTGATGTTAAAAAACTGAGGAAAACTGCTAGGAGACTGAAAAACAAAGCCAAAAGATCTGACCTTCAGCTTGATAGGGATAACTTTTTGGCAGCTCAAAAAGAATATAAGAAAATGCTTAGATCCGCTCGTATAGGACTTCTTGGATTAGCTTCTGCGAAGAAATTAATAGTATCTCTGGGATCGCCAGACTTAATAGGTCCTTGATTAGAAATGATTCCTGCCATTCCAGATTAACCTCTTTCAGGAATGAAATTGTCGAACTACTACTTTCTGTTTTTTTCCCTGGGTGCAATGTTATCAATCATGATTATGTTGCTGACGCCCAGCCCAATGATACTGATTATTCACCCGACTGGGACTTAGCGTGTAGGCTAGTCATTCTCAACAACTTGCGATGGAGCGTTCCCCTTTTTACCTTAAAAATCAGGTGCTTCAGATGCAGTTTTTCCTGCTGAATTACAGGATGGGTTTCCCCTAATTCAGGAACATTTACTTCAACTCTGTCAAGCGTGCTTTGCGTTTGGAAATGTTTCACAGTCCTGGGGCAGGAGTAGAGTTGTGTTCATCCCGAAAGCTGTGGAAAGACGGATTATACCGATCCAAAGGCATATCGTCCTATTAGTCTTTCTTCAACTTTTCTCATAACTCTGAAAAGAATTGTTGACAGATATATTAGGGATGATCACTTATCTGTCATCCCACTCAGTGGCACTCAACATGCTTAAAGAGTTGGGGGATCACGTAAAACTGCGCTGCATGAACTTGTAACGAGCATTGGGCACTTTCCTTGATATTGCGGGTGCCTTTGATAGTACTTCTTTCGCTTCCATCACTGAAGACTGCTCAAATTTTGGAATTGACCAAACCATTGATACTTGGATTGGATCTTTGAATACTGGAGAGCTGTTTGCTCCTTGTCTTTTTGGAAAAACTATCTGGATGTCATTCTGGACAATAAACTCTCCTGGAAATCTCATATTGAAATAAAACTGCAAAAGGTCACTTCCATTTTCTGGCAGTGCAGAAGGGCATTTGGGAGGTCGTGGGGTCTGACCTTTAAAATGCTGGATGTTTATTTACAAATCCCTAGCTTTACCTATGCTATTATACGCGTCTGTGGTTTGGTGGCCTGTGGTTCAGTCAGTTTCTGTCATTGCGAAGCTTAATAGCATACAAGGTATGGCTTATCGAGCTATTACGGGTGCTATGACCTCGTCTTCTATACTTGCTTTGCAGGCAATTTTATTTCTGCCCCACAGCAGTCGGTCATCGTAGACACAGCATGCTCCGCTGCCTTTCGCCCGCGTGGATGTCTCAGGAATTCAATGACTGGGGGGCTCAGTCGCTCGTATTTTTCGCTGACGGGTCTCACTCTAATTTTGCTGCTGGTGTGGGAACCTATTGTCCTGTACATGGCCAACAATCTTGTGGTAGTCTAGGCCGAAACTGCACGGTATTCCAAGCGAAGCAGATTGCACTCACACGTTGTGCGATTAACGGTTCTAACCTCGCTGTTTCCGGAAAGGACATTATTCTATGCAGTGGTATAGTAATCCTGTACTCAATTCATTACGAAATCATATGATCACTTCCAAACTGGTCACGGACTGTAAACATTTTAATTACGTCCATTGCTCTAATAATAGAGTTATGTGGGTTCCGGCTCATTGTGGCATTGAAGGTAATCAGATAGCTGATGTTTTAGCTAAAACAGGCTCAAGGATGAAATTCATTGAACCTGAACCGGCAGTGACCCCGACCTTTAATTGTGGTAAGGAAGCTATGAAGAACTACATACTTTTCAGGATAAGCGTTATAATTGGCTATAACTTCTACTACATGCCGTGTGGGTAAGTACTTCATTTGTGAACCTAATCTGAGGCTCACAAAGTTTGCTCTATCTTTGAAGAACCAACTGAGAGTTCTGGTCGCTCTTCTGAGCGGCCATATGGTCGTTTTAAACTCCATTTACAAAGAATGGGACTTGTTCAAGATTCCTTGTGTGACAACTGTCTTGAAAATGGCGATGACAGCATTCAGTTTGTCTGTGGCTGTCCCGCTTTTGAGGTAGTTAGGCCCCGATTTCTTAATCACAGATCTTTAAATGTAGATCAATTGCCATCCCTGCCCTGGTTTAAGCTGTTACGGTTTGCCAGAGCAGCCGAGCGCATTTGCGAATTGTGATAGAATAATATTAAATGCTTCTACATACTCGACCGATATAACTGTAATCCAATGATCAGACCACCTACAAACACGGAACTAAAGATCAATAACATATATTCTATCTCTCATTCATTATATTTTTTAATGGACTTAGGACATCATTATTACTATTTTTTTTTCAAAATATATTATTAATCCTATCATTATTGAATATTATACGATATTATTTATATATTAAGTATTTGATGAAAGGTAGTATGGTAAAAGAAATCTTTTATTGTTTCTTATAATGTTTAAACCGAAAACAGAAACAAAATATGTTTTAAAAAAAAGAAGAGTTAAAGAGATATAATATTTAAATACTCAATAAAAAACCAAAAACCTTCTTCTATCCACATTTATAACATATATTATGTATAAGAAAACTGAAGATGATACACAGAATGCACGGTGGAAATAAATTCACTTCTATGTTTTCCCACACTGTTTTTTGTTTTGTTTTATTTATTTGTGTGTTTTGGAGCCGGGTGGCGCCAATATCTCTTCATTCTTTTTATTTAATATTTTCTTAGTTTTTGTTTTTTGTTTTCTTCAGGTTTCTTTCCCTGATTTCTTTATGGTCTCAACAAAAAAAAAAAAAAAAACATTTCAAATACATAGTTTAAATCGTCTTCGCGCACGGTGTTGAGAAAAAGGTAAAATAAAAAACTATTACAAAACGATGGACAACACACAAACACAAAAAAAAAATTAAATTCATTAAAGTATAGAAAGAATTAATAAAAAATTAAAGAAAACTATAAATTATTTAATCATCCCGTTTAATTTTTTTTTTGTTTTATTAATTATAATCTTAATTGGTATAAAGATAAGATATGACGCCACCTAATTATTACAGTATATATGCAGGTAATAATAAAATGATAATTTTGAAAAAAAGTATTAAATTACATAAATCCCGAACAATCATTTATATGCCGAGATTAAATCGTAAAAATTGTTAACCGTTTATACTAGGTCTGCTCTAAAATTAGATCTTGGTTAGCAAACAAAAAAAAACCATCAATAAAATTGTTAATCAAAAACTATTATCACCATCACACGCACACACTATATTGTTTACCACCAATACACTATTATGACCAAACAATTAATAATTCTTGAGTGTACATATATTCTCGTACCACTTTCTTACAAATTTTATTCGCCGTAAATACCAAAGATTTTATTATTATTATTTATTTGTCTTAAGGTGGAAATTAATAATAAAAAAATTGAATACCTTTATGGACTCGCGATATACTCATACAGCACCCAACCATAATATGTATGCAGGATAAAATAATATAAAATTACAAAGTTCACAAATCATAAATTATCGTCTTGTTAAAAGATATACGAGTATGTTATGTTTATGGATATCATAAAATAATTTATGGTGATTGAATATTTTAAAGACATTAACCTTCGAAATCGGACATTAATTATACTATCGATAAAGATTTATGGGCTTTTATCGCGAGATTTATACCTATATACCACCCTCTTGAAACGCATAATTATATGTTTTGGGATTGAATTAATGTGCAAGCAGCCGGATTGACCTAAATTTGTTTTAAGTATATAAACCCAACCCTAACTTAATATCATTGTATAGTCACTAATGTCGAAGTGCTCAAAGAACAATGAACTTTTCATCATACCTCAAATGTAATCACCTATAGTACTAGGTTGGGTGGTCTGGTGAAAAGCTGTCTGGGGGAATCAAGTTGGTACTTGTTGCCAGCTCCGTATCTTGCAGCTTCCACAAGTGTGCGTGTTACCCCCCCGTGGTGACCACCGGGTAACTATTACACCATGTGGTGTACTAGGCGAAAACACGGCACTAAACAACTGGGCCGGGTTAAGGTGTTAATCTACCGTGCTGATAACCGGCCAACAGCCTGCCCCAGTCTAAAAACTAGCCCAGTCTCTAACGGTGTATCCGGATAATTGGCGCCCTCCGGATCATGTAGCCTTACCTGTGTATTGCGGTTCTCTGCACAGGTGATCCAAACAGAAAACAAAAAGAGACCGGTGCTCTGAAAAAACCTTGAATCTAGTACTGCGGAGACATCGGCCCTTAGGCCCGGTCTCCAAAGTGCAGTTAGGGGAAAAAGACCAAATGAGGCTCCATCAGTGTCAAACTATCAGACCAGGAAGAGAGCCTGGCCCATGATCTCTAAGATCTGCAACATTCCATTGGAGCAGAGAACGGATAGAGACAAGGATACGCTTTCGTGGGCAGGACGTGTCACTGAGCCAAAGCAGGAGGGTTCTGTTGTGATCTCACAGCCGAAAAGGCAGAGATCTGATGATGAACCGCCTACAGAGGCTAAAACGAAGCGGGTTCCAGATAATGTTACCAGGCCCTTCAACGAGGTGCTAAAGGATCACCTGATCATGGCAGTCGTTGACAGGGTTCAAGAAGATGGGAGCATTACTGCCCTTAACTGGAGGAAGGTGGAAAATGTCTTAGCCACCATCTTCCTAAAAATCATGAGGGACAACCCAGGACCTGCTCCGTCCTGCCGAGACGGAGGGTGGCACCGGGTTCACGTAAAACTGACTGCCTGTGCCGATGAGAGGTACGTGACCCTCTACAAAAAGGCGATCGGCAGCCTGTGGTGACGAGGGAAGAAATTCGCTGCAGGCCAAGGGCACGAGCCTGGATCACTGAGGAGCCAAGTGATCCTAAGGAGATCCTGGAAATATTGAAAATCAACAATCCGGATCTGCCAACGGCCACCTGGAAGATTGCCAGGTTAGAAGAGGTCAGTAATTTTTTGACTGTTGTTGGGTGCACATCAAAAATGTTGCTCTAAAGAAAGAGAAAAAAATAAAATAAAAAATATAAAAAATAAATAAATAAAAAATAAAAGGAAAATTAATTTACAACCATATTATAAATTCATAGTGTAATATGGTGTTTTATACTTCTGTCTTTAAATATCTACAATTACCGAATAACTAATAAGCAACAAAATGGTGTCGTGTAGTGTCTGTACAAAGCGAGTAAATCGAGGTGATACCAATGCAAATATTGAATGTAGCAGTTGTTGTAATGTTTTTCATGCCGCATGTGTTAATATGAGCATTACCGATATTGAATTTTCATTGAGTAACAAAAAAATCTGGGACTGCAAAAATTGTGTCAAAGTTAAAAATACTGCTAGTTTATTTTCTCGCATTGATAACGTTGCTAGTCCAACAACTAATGCAAATATTTCGAGTGATTTGATTGACAACATTCTTGATTCTAATTACATCAAAAGTTCACTGGAGAAAATTCTACGAGAAATGGCAGATATCAAATCCAATATAAAAGTAAACTCCGATGATTCCAAAAAAAATTTTAATTTAATAACTGAACACATAAAGTCTATTACATTGGCCTTCGAACGCATTGATGTTATTGAAAAATCACAAATTGTGCTAACTGATAGAATAGCGGTGTTAGAAAGTCGACTGGATGACATTGATCAACAGAAACGTGAGAATAATATTATTATTCATGGTATCCATAACCAAAGTGAACCATTAATTGGGACATTAAACAACTTTTTTAAAGATGGTCTCAACATCGAAGAGGAAATATATACTCAACATCGAAGAGGAAATAGTTGATTGCACTAAATTAAATTCGATCAACGGTCCATCTCCCATATTAATCAAATTCAAAAACAGATGCTTCATTGATCAATTGCTTAAATTAAAATCTAAAAGTGCGAAGAAAATGAAAGCTGTCAACAATGGTAACAATGTTTTTATCAATGAAGATCTCACCACCTTACGTCGAATCTTGTTTAATGAGGCTAAATCCTTGAAGAAAATTAAAAACTATAAATATTTGTGGACGCGCAATGGCAATGTTATGCTTAGAAAAGATAATGGGCGGCCGGTTGTTTTTATAAAATCAAAAGTGGATCTTAATAAAATTGTTTAATATTGTATAATAATTATTTCAAACTTTAATTTAGATAATATTCCACTGATTTTGAAAAGCAACCGTTCACCCAGATCTTTGAATAATAATACATCTTTCAGTAATTCACTATTTAACAGTTCTAATTTGTTTTTAGATTCTAAATTCGGCATACTGCAGAATATTCGATCGCTTCGCTCTAATTTTGATAGCTTCATAACACATATCGAAAAAATGAATAATAAACCTATTTTGTGTTTTCTGACTGAAATTTGGATACAAAGCAGTGAATGTGTCGACTATAATATAATATTGGATACGACCTTTACGCGAATTACAATGATATAAATAGGTCTACTGGTGTTTGTGTTTATATTGATAAAAATGTTTCAGTAAGTGATATAATTTGTTATAGTCTTAAATCTGCGGATTGCTTACAGGTAAATGTATTCATTAATGATCAACTGTTTTCGTTTCTTTGTGTATATCGATTTCATTTTATGAAACAAATTGATACTTTTATTGATGAATTCAAACAGAGCCACCTATATATACAGAGCCCTAAGGTTAAAAATTGAGCTTTTTCTAGAGGAACTAAAATTGACGAAAAAAACATTTTTTCCATACAAAACATATGAAAAATTAAATTTTTTTCGGTGCGATATTTTTCAATGAAAATGTCGATGGATTAAGTATTTTAACATTGAAATAGAATCTACAATTATCATTTTATAATTGATTCAAAGCTTGATCAAAGAAGTTGTTTAATTTTTGATATATTTATTAATAAAATTTATAGAAAAAAAAGCATTTCTACTTTGAATTGATATAAATACACACAAATACCAACGCAATAAAATTAAAATGCAAGACGAAAAGAGAAAATAGTAAAAGTGTGGTTATGTTTCCTTTTGAATTATATTTTAGTGAATAAAATAAAATACTTAAAGGGTATTTCAATCAAAGCTGCATGATTTTGTTTGAATAAATCTCAAACTAATTTCACATCAATTTCAACGTAAATTTTGGATTTTAGATTATAAATGGAACACCATGACGATCACAGTTCTTCTGGCACGGTTCTATTTTATTTTGGTAAAGTTTTGTTACGCATTTGCACATAATTATGGTTCTAAATAAATTCTGCAGCTATTATTGGAACTCCCTATGAAATGTTGTAAGTTGTCAATATCACAATTTTTTTTCTATCGATCGATGTTTATGTTCTCTTTTTAAATTTTACGCTATTTCGTGAATTCAATTTTGATATTTTTCTATTGCGATCTCAGCCTATTGGAATAATTTTGCACTCTATCCCTTTCCCTTGTAGCGAACAAGGTAATGAAATAGAAATATGTGGTGATACATTTTCAAATGTATAAAAGGAAATATAATAATGCTTTATACGAGCATGCTGCGATCGCAATAGAAAAAGCGAAATTAAAAAAAAAATGTGAGATTTAATTCTTAAAAAAGAGACAAAATCATCGATCGAAAGGATGACAATATATGTTTTATTTATTTATTTTACCTACACATTCAAATAAATTCATGTTTACATAAATATGATAAATTCATATTTAATTTTGATTTAATGTTTATTAAATTAATAAAAGGTTTAAGGTTCTGACTTTCAGATATGTGCTGCTTCAATATAGAATCAATTCCACAAAGTGTTTATCGAAATGAAAGATTTATCTTTTCATTGATGAAAAGTAATTCGAAAATGGTCATTTTTACATTGATTCTTATGGGATAATGCAAAAAGTAGTTCCTCTAGAAAAAGCTCGACAAAAAACATGGCTGATCCTTACGGCTCTGTATATATAGGTGGCTCTGATTCAAATCAGTGTTAATGTCTATAACTGTAAAAAAAATTTTTTGTGCTTGGGGATTTTAATATTGATACTTTGAAAAACAACAATAAAACATTAGAATATATATCGCTCATGTCGTCTGTCGGCCTACAATCTTTAATTGATTCCCCAACTCGAGTTACAAGTAAACATGCCACATGTATCGATCATATATTTTTTAGAACCAAACCTATGGCTAATTTTACAATTCATGGCGATAATAGGAAGATGATGTGTGACCATAACATGCTTTTTATTGAAATAAGGTTTAATCATAGTTCAAATACCTGATCTTTTAATTCGGCTTTCTCTTCAAGTTATACTGACACTAACTCTCTTCTTGACATGGTTAAAGATGAATCGTGGCAATCTGTTTTCAACGCTGCTTGCCCTGTGGGTGCTTATGACCACTTTATTTCTACATTGAACAATTACATCCTTGTGAGTCAGAAGCGACTTAAATTTAAAAATAAACCACTTAAACCTTGGATGACAATTTCTCTGCTGAAGTTTTTGAATAAAAAGAACAGAATTGGTAATTTGATAAAAAAACACCCCAGCAATAAAAAACTGATTAAGTATTTTGATAAATTATCCAAAAAATGGGTGGTTTTGATTAAAAATGCAAAAGTAGATTATTACAAAAACAATTTTGAGTTACACAGTGGCAATGCTAAGGCCCAATGGAAGTTTATCGATTCTATACTTAATAAGTCTAATAATAAAAGAGTCATCAAAAAAATTTGTGGATCTTCTAATAATATTGTTACTTCTGATCAGGATATTAGTAATGAGTTCAATAAGCATTTCTTAGAAATACCCTATAAGCTTTCTTCCCAACTTGTGTCCAATCCCAATACTATTAATTCAAACACTTTGACCATTTCAAACTATAACTCAAATACCAGTTTTTACTTTTTCCCTACGGATAGGAATGAAGTTTTAAATTGTGTTAGTAACTTAAAAAACAAACATTCTGTAGGAGATGATCAGTTAAGTGGTTATGTTACTAAAAAAATTGGAACTTATATTTGTGATGCCTTAACATACATTTTTAACCTAAGTTTCTCGCATGGTGTTTTTCCGAATAAGTTGAAATCTGCCGTTGTGATACCTCTTCACAAAGAAGGTTCGATGATAGATCCAAATAATTACCGCCCGATACCATTATTGCCAATTATATCAAAAATTTTTGAGAAATTGGTAAAAAAGCGTATAATGTCGTTTTTAATTAAAATACGGTTCTTAAACTCTAATCAATTTGGATTTGTTAAAGGTCGTTCCACTGATGACGCTCTTGTGAAATTTAATAATTTTGTTTTTAATAACCTTAAGATATCACTAAGGCATTTGACACTGTAAACCATGATATTTTGCTACTCAAAATGGCAAATATTGGTTTTCGTTTTATAGCTCTTCAGTGGTTTAAAAGTTATTTACAAGACAGATCGCAAACAATTCGTGTCAATATGTCGTACAGTTCCCCTGGTACTGTTAATATTGGAGTTCCTCAGGGGTCTGTACTAGGGCCCATCTTATTCCTAATTTACATTAATTCTATGTTTTCGATAGATCTTTTAGGCGATTTGATGGCATTTGCTGATGATACTGCTATATTATATACTGCTAATAATTGCGTTGACATAGAGTTAATGATTATGCGTGATTTAACTGTTCTTCGTAAATGGTTTGATAGCCATTACATGATTTTGAGTTCGAAGACTAAATTAATGTTTTTTGACCGTAATCATGATTATATCCCAGTTAATGATATTATATATCATGAACATAATTGTACCTCTGCTGGATGCAATAACTTAGACTGCATTAAAATTGAAACTGTAAAAAATTATAAATATCTGGGGTTAACTATCAGTAGTAATTTTTTATGGAATGTTCACATTAATAATGTTCACAATAATTTGTTGAACTCAGTTAGGAAGTTATACTTGCTACGTAATTTTTGTCCAATTGAGGTTTTAAAAATGTATTACCATGCAATGATCGAGTCACAACTTCAATATGGCCTTATATGTTGGGGTGGTGCGTATTTTTCTAATTTAAAAAGCTTTGTAGTTGCTCAAAACATTGTTTAAGAAATTTATTTTAAATCTAGTATGTCACCGTCCTTTCCATTGTTCTGCAAATCTAATTTACTTCAGTTTCGAAATCTCTACATATACAAGGTTTTAAAAATGTTTTTCAGGAGAAGCGGTGATCGCAGTCTACTGAAAGATAATGTTTACAATTTAAGAAACAAAAACAGTTGTGTTATACCAAAAATTACTTCAGAGGCGTCGCGTAGAAGCTTTATGTACATGTCTCCATACCTACACAATAAAATTCCTGCAAACCTTATACACCAAGACACTACTAAAGATACGCTAAAAGCAGTAAAATTATGGCTTCTAAATTTGAAAGATGCTGAACCTTTACTTAAATGAATCCATCAAGTTCAGTATTAAGGCACATTAATTTGTGAGCAAGCGCTTTCGGATATTTTGCATTATGTACGGTTTTCTTTGGATGTCAAAGCTTATATGCCTAGACCGATTTTATATTCAATTTTATATTCAATTTTTATTTCATACTATATTTTTATATTTTGTTTTTTCCTTAAATTTGATCACCCATCAAATTAATCAAACTTATCAAATTTATAAAAATGTATACTAAATTTTATACTTTTTTAAAAGTTAATCCGATACTTAGGAAAAATTTTCCTTTAGGATTAACTTACTTATTTTATTTGTAAGTTATTATTTAATGATTGTATGTTACGTGTCTATGCAAATAAAATAAATGACAAAAAAAAAAAAAAAAAAAAGAAGAGGTAAAGGCGGAAGCAGATCACAGATCGGCCGTCATTATCATCGACAAAGAATCCGTGGGTGCTCTGGCAAAATCTGGAGGCCTGGTCATCTATGGATTTGGGGCGATTACGCTCAAAATCTATAAGCGCGATGATGTCGACTGGCTTGGGGCACCTGCAGCAGGGGGGAAGCCATTTGTGGTGTCCCGCCTGTTGTTGGTGACCCAGATGTCTAAAGCATCCCGGAAGACGCTCAGGAGACACTATTCCTGGACTCGGAGATATCGAGATCATTGGGACTACGCTGTGCGCTCCTAACGAACGAATCGACGTAAGAAGATTCTGACTCAACAGTGGTGGAGGTAAGCAATATCTAATGCTAAAGATCCTTCAGATCAACCTCCATCACTCTAAAGCCGGCACTGCGGCCCTTCTGCTAAAAATGGAAGTTAAGTTCATTGATGTGGTTCTAGTCCAGGAACCTTGGGTCTATGGTGACCGGGGACTGGGCCTCAGAACTTCCAAATATAAAATACTACATGTAAAGAATGAAGGTAAGACACGTTCCTCGTTCCTGCTTTCTCTGTAGAAATAATTTGAATATTTTTATACTGACCCATCGAGATGGATGGGCAAAATCTCTGGCTAATATCGGCCTACCTACCAAATATACCACCAGGTATGGAGGTTTCAAACACGAAAAGTAGGAGTCATCTTGGGCAGTGATGCTAATGCGCATCACTCAATCTGGTGCTCAACAAATGCTGCAGCAGATTGGGACTGTTACAAGGAAGTCCTCAAAACCTATAAGTGCGAGCTGAGAGCAGCCAAAACGAGGGCCTGGAAACTCTACTGTGGCAATATACAGGAGTCGTCGGAGGCGGCCAGCCTACGCAAAGTACTATGTTCTAGTCCTTCCATCCCGAGTTATCTACAACGACCGGATGGTTCATGGACTACATGTAGAAACGCATTTCCCGGAGAGCTCAGTACTAGCTCCGGGGAGACCCATGATAAATAGGGGATAGACTCCGTAAGTCATATTGTAAACAGACGGAATATCCTATGGGCAATAAACAGCTTTAAGCCATACAAGTCGGCAGGGTCTGATGGCATTATCCCTGCGAATATCCAGCGAACTATTGACTTAACCCTACCCTGGCTGGAAGTTATCTTCAAAGGAAGCCTAGAACTCTGTCATATTCCTATAAACAGCTTTAAGCCATACAAGTCGGCAGGATCTGATGGCATTATCCCTGCGGAAATCCAGCGAACTATTGACTTAACCCTACCCTGGCTGGAAGTTATCTTTAAAGGCAGCCTAGAACTCTGTCACAATCCTATAAAATGCTTCAAAGGAAGCCTAGAACTCTGTCACATTCCTATAAAATGGATCGAAGAAAAAGTAATATTTATACCTAAGGCGGAAAAAAAGCTCCCACTGCTATCCCAAAGACTTTAGGTCTAGGCTGTCGGGATCTCAACACGCATACTGTAGGGGACGATCGGTGGAAACAGCTCTCCACTCCCTATAGGGGGCCTTTAGCAACGTTATACCGGGGGCAATCACTCGGGCCCTTACGTGTCTGGGAGTAGACGGATCACTCAGAGGCTGGATAGATCAAATACTTAGAGGCAGGATCGTGACAGCTTATCTGGGTGGGACTTCTGCCGGCAGATACGTGAGCAGAGGGACACCTCAAGATGGGGTTCTATCCCCTCTTCTTTGGAATTTGGACATAAATAACCTGTTACTAAACCTGGAAGGGCAAGGCTTCAAGGTGGTTGCTTACGCGGATGACGTTGCTATTGCGGTCTTCGGTAAATGTCCTATAGTACGCTGAGTGAGCGCATGCCGTGCGCGCTTGGTTTTCATCTCTGAGTGGGCACGAGGCTGCGGACTGAACGCAAACCCACATAAAACGGAGCTGGTCCTCTTTACCAGGAGGCACAAACTTCATCAGTGTGACCCTCCAACATTAAATGGTACTCGCTTGATCTTTACCCTCCAACATTAAATGGTACTCGCTTGATCTTTATGGAGCGATATATCTCGGACTACTTTTGGAAAGCAAGCTAAGCTGGAAACCAAACATCGTAGAGAGAGTAAACAAAGCTACTATAGCGCTCTCCTGCAAAAAAATGCCATTGGAAAGAGATGGGGTATAGAGCCCAATATAGTACACTGCTGTATGGGATTGTCGTCTGGTGGCCAGCGTTAAAAATTATGGCCAACCTTAAACTATTGATGAAAGTCCAAAGAACGGCCTGCTTGTGTATAAGTGGGGCTCCCAGAAGCAAGCTCTGAAGATTCTCTTTCATCTTACTCCCTTGGACATTGCGGACAAGTAGCTTGCATCTTGCACTGCCATTCGGCTCAAATCCATATATATGTGGACCTGTAACAATGCAGGGCACTCATCTATCCTATGCAACAGGTGTATTCTGGAAGCTACCGACTACGCTATTCCTTTGCCATCTGTTGAGATGAGATTCCAAACTGAGTTTCCCACCAGAGAGGACTGGGTGAACGAAACGGTTATGGACAATGAAACGCTAAGCTTCTTCACGGATGGCTCAAAAAGGGATAGAGGGGTTGGCTGCGGGGAATTCTGTGAGACACTAGGGGTTAACCTCTCTTTTCGTCTTCCCAACTTTTGCAGCGTTTTTCAAGCTGAACTGATCGCGATAATGGAAGTCATGGACTGGTTGAAGTATAATGTAATATCTACGAGGGATATTCGCATTTTTACGGACTGCCTGGCTGCTATTAAAACGCTACAATCATACTCCCTGACATCGAAGGTAGCCCAGAACTGTCTGACATCTTTAAATGAGATGGCTGATCAGTTCAACATCTGCTTGACTTGGGTGCCAAGGCATTTCAATATCATAGGGAAGGTAAAGGCAGATGAGCTGCCCGTAAGGGTACAGCACGCCTATTAACCCAACGCAGGCGTGATATAAAGATACCGCTTGCTTCATGTAAACTGCTGCTTCAGGAAGAATCTATAAAAGAAACGAACGTCAGATGGTCTAACGCCAGTTCGTGTGTAGATCTGGCCTGGACTTGACCGGTCCTGATCAGGCCAACTGATATCGCTTCGACGACACCATATTGGTATGGTCGTGGGAGCTATAACGGGACATTGACTCATTTGGGATACATGCGAGCAGACTGGGTGTCCCAGCCCACGATTTCTGCTCCATCTGCTCTGCACCTGTCCTAGTCTAGCGTACAGCAGAACAAAACCTATAGGAACTTCCCCTTTAACCGACTTCACGGATCTTAATAAGATCGAGATCCGGGACTTTAAACGCTTCTTGGTAAGCTCAGGATGGTTTAGCGAGTGAAGCGGAGGAAACTCGAATGTTGTACATTTACGGCCCAATTTTATGTCTATGCTAGTCCTTTAGGACGGCCACCCTTACCTAGCCTAACCTAACCATAGTACTAGGTTTAAACTTATCGATGTGATATATTTTGTTTTGACATTCAGTTTCAAACCGTAGACGAAACAGCCTCAACAAATTGTCATTTTAGTTTGACTCAAAAAAGTGGTAAGAGTCAATACTTATGAATGTCACAGCGTCTATATGGAATTCCAGCGCACAAATCAGACCAACAGGCTGTGATTATAATTTGTAAAGCTATTAAAAATTATGTGTTCATCAGGCGTCACAGACTGTTGTTGAGCCACCTCTAATACAGAGTGCGGAGATTTGCACTGAGAGTCCGGGCGGCACTGCATTAATTCTGAGCTCTTGATATTTGGAGGGGATACTTCGTGGGCCTGTCTTTTCAACCTTATTCGATTAGTATGGCGAACCGAAGCTTGGTTGGTGACTGTCAAATTGTCAAAATGTTAAATTTAAATCGACCTGTCATATTAAAATCGAAGTGGTTTTTTAGGAAGCGAGCTTCTGAATATGAAATTTGAATCCAATTTCAAAATTCGACAGTTCGATGTGTTTGATGAAATATTATAAACTTTGAAAAACTATTTTTTTTGTATCCTCCGCGGTTCTAAAATGTAAAATTGCCAAGTAAAAATAAATGTCGATGTGTAATTCGTTAAATTTTGAAATGGAATTTTATTAAATCAAAAATTTTGTTTAATTTAAAAAAAATTTAAAATGATAAATTAATTAATTAATTTAATTAATTTTTATTTAATTAGTCTCTCGTGCAATTTCGTATAACTTCGTATGTATAATCCGAAAAGTGGTTTCATTGAATTTATAAAAATTTTAATGACTTGAAATGCCGAATTTCAGGGACTGAATTTATAACGACTGAAAGAATTGCAGACTGCAAAAATTGTTTGTTGCTTAGTAAGAAACGTCTTCGTTTGTAAAACATGCGCTAATCTGTCGAAATCTCTTAGTCGATATAGACGCTGACACATACAAAAAAAAATCCGAATTCCGTTAAATTTTTTGTTCAGTATAATGACAGTAGGAAGTTTGGCACTAGTCAATTAAAACATCGAAATTATAGAGATTTTGTAATTAAATTGGTTTTCATGCATGTATACGAGATATATAGCAACTATTAAAATTAATTATTACATAAATGGTATAAAGCTTAATACCGACTATCATGTAAAGTTTATTTATGAATACATAAACTAATAAGAATAATTGTTACGATTACTGTCATTCTAATCCCGTCCAATCCGTTTTGCTAGAACGGATATCTTTTAACGATTTTATATACATTTTGACCTGGTACTTTGGTCTTCAATTTAATCGGAACGATAAAACCGGCGATGGTATATATACGCGAATAAATTATTCGTTTCTGTGCTACTAACTAATAACTATATATATGTATGCAGATAATATAAAACTGTAAGCATGCATTCTTATATTAATAGATTTAGTTTTTTTAATTAATGATATTCCGCATAATTATCGCATGAAGTACAAATTTTAATATACCATAATAACACAGCAGTTTCTTAATAACTAACCAACTAAGAAAATTAAAAAAAAAAAACAAAAAAATATCTTTATAACTATGTACAGTTTAGTATTTATATATATGTTCGCGCATATATATGTAGATTTACATACCGAAACAGATATAAAATTAATTGCAAACGCATCCGTTGAAATGCAAATTAATATTTGTATGTATACATATAGCTATATACATATATGTATGTAGATTATAAATAAGATTTATAAATGAGAAACTGAATCTGTACATCATCCTTATCATGCGGATTTTGTGTGATGTGAGCCGCGCGCGCCGCTTCGCACAGTACATAAAAGCAATGATTGTTTTTCTATTCGTTCATTAAATTTCGAATGTCTTGTGATGAAGCGATTTTTTTTTTATTGTCGTTTTCTTATCATCAAATATATGATGTATGTATGTATGTATGTATATAAGAAGTCACACTTTTCTTAGAAATTTATAAACAAACCATATAATTTTGATTCATCATAGTCTTGAGTTTTTTTATAATGTAGATGTTGTTGATGTGTTCAATGCATGTTGTGGTATATAGATATATTGCTGGCGCCTTCGCAATAAATTTGATATGTTTGGGATGGGAATAATTATGTGTACATAAAATATATGTGGCATGATTTTGATGAAATGGGGATTATTTGGAAATGATTTAGTGCTACTGGATATCAGATATAGCGTAATTATATCTAGTGTTATAGATATGATGTAAAGTCGTAAACTACACGTGGCTTTCTAGGGAAGAAATAGTCAAATACAAATATCATTTAAAAACTTACGTTTTTTACTAAAACACCAGAACGTATATATCCAACTGTGAAACTGAATACAATTAAATGTATGGCACCATGAATCATAATATTCGATTTAAATTCATATTGATTTGTACCTTTGGCAAAAATAATGCTGGACACTCAGCATTAGAGAAAATGTATAGATTTAAGTAAAGGGTGGTTTTTTAGAGGGTGCAATCTGGAACACCAATTTTCACAAACTTTTCGCAGCATTTGCGGCCGTATTTCGCCAATAACTCTTCGAATGTTAATTTCCAGGTGGGGTTAAATCACACGATCTTGGTGGCCAATTAATTGGACCGTTACTCGAAATTATTTTTTCATCAAAAATTTTTTTGAGTAAATCAATTGTAGCGCATTGATTGACATGTGGTTCCTGTTGGAACCACATGTCAGCAAGATTAATGCCAGCTAATCGAGGTACGAAAAAATTTCTAATCATGTCCCGCTCACCATTGACTGTAATATTCTGACCATCATCGTTTTCATCATCAGCCAATAAAGCGCACCAAACAGTAATTTTCTGTGGATGTATAATGGTATTTCGACAAAAGCTTGTGGATTATACTCACTCTAAATGCGACAATTGTGCTTATACGTACCCATTCAACCAAAAATTGGCTTCATCGGAGAACAGAATTTTGAATATAAATTCAACATAAATATCAATTTGTGCTTCAACCCATTCGCCGAATTGGCGGCGCATACGATGGATTCAATCTTCCAAAAAGTGGAAGGACACAACCCCAGTTGCTGAGAACGGCGACGAATTGATTGATTTGGATCTTACAGCTGTCACAGCTTCTTCAAGAGTAACGTGTTCCGAAAACGATCTATTGTTATTCGAATTAGGCGCTCTGAAGGAAGATTAACTTTGACGAACAGAACCATTATTTTCATTAAAAATTTCAACAATTTGCAAGCGTTGCTCTGATGTAGCTCTATCCATAATGAACCAAACTAAACAAAAAGCAACTATCAGCTGTTAAATGGGTTGTCAAATAAAGCAGTGTTGCTAAATCAAAGTTGTGAACCTCTAAAAAAAACACCCTTATTTGGTAGCTTTTAAAATGTTCATTTGAACAGTTTGTGAACTACCGTGTATAGGTTGTTCCCCGAGGTTGGATATTTATCCTATTCGATTTTATATATCCAACCTCGTGAAGCAACCTGGAACGAAAAAGTATGTAAATGTACCCTCAGAAAAAATGTTTCAAAATATTAGTACTAAATGCTGGATATGGTTTTTTTTTTTTTTTTTATTAAAACGGTTGGAACCTACAGAGGTTCCGCACTCAATGCCACAATGGGCCCACGGTGCAAATCTGGAGGATCTATCCTAACTCGCATAAGGGTACTGCAGCCTTAACGAACTGTAAAAGTTTGAACCAAGTGATGGATAATAACTGATCTAGGTTCAAAGATCCGTACGAGAACACTTGGGATCTAGCTTCGACAAAGGCCGGATAGCTACAAAGTTAGTGTAGGAAGTCGTCCACTTCCTCCAGACAATCGTCACAAAGATCATGCTGAGCTAGTCCCATGCGTTGGAGATGAACCTTGAAACGTCCATGGCCCGTAATAAGACCAAACAGAATTCTGAGTTACACAAAATAAACTGCGCGATCCAGCTTTCGCTAAAAAGTCAGCACCCTCATTTTCCACAACGCCACAATGAGCAGTTACCCACATGACACTAACTCTCGAAATAGAGCAAAGGAGATTAATGAAGTATTTGCACTCTTTAACCAGTTTGGATGCAGTCAAAGGGTTTTCAAGGGCTTTACTATCCGTGCACTGAAAAAAATATGCAAAGTTTTATTTACAAAAATGACATGTAAAGCCAAAAACGTAAATTTTAGCCTTATTTTCATTAGAACAGCATATGCAATGCGTATTTTTCTGATGTAAAATTGACCATTGCCATGCTAATGTCGCAAAAATCGAAATGTAAAATATAGACTTGTAATAACTACTTAACTGCCTTGTAAAGTTTTTATATGCATTGTAAAATATTACATTTGCTAGGGAAAATACAATTATAACAATGCTCATTTTACATAGCAACTAAGTCAATTTTTTCCAATACCGATGCTAAATTTAAAGTGCAGACAAGTAAAATATGCATAAAATAAATTTTGAAAGATCCTTGTTAAAATGTTACATTATGCTAGGAAAAATTCACCTAACTCAAGCTCAGTTTACTTAGCAATTATGTAATTTTATCACCACAAACAAAACTTCACTAGAATAATGCTCATTTTACATAGCTATTAAGTAAATTTTATTCTATTCGAATGTTAATTTTTATTAGCAGTAAGTAAAATTTACATAAAAATATTAAAATATCGTTGCATTGAAATATCGGTTACAATGCGTTTTATTTTTATAGTGAAACAGTACTAAAGTGAACGTGTTAGTGAGTGCCGGTGAAAGACGAGTATTATGGATACAATAAAAATTGAATATTTAGTTAAACAGTTTCTTTTAAATATAGAAGTTTATACCCCAGAGCTATTTGATTCAATCAAAGGTAAGTTAGTGTAATCATTGTTTATTAATTTTGTACTTATTTATGTGTAAATGAGTGTATCTGTTATTACAAAGTTATTGTCTTCTTTTACGTTGGATTTTAATTAAATTTAACCGCTTGTTACCTGGTGAATGGTTAGCTTTTTGGTGTAAATTGTATTGCCTATTTGCAATCTGATCATATTTAGTTATGTACATATATGGAAGTAACCAGCTATAGGTGTATAAATAATAATCTAATTTTTATATTTTTAAAATATGTATTTGAAAATGTGGGTATGCAATTCATTTTTCGTATACCGTTGTGAAAGAGCACATGTTTTTTTCATTTTTGTATATACAACTAGTAACACTTAAGATTTTTAAAATTTTTTGTTTTAGATAAAGTGGCCTTATATATGTTTATATTAAACCTGACTGAAAACCAAATTAATAAACTATTTCAGGAGAAACAGTTGGGTCGTCAAATACTAGTCGAGCACTTTGTGTACAAACTTCAACGGGAACATCAAATAACGGTGAGCAATACTTTCCAATATCGGTAAATTTTTTAAATTAACATAACTTTATAATTATATTACATTCCAGGATTCAATATCCGAAACGAGTACTACGGATACATTATCTATTTCTGATAGTTTAAGTGAATGGTTTGACAATTTAGATTTGTCTTACTCTGAAAATTAAAGTAAATCCAGGTTACATACGTATTTAGTTAGTTTTTATTCACAGGGTTTGGTTTAGTCAATCACCGATTCAAATATATACGATATGAGCATCTGGACAGATTATTTGAACCAACCGAATTAGGAATTCGAATTGAATTTGAATACAAGTTATTTTCGTGGCAAAAAGCCTATGGTTATTTTCAAGAACCGTATTTGTGTTTAATGCATCATCGTAATTTAACCACATCTAACTGCAGTTCTCCAGATCTCACTCGAACAACTGCAATTTTTCCTAACTTTCATCCTCCCTCTGACAACATTGGAGATCAGGAGATACATATGGTAATTTCTCTTTTATTCTATTAAAACCTATTTGTTATTGCGACCCTAACTTTTGTAATATTTTTCTTGTATAGACAGTAAACCAAATACTTCAACAAAGTTACAGAGAAAATATTTGCACCTTTATTGTGGCTCATTTTTAATAATTAAAAACAGAACACCGAAAAAAAACCAAATTCATAAAATTGCTGAAGAAATACTTCAATGTTTTCCAGGAGAAAATATGGTACGTTGTATTAGTCTGCAATTCAAAACTCAAACTTTTACATATAATTAACTATTTTTCATTTTTATTTTCAGAGCACTTATTTTATTAAAAGAGGACATATGCCGCAAATTGGTAAACTGTACAATAAGTTTACTTACAGAATGAGAAAACTAAAAAAATTTAATTAATCTGTTGACAGTTACAGTTCAACAAAGGAAATGAGAGCCACCGAGTTAAAGCCAACAGGTAGCATGTCAATTATTTGCTTAAATTTGCGTAAATTATAATTAATGAAATTTTTATTACATAGGTGGCCTTATTCCCGACCAGTCGGATTATAATTTAATTAAAACTGAACTTCGCAATATGAGAAGCCCGCGAGATTTAGTTTTCGAATAGTGGCAAGTAAGCTCCAAAAATAGAGTAAATGAGATATTGGAAAATCAGGACTCCTCACTTTTTCAAATATTTGAGGAATGGCCGCTTTATAAACATGCGCTTGGGGCAGAATTTGTATGATTTTAAGACTTATAATTTTTCCTATTAAACTTATTGGTATTTTTTTTATTGGTATTTTGCAGCTAAGTATCGACTACTTAACAATGTACCCAAGCCAACCAACAATATATTCAAAATGGAACGATTTTTTGAAAAAAATTCCATCAATAATTATGTCAAACCTGAAACAGGAAGAATATAAGTCATCATTTTTAGAAATTTGTCAGAAATTAGATGATATAAACAAAGGTTTGTTTATTATATGTTTATTATAATATACTTGTATTATATTTATATATATATATATTATATGTTGTTCATTTGGGTATTTCTTTTGTTTCAACTAGATTCATACAATATGGAAATTGTTAAAATCCTGAGCGCGCTTCTTCCGCCATCACTGGGAACTAAAAATAAAGCCTGCAATAAAAAGATAAGAAAATTCTCAATAAAAGACAGTGAGAAATCTTTTTTGTTGTCGGTTGGAACAGTAGCTGAAATGAATATTGAAATTGATAAACTTCAAAAAATTTGTAAAAATGAACGAACCAAACTACATCCATTGTTAAAAACAATCGGAAAAAAATTTGAAGCTGTTCAATTCATTATTTTTGTGGATGGGTTTAAATTTATATGCGGGAGCTTTCTAGAGGCACTCGACTTAAGTTTTAAAATGCATCAACTTTTTATGCTGGAGTATCCTGAACCATGCTACAATATATGGATATTTCTACAAATATATTTTTACAATATTAAGATGAATATTAAGGTGTACGACAAAACAATCCCATCTGTTATGTCCCTAATTTCTGATTTGGAAAATCGGCCATAGTAAAACAGAACTTTGGTATTCAAATTTTCCATTAATATTTTTAAAATTTATATTTTCTTCCATATAATAAAATTTAATTGTATGATTTAATATAAAAATTAATTGAATTTTGTACTTTTATAATTTTTATTTAATTTAGATTTTTTAGTTTAATCTATATTTATATAAATTCAAATATATATATATATATATATATATATATATATATATATATATATATATATATATATATATATATATATATATATATATATATAGATATATAAATAGCAAAATATATCTAATATGTATATAAATACTATAAATAAATTTATAGTTTTCATAAAATATTAAAAGAATTGTGATATTATTAATAAATTTAATTAAAGTATGATATAATACTATTAAATATTAGTGAACTATGTACTTACCTATGTCTATTTCTTGAAATTAATTTGACAATAAATAATGAAATGTTCTAAAAAAATAATTTTATGTGTTATTTATTATAATTGAATCATTTCAAAAATTTCATCTTAATATATATATATATATATATATATATATATACATATATATATATATATATATATATATATATATATATATATATATATATATATATATATATATATATATATATATATATATATATATATATATATATATATATATATATATATATATATATATATATATATATATATATATATATATATATATATATATATATATATATATAGTTTTACATGGTTTTATACGTCAATTTTACAATTCTGCTATGTTACTTTAATTTTTTAACACATCCTCGCAAAACATCCCGGAGCCAAATTGACCACGTGTTAATTTCAAAAGGGCGAGCTCGGGTTGTGCAGGATGTAAAAACTTATCGGTCAGCAACCAAATACGTAGGCAGCGATCATTATTTGGTCGCTGCAAAGCTACGGTGGAAGTTTTCGTACAGGTCGGGGAACACAGCGAAACGGATGGAACGTTTCGACTGTGAAGGTGAAACGATATCAGGATCTTGTCAGCGACAACATTGAGGGAGCTAATTACCAGTCTGACTGCGTGAACTCTGTCTGGGAGGTACTGAAAACTTCGGTTGTCAGTGCTGCTCAACAGACTTTAGGTATAGTGAAAGTCAGACCCAAGAATGATTGGTTTGATGACGAGTGTCGTCTTGCAGTTGAGCAACAAAATATAGCCCATAATGAAGTGCAACAACGCCTCACAATCGCAAGGAAAAACAAGGCAGCTCTTGCAAGAAGGGCAGCTAAGCGGATTTGTAGACGGAAGAAGCGAGAATGGTGGAAGGCCGAGGTTCTGAAAGTACAACAACTCAGCAATGAGCGTAGTTCACGTAATTTCTTTAAAAGAATTACTGGATTGAACCATACTTTCAGGCCTTCGTCAACCGCCATTCGGGACCGGGATGGAAACCTCTGTGTCAACATCGACGCAGTACTTGACGCATGGAGTGGACACTTTACTGAGCTGCTTGATGTTCATCATGCATCACAGACTGTTGTTGAGCCACCTCTAGAACAGTCTGCGGAGATTTGCACTGAGGAGCCATCCCATGAGGAATTCACTAAGGCCATGCAGAGAATGAAACGAAACCGCTCACCTGGAGTGGACTGCATTAATTCGGAGCTCTTGATATTCGGAGGGGATACTTTGTGGAACTGTCTTTTCGACCTTATTCGATTAGTATGGCGAACCGAAGTTATGCCTGATGAATGGAAAGTGGCCGCGATATGCCCCATCTTCAAGAAGGGAGACCGCTTGAAGTGTGAGAATTATCGCGGTATAGCTCTCCTTTGCACAGCATACAAGTTACTGTCATACATTTTATTGGATAGAATCACTCCTCTGGCGGAAGGCTTGGTTGGTGACTATCAGGGAGGATTTCGTCCGAATCGATCAGTCACTGATCAGGTCTTTTCGCTGCGGATGATTCTATCTAAATATTATGAGACATCCATCTCCGTACATCAGGTTTTCCTGGATTTCCGGCAGGCCTACGACTCGATCAATCGAGAGAGTTTGTGGTCTGCCCTGGAATACCTAGGAATGCCAACAAAATTGGTACGACTGTGTAGGATGACAGTGACGCAGTCTCAATGCTGTGTTAAAGTTGAGAACAGGCTATCGACAATTTTTGCAGTTAACTCGGGTGTTCGGCAGGGAGATGCTCTGTCCCCGATACTCTTTAATCTCATGTTGGAGTACATCTTTCGTAAAACTGAAACACCTCAGCGTAACATCTTATATCGCCAGTCCAATCAAGTGCTTGCATATGCAGATGACATATGCGTGATTGGACTGAATAACAACGGAGTGAAAGAAATACTTGATCCGCTTGTAGAGTTTTCAGCTTCTGGCAGTCGTTCTTTGTATCCTCTAAGGCCACTGCTAAAATCTAAACACTTATCAAGTGCCGTGAAGCTGAAGCTTTACAAAGCGTTGATCAGGCCCGTTGTTATGTTTGGATGTGAAAGTTGGGCGCTGACGGATGAGTACGAGAGATGGCTCCTTACATTTGAGAGAAGAATCATGCGTGTGATTTACGGCCCTAAACGCGAAATAGATGGTACATACCGAGCTCTGTACAATTTCGAGATCTGATGAAGATCCCCGATATTGTACATGAAGTTAGATCTCAGCGAGTACGCTGGCTCGGTCACGTTCTGCGTGCTGATTCGGAACGAATTGTGCAGCGATCTCTGAAAGGAGAGCCACCATATGGTAGGCGCAGAGGTCGTTGCAGGCGACGATGGCTCCACGATGTAGAGAACGACTTGGCCTCTTCAGATTGTCTAAGACAGTATGAAGACCAAGCTCAGGATCGAAACCGTTGGAGCCAGATTGTTGATTCAGTAAGGGGCCAGTAATGGCCTTTAACACTGTTATTATTATGTTACTTTAATGTCAGCGCTATGTTAATTTGACAAATCAGCAATGCTTTCTTTGCAATAACTAAAACTGGAGCTACGTTAACTAGACAATATTGCTATATTAATTTAGAATTTCTGTTTACTATTTTTACATAGATCGAAGTAAAGTATTTACTAATTGCCTTCATACATTTACTTAAATTTTTGTTAATTTTACTTTCCAATCATGTAAATTTATCAAATATTTTTTAAGCCATGTTTATGCAGATATAACATTGCAACTAGCTAAATTTACAATATCATTTTTTGTTTATTTACATAGCGCTAGGTAGGCTGAGTTTGAACTTATTTTTTTGTAAAGTTTACATGTCTTTTTTGTTAATAACAGCATATTATTTCTTTCAGTGTGCAGATAATAATATCCTTGCCTAATTTACTAAACTTATACGCCTCAATTGCACTATGGGTAAGTGCAATTAATTCAGCTTGAAAAACCGTGCAGTGTTTGCCCAGACTACCCGAGAATCTGAGCCCATACTTTGGACAAACGAAACCAAACCCTGCACTGACTTCTGAACGAGAGCCATCCGCAAAAAAAACTATCGTCTCAGACAACTGTCTATAGAAATCCTGAGAGAGCCACAGTTCTCTCGAAGGGAAAACGACGGAGAATGAATTGGTGATGTTAAATTCGGGCAATAGCCTGTCATTCACCATTTCAACCTCCGGAATATGGGACTTAAACTTATTAAGAAGTGGAGTAGACGACATAGTCCCGATTATAGCTATACAGGCCGTCATCTGCAGGATATGGCTTAGTGACTTAATCCCAAAGTACATAATCTTCAAAGCCAAAAATCCCGATGGAAAATACCCCGAAGGTATACGTCTAATCCCGAGGGCACAAAACTGACGAGAGTTAACAACAGAAAGAAATTCCGAAATTCAAAATAAATCGCAATTATCGCTCTTATATTTTCGACATGTTTGCAGAACCTCACCGCAAGGGAGCGAAGTAACTTGGATTTCAAACTTTCGATATTTGAATTTTATAAGAAAAAATGTTTTTATGGCATAACCAACAAGGCACGCATTATCACTAATTCGCTATCCATAAATGACAACACAACGATATATTGTTTTTGATAGATACATTTAACATCAGACAGCGCATTGCAATGACCACGCCCGGTCCGATCAAGACAGCATTTTAGTGATAAGTTGTGCATTTTATTTGTCATAGAAATTACCAAATTGTAAAGATTTTTGGTTAACATATGCTATGTATATGGCAAAGAATTCTCATCAGGCTTCCGATATACATGCCGATTTTACCGGAAGCTCGATATTTGAGTGCCACACGTTTTGATGCGGAAACCATTTAATGGACCGAATTTTAATGTACAATTCGCTCTAAAATGGACCGAAATGAAGCCATTTCTAAAAGAATTTCACACATTAAGCTAATATAGGGTTTTCCAATAAGAGTGATATGATTTCTTTAAAAAAAAACACAATAATTGTTAATAGGATTGATAATAATTAAGGAAATTGAATTGTTTTTTATTTAATATGAAACACAATTGATACAATTAAGTTCTGAATAAAACGTCATTCAAATGGCCTCCACGACTTCTTCTGCAGGAACGAATTCGATGAACCCAATTTTCGAGCATCTTTTCCACTAAATCAAGTCGTATGTCATGAATAGCACGTTCAATATTGACTTGTAAAGCTTGAAGATAGTTTGGTTTATTCCTAAAGACCAATGACTTCAAATAACCCCACAAGAAATAGTCTAATGGTGTTAAATGACAATTTCTTGGAGGCCATTCAATATCGCAATTTCTTGAAATAATCGAATCTCCAAACTTTTCTCGCAATAATTCAATTGTTGCACTTGCTGTGTGGCACGTATCCCCGTCCTGTTGGAACCAAATATTGTCAATATCAACTTCTTCCAATTTCGGCCATAAAAAGTACGTTATCATCGATCTATACTGATCTCCATCGACAGTAACGGTGTTACCAGCTTCATTTCGAAAAAAATACGGACCGATGATTCCGCACCAGACCAAAAACCACCCCAAACTGTCAATTTAGGTGAATGTAATGGTTTTTCATGAATAATTTGTGAATTTTCTTCGCACCAGAATCGACAGTTTTGTTTATTTACCGCACCACTCAGATGAAAGTGAGCCTCAAGGCAAAATCAGCAAATTCACGACGTTTAAGATAGTCCAATGGCTTCAGTTCTTGAGTGAGAACAATTTTATAAGGATATTCTCCTTTCTCAAAATCAGCCAGGTTGTGGTTTGAGACAGTCCCAATTCTTGAGAACGTCTTGGAATCGACAAATTGCGGTCTTCAGCAACACTTGCCTGAACGGCAGCAATATTTGCATTACTTCGAGCGTTTCTTTGTCTTATTGGCACTTGAACATTATGTAAAGGAAATGTACGCTCAAAATTTTCAATAATTCAACGAATAACCAGCACACTTGGACGATTATAACGACTATAAAATTGAAAAAGCGCACGAAAAGTTTCAATGCACGAAACTTCACTTAAAAACCATAACATACCTATTGGAAAACATATAATATTTAATGCAATTGATTAATAAAATTATAATGACAATCAATTCTATCATCACAATGACAGACAACTGAAAAATTCACGAACATTTAAGGGAGTTTATTGTCTCTGTCTGTCCACCGGAGACTAACTATTTGTATCGGTCTTTGCATAATTCAATATAAATTTCCTTTATATATAGAAACCTGCAAAAATCACATGGAAGCCCATTTGACAAGACTCTGATGATATATTAAGTTTCAAATTAAAGTTCTATTGTTTCTGTTTGACAGTCGAGAATTCTCAAGAAAAAATTAAAAAAATCTCAAGAAATTTTATTTTATCGAAATCAATCTCATTACATAATTTAACCGTTTCATTTTTTCAATTTAAACCATTATGACATCTGTTGTTAAGCACAAGAACTCAATTTTTCAAAATTTTGTATCATAATCGTTACAATGTTCAGTCTGTTTTTTATTCATATAGACTATAGTTTCTGATGTCAAAAAATGTACAGCTTTCATTTGTTTCACTCATTTACTGGGATGGGTGAGGTAGATTTCGCCATGTAATCTATACGCGGTTGTCGACACGTACAATATAACGTAGATTACTTGGCAGTATTTTGTGTAAACGTTGACAATTAAAATAATCTCAACAAAGTACGATATTTTAGCGATTTAAAATCGAATGCGCCAGTTCGCGGGAGTATTTTATGAAATCATTCATCTAGAGGTGAGTTTTTCATTTGTTTCTTTTTGATATATGAGCCATGAATAGTTTCAAACTGTCAGCTTGTTTTTATTTATTCAGTATTGTTTGCCATTTCATCATGGATAAACTTGAAATAATATAGGCCTGTCGAAACCACTATTTGGCATAAAGTTTGAATCCCATTTCAAGAAGCCCGACCCCGACGACATTTGGTTCTAAGAAGTAAGCGCTATTTGCCATATAGCGCGCGAAGCAATGTACTTATTGAAAAATCATGTTGGCGAGCAATTAGTTTCAGGGTTCGGATCGTTGAATTGGCTATTTAGATCTTGTGATACCTCTAGACTCTTTTCTTTGGGGCTACGCAAAGTCCAAAGCCTATGTGAATAATCCAGCTGGATTTGAGACATTGGAAGCCAGCATTACTCGTGACATTCGCCAGATACCACCTCGATATTCTCGGACGCGTCATTAAAAATCTGACTTTTAAATGCGATTAAATTGAATTTTTTGAGTTTTTTTAATTTTTGCACAAATCATCTCTAAAGATTTCGTTATTACGGATAAAATCACGCACATGTTGTTTAATGCTCCCTGTTTCTGGCATAACTGCCGGTGCGACTTTTGCACTTCAGCGCTCTTTCCACTATACCCCAAAATTTTTCAATACATCGAAAACCTGTGGACTCATTGAGATAACATTGATTTAATTAATCTCGTGCAAATGTATTGCTTCTGTTGGAATTAGAGCCGTGTGAATGAGCTATATGGTCAAAACTTTACTCTGGATCGTGTTGAAGTATTAGCGGCAAAATACGTCATTATGAAAAATGTGACAAAAACCTGGCTCCACAACTGCAAATTGCTGGCCAAATCATAAATTTTTTTGCAAATGTATATCTATCATGAAATGTTTCAAAACCAATTTCATGTACGTTTCGTCATCCATCAAAACACATCCACTAAATTTTGTGAAAATTTTGTTATCAGTCTGGCACATAATTTATTGAACAAGTTGGTTATCTCAACGATTTGGCTTTTTAATTACTCGGTAGCACTCATCGCCTTCCTGAACTCCAATTCGTTTTACCATGGAATGGAGTGTGTTTCTATCTCGAAAGATTTTTATCGTTGTTCAGCACCAATTTTTAAATACGCCGATGGTCGAGTAAGCAGAGTCAATGCTCTTGAAATCGTGGACTCGAGTTCAAGACTCGTCAGCGCCAATACTTTTTTAATTTAATTTCTGCTGTAAAATTGGTTCAACATATGTAGCTTCTGTTGAAATCTACATTCTGCAAGAATAAGAGCCATCTCTTGTGTATGACCATAATGAAAATATACGATAATGAGCAAATAAGCATAGTCCATTCCCATAGTGGTATTCGTATCCTTTATAGCTCACATTTGGCAACGGCAATGGCGAGTCCATATTTGACCATCGCCGTACAATTTCATTTCCGCTCTATAACCCATATCGATCTTTAATACTTGCCACTTTTACGGAGTATATTAAAGTTTTGAACAGAACGCTGAGTTGGATTTGAGTATATGTAATTTTATTTCACTACCACGAATTTAACAGGAGAAATTAAATCAAAAAATGTTTGGCTCGATCAAGATTCGAAATTAGATCCATAAATCCAAAGTCTCTGACTTTGACCATGCTTACTGGACCACCGCCGCATATATATATTTCATGCTATACAAATCTTTTATATCTGTCATTTGAATAAAAAATAATGAACATTTTAGCAAAGGCAATGGACTATGCGTTTATTTCACCATCGCTATATTCCGACCTTGTATACATGCAACTACATACTTGAAAAATATGAAAATGTTTAACAGAAGCTGTGTGTTAAACCAATCTGTATAGAAATTAAATTAAAATAATACCGTCGCTAATAGGACTCGAACCTACACCCACGAATCAAAAGTCAATCACTCTACTACCTCGCCCACCATCGTTTATCTATTTGATGTTATGCAAATCGGGATCGTGTTGAAGTATTAGCGGCAAAATACGTCATTATGAAAAATGTGACAAAAACCTGGCTCCACAACTGCAAATTGCTGGCCAAATCATAAATTTTTTTGCAAATGTATATCTATCATGAAATGTTTCAAAACCAATTTCATGTACGTTTCGTCATCCATCAAAACACATCCACTAAATTTTGTGAAAATTTTGTTATCAGTCTGGCACATAATTTATTGAACAAGTTGGTTATCTCAACGATTTGGCTTTTTAATTACTCGGTAGCACTCATCGCCTTCCTGAACTCCAATTCGTTTTACCATGGAATGGAGTGTGTTTCTATCTCGAAAGATTTTTATCGTTGTTCAGCACCAATTTTTAAATACGCCGATGGTCGAGTAAGCAGAGTCAATGCTCTTGAAATCGTGGACTCGAGTTCAAGACTCGTCAGCGCCAATACTTTTTTAATTTAATTTCTGCTGTAAAATTGGTTCAACATATGTAGCTTCTGTTGAAATCTACATTCTGCAAGAATAAGAGCCATCTCTTGTGTATGACCATAATGAAAATATACGATAATGAGCAAATAAGCATAGTCCATTCCCATAGTGGTATTCGTATCCTTTATAGCTCACATTTGGCAACGGCAATGGCGAGTCCATATTTGACCATCGCCGTACAATTTCATTTCCGCTCTATAACCCATATCGATCTTTAATACTTGCCACTTTTACGGAGTATATTAAAGTTTTGAACAGAACGCTGAGTTGGATTTGAGTATATGTAATTTTATTTCACTACCACGAATTTAACAGGAGAAATTAAATCAAAAAATGTTTGGCTCGATCAAGATTCGAAATTAGATCCATAAATCCAAAGTCTCTGACTTTGACCATGCTTACTGGACCACCGCCGCATATATATATTTCATGCTATACAAATCTTTTATATCTGTCATTTGAATAAAAAATAATGAACATTTTAGCAAAGGCAATGGACTATGCGTTTATTTCACCATCGCTATATTCCGACCTTGTATACATGCAACTACATACTTGAAAAATATGAAAATGTTTAACAGAAGCTGTGTGTTAAACCAATCTGTATAGAAATTAAATTAAAATAATACCGTCGCTAATAGGACTCGAACCTACACCCACGAATCAAAAGTCAATCACTCTACTACCTCGCCCACCATCGTTTATCTATTTGATGTTATGCAAATCTTTTATACTATCCAATTGAATTGAGAAACTCGGGAAATTTTTTAACAGAAGCTGAGGTGAACCAAAAATGTCCTAACGTTAATATCGTTTGAAACTTAACTGAACTGCATAGTGCCAGGTTTACATAACATTTAATGTGATGACATTTCAAGCAGTGTATTCCGAAGAAGTTAAAAATCTGACAAGCTATTCCTCCTTATGTTCTTAAAAATTATAAAACTTCCGTTCCAGTCAATGATGCTTGATGGGGGGGTCCATGAACCATACAAATTTTAAGTTTAAGTCAGCGTATTATTATTTATTAACGTCCAAATAAAAAATTTCCCTATACAAACTGAAAGTATAACAAATAGGTAAAGCTGAGATTAAGTCTGGATTAGGACTAAAAACAATTCAATTCAATTTCTTACAAATTAATTCAATTCAGATTCTGTTAAATTTTCATTTTTCTCTATTCAAATGGTGAGTATAAAAGATGGATGTATCAGTAATGAAATTGTACGGCAGTGGTCAAGTAGAGTTCAAGCGGCATGCGGGTTAACATTTTTTTAATTTAATTTCATTTAACAATATAGTTCAACTCAGCTTCTATTAAAATTTTCAAATTTTTCCAATTAACTGCCAAGTATAAAAGAAGGATGTAGCAGCAAAGAAAATGTACTGCGATGGTCAAATAAGCAGAGTTCAGAAATACTTTTGGCTATAAAATAATCGATCAGGTCAGGTATTTTACCGGGTCAGTTGGCCAATATATTGGTTTTCCAGTTGAAATGGATTCAAATCCATTTTCTTTAATGGCAATCAGTAATTATTTTCCTTTAGTTGTATAGTTAATCTAGAACCCCAGTGAGTATTATTCGCATTGAAGTCAACACCTTATGAACCTTTTTCCCAGACGCTTGAAGAACTCTGAGTATTGTTTGTTTGTTTAATAGAATATCTTGGTGGACAGTCAGGGATGGGCGTTTACGCGTCATCGATTATTTTCTAGATGACTATTTTCTATTTCTTTCTTTAGAACATAAATTGTTTTAAAATAATATAAAGATGGCATCAGCGTAGAAAGAGCAGCTGATAAAAATCGGAAAAATTGCACAATTTTGATAAAAAAATTAACTTACATTAAAATTAATTCGGAGAACTCTGACGAGAACACGAATTCGAATTCAGGAAGGATATGAGCTACTGAGTTATTAAATAATCAAATCGTTCAGATAAACAGAACTTTGTCCACTAAACCTGCCAGACTGCCCAATGTTCAAGTTTTAACAAAATTTAATAAATGTGTTTTGATGGATATCGAAACGTGCGTGAAAGTGGATTTGAAACAGGTTAGCAGGTCAAAATATATATTTTGCCAAAAATAGTGACAATGCGCTCCCGCTAAATATAAGCTTTATACCATAACTTAAATAAATTTGCAAAAAGAGTGCAAGCGATTTACAGTTGTCGGCTCATGGTCTTTGCCACGTCTTTGTGACTTTCTCAACAGTATATAGTGTCGAATGTTTTTGATTATAATTCGTTAACACGATTTATCGCAAGCAATTTATCGTATGAAATTTATCGGATGAAATTCATTATAAGAAATTCGTCGCAATCAATTCAACGTGATAACAATTCAACGCGACAGGAATCCATCGCAAGCAATTCATTACGAATCGTGATGGCAATTCAGCGCGACAGTTAATTATTAAATTATTATCAAATTTGCCATGTTGGTAACTGGGCCACGGAACAAAGTTATTTCTTGACTATAGTCATATATAGTCAACTCGACATGTTGGATATAAATGATATTTTAAAAGTATGGAAAATAACCATGTAATTCGACATGTTCGGTTGAAATGAAAATTCTAACATGATTATTGAGATATGTTTTGGAATATGACCTTAAGATAGTTTAATCTTCACTGATTAAGATTAAATTTCTTCGCTTGTAAAATAATTTTCATTCGCTTAATGTAAAAACAACTGCTCTCTTTGTGAAATATAGTCCTCAAAATTAGTTTAATATAATACATATTATCTGGAAGAGATTTGCCTTTAATAAAAAAATATTATTAAATTGAAATAAATTTACCTTAACTTAACTTTTACAGAAATAGCCTAGTTCCATTCCATTGGGCCATATTCCACAATATGATACAAAAATAATTTTTTATTCCCCACAATTAGTAATATTCGTATATTAGTAATACCCTTATCCAAAAATCAATTTATAATCCCCTCTAAACCCAACATGTCGGATTTCATCAGAATCAATTAAGAAATAGCTTAGTTAATTTTCAATATAGGTAAGCCAGAACTTCATTCTTAAATCATTTTATCAAAGTTAGTCACCCATCACTTTATTCAAAAATCTATTTAAAATTGCATTTCCATCCAATATGTTGAGAATTGTCCTAATTGCTCAAGGAATAGCCGAATCCTCATCTAGTTATCCAAATATCAGAACATTATCGTGATAAACGGCACTGCTTTACTATTGATTATCGTGTTTGTAAAATGGTAACGGTAAATTGTTTTCGATGAACTGCCTGTGATAAACCAGTCTAGAATCAAAGTTTTGACCTGAATAAATCAAATCAGACGTTATGTAGAATCTCATGGGGAGCATTGAACAACACGTGCTTGGCTTTATCCGTTATAATAAAATTTGAAATCTAGACCAATCCGAACGTGTAGTGGTTCCCGATTTAATATGAACCTTTTCTTTAATTTTTCCTTACGACTTAACTGTATCGCTTAAATATCGTACGTTGTTGACATTAGCCGTGTTTCTTGACGTATGTTCTGACAATTTTTGTGTTGATTTCATGAAACGCGACTATACAAATGAAAGGGAAGCAGATATGATCTGATCCGGATCAGATCATATGTCACTAAAAAAACACGGCTAATGTCTTAATTGTCGACATTGACAAATAATATTGCCAAGTAATCTACGTAATATTTTACGTGTCGCAAGGCGCGTAGATTACACGTCGTAATCTACCTCGCCCATCCCTGCGTGGACAGTACAATCCTGCCTTAATAAGAGGAAAGTTATTGGTTTTTATATACATGAACAAGTGACATTGAAGGACATTCTATAAAACTATCAGCAATAACGCATTGTTCCTAAAGAAATTTGGCCACCCTTTAGTTTATTAGAACTGATGAACAAAACCACTCTAGAAATGGTCTACATTATCGACGTTGTCTATACCTTGTTGAAAATAATAGATGACGCGTAAACGCCCATCCCTGGCGTGCATTTAAAAATATAAAAATTTCATCATGTCCAAAAGTAGTAGGCGCATTGGTTGTCTTATCGGCGGTTAGTAAACCGCGTTTTCTCGTAAACGCCTTGTGGCCCCACTATATACAATCCTCATTACTCACGTAGTGTGCGAAACACAAACACCATATCAAGCGCAGCCATATAACAATTTTATTGAGTTCATAGAATTCTGTCTTAACAAAAAAAAAGAAAAATACGAACACACAGCAAAATATTGATAAAATAAAGTTTTTTCTTCGATTCACGACGCGATGTTTTTGTTTGTTTTCTGCCATATGAACCATAAAAAAGCAACAAAGTTGGAAGGAAAAATAAACAAAATGAAAATGATAAGCGAAAAAAGCTGTGTATAGTAAATAAGTCGCGACATATTTTGATAACATTTTCGAACTTTAGTTTTGATATTGTTGTATATCTACACAATGTTCGAGTATAACAAATCATTATAAGAAAAACACCTTTCAATAGAATTTTTTGTAAATGTCTATATTTGCACAAAATTCACCTATATGTAGTATGTAACATAATATTACAGAATCATTCTAGATATACGTATGTACCTGCATATTTGCGTGTATAGTGGATCTATATAATTCCAACAAATTAATTACCAAAAATTTCATGAAATTTCATGCTTAATTTTGTGCTATAACATGATTAGAAAATTCGAAATGGGTCGTTTTTGTAACAAAAAAAAAATATTTTGTGTATTTTGGTAACATGAAAGGGGCTGGACCCAAAAATTATATACACAGATCCGAAATTATAAATCAAATTTTTTTTTTATGTATCATATACAGGTACAAAATTTTGAAAGGTGTGTATTATTGATAAATTGATACGTTACCGTTTTGGCCGCAGTCTAGTTACGAAATTTGATGATATAATTGACTCAGCTTTATAGCAATCATATATCTATGTATGTATATAGCATATCAAATTCGTTCCAATTTCAAATCAAATCGATTTGTTTTCAATTTGTCTGAAATGATTTTTATTATTTAGGCAATTTCGATATATAAATTGGAATTGAGTTCAACAAGTTAGTATAGACCATTTTATGTTTATTTGTATATAATTCCATTTGAACAAATTGTGCGTTTGGATAAATTATTCAATGCGCAAAATGGTCATATTGATTGATAAGTGATTGGCTTTTGATTACAGTATAGATTTTATATATTTATAATGCTATAAAATTTTATTAAATCAATACTTTAAGTTAATGTTGAATTAATATGTCCATATGGAATTGTTGGCAGAAATCAATGAAGTTGTCATGAAATGAACGAGATTCATTTGAATAAAGAAAATTTTAGACTGTGTCCGAAACGTGTGATAAAAAATCGTGAATTAATTATTTGACATTTACTTGAAAATACCGAACACACCCAAAACTATTCGAGTCTATTACTATGATAATTGTTGACAGCTATCGAATAATTAACGTGACATTAAAAGGATTAACAGGGCAAACAGTGGTCGGACCTCGACTTTTATGCCCATACAGCCCTCGAGATGGATCGCTAAATCGTGAACAATGAATTATATTATTTTCCGTTAAGCATATCAAGTCAGTGTTTCGGGATGTTGACGTAGTTTGATATCGATTCAAAAGTGTATCCTTTTTTATCGATTAGTTCGGACGGATCATTTACAATCGTATCATCAAAATCACCGTCGATTAAATCTATCACATCGGTATTGTCTTCATCAGCGCTGAAATTATGTACAGTTTTCTTTATGTCGTTTAATATCTCCTCTTGTCTTTCTTGGATCGTTTGGTCAGTGAGAGCTCTTATGGTGCCACGGCTCTCGACTTCTTCATCACTGTCCAATAATTCAACAGTTGGGTGTTTCTCTTCTGATGTATCTCGCATCATAAATTGTTTTGCGACTATGTTCAATATTAAGTTTACAAACACACCTAATTAAAAGAAACCGTTATATTATTATTGCATTTCATATACCATTAGAAAAATCAGAAGGTATATAGTCTTGATTGGAATAAGTATAATTAAATAAAATATCAATAATATAAATATAAATATAGTGGTTAGTTTTATTAATTATCTCCACACCATACTGTGTAATACAACATTTTGGCGACGAGAATTGTGAATATTTTTTTTTCCTGAAACAGTGAAAGTGCGTCCTATCGAAATCGCAAATAAAAAAAAAAAATTTCAACCGCGTGTGTGTACAGTGAACAAAATGAACGTCAATCAATTTAAAGAATTGTTGCAAATAATGCAAAAGCAGAACGAAAAGCTGGTTGAGGCAATGTTCAAGGAATAAAAAATCGGATCACCGTCAGTAGCCGTGCCACATTTTCATGCTTTCGAAAAAGATAAAATGAATTGGGAAACTTACCTTGTGCAAATAGAACAACATTTTATGGCGAATAAAATAGAAGAAGAGGCGGTCAAGCGAACATCTTTCCTCGCAAGTGTAGGAGACACATCACTGGAATTGCTTCAAAAACTATTCCATAACGATCTAATGAAAAAAACCTTTCAAGATTTGACTAAAGCGTTAACTGTTCATTTTGTGGAAAAAAAACATGTGCCCGTGTCGCGGTGCAATTTCTACAAAAGTCGCATGATGCCAGAACAGTCATACGCAGATTGGATTGCCAATTTACGCGGAGCAGCGCGAGATTGCGCATTTGTTTGTTCAAAAGCTAGATGTGAAGAACCTTACACCGAGTGGGAAATTAGGGATATGCTGGTCAAACATACACCATATGAGGCGGTCCGCAATGCTGCGTTGCTGAAAACCAACCCCACACTGGATGAAGTAATCGAAGTAGCACAAGCATATGAATGCTCTAAACGTTCCTGTGCAGTTATCAAAGAAGGAGTTCAAGCTACCATTTCCGATTCAGCTGTAGACAATTATATAAAACCAACGGAGGGTCATAATCAACAGCGGACAAATCAAAGAAGAGGTCGAAGTCGAGGCTATAACCGGTCACGTAAGTTTAATAATAAATACTCTTCAAACAGCTTAAAATCGTGTCCTGAGTGCCAAGAAGCCCATGAGCGTCGAGATTGTAGACACATCACATCTATTTGTGACAAATGTGGAAAGAAGGGTCACATCGCCAGCGTATGCCAGTCAATCAATCGGGAGACATCAGTAAATCATAATCGACCAGGAACACATCGTGGACGCGGTCGAGGTCGAAGCTACTTCTCGAGGAATCACGTAGTTAATGAACTGACTGATTTTCATTATATAAACTCTGTTCATAGCCTAGAAACAGAATTCCGAGAAGAAACCGATCAAGTGTCAACCGCAATGGTGCAAGGTCCGGAAAAAATTATGGTCGATATCAGTGTTAACAACAGACAAATCTCTTTTCAAGTTGACACGGGAGCATCTTGCTCTATTGTTGGACTTGAGGGATACTATCAATTGGGCTCTCCAGCATATGAACTGACGAATAAGGTTCTGAGGGCTTATGGCAACACCCGCGTTCCGCTCAAGGGAGTTGTTAAGGTTCAAGTTATGTGGGAAAATAAGCAGTGCATGCTGCCACTTTTGATCGTCGACAACAACGAAGCATCAAATATTTTATATTTAGCATCAAAATTTTGAACTATGGACATCAAAAAATCGTAATCTAGTCAATATCTGTTCGGTGCTAGGTACGTCTCAGCAAAACCTAGTCGAGTGTGCTTCGAGGATTTGTGCGGATTACCCGAATCTGTTTTCGCCTACTCTCGGATTGTGTAACTCTTTCCGGGCGGAAATCACATTAAAACCTGACGCTCGTCCAAAATTCTTCAAGCCTTACAACGTACCATTTGCTTTGAAGAAGAATGTGGATGAGGAGATTCAGAGACTAGTGTCCAGCGGCATCCTTAAATCAATCAATTTTAGTCGATGGGCCGCCCCAATTGTAGCGGTAAAAAAGCCAAGTGGTAAAGTCAGAATATGTGGAGATTTTAAAGTTACCATCAACCCACAAATAGAAATCGATCGGTACCCAATTCCGCGCATTGAAGAATTGTTTCATAAGCTTCAAGGAGGGCAGTTCTTCACTAAAATTGACTTAACCGATGCCTATCTTCAAGTCGAGTTGTCAGAGGAGTCTAAGCAATTGACGGTAATTAATACACCCTCTGGCCTTTTTCAATACCAACGTCTACCTTTCGGAGTGGCCAGCGCTCCTGGAATTTTTCAAAGGTTGATTCCAATGTGTGCGGTGTATCTAGATGACGTAATCGCCACTGGAGCGACCAACGAAGATCATCTTCGAAATCTCAAAGAACTGGTGAGCCATTTTGACAAGTATGGTCTACGATGTAAGAAGGATAAGTGCACGTTTGCAGTGCAGGATATAGAATACGTGGGGCATATCATCAACGCACAGGGCATATATCCATCAGAAAAGCGATTGGAGCCATTGAAGAACATGCCGCGTCCTACTGATGTCAAACAACTAGAGGCATTCATTGGCAAAATAAATTACTACAATAAATTCATACAGAATTTTGCTTCGATTGCCGCTCCACTTAATGAGCTCCGCCACAAGGGTGTGAAATTCGTTTGGACCAATCGACAAGAAACCGCTTTTCAGACACTGAAGTCGCAGCTGCTAAAAGCGTCCAGATTAGTCCACTACAGAGAGGATTGTCCAATCATCCTTGCTACAGACGCATCCAAGTACGGTGTTGGTGCTGTAATTTCGCATCGTTTCCCAGATGGATCCGAACACCCTATCGCTTTTGCGTCAAAAACATTATCGACAAGTCAGCAAGCAAACGGTCAGATCGAAAAGGAGGCGCTTTCTATTATTTATGGAGTGACGAAGTTCCATCAGTATTTATACGGCAGAAATTTTGAGTTGCTAACGGATCAAAAGCCATTGACCACAATTTTTCATCCAAACAAGAAACTGCCAGTCGCAACTCTTCAAAGACTTCAGCGTTGGGCTATTGCGCTCCAAGGTTATAAATATACTATCAAATGCCGTCCAACAGAAAAACATGCCAACGCAGACGCATTATCCAGACTGCCAGTAGGCAAAGATGAGGAGTTTGATCACTTTGAAAAAGGTTTGACTAACATGGACCATATAAGTCAAATGGCACTAGAAGACTTACCTATAATTTCTGCGCTGATCGCGAGGGCAACACTCGATGATCCAATTTTAACAAGAGTTTCATATTTCATCCGAGACGGATGGCCGAGTGTTCTTTCCAAGACGGATAGCGCGCTTAACCCATTTTACAATCGAAAGTTTGATTTATCTTTACAGTCAAATTGCATTCTTCTTCAAACAGAACATACCCGAGTTGTCATTCCAAAAGCAGTCCAGCTAAACGTACTTCAGCTTCTACACGAGGGTCATTGGGGGTCAACTAGAATGAAACAGATGGCTCGGAGACACATTTGGTTCCCGAATATTGACAAAGAAATAGAACGAATCGTATCAGAGTGTAAAGTGTGCCAGTCAAATATGAGTGAACCCAGGAAGACATTTTCCAGTTGGCCGGCTGCGAAACATCCTTGGGAGCGTATCCATGTTGATTTCGCAGGTCCATTCTTTAATAAGATGTGGTTAATCTGTGTGGACGCTTTTTCTAAGTTTCCGTATACCGTTGAACTGAAAGATATCACTGCAGTTACCACGGTACAGGCGCTTCAATCAATCTTCGCAATTGAGGGTCTACCCGTAACAATAGTGTCTGACAACGGCACCCAATTCACGTAAGAAGAGTTCCGAAAGTTTTGTGATCTTAATAGTATTAAGCATCTGACGTCAGCACCGTTTCACCCAGCTTCGAACGGGCAAGCCGAACGGTTCTGTTGGAATGTAGAACTCATGGGCCGACGCATCTTCCATGTCACTGTACAGGGTGACATGGAGCTATGCAATGCGCAGGTGGTATACTGTACTTGTGTGAATGGGATGAATGAATGGATTGAATGAGTGTTGTGTGAATGTAGTTTCAATCAAATTTTTCCGTGATCTCAATTTTAAAAGTGGTTTCGTGATATAGTCGGTAAAAGCGTTTCGTGATATAGTCGGTAAAAATGCAACTGTTTCTCCAGAAATAAATTACCACTTTAAAAACCTATTTCATTTAAAAGTGAACCGTGCAGTGGTGGGAAATTTAGTAAAGGACGGGTGACTGTTCTATTAGGCCTTTTCCCAAAAACCGACTTATTTCAGACTTATTGACTTATTTGACGCCATCTTGAATAAGTCGGTCAAGTCGTCCCAATTGATTTTGCCGACTTATTTTGACAGCTACAATATTTTGGACACAAATATTTTCACAATTTATTTCTTATAAAAAGAAACTTAAAATGGACAATACAAAGCAGAGAGCCACATTTAATAAAGAAACAACTGCGCGTCTCAGTTCAGGCGTTCCAAAAATTAATTCAAATTTATCCATCGAAACACCATGGATATGATCCTCAAATGGAACTTGGCGTGACACTATTTTGGTTGGTAGCACAACTTTTAATAATTCAACATCGAGTTGAACCAATTCTTGTTATTGGGAAATACGCAAAACATCGAGTTTTCAAAAACGTGAAAACGCTCCCATTATTATATATTCGGATGATTTCATCGGAATGGGAAAATACGTCAAAGTTCAAAAATGTAAATAGGCATGTTGTTTTCACTATTGATAATGCACGTTTAGCGATCGAAAATCTACAAAATATTGAGATCGTGCGTATATACCACCAAATACAACCGCTTTATCTCAACCTCTCGATCAAGGAATAATATAAATTGGTGGCAGAGGAAATTATCAACCGAATAGATCAATATTCACCGAATAAATAAATTTATTGGATGCAATTCATTTTGTGAAAAAGGTATTAGATCGAGTAAAGCCTGAGACAGTTAAAAATTATTTCATAAGGCTGGGTTTTACTTAGCTAAAGAACCAGACCAACGTACTGAATTAATTGTTGATGGCGCGGATGGAAAAACAATATAGGCACTTTGGTCAAATCCACCAATTGTTAATCTTAAAAACAACGTCGATATTGAAGACTTAAAAAATCATAATGTGGATAGCCGAACTAGCATATATGTGTACAGTTAAGTGATGATGCTATTATAGATATGGTACAACCCAATACAACGATTCACACGGATTCCGACTCTGAATTTGAAATTCTATCACTGAGGTAATAGTTTCAGTGCCAGAAGTTCAAATTGCGTTAAAAACTGTACGATTGTTTTTAAGTGCACACCATAACATGGAGGACGAAATACATAAACTACATTCGATCGAGAATACTGTTGATGCTCTACTCTATGAAAGTTTAAAACAATCAAAGCTTACCTCATATTTTAGGAAAAACTAAAATGTTCTCCACTGTGAGAACTCCGCTTATAACAAATTTGGTTTGTTATATCCGAATATCTGTTTATAACAAACACATGTTTAAAGCAAACTATGGCGACGGTCCGTTGGTCAGTTTTCTCTATGATAAAACTATCAGAACTTATAACTTATAAGTTATAAGTAGAAACCGCTAATTCATGCTTGTTCATTGTAGCCACCTTGGCTGATCTGTCATAACCTAAGTGTTTAATTAACACAGTTTCGGCCCAAAAGAATTTTCTTTTATTCTAAATTTTATACACCCGGGGATATGCAATGTAAAGAAAAACCCAATGGAAATGTCAACCAAACCAATAAGAATTAACTGATATATTGTATGGGTTGTATTGATTATATACATACAAACACTTCTCTATTTTTATTGTTAATTATTATTTTGCTTGCAGGTTAAATTAGGCACATGAAACGTGTCCCGACAAATAAAACCCATTACAGTTTCACAATTACCGTCATTCCATTCATGTTTCGCGAGCGAACGGTATAATACACAGTGCTCGATACCACGATTATTATTCGGTTCTCCGGCATTCCAGTCCCAATACAGCATCTGGTGTCCTGTAGTATCCCAATAGAAATTATTTTCACTTCCCAGATCTGTTCCACTTGTCCACCAATTATACGCGATTCGATTTCTAGTTTCGGTTTGATTGATTACCGATCGAATTCGTTTATTTTCTGCATCGGTCCGCACGTCAACCAAATACATTCCATTATTGGTTCAGAATCGTTTTGCTTGATACCTTTGAATTTCGCTATATATAATGTACATCAGAAACAAACAAATTTATGCCACAATAGTTATATTTATCTTATAAGTACTTACCATATCCGGATAACTTGAATAATATGTGCGTCCATCGATCCGGTAGTATTCACCACAATTTGCTACCGCAATAACGCAGCACGACACCAAAACTGAAGCAATAATGAAATTCATTTTACTATGACTGGAGTATGAATGAATTGCTGTTGTATGTATATTTATATACGTGCGCATATATAACGAACACAAACATCCGGTCCGCTTATCAATTTATTGGTTTAATAGCGCAGTATTGCCGAAAATGTAATAAAAATGAGGTGCCGCAGATATTTTTTGAAATTGGAGTAATAATGTGGTGTGCAAAAAAATGTAAAATGTACAAAGTTTAAGTTGTCAAATAATCGCGCTCAAATCTTATTTTCAAAATATCGATTGAGATGTCAAGGCTATGTAGAAGTATAAAACAATCATAATTCTTAATCGTACGCCAAAAAATTATGACGAGCGGAAATTGATTTTGAATTAAATTTGATTGTAATCTAATCAAAATGTATATAAAACTGGAGTATGTACTTATATTGCACATGGTCAAGATAAATAAAAGTAAACAAATGTCTAGATAAGGTGAGTAGAGAATAATATCAAACCACTTCCCTCGACTGTTGTATATACTTATGTACTCGTACATGACAACAATTTTTATTAACTTCTGTATATTTGAAAATCTGTGTGCGCATACTTTATGGAAGAAATATGTCCCCGTCCATAATGATAGTAAACATTTTGAACAAACCATTCCACCCAATAATTTTCTAACATACACATATATTAGCCTTCTACTATAGTAAAATAGGGAATAGTATTTTCCCATTTGCGTCTGACACTGGGACTACATAGCCGTCATCTCTATATTAATTGTGACGTAACAATATTCGACGTTTCATAAGCTATAGGTATATGCTAACATCTTCGTCAATATTTATCCAAGTCTCAAAAGGAAGTACGACATTTGAGGTGCGTTTGGCGGGGCTTGTAAAATCTTTGGAGTTAGGCAACTGTGATTGTAACTATATATATATGCAGCCTAAATGTTGATACTCACAAATAATCTTTACATTTTTCAATCGAATATGCCATGAAAATGTAAAATTGTCCCTTTTTCGTAAGCGCTGCAAAACATGTCGCGGCCTTGATATTTTACGCGCAACGAGACGAAATCCAGCCCTGTAGGTCTACCTTTGAATATATTCTCAATGGTAGGCTAGTCTAACTTTTAGAATTCGACATGGGCTGGATGAAAAATATTTACATTTTAATTGGATTAAGCCTTAGACTTTATTTTATTGTATGTATAAGGATTGCTTTACCGGTAAACGGTAAATCGATTTATCAGATTTACCGGTAATTTGAACAAAGAATTTTAGTCATTAAAGAAATATTGTATATAACTATGGTCATTTAGAAGAAACAGCCTTCAATTGTATAAGTAACAAAGTCAATATGCTAATTCAATACTTTAAACAAGATTGCTTCAACAACTACTTAAGCGGGCTAGGTCCAGAAATGGATAAAGAATACTCGTTATGGAAAGCCACCAGAAAATGTAAACGACCTGTAGCTCGGATACCACCATAAGAAATGCTCAAGGTATAGTTGGGTTCGACAAGACCAAGAAAAAGCGGAACTCTTTGCTCAACACCTAGCAACAGTATTTCAACTTCATGACATTCAATCCAACAGTGACGTAACACCTGTTAATCAACCAGGTCAGGTTGAAAAAAATCTTAAGTAAAAAAAGGCACCAGGAATTGATGAAATATCACCGGGTCTATTCAAGGAACTACCATGTAAAGCAGTCATCATGATCACATACTTATTTAATACCAGTATGAGGTTGAAGTATGTACCCAAATGCTTCAAAACGGCCAAAATAATTATGCTGAAGAAATCAGGCAAACCACATGAAGATTAATCAAAGCTATTTGAAAACTACTTCTGAAACGTCTCAAGCCAATGGTAAACGTCCCTGATTTTCAATTTGGATTTAGGAGTAACCGCTCTACAATAGATCAAGTCCATCGAATCACTACGGTTAGAAGAAAATAAATATTGCCCCGTAGTATTTCTGGATTGTAACCCAGGCCTTTGATAGGGTTTGGCACGAGGGATTAACATTCAAGATGAGCAAAATTTACCACAAAATTATTGCCAGCTGAGAATTCAGAATCATCCATGAAGAAACATGTTCTGCCTTTTATCCGACGATAGCGGGAGTTCCGCAGGGAAGCGTATTAGGACCTCTCCTCTACCTTCTCTACACTGTAGACAAAACATTCATCGGTACGTTTGCTGACGTCACTGTTATGATGGCAATAGACGAATCTCAACAAAGGACAGTGAAAAATCTTCAACGAGCAATGAACAACGTTACTAAATGGACGATTGATTGGAAAATCGCGCTTAATGAGCGTAAAACAACCCATGTGACATTTACGCTCCGAGCCAAAAATATCAACCAGCACATATACCTCAATTGAGTGCAAGTGCCGCAGGCTGAATCGGCCAAATACCTTGGTTTGTATCTATACTCAAAGCTAAACTGGAAACATCACGTGAGACAAAAAGGTGAACAGATACGATTAAAACAACGTGAAAATGTACTGGTTAATTGGGTATCATTCCAAAATAAACCTGTATTGCAAAAGACTAATTTACCAGACCATCTTCAAACCAATATGGGCGTATAATTTCTATGTTTTCCGGATCATTTATACAGACCTGTCAATGGTCAAAAGTTTAAGGTATCATTTATGGGCTTCATGTGTGTTTTTACGCATAATACCTATTCCTCCTATATTCCACCTATATGTGTGGTGAAGCTGGAGGTATATAACGTAGCAGGTTGTTTCATCTTGTAGCAATAAACCAGCAAGTTCTGGTTCTAGATTTGAAGTCTTCCTGCCCTGTTGCTTCAACACTCGAACGACGCCAGCAAAGTTCAGAAGCCGGCAGGATCAGAAAATCGCGGTGAAACGGACAATAGATGACGTTTTGTTGGAACCTTATTTGAAAGATTTAGCCTGGTTATGTCAAATTCAAAAGTGTCATATTCTGGATTATAGAGAATCCCAAGTGTTCTTATTATCTTATTAATCTTTGGATTAATCATTCCATTTGCTCGTAGGTGCTCATGAACGTAGGATATACCACGGTTAGATTCAGCCTCAGCTTGAATCTATTTTTTTTATTTCATTAAACTCTGGTTGGGGCTAACGCCAAATGGGTGTCGCTATTTTGTGTGTAACCATGGAACTTGCTGACTGTGTTACAAAATCCAGTCCACTTCTGGTGATCTCCAGCAAATATTGGGAGTTGAATCTTTGCCAAACTGTATTTTGCATATAAACATTTTGTTACTGTTTAAAATTTTAACCCTCTTAAATTATCAGTCAGTCCTTCTCTATACATACAAAAATACGCAAAACTTTGTTTTTTCTCTAGTGAATCTCTGGCAACCTTAATTTAAAGAGCTTTCATGGTTTTGGTCGTTGGTTCATTCGTTCAATCTGTTGTTTTGTCGCATATATTAGGCTTTTAATTTATATTAGATTCTCGCTCTCGCTCTGGGTTCCTGAATTTAAAAATTGGAAGTTTGAAAAACTCAGGTGAAAAACACAGAACAATAAAACATCATTCTCCACGGATATGGTTGGTCAAAAAAAATCAAAACGAAGAAACGAATGCAATCATAAAGATGGCTTAATTATTATTTCGATTTGGAACTGAAAAACTCTTCCAAAGAAGAATACAATAGTAAAAAATATCTAGAGATTAAGTTTTGTTCCAGGCTAGGCTAGATAGTTAACCAAACCATTCAACATTTACAGACACAGAGTTGTTTTGGATATAGACAAACACATTTTTCTATTTTATTGTTATTTATTATGTTGCTGGCAAGTTAAATTAGTAAATAGGTTCTCCAGCTATACTACACAATTTGACGGACTCGTAGGGATATCCAACCTGTCACGACAAATAAAATAAGCTGCAGCTTCACATTTACCATCATCCCATGCATAATTAAATGCCTGTGTATTGTAATATACACAGTCATCGTTACCACCAGAATTATCCGGTTGATTTGGTTGCCAGTCCATAAAGAGCATCGCATGTCCTGTGGTATCCCAATAGAAATTTTTTTGACTTCCTCGATCTGTTCCGCTTGTCCACCAATGAACTGATGTTTTGTATTTAATTTCAATTTGATTGATTACCGATCGAATTCGTTTATTTTCTGCATCAGTCCGCACATCCACTAAATACATTCCATTGTAGGTGCAGTATCGTTTTGCTTGAAACCAATTCCTCCTATCCGGATAGCTCGAATAGTATGTACGTCCATCGACCTGAATGTAGTCGCCACAATTTACTACCGCAACCATGCAGCACGACATCAAAAGTGTAGCGATAATGAAATTCATTTTACTATGACTGAAGTACGAATGAGTTGCTGCTGTATTTATATATGTACTTGCGTATATATGGCGAACTCACATTTCCGGTCCGCTTATCAATTTATTGGTTTAATTGCGCGTTACAAAGACAATCGCTCGGTATTGCCGATAATGTAATAAAAATGAGGTGCCGCAAACAGCAGATATGTTTTTAAAGTGGAGTAATTCTGTGGTGTGCAAAATAGAACTATAATTAGGGTTTAATTATAATTTTGAAGTTGTCAAAAAATCGCGATCAAAATCTGAATCGTAAAATATCGACTGAGATGTCAATGGTATATAAACCAATTCTTATTCTTAATCGCACGCCAACAAAATTATGACGAGCGGAAATTGAGTTTGAATTAAATTTGAGTACATATATAATCTAATCAAAATGTATATAAAACTGGAGTATTTACTTTTATTACAAAGCCAACGATTACAACGGATAAACAAAAAATCAATAAATCAAACTTATTTCAACTTATACGAAGTCAAATGGAGTTTAATTAGAAACTATTCAAATCAGGCTATATCAGACGGGTTCAATTTGGTGATGAGACGAATTCAGCACTGCTGATTTACTTCTAAGATAAACGATTTATTCTGAGTTGGTGGCAGATTGTATCATGCAGATTTTCCATACGACATGAAGCTTGCAATATTCATTCCAGCCAATCATCACATCACGACAATAGTTATATACCAGAAAAAACATATTAGTTGCATGATGGCCCCAAGGTTTTGATTAAAATATTAATGCAACAAAATCACATCGTGAGAGGCAAGGATGAAGTTCATGCAGTCATTGGCTGTTGTGTAAAAAACGTCCAATTGAAGGAACAACAACAACTATAAACTATTTAAACGTCAATTATAAAGACGTATTTGGCGCTTTCATTTGTACGACAACCAAATATATGTATACAATTAGTGAGTGACAGGACTATTGAGGTTTTCTTGGGCACTTTACAATGACACTTACTGTGCAATACTCTGGCAAACACATATGGTTACATGTTAAAAACACCCCACCAAAATTTTTGGTCATTATCGGGAATCGAACCCGAAACCCTCGAATAACAAAGCAAGGACGTTACTTACTGTGTCAAAGAGAACGGCAAATTCTAATTTTATTGGAGCAGAATGAGAGGTACCAAGAAGTCTAGCAATGGTGGCAAAGGATTCGTATATAGCAAAATACTTCGTCATGAATAATATTGAATGGCACTTTATTCCAGCTGCTCTCAATTATGGACATTTATGGAAGCATCCATAAATACAAGTATTATTTGAAACGGGTAATAGGAGGCCATACTTATGTCTCGACCACTATGTTAAGGAAAATCGGTTATCGTGGTGACAACATATTCAAAAATGACTGGCAAAAATGGCATAATGAACATCCCATATTGTAGATGAACTTGTAGTTGTAATAAAGAAGGACGTTCCACCTATACTAAATGGCTAATGGGTTGTATCATGAAAGCAATTCCTGGTCGAAATGGTAAGGTACGTGTACTGGATATAAAAATAAATAATAATAATAACAGTGTTAAAGGCCATTACTGGCCCCTTACTGAATCAACAATCTGGCTCCAACGGTTTCGATCCTGAGCTTGGTCTTCATACCGTCTTAGACAATCTGAAGAGGCCAAGTCGTTCTCTACATCGTGGAGCCATCGTCGCCTGCAACGACCTCTGCGCCTACCATATGGTGGCTCTCCTTTCAGAGATCGCTGCACAATTCGTTCCGGATCAGCACGCAGAACGTGACCGAGCCAGCGTACTCGCTGAGATCTAACTTCATGTACAACATCGGGGATCTTCATCAGATCTCTGATCTCGAAATTGTACAGAGCTCGGTATGTACCATCTATTTCGCGTTTAGGGCCGTAAATCACACGCATGATTCTTCTCTCAAATGTAAGGAGCCATCTCTCGTACTCATCCGTCAGCGCCCAACTTTCACATCCAAACATAACAACGGGCCTGATCAACGCTTTGTAAAGCTTCAGCTTCACGGCACTTGATAAGTGTTTAGATTTTAGCAGTGGCCTTAGAGGATACAAAGAACGACTGCCAGCTGCCAGCCGCACTTTAATATCCTCACCCACACTGTTATCGTGAGTGATAAGAGAGCCCAAATATTTGAACCTCCTCACTCCCTCAAACGTGTGGTGGCCACTACTAAAATCTGGTGTGCCATTGTCCCTAAAACCAGAGATCAGGTATTTCGTTTTGGACTCATTGATCTGGAGTCCAACAGAAGCTGAAAACTCTACAAGCGGATCAAGTATTTCTTTCACTCCGTTGTTATTCAGTCCAATCACGCATATGTCATCTGCATATGCAAGCACTTGATTGGACTGGCGATATAAGATGTTACGCTGAGGTGTTTCAGTTTTACGAAAGATGTACTCCAACATGAGATTAAAGAGTATCGGGGACAGAGCATCTCCCTGCCGAACACCCGAGTTAACTGCAAAAATTGTCGATAGCCTGTTTCCAACTTTAACACAGCATTGAGACTGCGTCACTGTCATCCTACACAGTCGTACCAATTTTGTTGGCATTCCTAGGTATTCCAGGGCAGACCACAAACTCTCTCGATTGATCGAGTCGTAGGCCTGCCGGAAATCCAGGAAAACCTGATGTACGGAGATGGATGTCTCATAATATTTAGATAGAATCATCCGCAGCGAAAAAACCTGATCAGTGACTGATCGATTCGGACGAAATCCTCCCTGATAGTCACCAACCAAGCCTTCCGCCAGAGGAGTGATTCTATCCAATAAAATGTATGACAGTAACTTGTATGCTGTGCAAAGGAGAGCTATACCGCGATAATTCTCACACTTCAAACGGTCTCCCTTCTTGAAGATGGGGCATATCGCGGCCACTTTCCATTCATCAGGCATAACTTCGGTTCGCCATACTAATCGAATAAGGTCGAAAAGACAGTTCCACAAAGTATCCCCTCCGAATATCAAGAGCTCCGAATTAATGCAGTCCACTCCAGGTGAGCGGTTTCGTTTCATTCTCTGCATGGCCTTAGTGAATTCCTCATGGGATGGCTCCTCAGTGCAAATCTCCGCAGACTGTTCTAGAGGTGGCTCAACAACAGTCTGTGATGCATGATGAACATCAAGCAGCTCAGTAAAATGTCCACTCCATGCGTCAAGTACTGCGTCGATGTTGACACAGAGGTTTCCATCCCGGTCCCGAATGGCGGTTGACGAAGGCCTGAAAGTATGGTGCAATCCAGTAATTCTTTTAAAGAAATTACGTGAACTACGCTCATTGCTGAGTTGTTGTACTTTCAGAACCTCGGCCTTCCACCATTCTCGCTTCTTCCGTCTACAAATCCGCTTAGCTGCCCTTCTTGCAAGAGCTGCCTTGTTTTTCCTTGCGATTGTGAGACGTTGTTGCACTTCATTATGGGCTATATTTTGTTGCTCAACTGCAAGACGACACTCGTCATCAAACCAATCATTCTTGGGTCTGACTTTCACTATACCTAAAGTCTGTTGAGCAGCACTGACAACCGAAGTTTTCAGTACCTCCCAGACAGAGTTCACGCAGTCAGACTGGTAATTAGCTCCCTCAATGTTGTCGCTGACAAGATCCTGATATCGTTTCTTTTGATCTTCATTTATCAGACCTTCACAGTCGAAACGTTCCATCCGTTTCGCTGTGTTCCCCGACCTGTACGAAAACTTCCACCGTAGCTTTGCAGCGACCAAATAATGATCGCTGCCTACGTATTTGGTTGCTGACCGATAAGTTCTCACATCCTGCACAACCCGAGCTCGCCCTTTTGAAATTAACACGTGGTCAATTTGGCTCCGGGATGTTTTGCGAGGATAAAAATAAAACTTAGCGAAATAATCTGACCAATCACAAAAAATTGTACTCTACCTTTTGACTCACTGTTATGGGTATGTGTTACATACAAAAAAATTCGCATATCTGAAATATAGAATTATAAAAATTTTAGTTTAGAATTATTAAATTTTATAAAATCTTTTCAAAATCAAATTTCGGTTTGAACAAATTTATAATTGCAATTCCCCATCTTAAGCCGTACAGCTTTCGTCGAGTAAACCATTTACAACCGTAAAAGTGTTTTTGTCTATTCTAAACTCATACCCAATCGGTAGATCAATAAAAATACTTAAAGTAAATTTACTTTTGTATACTCGCTTTATCCTACCGCAAAATAAAAAAAAGTCAACTTTTTTACCCAAGTATTGGTTTGTAGCCTTAAAATTTCTCGTAAAACCGAAAATCTTAAATTTAATTGCTTCTACGCAAATGGATAAATTAAAATGTTTAGTTAAATTAAATTTAGAAATTCAAACCATACTAAAATTATTAAATTTCCTAACTCCTTAATTCCGAAATTCTGTAGACTTACAATTTTTCCATTTTTAAGTTTTTAACTTGCTTGTTGAATTGACTCTTTACATGCTTTGTAAAGCCAAATTTTTCTAACAAATACCATTCGATTTTCGTTACTGTAATAAACAGAAACAAACCAATCTCACCGGTCAACTCCACGACCAATAGCTCTACCCCAAATAATATTAACAACTAAATTAATAATAAATACCTTTACACTTCCACATAACCTTACAGGTAACATTGAAAATTGTTGCCAATTAACACAACATCAAATGTTTTCATCATTTGGGTGGAAAAGCTTGAGTTCCACCCAAATGATGAAAACATTATGATACTTACTTTAGTTGCCATAATGGCTGTGAGCAGGTCATCGAAGAGAGATGCGGGAACTGTTCGAAATTGTATAGAATATGAAGATTTGGGTCACCTCACTCGTCAAACTGTTATTTCCTATTATAGATATAATTTGTTAAGGTATATGTTGAAATTTTGTAAAGCAGCCATTTTGACCCCCTCTTCGATTTCAAGAAATTATTTTCGTTTGCTATTTAATTAATTTTTTTAGATGCATTCGATTTTATTTTAATTTTGGCCATCATCGTTAGATCATATAAGATTATTATTTAACGATTTGATCTTTCGAATCACTTACAGTTTCAATACGAAACGTAAGAATTGTGTTACGGTTATTTATCAGTAGAATCGATTCATCCGTCACCGATTTACAGTTCAAGGCATTCATCAAAAATAAATTCTATCTAACTGATGTAAATGCTTTTAGAATGATTCCTAAAGCCAGGAATGGAGGCCACTATAACTATGTGTCATATCGCCTCAGTGTAGACGATGAATCGTTTTCTACAATGTTGAATTCAAAATCCTGGCCGCCGGGAATTTTCATCAAGGAGTTTGAATTTACACAAAAAAAAACTTTTTTTGGAAGACCAAGGTCATCAATCCGGAAACTTAACTAAATTAAACAGAAATACCGTATTAGCTACATGTAATAATCGTATGACCTCTAAAGCCGTTGATGTATATAATATAACCCCATTGAAGAGCTTCCAGTAGTAGCATCTCCGACAATCTATAAGGATTCATCCGCTGAATACTACTACAAAAACTCAATAATCGAAATAATGTTTTATTTGAAGCATTCTAGCAACCTTATATAAAAACCCACCTGCATAAATATGACAACAAGCATATCCACCTATTGCCTTATGCAGCTACTTCATTGCGGTCGGTAAATATATTCGTATTCGACAATCATACCAAACATTATATAGAAAAGCCTATTATTAAACATCAATTTGGCTTTGACGGGGAAAATCTGATTAAATTCTGTGAGGACTCAAATAACTTTTTAACATAACACACGTGCATATTCTGTCCATCGGGCACGGAAATGCATGTTGGATCTCCTGATGTACAACCATTTAAACATTATGTACAAAAAGGAAAACATCACGATACCAACTATTACAAATGTTCCAGGAGTTCCTGGTTGTGGTAAATCTACATGGATTATAAACAACCATAAACTAGGAAGTGATCCTGTTCTATGCGCCACTAAAGAAGGGCTAGCTGATCTTAAATTAAAAGTTGCTTCTCGTTGTATTAATGAAAATATGGATTTCAACAAAGTTAAAGGTAACTACAAAACGATTGCTTCTTTTCTGATAAATGGTTGTCTCGAGTATGAAACGGTATTCATTGATGAGTACATGATGGTACATGCTGGTTATATCGGACTTGTGGTTATTTTAAGCAAATGTACAAAGGTTTTCCTTCTGAGTGATAAAAATCAGATACAGATTACACCATGTTAATATGCAGTTTTCCGATGCAAATTCATTTTTAGCAAACGTAGGACCGTTAAATGTAACATATAGATGTCCTGCAGATGTTACGTTTGCTCTAAAGGAATTTTATCCTAATATCAGCACTAAAAATTCCGTGGAAACCTCGGTTGGATTTCATAATTTGCGATCAGCATTATCGATGCTACCTGTCTTAGATAATACATATTATCTAACTTTCACCAAGGCGCATAAACAATTAGTTTCTCAACTCACCATGCCATCAACTAGTAAAGTCATGACGATCCATGAAACGCAAGGTTTAACATCACCTAATGTGATATGTGTAAGAACAAATCCGAAACCTCACGAATTATTTGACAGTGTGCCTCATGCTATAGTCGCTATATCAAGACACACATGTTCTTTTAAATATTTTTCACCAGGTAAGAATAACAGACTACACTCACTTGTGGCGAAGGCTCGATCTTACACAATTATTATAAAACAACACCAGCCTTTAATTTCCATGCCGTCGGAAATTTATCACAAACAATCAGCTAAATCAGTAAATCATAAGAAATCCGAGAAATTTACGATATATACTTCCAGAACGTGAATAAGATGGCAAATAAGGCCTAATTTATGTAATTATGGTGAAAGCTCATTGAATCTTAACATTAACAGTAAGGAATACTTTGGAAATGATTATGCTGTTTTTAGATGTGAACGTTCATCATCAACAAGTGAAAAAAAATCAGGAGGGGGTGTACTTATCGCGGTGCATTCAATGCTTTCCAGTATTGCTATAAATTTAACTCCATCATCTATCGAGCACGTGTGCGTAAAAATCAAAATAAATCAGACGAATCTGTTTATTTACATATACAACCTACATTCCACCGAGTTCGTGTAGTGAAATATACGGCAGATGCAGTAATGCAATGGACGAATTAATTAATCTCACTAAACCAAATGACTTAGTCTTAGTACTAGGTGACTTTAATCTTCCAAATGTAATGTGGAATTATGATCAAGATATGGATTCCTTTCTACCATGCAATATCACATCAGAATCGGAATATGTATTTCTTGAAGCTATGTTTGGTTTTAACCTAAAGCAAATCAACAACATAGCCAATGCCTTTGAGAATATTAGATTTATTTTTCACAAATGATGCAGAAATATTTAAAATGTCAGAATCACTCAATCCATTTGTTGTTAATGATGTTAACCACAAATCTATTGAAATAGTTTTTGATTCAAATGTAATTAAGTCATATGCATACCACCTATAATTTAAAAAAAATTAACCACACTGGACTTCTGCAGTACTTAGAAGCTATTCAATGGGACGCTGCTTTAAACACTAATAATGTAAACCAAGATGCTAACAAATTCGACCAAATTTTATTACAAGGTTTTGAAACCCACATTCCATTGTGCCGGAAAAAATTTAATATTCATCCTCCTTGGTTTGACGACCATCTGATTAATCGTAAATCTAAAGCCTATGGCAAGATAATTAAAAGTGGTTTAGAATCGGATAGGACTGCGTTTCTCCAATCTAATGAAGAATTTGATACGTACTTCAAGGAAAAGCACCTCCTCACATATTGCAGATGTACAACGAAGCATTACAAACAACCCCAAACAATTCTGGAAATACTTTAGATCCAAACGAGTAATTGATGGCTATCCAACTAATATGTATTTCAACGATATTAAAACATCAGATCCCAAAAAAATTTCTGACATGTTTGCGGATTTTGTTCAACATGTATACAAACCTAAAAACAGTATTTGGTTTACCACTCAATCAAACGTAAATAATAATGTACTTCATTACATAATGTAATCCATTTAACGGTTATTAGTGATGAGGTTTGGTGACGGATGTGGGCCGGAGGATAACGTTTATATTAAAAACGTTTCCATTAAAAACGTTTATATTAAAAAGGATTCCTCTCTTGTTGAAGACATCTATTGTTATCAACCACTTCAACCATAGCAAAATTATTCGAACAGGTCGTATGCAACAGCTTTAAAGGAATCCTAGCTCAACATATATCACTCAATCAGCATGGGTTTATGCCTAGAAGATCTACATCTACTAACCTTGTTGAATTTACCAACAAAGTTACTAATGAAATGGAAAACCGCAACCAAGTAGGCGTAGTGTTTACTGATTTTAGTAAAGCATTTGACTCCATCTGCCATCACAAGGCTCTAGAAAGTCTTTACAACTTTGGCTTTGCATCCAACTTCATTAAATGGTTCAACTCATATTTGTCTAGTCGCGTACAATATGTGTCAATTGGAAGTGAAAAATCTAAAATAATCAATTTAACGTCAGGAGTTCCTCAGCGTTCCCATATTGGACCATGGATTTTTCTCGCTTTCATAAATGGTATAACTGAAGTCATAAAATACTCTAATCTTCTCATGTTCGTAGATGATATAAAAATTTATCATACAATCAAAGATATACATGACACTAAAATATTACAAGAAGACATCGAGAGATGCAGTGAATGGTGCCATCAAAATTCTTTGCTATTGAATATTGACAAATGCAAAGAAATGTCTTTTCATCGCAAGAGAAAACCGATTAACTTTGCTTAAAGCGTTAATAATATGGAACTGCAAAGAGTTAAAGAAATAATCGATTCCAAGTTGAATACGCATCAGTAATTTGGAGCCCGTATTATTATAATCACATCCAAAGGATTGAAAACATTCAAAAGAAATTTATGTTCTTTATTTTAAAGAAAACTGACTGGAACTATGACCATAGCTTACCATTTCATGAGAATATAGCCCGCCTACCACCATACACGACAAGATGTTTAGAATATAAAATTAGTACTCTGGAAAATAGACGCTTATTTTTAGACTCAGCTTTCATCGGTAACATCCTGCTTGGCCATATTGATTCACCTTACATATTGGAAAATACAGCTATCCATGTTCCAATCAAATCGCTGCAAAACCATCGATTTGACTTTCATCTCACAAAGGACTGCTTCAAAAGGAACTTGAAGAACTATTTTTTAAATTTTAAAACTTAGTTTCTTTTATTTTATTTTATTTTTAGTTTATTTTTAACTCATTCCAAATTCAAAATTTATTTAAGGAATTCGTTAAAATGAATTAAGTTAATTGTTTAGTTGTTTACAAGATTTTTGATAGTTTGCAAAATTCTTTTTAGATTTGGTAAGATTTTTCAAACAATTTTGTTGATAGTTAAAATTATCTGGTCTAGCCAAAGTCCCACCCGGCTCGCATTAAAACTAAAATAAAATCTGGCACTCTATCAATCACATTTTACATTACATTATCGACGTTTTCTAAGTTGTCTATACGATATCTACATTGTCTGACAACGTCGACGTAGAAACTGATAGATGACGCGTAAATGCCCATCTCTGCTTTCAATCACAAATACAAATTCGTAAGTTTTATAAACTCTTAAATTATTAAAGTACTTGTTAGTTTCCCAAGACTCCAAGACTAAATCCAAAAATTTTGTAAATTTGGTAGTTTAACGAAATTTAAATTTAATGCGAACAATTTAAAAACTTTTTGGAGATTATAACGACATAGCATCGGCTGCATTAATCAAAATGGTTTACCATTACATAAGAAGCAGTAAATATAACGATCTGGAGTACTTATGGCTATAGTCAAGGACGACAATAATAATAACAGTGTTAAAGGCCATTACTGGCCCCTTACTGAATCAACAATCTGGCTCCAACGGTTTCGATCCTGAGCTTGGTCTTCATACTGTCTTAGACAATCTGAAGAGGCCAAGTCGTTCTCTACATCGTGGAGCCATCGTCGCCTGCAACGACCTCTGCGCCTACCATATGGTGGCTCTCCTTTCAGAGATCGCTGCACAATTCGTTCCGGATCAGCACGCAGAACGTGACCGAGCCAGCGTACTCGCTGAGATCTAGCTTCATGTACAATATCGGGGATCTTCATCAGATATCTGATCTCGAAATTGTACAGAGCTCGGTATGTACCATCTATTTCGCGTTTAGGGCCGTAAATCACACGCATGATTCTTCTCTCAAATGTAAGGAGCCATCTCTCGTACTCATCCGTCAGCGCCCAACTTTCACATCAGCGCCCAACTTTCACATCCATCAACGCTTTGTAAAGCTTCAGCTTCACGGCACTTGATAAGTGTTTAGATTTTAGCAGTGGCCTTAGAGGATATAAAGAACGACTGCCAGCTGCCAGCCGCACTTTAATATCCTCACCCACACTGTTATCGTGAGTGATAAGAGAGCCCAAATATTTGAACCTCCTCACTCCCTCAAACGTGTGGTGGCCACTACTAAAATCTGGTGTGCCATTGTCTCTAAAACCAGAGATCAGGTATTTCGTTTGGGACTACAATAAGAACATTTAAATTGGTTTTTAGTTCATCAGCTTTAATCAATTTATTTAAATTTAAATTATTTTCGTTAATTGGTGCTGATAGATCGAAATTCAATAAACTATTAAAATTGACGTATTTAAATTTAAAATAAATTAATTTAAACAAAATCAATCATAATTTGAAAAATAATCTATCGTAATATAATGTAATCTTTATCATATCTTTATCATATTATAACATTTATAAGGTTTTAACACCATTAACACCGTTAATGCCGTTGACGAAGAAACTTGTAGTCTTTGAATCAGCTGTTGCAGGTATAGGTATAGAAATAATTGAGGATTTTTTGGTTGCATCACAAATACTCGTATATAAAAATTGAGATTAGTTTTTAAATTTTTAGCCGCGCTATACAACATTGTTATGGAAACACCACGAACCTTTAAAGTTGTTCATTGTTCTCTATGTCACAATAAAGACATGGGAAAGTAAGATAAATTGTAGATTTAGCGAATTGTGGATTGAAAGTATATTTCAATATTTTATTTAGTAAACAACTATTTTAATATTATGAAATTTTCTACACACAACAAATGATGCACATTAATCCCAAAAATGTCTAAAATAAAATTGATTTCATAAAACATAAAATTTCATATAATAAATTAAATATAAATAATAAAATAAATCAAATCAATATTTAAATCCTAATTTTGAAATTAGATCGCCTAACCCCACTTAAATTGTTATACTGTACGTTTACAGATTAGGCAACAAATAAATTTCAAATGTCATAAACTAATAAGAAAATTATAGATAAAAATGCATGCCTCTAAATACGAGAATCGACGATGAAATTATGTTGAGCCAAAACCATCGAAACTCATGATTTGTGTACAAGTGTTCTGCTTCATTATACTTCACAAATGTCATTGCGGTAATGACATGAGACACCATTTGCAAAATGACAGCCAATTCCGATTGATAGAACAATTTTGCGAGACCTTGCCGCCATAGACAACACACGGATTGCAACAGATAACGAAGATTCTTATTTTCGGTTTCGATTTTAATGATATCCTGGAAATTGATAACTTCTTATAGAAGATATAAAGCAGTATTCACGATTTTAGAATTTTTTTGGAAAATCATTTTTATGGTATGTGAATAACATCTATATTATTGATATCCATCAGTCCGAACACAATAATTTGGTCAACAAAAAAATAATTTGTAAAAAAACGTAAGTTGCATCATAAGACCGTATAGATAATCATACTATAGATTTCTCATTTGTACAATAAAAGAGGAGTACAAAACCAGGGGCCCTACTATCACTTTCGTCAACGATTTTCGACGACGGTCGTTTTCCTATAATAGGCAAAGGAAGAAAAAGGAAAACAATATTATAAATTTACTATTGTTTACCTTTTTCTTCCTTTGCCTACTATAGGAAAACGACCGTCGTCGAAAATCGTTGTCGAAAGTGATAGTAGGGCCCCAGATTTCTGATTTTTCGTATGCCGTCGTTATTGGTGCAATCTATTGTATATACACAATGGAATATCAACAAAAAATCTATATTAATCAGTTTTGTTAACAGGGTTAATAGACATAAATAAAATCCGCTAATTTATTCTTGTTCATTGTGGTCATCTTGGCCAATCATTTATAACCTAAGTGCGTTTTGATGTAACTTACTACCACTTTTTTAACCCAATTTCGACTCAAAAGAATTTTCTTTTATTCGAAATTCTATACACCCGGGGATATGGAATGTAAAACAAAACCCAATGAAAATGTCAACCAAACCATTAAGAATTAATTGATATATTGTATTATGGATTGCATAAGTTATACGACAAAAACTTTTGTATTTTTATTGTTAATTATTATTTTGCTTGCAAGCTAAATTGGGTACATCAAACGTGTCACGGCAAATAAAATATAATACAGTTCCACAGTCTTTGTCATTCCATTGATACGGCGGTTCGAACCTGTATTGTACACAGTGCTCGACACCACCTCTATTATTCGGTTCGCCGACTATCCAGTTCCCATACAGCATCTGGTGTCCTGTAGTATCCCAATAGAAATTATTTTGACTTCCCAGATCTGTTCCGCTTGTCCAATAATTTGCTAAGATTCCATTTTTAGTGTCGGTTTGATTGAATACCGACAGAATTCGTTTATGTTCTTCATCGGTCCGCACGTCAACCAAATACATTCCATTGCTGGTGCAGTATCGTTTTGCTTGGTACCAATTTTGCTATATATAATGTAGATCAGAATTAATATGTTGTTAACAAATTAATGCCACAATAATTAGATATATCGTATACGTATTTACCATATCCGGATAACTCGAATAATATGTGCGTCCATCGACCCGGTAGTATTCACCACAATTTGCTACCGCAATAAAGCAGCACGACATCAAAAGTGAAGCGATAATAAAATTCATTTTACTATGACTGAAGTAGAAATGAATTGCTGCCGTATTTATATATATGTACGTGCGCATAAATGGCGAACTCACATTTCCGGTCCGCTTATCAATTTATTAGTTTAATCAAAATGTATTATACTATAATTACAAATGCAAGTGCGTGGTATTATACCGATAATGTAATAATAATGAGGTACCGTAGATATTTTTTAAAATTGGAGTAATGGTGTGGTGTGCAAAAAAATGAAAAATATACAAGGTTCATTGATTTACTTATAATTTTGAAGTTGTCAAATAATCGCAATCAAATCTGAATTTGAAATCTGAACTTACAAACCAATCATAATTCTTAATCGTACGCCAACAAAATTATGATAAGCGGAAATTGAGTTTGAATTATATTTGATTGTAATCTAATCAAAATTTGTACAAAACTGGCGTATGTACTTATATTGCACATCGTATATAATAATAATAAACAGTATTTCAAGGCCATTACTGGCCCCTTACTGAGTCAACAATCTGGCTCCAACGGTTTCGATCTTGTGGTTGGTCTTCAATCTGTCCTAGACAACCTGAAGAAACCAAGTCGTTCTCTACACCGTGGAGCCATCGTCGCCTGCAACGACCTCTGCACAATTCTCTGATCTCGAAATTGTACAGAGCTCGGTATGTGACATCTATCTCGCGTTTTGGGCCGTAAATCACACGCACGACTCTTCTCTCAAATGTAAGGAGACATCTCTCGCACTCATCCGTCAGCGCCCAACTTTCACATCCAAACATAACAACAGGCCTGATCAACGCTTTGTAAAGTTTCAGCTTCACGGCACTTGAAAGGTGTTTAGATTTTAGAAGCGGCCTCAGAGGATAGAAAGTACGGCTGCCAGCCGCACCTTAATATCCTCACCCACACTGTTATCGTGAGTGATAAGAGAACCCAAATATTTGAACCTCCTCACTTCTTCAAACGTGTTGTGGCCAATACTAAAATCTGGTGTGCCATTGTCCCAATAACCTGAAATCGTGTATTTCGTATTGGACTCATTGATCTGGAGTCTGACAGAAGCTGAAAACTCTACAAGCGAATCAAGTATTTCTTTTACTCCGTTCCTATTCAATCCAATCAAGCACTTGATTGGATTGGCGATATAAGATGTTGCAAAAATCTTGATAGCCTGTTCTCAACTTTAACACAGCATTGAGACTGTGTCACTGTCATTCTACACAATCGTACCATTTTTGTTGGCATACCTAAATATTCCAGAGCAGACCACAGACTTTCTCGATTGATCGAGTCATAGTCCTGCCGGAAATCCAGGAGCACCTGATGTACGGGGATGGATGTCTCATAAAATTTAGATAAAATCATCCGCAGCGAAAAGACCTGATCATTGACTGATCGATTCGGACGAAATCCTCCTTCATAGTCACCAACCAGGCCCTCCGCTAGAGGGGTGGTTCTATCCAATATAATGTAGGACAGTAACTTGTATGCTGTGCAAAGGAGGGCTATACCGCGATTGGTTAGGTTAGGTTAGGTAAGGGTGGCCGTCCTAAAGGACTAGCATAGACACAAAATTGGTCCGTAGCTGTACCACATTTGAGTTACCTCCATCACTCGCTAAACCATCCTGAGCTCACCAAGAAGCGTTTAAAGTCACGGATCTCGATCTTGCTAAGATCCGTGAGGTCATACAATGGGGAAGTTCCCATAAATTTTGTTCTGCTGTACGCTAGACTAGGACAGATGCAGAGCAGATGGAGTACGTTTTCCTCCTCCTCCTCATCACCACAGCTGCGGCAGAAATCGTGGGCTGGGACACCCAGTCTGCTCGCATGTATCCCAATGAGACAATGTCCCGTTATAGCTCCTACGACCATACCAATATGGTGTCGTCGAAGCGATATCAGTTGGTCTGATCTAGACCGGTCAAGACCAGGCCAGATCTGCCTGGTTATTACACACGAACTGGCGTTAGACCATCTGACGTTCGTTTCTTTTATAGCTTCTTCCAGAAGCAGCAGTTTACATGAAGCAAGCGGTATTTTTATATCCCGCTTACTTTGGTTTATTAGGCGTGCTGTACCCTTGCGGGCCAACTCGTCTGCCATTACATTCCCTGCGATATTGAAATGCCCTGGCACCCACGTCAAGCGGATGTTGAACTGATCAGCCATCTCATTTAAAGATGCCAGACAGTTCTGGGCTACTTTCGACGTCAGGGAGTATTATTGTAGCGTTTTAATAGCAGCCATGCTGTCCGTAAAAATGCGAATATCCCTCGTAGATATTACATTATACTTCAACCAGTCCATGACTTCCATTATCGCGATCAGTTCAGCTTGAAAAACGCTGCAAAAGTCGAGAAGACGAAGAGAGAGGTTAACCCCTAGTGCCTCACAGAATACCCCGCAGCCAACCCCTCCATCCCTTTTTGAGCCATCCGTGAAGAAGCTTAGCGCCTCATTGTCCATAACCGTTTCGTTCACCCAGTCCTCTCTGGTGGGAAACTCAGTTTGGAATTTCATTGCAATAGATGGCAAAGGAATAGCATAGTCGGTAGCTTCCGGAATACCCCTGTTGCATAGGATAGATGAGTGCCCTGCATTATTACAGGTCCACATAGATATGGATTTCAGCCGAATGGCTGTGCAAGATGCAAGCTGCTCGGCCGCAATATTCAAGGGAGTAAGATGAAAGAGAATCTCCAGAGCTTGAGTAGGTGTGCTCCTGAGAGCTCCACTTATACACAAGCAGGCCGTTCTTTGGACTTTCATCAATAGTTTAAGATTGGCCATAATTTTTAACGCTGGCCACCAGACAACAACCCCCTACAGCAGTATAGGTTTGACCACTGAGACGTAGAGCCAGTGTACTATGTGGGGCTCCATACCCCATCTCTTTCCAATGGCATTTTTGCAGGAGTAGAGCGCTATAGTAGCTTTCTTTACTCTCTCTACGATGTTTGGTTTCCAGCTTAGCTTGCTGTCCAAAATTATTCCGAGGTATTTTGCTCTATCCGTAAAGATCAAGCGAGTACCATTTAGTATTGGCGGGTCACACTGAGGAAGTTTGTGCTTCCTGGTAATGAGGACCAGCTCTGTTTTCTGTGGGTTTGCGTTCAATCCGCAGCCGCGTGCCTCATTGAGATAGCCAAGCGCGCACTGCATGCGCTCACTCAGCGTACTAGGATATTGGCCGAAGACCGCAATAGCAACGTCATCCGCGTAACAACCACCTTGAAGCCTTGTCCTTCCAGGTTTAGTAACAGGTCATTTATGACCAAGTTCCAAAGAAGGGGGGATAAAACCCCACCTTGAGGTGTCCCTCTGCTCACGTATCTGGCGGCAGACGTCCCCCCCAGATAAGCTGTCACGATCCTGCCTCTAAGCATATGATCTATCCAGCCTCTGAGTGACCCGTCTACCCCCAGACACGCAAGGGCCCCAGTGATTGCCCCCGGTCTGACGTTGCTAAAGGCCCCCTCTATATCCAAGAAGGTTACCATTGAATATTCCTTATATTCAAGTGATTTCTTAATCGGGCCTATAAGGGAGTGGAGAGCTGTTTCCACCGATCGTCCCTTACAGTATGCGTGTTGAGATCCCGACAGCTCGCCCGGCTTGATTGAGCCTCTAATATGAGCCTCTATTAGTCTTTCCAGTGTTTTCAACAGAAAAGAAGATAAGCTTATAGGCCTAAAGTCTTTGGGATAGCAGTGAGAGCTCTTTCCCGCCTTAGGTATAAATATTACTTTTACTTCAGTCCACTTTCTAGGAATGTGACAAAGTTCTAGGCTGCCTTTGAAGATAACTTCCAGCCAGGGTAGGGTTAAGTCAATAGTTCGCTGGATATCCGCAGGGATAACGCCATCAGGTCCTGCCGACTTGTATGGCTTAAAGCTGTTTATTGCCCATAGGATATTCCGCCTTTTTACTATATGACTTACGGAGTCTATACCCCTATTTATCATGGGTCTCTCCGGAGCTAGTACCGAGCACTCCGGGAAATGCGTTTCTAGTAATAGCTCCAGGGATTCCTCACTACATGTAGTCCATCAACCATCCGGTCGTTGTAAATAGCCCGGAATGGAAGGACTAGAACATAGTACTTTGCGTAGCCTGGCCGCCTCCGAGGACTCCTGTATATTGCCACAGTAGAGCCTCCAGGCTCTCGTTTTGGCTGCTCTCAGCTCGTACTTATAGGTTTTCGGGACTTCCTTATAACAGTCCCAATCCGCAGCAGCATTTGTGTGCCTTGCTCTCTTGAACAATCTCCTGCATTTCATACGAATACCTTGGAGCTCTCTCGACCACCAGGGTGGCCGAAATTTACCCAAGGGCCTACTGATAGGACATGCACCTAACATGGCCTTATTAAAAGCATCAGATAGCCTGATTACTAGAGCATCAAGCTCCTGTGTAGATGCAGAAGGGTTTGGAACCGATACCGGTAATAAGTTACCCAGAATGGTTCTGAAACACTCCCAATCAGTTTTCCTCCTATTTCTGAAGGGTGGTTTGCTAGTGGGTTTTGTATCCACTTCGTACTGGAGATAACAATGGTCAGAAAAGGAATGGTCTTCGGACACTTTCCAGTTCAGTACCCTCTCCTTAATAAAATCCGAGACAAGTGTGATGTCCAACACTTCCTGTCTATTTTTAGTAATAAAGGTTGGTTTGCAACCGATATTACATATATTTAGGTTAGTACTTAAAATAAAATCAAGGAGTAACTCACCTCGCCTGTTTATATCTGTATACCGCGATAATTCTCACACTTCGAGCGGACTCCCTTCTTGGAAATGGGGCATATCGCGGCCACTTTCCATTCGTCAGTCATTACTTCGGTTTGCCATACTATTCGAATAAGTTCGAAAAGACGGTTCCACAAAGTATCCCCTCCGAATATCAAGAGCTCCGAATTAATGCAGTTCACTCCAGGTGAGCGGTTTCGTTTTAATCTCGGCACATCGAATATACAGCTGTTAAATGATGACAAGTAGTCAAGATTAACAAAAATAAACAAATCAAACTAATTTCAATTCACGAAAGTTATTTAAATTGAATATGAGTTGACCCTCCCCTCTATTCATGTATATCCCATATAGTATTCCAAAGCCTAGTTAAACCCACAAGTTACAAAAACTATTCATATTCAACAGTAAATGTCTAGATAAGGTGAGTAGAGAATAAAACGAAATCATTTCCCCATCATTCATTTGGTTGCACTTTATAGACGCAATATACGTACCAAACCGTCTGTATCCATTTTGACCTCCTGCACTCTCTCCATTTTCCAACGCGCACGTGGCAGTTTCTCTCCCTTCATCAAACCGACATCACCTACGGCTAAATAGGGCTGAGGTTTTCTCCATTTTGAATGTTTTTGTAACTGGTGCAGATAGTTCCTTCACCATATTTGCCAGAAGTAATGTAGGACGCGTTTTCAATAAACTTTCATGTTTTCCGGATCATATATATACAGTATATCAATGGTCGACAGTTTAAGTTATCCTTTATGGTCTTCATGTGTGTTTTTACGCATAATACCTATTCCTCCTATATTCCAACTATGTGTGGTGAAACTGGAGGTAAAGTAGCAGGTTGTTTCATCTTGTGCCAATACACCAGCAAGTTCTGGTTCTAAAGTTGAAGTATTCTTGTCTTGTTGTTTCAACACTCTACTCAAACAAGTTGGTCCTATATTACCAAAATATTTGTCTGCGTACACAGACCGCGGTGTAACGTGAATCTGTGGAAGGCCGCTATAAATACCTCTGTTGTTAATCCAGCAACTATACTACTACCAAATACCGTAATGTACCCCTTGTATATGTGGCATGGCCTCTTTCGATCTTGTTCTTTAGTTGAATGGGTCATGAAGGACAACGGTCTTCACGTCGTGAAGACGTCATGTTCAGTGTGCTATAATGTATTATAAATTGCCGTGATAGATTTCAGTTATATTGGATTATTATCCAGAATTTATTTCGAACATTTGTCAATTTTAGTTGTATACCTTCATGAAGTGCTGTTATCTTATGCATATCTGTAATTAATCGTTTAATAATCATGGTTTCCTTCGGTAGGATCATGGGCAGCTGTTGGTTCACCGGTAGTTGGGACTTTATGCAAACAGCCACGTAATCGTTATATCCCAATGATATAGATGAATGGATTTAATGCCGATATTGTTTGGATTTCTTACCTTTGATATATATATATATATATAGGTATATCATTTTTCAACACCTGAAGTTCTTTACGAAACTATCGGTGTTGTTCAATTCTCATTATCTGGGCTTCCGCTAACTTTAATTTTGGTATTGTCACTTTGCCTCCAGCGGTTATTGTAAGACAAGGCTTCTACATTGTTCGAATTGTTGTCGATCTGTATTTGAGAAACGGTTGGTCCTGTCCATACCACTTCAAGTCTTGTTGCGGATTAAGATGAGCTGTATTATATTCCAGTTTTGGAACTATTAGTATCTTCTTGATTCGGACAACTCTAGTTTTAGCCGCCAACAAACTGCTTTAAGTTTGCTCGAATGCATTTGTGATTCTATAATTATACCACTGCAGCATAAGCTTATTTCGAAACATCAGTAAAATCATCTAATTCAAATTTTTGAGGTGGTGATGTTTTAACCCATCTTGGTACCCTTATTCTGCCTATCTCACCTAATTTGGCTTTATAGTAGTTCATCCATTTTTGTGCTATAGATTTTGGTAGCTTATCATCCCACTGTACATCAGCTCTCCACGTCCCTTGCATTAATAGCTTTGCTGTTTTCGTTATTGGAGATAGCATGATCAGATAATTTTAATGAATCAGACAATAAACATTTTATTGGAACCTCATTTGAAAGATTTAACATGGTTATGTCAAAATCAAAAGTGGCATGTTCTGCATTATAGGGAATCCTAAGTGTTCTTATTATGCTATTGATCTTTGGATTAAACATTCCCTTTGCTCGCAGCTGGCCAGTAACGTTAGGTAAGATTTCAAGCCCATTTGTGCAATGGAAATTCCCTGCGTCCTGCAAGTTCTGTCATTTGTTATTGTATGGTTATAACCTTTTCCATGCTGTCATTTCCAGTGAGTAGATCATCTACGTAAAAATCTGTTATCGCATTATCTTTGTTGCTTTTGATTAGTTGTTCTTTTCATTCATTTCCAATTGCATTAACGTCCTCACAGCTAGAAAATTCGCTGCTGTTGCTCCATAGAAGACCATTTTAAGTTTATATTTTTTTCTATTATTGGTTGTGACGAATTATTTCTCCACAATATTCGTTGCAGGCTTGTGTGTCTTGGTTATATCAGTTAAGTCACTTTTGAATTTTTGGCCCGTTCATCATTATGCCATACAGGGATTGTCCCGATGAGGTTTTGCTGAATGCATCGAATATTATTCTAAGTTTGGTGGTATAGTAGTTTCGGGTTTAAAAACTTCGTGATGTGGTATGTATAATATATTGTACTGTCTTCTAACTCATCAGTCACTTGTTGCATATGGCCTTGTCTTAGATAATCTTGCATGAACGTCTTCAATAATAATAGCTGGTTCTACCTTAAATGATAAGTACATCACGTATTTTCCGTCTGGTAGACGCGTTTCTATTTCTGTGATTATTCACAATTCTGTGATTTTTCTGATACTATACTTCCTCCATGACGTCAATACCATTGCACTTGTAGTATTATGGATCGGACTCGAAGGGCCACGGTTAGATTCAGCTTCAGCTTAGGTCTATATTTCTTTATTTCACTAAACTCTAAGCTTACCGCAGGTACGGGCTAATACCATAGAGTTATATGAAATAACGTTGAGTATGGTTTAATGGGAGTCGCTAATCTGCGTGTTCTCATGAATTATCTTGCTGAATGTTTCGCAAAATCCAGTTATGGCAATCTCCAGTAAGTATATTGGTATTTGAATCTTTGCATTGCTGTATTTTGCATATAAATATTTTATGCTTTTATATTATAGTGTATTGTCTCTGCTACTCTGCGTTCGTTCATTTAAAAATTTGAAGTTTGAAGAACTCTTGTGAAAAACACAGAAGAATAGAACATCATTCTCCTCAGAGATTCTCAAAAAAAAAAATCAAAAGGCATACAATCATAATGATGGCTTAATTATTATTTTGATTTAAAACTGGAAAATTTTCCTTAGAAGAATTGAACAGTAAAAAATATCTAGAGATTAAGTTTTGTTCCAGGCTAGGCTTTATAGTTTGAAAATTGCATACTACCGGAGATAGAACATCACCAAGCACATAATTACATATAAAAGTCAACCAAACCATTCAAAATTTATAGACACTGAGTTGTTTTGGATATAGACAAACACATTTTTCAATTTTATTGTTATTTATTATGTTGCTGGCAAGTTAAATTAGTAAATAGATTCTCCAGCTATACTACACAATTTGATGGACCCGTAGGGATATCCAATCTGTCACGACAAATAAAATACATTCCAACTCCACAGTTACCATCATACCAAGCATAATTAAATGCCTTTGTACTGTAATATACACAGTCGTCGGTACCACCATAATTATCCGGTTGACTGAGGTGCCAGTCCATAAACAGCATCGCATGTCCTGTGGTATCCCAATAGAAACTTTTTTGACTTCCTCGATCAGTTCCGCTTGTCCACCATTGAACTGATGTTTTGTATTTAGTTTCGATTTGATTTATTACTGATCGAATTCTTGTATTTTCTGCATCAGTCCGCACATCCACCAAATACATTCCATTGTAGGTGCAGTATCGTTTTGCTTGAAACCAATTCCTCTATAATGAATAGCATATATATGTATATATACATATAAATATTATACATAGGTTAACAAATTTATACTGCATTATATATTTACCGAATCGGGATAGCTCGAATAGTATGTACGTCCATCGACCTGAATGTAGTCGCCACAATTTACAACCGCTATAATGCAGCACAACATAAGCAGTGTAGTGATAATGAAATTCATTTTACTATACGACTGAAGTATGAATGAATTGCTGCTGTATTTATATATGTACGTGCGTATATATAGCGAACTCACATTTCCGGTCCGCTTATCAATTTATTGGTTTAATTGCGCGTTACAAAGACAAGCGCTCGGTATTGCCAATAATGTAATAAAAATGAGGTGCCGCAGATAGCAGATATGTTTTTAAAGTGGAGTAATGCTGTAGTGTGCAAAATAAACGTAAAATTAGGGTTTAATTATAATTATGAAGTTGTCAAAAAATCGCGATCAAAATCTGAATCGTAAAATATCGACTGAGATGTCAATGGTATATAAACCAATTCTTATTCTTAATCGCACGCCAACAAAATTATGACGAGCGGAAATTGAGTTTGAATTAAATTTGAGTACATATATAATCTAATCAAAATGTATATAAAACTGGAGTATTTACTTTTATTACAAATCCAACGATTACAACGGATAAACAAAAAATCAATAAATCAAACTTATTTCAACTTATACGAAGTCAAATGGAGTTTAATTAGAAACTATTCAAATCAGGCTATACCAGACGGGTTCAATTTGGTGATGAGACGAGTTCAACACTGCTGTTTTACTTCTGAGATGAACGCGCTAAATAATAATAAACCAATTTCTAACAATTCCAATTTTATAGATAAAAGCGATTTATTCTGAGTTGGTGGCAGATTGTATCATGCAGATTTTCCATACGACATGAAGCTTCCAATAATCATTCCTGCCAATCATCACATCACGACAATAGTTATATACAAGATGAACATATTAGTTGCATGATGGTCCTAAGGTTTTGATTAAAATATTAATGCAACAATATCACATTGAAGGCACAACAACAACTATAAACTGTTCAAACGTCAATTATATAGACGTATTTGGCGCTTTCATTTGTACGACAAACAAGTATATGTACAATATATGAGTGACAGGGGCTATTGAGGTGTTCTTGGGTGCTTTACAATGACACTCACTGTGCAATACTCTGACAAACATCTATGGTTACATGTTAAAAACACCCCACCAAAATTGTCAGTCATCACCGGGAATCGAACTCAAAACCCTCGAATAACAAAGCAAGAACGTTACTTACTGTGTCAAAGAGAACGGCAAATCCTAATTTTATTGGAGCAGAACGAGAGGTACCAACAAGTCTAGCAATGGTGGCAAAGGATTTGTCTATAGCAAAATACTTCGTCATGAATAATATTGAATGGCACTTTATTCCAGCTGCTCTCAATTATGGACATTTATGGAAACATCCATAAATACAAGTATTATTTGAAACGAGTAATAGGAGGCCATACTTAACTCCCGACCATTCTCCATACAAAAAATTTCGCATATCTGAAATATAAAATTATAAAAATTTTAGTTTAGAATTATTAAATTTTATAGAATCTTTTCAAAATCAAATTTCGGTTTGAACTAGTTTATAATTGCAATTCCCCATCTTAAGCTGTACAGCTTTAGTCGAGTAAACCATTTGCAACCGTAAAGTGGTTTTGTCTATTCTAAACTCATACCCAATCGGTAGATCAATAAAAATATTTAAAGTAAATTTACTTTTGTATACTCGCTTTATCCTACAGCAAAATAAAAAAAAGTCAACTTTTTTACCCAAGTATTGGTTTGTAGCCTTAAAATTTCTCGTAAAACCGAAAATTTTAAATTTAATTGCTTCTACGCAAATGGATAAATTAAAATGTTTAGTTAAATTAAATTTAGAAATTCAAACCATACTAAAATTATTAAATTTCCTAACTCCTTAATTCTGAAATTCAGTAGACTTAAAATTTTTCCATTTTTAAGTTTTTAACTTGCTTGTTGAATTGACTCTTTACATGTTTTGTAAAGCCAAATTTTTCTAACAAATTTTGGCAACCATACCATTCGATTTTCGTTCCTGTAATATACAGAAACAAACCAATCTCACTGGCCAACCCCATGGTCACGACCAATAGCTCTATCCCGAATAATATTAACAACTAAATTAATCAAAATTCGGTGCCAGTAAATCCTTTACACTTCCACATAACCTTACAGGTAACATTGAAAATTGTTGCCAATTAACACAACATCAAATGTGTTCAAGCTTTTCCACCCAAATGATGAAAACATTATGATACTTACTTTAGTGGCCATAATGGTTGTGAGCAGGTCATCGAAGAGAGATGCGGTAACTGTTCGAAATTGTATAGAATATGCAGATTTGGGTCACCTTATTCGCCAAACTGTTATTTCCTATTATAGATATAATTTGTTAAGATATAAGTTGAAATTTTGTAAAGCAGCCATCTTCGATTTCAAGAAATTATTTTCGTTTGCTAAATGATTCCTCAATATATGATTTTTAACATTTTAAAGCAAATTTGAATGTTCAACAGTATTGCTTACATCAAGCTTTATTCTAGATAAAGGCCGAATTATTTTGCAAAATTAGTGGTTTTAGATGCTTTCGAATTTATTTTAATCGCAGCTTTAACCACTGCGCTATTTACTCAGTGCAAGTTAATTGTTTAGTTGTTTACAAGATTTTTGATAGTTTGCAAAATTCTTTTTAGAGTCGGTAAGATTTTGCAAAGAATTTTGTTGATAGTTAAAATTATCTGGTCTAGCCAAAGTAGTATAGTGGAGCTGTTTTATATAATAGCGATTCATTTAAGCCGTATGAAAAATAATAATTTGACCGTAAATAAATAAAATGCATTGAAAAATATTCTAAAACTGTCCCACCCGGCTCGCATTAAACCTAAAATAAAATCTGGCTACCGTAGTTTAGAACTAGTTCGCTAAATCACTCTATCAATCGTTTACATTATCGACGTTTTCTAAGTTGTCTATACGATATCTACATTGTCTCACAACGTCTACGGGTTGTCGACGTAGAAACTGATAGATGACGCGTAAATGCCCATCTCTGCTTTCAATCACAAATACAAATTCGTAAGTTTTATAAACTCTTAAATTATTAAAGTACTTGTTAGTTTCCCATGACTCCAAGACTAAATCCAAAAATTTTGTATGTTTGGTAGTTTAACGAAATTTAAATTTAAATTTAATGCGAACAATTCTGGAATCAAACTTTTATAAACTTTTTGGAGATTATAACGCCATAGCATCGGCTGCATTAATCAAAATGGTTTACCATTACATAAGAAGCAGCAAATATAACGATCTGGAGTACTTATGGCTATAGTCAAGGACGACAATAAGAACATTTAAATTGGTTTTTAGTTCATCATCTTTAATCAATTTATTTAAATTTAAATTATTTTCGTTAATTGGTGCTGATAGAGCGAAATTTAATAAACTATTAAAATTGACGTATTTAAATTTAAAATAAATTAATTTAAACAAAACGAATCATAATTTTAAAAATAATCTATCGTAATGTAATGTATAATCTTTATCATATTATAACATTTATAAGGTTTTAACACCATCACAAATACTCGTATATAAAAATTGAGATTAGTTTTTAAATTTTTAGCCGCGCTATACAACATTGTTATGGAAAACCCACGAACCAGTTCATTGCAGTATTGTTAGGTTTGTTTTAAAGTTGTCACAATAAAGACATGGGAAAGTAAAAAAAATTGTAGATTTAGCGAATTGTGGATGGGAAGTGTATTTCAAAATATTTTATTTAGTAAACAACTATTTTAATATTATGAAATTTTCTACACACAACAAATGATGCACATTAATCCCAAAAATGTCTAAAATAAAATTGATTTCGCATAAAGCATAAAATTTCATATAATAAATTAAATATAAATAATAAAATAAATCGAATCAATATTTAAATCCTAATTTTGAAATTAGATCGCCTAACCCCACTTAAATTGTTATACTGGACGTTTACAGATTAGGCAACAAATAATTTTCAAAGGTCATAAACTAATAAGAAAATTAGGTGAAAATACTATATTTGCAAAAATGAGAGCCAATTCCGATTGATAGATGAATTTAGCGAGACCTTGCCGCCATAAACAACACACGGATTGCAACAGATACCGAAGATTTTTATTTTCGTTTTTATTCCATACAGCATAGCTTTTGGATTGGACAGATTTTAATGATATCCTGAAAATTGATAACTTCTTATGGTATAAAGCAATATTCACGATTTTAAAATTTTTTTGGGAAATTATTTTTATGGTATGTGAATAAAATCTATATTGTTGATATCTACCACCACTTTTATTAAACACATAAAACTCAAAACAAAGCTTTTGCTATTAGGAAAGCAAAACCGAATGCCGAATGAAAATGTCAACCAAACCATTAAAAATTAACTGACATATTGTATGGGTTGTATTGGTTATATTTATATACGAGTACACTTCTCTATTTTTATTGTTAATTATTATTTTGCTTGCAAGCTAAATTAGGTAAATCAAACGAGTCACGACAAATAAAATACATTGCCAATTCACAACTGGCATCATTCCATTTATGTTCATATTGATAAGAATAATGTACACAGTGTTCTTTCCCGCCTCCATTATCCGGTTGTTTGGCTGCCCAGTCCAACGAGCCAGAAAACAACATCGCATGTCCTGTAGTATCCCAATAGAACGTACCTTCACTACCCTGGTCTGTTCCGCTTGTCCACCAATCAGCTGATGTTTTGTATTTAGTATCGATTTGATTGATTACCGATCGGATTCGTTTATTCTCTGCATCGGTCCGCACGTCAACCAAATACATTCCATTGCTGGTGCAGTATCGTTTTGCTTGGTACCAATTTTGCTATATAATGTACAGAAATATGTCGTTAACAAATTTATCCCACACTAATTATGTATATTGTAGTGATGTTTACCTTATCCGGATAACTCGAATAATATGTGCGTCCGTCGATCCGGTGGTATTCACCACAATTTGCTACCGCAATAATGCAGCACGACATCAAAAGTGAAGCGATAATGAAATTCATTTTACGATGACTGAAGTATGAATGAATTGCTGTTGTATTTATATAGATATGTACCTACATGCGAATATATAGCGAGCTCAAACTTCCGGTCCGCTTATCAATTTATTGGTTTAATCGCACGCCAGCCATCAAAATTGATTATACTAATTACAAATGCAATCGTGTGGTATTATGTCGATAATGTAATAAAAATGAGTAGTCGCGGATTTTTTTTGAAATTGGGTAATGGTGTGGTGTGCAAAAAAAAGAAAAATATACAAGGTTTATTGAAATACTTATAATTTTGAAGTTGTCAAATAATCGCAATCAAATCTGGCTACAAACCAATCATATTTCTTAATCGCACGCCAACAAAATTATGATGAGCGAAAATTGAGTTTGAATTAAATTTGATTGTAATCTAATCAAAAATGTTTGCAAAACTACGGAATATGTACTTATATTGCACATCGTATACAGCTGTTAAATGACGACAAATAGTCAAGATTAACAAAAGTAAACAACTCAAACTTATTTCAATTGACGAATTCAGAAAGTTATTTCAATTGAATATGAGTTGACTCTCTCTCTATTCATGTATATCCCATATGGTATTCCAAAGCCCAGTTAAACCCACAAGTTATGAAAACTATTCATATTCAACAATAAATGTCTAGATAAGGTGAGTGAAAGAATAAAATAAAGTCATTCCTCTCAACTGTTCAATATACCTATGGGTACTCGTACATGAATAAATTCCCCAATAGAAATAAAAAATCCGACTACAATTTTTATTAACTTGCGTATATTTGAAAACCTGTGTGGGCGTTCTTTACGAAAAAAATACAACCCCGTCCATAATGACAGTAAACATTTTGAACCAACCATTTCACCAAATAATTTTCTAATAATGATTGGCCTTCTAATATTTCCCATTTGCGTCTGACACTTAACAATACAATCTTCACTATATACTGCTGCACAGTATTGGGGTTACATAGCAGTCATCTGTATATTTGTGGCAAAATAATATTCAATGTATCATAAGCTATATGTATATAACCTCAGAAGGTCTCAGAAGGAAGAACGATATGGTAATATAACATGCGTTTGGCAGGACATGTAAAATCTTTGGAGTTAGTCAATTGAGATTGTAACTGTATATCGATAATTCATTGTGTTTTACTATACACAGATAGTTTACTGTATAACAGCTTAATTGTTGACCTTTTCCGTAAACGCTGCAAAACATGTCTCGGTCTTGATATTTTACTCGCAACGTGACTCTTCTACTCGCAACAGCTCTGTAGGTCTACCTTTGAGATGTGCTCAAATGTAGGTTAGTCTCACTCTTGTAGAATTCTACATGGGTTGGATGAAAAATATTAAGGATTGCATTACCGGTAAACGGTAAATCGATTTATCAGTTTTACCGCCAAATTTCCGATAAAAGATTTACTGTTATTTGAACAAACAATTTTAGTCTATAAAGAAATATTGTAACAGACCATTCAGAAGAAACACGAAGTAAATTTTAAAGATGGTAGCGCGCTAATCAAAACCAAAACAAACTTTGAACAAAATCATAAAAGAAAATAGATGAGGAGAAGCGGCTTGAAATCTATTTAAAATTACCGTTATAGTACACTTGTCCATAGAAGAGAGATAGAAGACAGGGCAAATCAACAATTCAGCATGGATTGTTAATTTCCCCTATCTTCTGTCATCGTGGTTGGGGCGATGCTGTATAATTAGACGGGTCTTCTTCATTTGGTATAGCTTGCAGAGTTTGGTTATTGGTCGTTTATAGATATTTTGGTTGCACTTTAAAGACGCAATACATACCAAACTCTCTCCATTTTCAAGCGCGCAGGTGTCAGTATCTCTTCCATCATCAAACCGACATCGCCTACAGCTAAATGGGACTGAGTTTTCTCCGTTTTGAACGTTGTTGTAACTGGTGCAGATGGTCTAGGGACTGACCATCTTTACCAGAAGTAATCTAGGAAACGTTTTCATTAACCCACCTATTTAAAAAGAGGCGCAGGCGTTAAAATTTCTATGTTTTCCGGATCAATTATATACAGCTGTCAATGGTCGACAGTTTAAGGTATCCTTTATGGTCTTCATGGGTGTTTTTACGGATAATACTCCTTGGTCCTATATTCCACCTATGTGTGGTGAAGCTGGGGGTATATAAAGTAGCAGGTTGTTTCATCTTGTACCAATACACCATCAAGTTCTGGTTCTAGAGTTGTAGTATTCCTGTCCTGTTGCTTCAACACTCGATCGACTCAAACAAAGTTAGTCCTATTATCAAAATATTTGTCTGCGTACACAGACCTCGGCGTAACGTGAATGTGTGGAAGGCATCATGAAAGGATAATTCTAATTTTTGGATTCGGCCTTATATTTCATCCACTTTTGTGCTACAGATTCTGGTAGCTTATCATCCCACTGTGCATCAGCTCTCCAGGTCTCTTTTATTAATGGCTTTGCTGTTTTCGTTATTGGAGAACGCAGGATCAGAAAATTTTTTTGAATTAGACATAGAAGTCGTTTTTTTTGGAATCTTATTTAAAAGATTTAGGCTGATTCTGTCAAATTCAAAAGTGGCATGTTCTGGATTATATAGAGAATCCCAAGTGTTCTTATTATGTTATCGATCTTTGAATTAATCATTCCCTTTGGTCGTAAGTGATCAGACCCCTTTTGTGCAATGAAAATTCCCTTCATCCTGCAAGTTCTGTCCTTAGTTATTGTATGGTTATAACCTTTTCCTTGGCTCCTGTGGTCGGGGGGCACTCACATGTCTCGTAAATCAAAATTGCACGAACATGTTTTCCAAGAACACCACCACAGTATCCTTTGCGTGTCGTAGGAGGCGACTAAACGGTTGGATCGCTGGGCTGACGACCCGCATCCGTAAAAAAATATAGTGTTTATAAAGTCAACAAAAAGAAAAATGGATACCGCCAAAACAACAACGGACCCCCGCTCAAGTACCCGGACACGCGATCTAGGATCGGCACGTGGAACGTGCAATCATTTAGAAAACCAGGAGCGTTAGAGGGCCTAATCACGTGCATGAGGGAGTATCGACTGGAACTCGTTGCTCTGCAAGAAACTCGCTGGCCTAAAAGTTGTGACCATGTGTCCCAGGGCTATACGTTGTTCTACAGTGGAGATGACCTCGGAAATCTTGGAGCTGGATTTCTTCTTGGGCCGCAGATAAAGAACGCTGTTTTGGATTTCTAAGCAGTCAATAACCGATTGTGTAAGCTTCGCTTGCGCATAAAGTTAGCTAACCTGTCGATAATTTGTGTACATGCGCCCATAGATGATTGGTAAGCCATCTAGAGATGAGAGAACCGCAGCTTCCATTTGTTCTACCACTTAGTGTTCGTGTTTCGCGGATACAATTAGTACCAGGTCAATCGCATAACCAACTAACTTAGTACCCTCGGGCTAAGGATTGAGACTTGTGAGACACCACTGGTAATCTCTATCTGAGTTGTTATATCTTCTGATACCATCAAAATGCGTCGATCACTTAAATAGCTCTGGATCATTTTTCTGAGGTACGGGCTCACGTGTAGCTCTTTCAGCTTTTGTTGGATTATCTCCCAGGTTGCTCTGTTAAATGCATTTCGTACATCAAAGGTCATCACTACCGAGATATTTTGGGTGTGACAGGACCCGGTCGCAGCCGTGTCTCCTAAACTCATAACTTCTGCTAGGGCATCAGTCATAGAGCGTCCCGGTCTAAATCCGTACTGGTTAGTAGCAGCAAGTCCACCTGTTTTGCCTACTTGTGTTCCAAAAGAGTCCCGAACGTATCAATTAAGCACAGTGGTCGGTATGTTGAGGGTACACCGTCTGGTTTCCCTTCTTCCAGTCTAGCAGCTTTCCAGTTGTAGGGAAATTTCCCTTTTTTAAGGGCTTCATTCACAGCGGCCTTAAGACTTTGTTTGGGTTAGTCTCCGAAGCCAATCTTACAGCTTTTGGTGGAATACCATCTGGCCCGGCACTCTTCTTCAACGGAGTCTCCTGCACTCGTATATCTTCGTGAGGCATACTGTGATGAGAGAGATACTGTCGGACCAAATCTTTTAGTGACTATCCAGTAAGCATCTCCCCAGGGGTCATGCTCCACAGTACTACAGAGGTCTTTCTTCTTCGATCGAAGTATTGCAGTTCTCATGTCTTTTCTATCAGCTGTAAGCTCCTGTTAATCCTGTTGACTTCGAACATAATTTAGCGATGGTCGCTAAGGCTTTCGTCTTCCAAAACTTGCCAACTCATTGGGTTGTTCTTGCGGAGCCGAAGGTTACATCCAGAAAGGAACCATAGTTGCCCCTTTCAAAAGTTGGAACCTACCTGTTTTAAGAGATCACATGATGCACCCCAGTCTGCTATGAGTTATCCTCTGTTGTGTAGTATATTTCCGCCCCACTCGGGGGATTTCGAGTTGAATTCACCTGAAACATTTACGTCCTTGTTCTGGTTCAAATAATCAGACTGAGTTCGTCCAGTCTTTAGTGCGTAATCGTCTAGAGATTTGTTTGGTGAGAAATAGCAGCTTATGATTACAATGTCTTGCAGTTTCACCCAAACAACTCCTTTTCCTGCACCTGTCCTTATTGTTACAGTGTCTTTTGACACTACGCTTAAAGCGGTGTCTTCATCTAAATTATGATGTATCCAACTTCCTCCTCCCAGCTTCGATCGGTTCGGCTCGCTCACCAGGACCACATCTACATGCCTTCTACGGGCAGTAACAAGAAGGAGATCCTGGGCTGGCCTATGAGCGGCTTCTTCTTCTGTACTTTGGTCTGGTTTATTTTCCGGAGGGAGTACCCCCTCTGAGTTCTGCGCTTCGCCCGATGTATGGAGTGTTTTATCTCATTGCAGCCTTTTCTCATGTGACCACTTTTGTCGCAGCTGAAACAGATACCACTGCGATCCGGTCCGTTGCAGTTTCGTGCTGTGTGTCCACCCTCTCCGCATTTATAACAACAGTGATTCGGGAGACGAAGATGTACTCTGCACAGGTTCTGATACGTCTTTACAACAAAAATATTTTTTTCTAAAAACAATACTTTACGTAATTTAAATTTTATTAATAAAATATTCATTAATTAACTTTTCAGATACATTAACTCACCGTATTTTGGTACGATCATACATTTTTAATCATTTCAATATCAGAGGAAGTTAAAAATCGAAACGAAATGTCACGAAAGCTAGCCTTCAGCGACCATACGCTAATGAAATAACGTTAGCACAACAACTTTTCGATTGGGCTACAAAAAATTAATCCATCATTACTTTTAGATTTTTGAAGAAGGGTGGCATGAGCATCACTAGCAAAAAAATTTGATTCAGTAAAAGCCATCAGAGGAGCTCACGATTATCATTGCTTTGTTCTCAATGGTAACAACCAGATCACTTGCCTCCGTAAATGTGTCTTTTTTTGTCTGATTTCGGCATTGCATGGCTGTGTGATAAAGTTTTTTATTTACAATCTTGTTACAAGAAAACTAATAAGTAATTTATTTTTGACTTAATTTGCTAAAATTTTGATATAATTATCTAAGCGCTTGTCCATTGTCAATGTCTTAGAATTTAACTTATTTTGACTCGACTTAAATGTGTTATTTTGATTTTAATTATTTGTTGTCCTTCACATCATCATGGTAGTTCAAAAGGTTTTACTATTTTGAGCATTCTTACTATGTTGTTATTGTCGAAAAGCTGTGTTACAAACTGGTATAGTCTCCGTTCATAACTTTGAGCAATTTTTGTAATTTCCAGGCAGGTTTCAGGATTTGTTTATAAAGAAAAGATTATTACAGAGAGGAGTTTATTGCCATTAACCAGTACATTTTTCTGTATTTATGTTCCAACCCATCTTTTTATTTTTTATATGGGTCGTGCTGCATACAACTACAAAATAATTTGGTCATAATGATATAAACTGGTTTGTATTCGATCCTCCTGTTAATGAAATCGACATGCACAGATATGTTCTCGTTTAATTTTACAAGCCATCTCTCGCTGTAACAGCCATTATTGCTGTGTCATCCGCAAATGTAGCGACAATGCTATTTCTTCACAAGTGTACAATAGATAAAAGCCCGGTACGAGTACAGTTTTTTGAGGAACTCAGGCTTTAATTTTCAAGTATTTCTGTACATATATTGTTTCTGTAGGAAGGAGCAGACTGTTTTCTCTTCCAACGCATTTTCAATAAAATATGTGATTCGATGTACTTGATCGATCGTAGAATGTTTCCTGAGGAATTCAAATTGATGATTTGGAAAGAGACTCCGTACATCAATTATAGGTTTTAACCTCTGCTTGAATTCACTTTTCACATTATCGGAAGTAATGATTTTGGTCTGTATGATGTTATTAGACGGAGTGATTTTCCTAGCTTAGGTATCATGATGACTTAAGCCACTGTTCACAGTTGCAGTACATGCTTGAGCCTAAATGATGCGTATTAATCCAATTAGTAAGGTTTGTCAAAGGAAGTTCATGAACCTGAATATAGTCGCCACAGTGATAATGTGTAGTGATATTGAAATTGATTTTACTATATGAAGGAAGTATGAATGAATTGCTGTTGTATTTATATATGTACATGCGCATATATAGCGAACTCACATGTCCGGCCCCCTTATCAGTTTATTGGTTTAATCGCACGATATTGCCGATAAAGTAATAAAAATAAGGTGCCACAAAAATTTGTCAAATGTACTAGGTTTACTGATTTAATCATAATTTTGAAGTTGTCAAATAATTGCGATCGAATATCGATTGAGATATCAAGGTTATAAACCAATCATAACTCTTAATCGCACGCAAATAAAATTATGACGAGCGGAAATTAAAACTAAAGTATGTACTTATATTGCACATCGTATACAGCTGTTAAATGACGACAAACGGTCAAGATTAATAAAAATAAATAAATCAAACGTATTGCAATGAGGTGTTCAATTTGGTGATAGGACGAGATTAGAGAGCTGGTTAAGCCGGACCCCTATTTAAGAACACGGCTAGGCTGCGAAAATTTTTAAGGTGTATTTGGCACTATTCATTTGTATGTATACGATCTAGAATTAGTGGGCGACAAGAAATACTGAGGCATTCTTGGCCGATTTACGGCGCTTCCATGGTCGAAGAGGAAATATTCGAACATTTAAACAGTGACAATGGTTCTAATTTTATAAAAAATTACTCCCAGCACTCAATACCACTAATTCAACACCACCCTGTTATATAAAGTCTGAACGTTATCATTTAAACCGTACAAAAAATAGGAACACAAATACATACAAAAAACACCGGTACTTACATATAGAGAAGATAAAAATTGTCAGTTTTTCAAGTTCGATTGTTCAGAACGGTCAAAAAATTATAATAAAAAGTGAATACTAATTACATTTCGTAATTATTTAACGTAATTGAATTGTTTTCTAGAAAAAGTTGTGTCCCCGAAAAATTAAAAATTTCAATTTTTCCATGATAATTGTGTAGTGTGAACCTCAAAGTATTAACCAAATGTCCCACAGTGAAAAAGTGAATAACCAAAGATCAAAAGAAGCAAATACCACATGGGGTTCTAATCCGTGAGACTCAAGCAAACAATGTACCATAGGTGACTAATTAACAAGGAGTGAGTTTTTATTAAGAGAAAAAGAGATAGAACTGCTAAAACAAGAACACAAACTATTATCCATTAAGTCACAATAATTGTTGATCCAGTTAATTTTCGTTCAAAGATGTCGAAGAGTCTTTTACTCAGTTGGGTGGAAATGTACTTTGTCCAGTTAAGATTTGGATTGAAGAGTTTAATGAATCGGCCAAATGGGACGATCCACGGAAAACTGTATACGCCAAACGGTTATTATATAACAGGTGCAGAAAAACAAAGATTAAGGTTCGCAACGGATACCAATACTTGGAACGGCTTGTTTTCTCATTTAATCAATGAGTTTAGTAAGTCATAAGTATCGAAGTATAGGAAAACCAAATTTTATAAAAAAGTATACTACGTTCAACGGAGTTGGTTCAAAAGCGTTGTGCATACAACAGGTTGTTTTGACTGCACGGTGGTAGTAGGCGGGGAAGAATATCATACAACATTTCACGTAGTTAATGACGGGTTGCTTCCAGTTGATATTATTATAGATCAAGAATTGATGAAACGGACCATAACGGTTTATCCCAGACAATTATGTAATGGTCATAGGGCATGGTGAGTTAGAAATAAAATTAGATCACATTAAAAATAAGCAATTTCTACAGGATTTAAAAACAACGATCTTAAAAAACCATCAATAATATGAAAGACAATTGTTATATCCAAATGCAAATGACCGATGAAAAGCCGATGGTCATAGCCAATAGCTGGTGGGTCAACAATTAGATGAATGGTTATGAGATGGAATAATTAGGAAAATTAGTTCAACTTATGTAACCCTCATTGTACTCTCGAATAAGAAAGATGGCACGAAACGTCTTCGTATATTGACTACAGAAAATTAAACCAAAAGATTGTTAGAGTTAGATACAATGTACCTTGAAAACGGCTGAGACCAATGGATTAGATATTAAATGGAGTAAGTATGCCAATTTCTCAAAACCAAAATTTATTATTTAGGGTATGAAATAGAAAGAGGATTTATTCGACCAAATCAAAGGAAGATCGACTCGATTAGAAGGCTTCCGGTACCACAGAATGAGAAACAGTTGCAATCATTTTTAGGACTCACCAGCTACTTTCGGAGATTTGTCGAAAACTTTTCAATTATAGCAAAGCCGTTGTCCAATTAACTTCAAAAAGACAACAAATTTACTATGCAGAAAAGAAAACTTGAGGCATTCGAGTGCTTAAAACAAACTGAGTCAACAATTTGGTTCCAAGGAGCTTGGTCTTCGTACTCTCCTAGATAATCTAAAGAATACAAGGCGTTCTCTATACCATTTTCGCCTGCAACGACCTCTGTGCCTATACCATATGGTGCCTCTCCTTTTAGAGATCGATTCAAAATTCGGTCCGGATCAGCACGCAGAACGTGACTGAGCCACATATTTTCATTAATATTCAATTTTTTTAGAAGGTATGACACCCTTTCGGGTCTATATTTACAGGTACTTCTCAATTTTTCTGTTCAACTAAACCCTTATAGTTATTTCCTATATGATGGCTGGTTGAGTAAAATGCCTCTATTGAAATTATCAAGATGCTAGTGGCGTTACATTTTCATGTGGATTTTCCATATTTTTGTGAAGGGATGAGATTCTTCTAATCTTTTCAGCTATTTTAATATTTTTCTGTTAGACTAGAGCCTTATGGTAATTTCCTATATGGTGGCTGTTTATGTAAATTTACTATTTAATGATTACTAAAAATTTAAATGAGGCGTTCTTATATTGGAACACTTCAGCGGTTTTTTTATTAATTTATTTGTTTTAAGTTTATTTGGGTTTTTATTTAATACTTTTAGAAGATTGAGTAATATTTTTAAGTTCTTTAATTTTTAATTAATTTGTTTTATTCGAAACTATATAATAAATTTTCATGAGTCAATTCGACATTTTATAGGTTTTTTAACATTTGTACCGTTCCATAAAACTCCATTTAAAAACTTCATTCTCGCACCATATGTATGGTGTTTAAATCCACAAATAACAATAGTTTACTACGTCACAATAAATGAATTTTACTTCAAAAACTGAATAAAATCCATAATTCACAAAATGTGATTGTTGGAAAAATGTGGACGAATTTTACTTCGATTAGGGAAAGTGAATGCAAAATAATGTTGATTTCTAAAATTGTGCGGATTGGAAGTTTATTTGGAAATTCATTATTTAGAAAACAAATATTTTAAAATTTCGAAACTTTCTGCGGTTATAGTGCTAACAAAGAAGTCGGTTGGCAGTTATAGGAAAATTGTTCATAAAATTCAAATTTGTAGAGCACTCTAGATAATTGTAGAAGAATTAATACAACAAAAACCTAAACGAAATATTAACATAAAATTTCACAAAATTAAAATAAATCAAATCAATGTTTATTCTAATATTGAAATTAGAACCACGTGAATCATGCCTGCGTATATGTACTATACGTTTACATATTATGCAATAAATCATTTTCAAATGTTATAAATTAGAAAAAAAACGATAGGAATGCGTGCCTCTAAATGAGTGAATCGACCAATTTGTCCGCCTTCATGACGAGTATATCCCAATTCATGGTTTGTCTACAAGTATTCTGCTTCATTATACTTCTTAAATGACAAAACCGCGATGACATTCGATACCATTTGCAAAAATGAGAGCTAATTCCGATGTGATGAATTTTGCGCGACCTTGCCCCAATAAACAGCACACGGATTGCAATTGTAAATAATATTCAACCTATCAGACAACAAAAATTTTTGTATTCGCATTCATTCCATATACATTTTAATGATATCCTGGAAATTGATAACGTCTTCTTATGGTAAAAAGCAATATTCTCGATCTAAGAATTTTTTTAGTAAATTATTTTTATGGTATGGTGAATAAAATCTATATAATTGATATCCATCAGTCCAAACACTAGGCAACAATTTAGTCAACAAAAAAAATTCTTTGTAATAATACGCAAGTTGCATCATAAGACCATATAGATAATCACACTACAGATTTCTCATTTGTACAAATCATAGAGAAGGATATTTTTAAGTTTCTGCAATTCAAACTGTCGAACAAATCATTAAACCTTTGCATAAAATGAGCAGTTGGTATAGCATTATCGAGATATTCGACAAACGTTTCGGGTTTAACTGTTAACGTGGTCCTCATGGCGCTGGCAACCGTACTACTTAACATTTGTGCTGCCAATTTAACGTTCATTTTATGAAATGTGTTTGGTGCAAAATGTTGCTTTGCTATTTTCGGCATCAGTCTAACATGTTGATGACAATCGAATTCAGAATTTTGCATACAACGCTTATGTCACTAACCCCAAAATCAGAATGTTCAATTTGATATTTTAAGAATGCGTTTCTCGCTGATTTTATAAGGTGTGGTGGTTCAAATTGTGTTAGAATTTGATGTTCGTCGACGTAGAATTATGGGGTTTCAGGAGGTTAGTCCTAGTATTTTATAGATAGCGATATTTGTAGCAGCATGATCACATGTAACCATAGCAACATTTAACTTCAAGGTGTCGTTGCAAGTTCTTATATTATCAAAATACAGCTCAATACATATTTCCAATAATCCACTATTCCTTGAAGCATAAAAAATAATGCTAATGTTGCCAGTTCATTCCATCTTTCACGACCATTGTCACAAAATCCTTCAACTTGATCTAAACAAATATTTACTGTCAAATCCTTTTTAATGCAAATTTCATCAAAGCTTAATGCACATACTATTTTGAAATACTTTTTCAAGTTGTTTAATTAAAATTTGATTAGTTCCTGGTGGAATGAATTTAATAGGAGACCATTTGTATATCGAAGACGTAGATTGTAGTTTTATATTTAAATATTTATATGTTGATGACGATTTATAAAATAAAGATTGTGCAAAAATCTTGTCGTTTTCATTGTAGTGATAATCATCTTTAACAAGAAGTTTGCAAACATTTTTTGTCATATCGTTCAGATTAGAATGTTTATATGCGGTTATCGATCAATTTTAAATTATTATGATTCAAGTGGTGCCGATTTAAACGACCTTTAACTTTGCTGTAATTGTTTTTTAATATCTTACATTTTCTTTGACATGCGGTTGTAATTTAGTCTTATAAAGGTGAATTAGTGTGGAATTCTTGTTACATTTTCGGCATGATAGTTTTGGAGAGGTTTGGCAGTGATGACAATTAATTTTGTCTATAAATTGCAAAAATTCATTTCCTCATCGGTTTTGTCAGTTTGAGTACTGATACTTTTCAGAGTTGGTACTTTCGGTGGAACCAATGCTTTATCAATTTGTAATACAAAGTTGTCATCTTCCAATTGACACCACATTTGATTGCCTGACTTTTTTGTCCTTTTGATAATATTCTGCGCAGGGACTGCAATTCTTATCAAATGGTTGGAAGAAGTAAGTTGTTCTGCCAGAAAGTGGTTTTGACATACATAGTGATGCTTATTTACAACCTCATTTGGATAAAGACCAATGGAATCTATCCGTTGTTTTCTTAAATCGTTAGGAAATTTAAAAAATTCTATGTCCGATTTATTTTGTTTTATTTTGCAGTTTGATGTAATACAGGTGACTTGCTTTTTTCTGGTGTTCAACTGTGCTTTGGTACTAGATTTGTTTAAGAAATTAAAACTTCGGGTCCCAGATATTAAAATTATTTATTTATATAAATATTTCCTATAATAGTAATTTTATGTTCCATTTACTAGATCAATTAGTTTGGTCCTTTGGAGACGTCTTACTGCCATCGGTCTGTCCCGCATATTGCATATCTCGATGTTTTCGTGCTGTCGGAGGCGTGAATCATGCTTGAGAGCATGATACGTAATAACTACATCGATGTATTCCATCTTTAAATCTCGGTGGAGGTCTTCATTTCTAATGTACCATGGAGCATTTACAATATTCCGAAGTACTTTGCTTTGAAACGTCTGTATTATCTTGATGTTCGTTTTCTTGGTACAGCCCCAAAGCTGTTTACCATAGGTCCATACCGGTTCCAGTATTTGCCGGTATAAAATCAAATTATTGTGTATAGATAGTTCAGAATGTCTACCTAAGAACCAATACATCTTCCTATACTTCATGTTCAGCTCTTCCTTTTTCTTTTTGACATGTTCTTTCCACCGCAACTTGGCAACCAGCGTTATACCTAGATATACGGAAGTGTCTATCGGTTATGTATAATTTCAGAGTTTCATAGTATTGTTTGGGAAGGTCTCGCTTGAGCTTATGAACTCCAATCCTCTGTGCCAAATTCGGTCAAATGCTTGCGCTACATTCAGGAAAACGCTTGAACATATTTTTTTAGTTTCTAGTGTTCGCTCTATTATATCTGTGATTCTATGGACTTATTCTATATTCGAGTGATTTTCTCTGAATCCAAACTGGTGGTCAGGAATGAGATTTCTGTCAACCATTATGGGTTTCATTCTCTTCAGGAGCAATTTTTCAAAAATCTTGACTATGGTTGGGAGTATGATTATCGGTCTGAAGGACTTTTTATCATTACATTGTTTGTTAGGTTTTAAGATCATGATTACCTCTGCCACCTTCCATTGCCGTGGAACGTATCTTAGTCTAAACACAGCATTGATTATATGGAGAAGTTTCTGTATCGCTTTATTTGGTAATTCTTTAATGATTTGTCCGGTTATGAGGTCGTACCTCGGAGATTTTTTCATGTTTAAATTTGGAATTTCCTCTTTTAGCTCCTGTAAAGATACAATGGCTGGGTAATGGTTGAAACGTTTCTTCTAGGTGTCTCGCAAACAAGTCAGCTTTTTGTTTAGCGATTCGAGCCCAGCTTCTATCCTCATTTCTAATTGGTGCCGTCGAATTTGTTGGTCTCTTAAGTATTTTCGTTGCTTTCTATAAGGAATATTCGGTATCTTTTTGCAGGCTAGTAAGTAACGACAAATATGTACTTATTGATTCATTCCTAACTGTTCTGATCAGAGATTTCAACTTATTACATAGGTTATTAAGGACGGGTTTATTTTCCTTGGTTCGATTTATCTGCCAAGACTTTCGAGCTTTTCGTTTCTTTGCCACAAGCTCTCTTACTTCAAGTGGATAGTTTTTACAGTTGTTGTTATTTGCGTATTAGAAAGATGTACTTTGCCACGCAGCTTGTTGTATGTTTTCTATCAGCCTTTCTACTTCCTCTTCGACTTGTATAATGTTCCTTATTGGTGCTTGAAGATTGATGTTTTTTCGAAAACTTTTCCAATTGGTATTTTTATTGGACAGTCTCACTGTGATTTCTTTTTCAATTATTGTTTCACTGACCGTCATAATAACAGGAGAGTGGTCCGATGTAAGCTCTTCATTATTTTCCAAACGAATATAGTTATCTGATACACCTTTTGTCACATAAAAGTCTATAAGATCCGGTGTTTTGTTTAAATCTGTTGGCCAGTAAGTTGGTGAGCCACCAGATTGAAAGTCACATTTTAATTTTTTTCATGCTTCAAACAGCTCTCCCCCTTTTGGTGTAGTAACTCTGGAGCCCCAGTATGTGTTTTTCGTATTGAAGTCACCGCCAATGATAAAACAACCTCCCATGGTGTTAAAAAGTTCTTCATAGTCTTTTCAGATTATGTCGTGGTGGACAGTATATTGCTGATACATTTATTTTTTTATACTTTGTGCGAGTTTTGACTGTTGTAACTTGCATAGATTCACTTTCAAGTTTTAATTCTTCGTTGTGTTTTATGTTTTCTTTAATAAGAATGGCAGATCCGCATCTTGCTCTCGCTGATGGATGGATGGATAGCATGGTAAAATCGGTACCTACGTATTCTGGCATATGAGGAGTTAGTAAAATGGGTTTCAGAGTTTAGACAAATATCAATTTTTTGTTTAAATAATTACTATTCTGAGCGTTTGTAAATGTATTATTATTTTCTATAGTCGTGTTGGATGATGAAAAGTTTCTCAACTGTTCAAATATGAGTTTATTGGTCGCAGCCTGCTCATCAAGTTCTTTATTTAGAGCATCTATGCATTTCACGACATCTATCAAAATGTGGCCGTCATTGCTATCCTTCGCTTTTGCCTGTTGACCTTGGGTCACCTGTGCATATGATTCTTTTCCTCGTAATTTATATAATTCCCGATTTATCTGTTGATTGGTTGGGGTTTTACTAGCAGGGTTTCTACAGTTTAGATCAGACTTTCTAGCGCGATTTCTTATATTTTGTAACTCTTTAGCTACCTCACAGCCACGATAATTATCTGGATGTTGACCTTTGCAAATAATGGAATTTGGAGCTGAGTTCCTATCAAATGTACACGTGCTCGTAAGGTGGTTACCAGCACATTTTATGCATCCTGACATACGTTCACGGTATCTCTGAGTGTGATTAAAGCCCTGACATTTTTTGCATTGGACTATCTGCAGACACTTTTTCTTCACTGGTTCTATTCTGACTTTCATATTTTGAATGGCTCGAATATCATGAATTTTTTGAATATTTTCCTCTTTGCCAAACGTTAGCATGAATAGTGGTAGCCCGCGTTTTGTGACGACACTGTTGCCTTTCTCATCTACTTTTCTCTCTTTTTTCGAGATGTTTGCAGCATCCTTAATGTTGAATCCTTTACTCTGCAGCTCGGCAATTATATCTTCACTCTCGCATGTTTGATGTAGTCCTCTAACCATAACCTTAATTGGTCTTTCCTGCTTGTCCTCAGATATATTCCACTGAACTTTCTCAGCATTAAACTTCATAGGGAGATTTCTATAAGTATCTGAGTCTGGAACATTTACCTTCCAAACATCATTATTTAGTGCTATTAGCTTGAAATCCTTGTCCGTAATTGAGGTCATCAGAGCCTTGACAGCCGGGTAGTGTTTAATACCAACTATGTTTATTGGTGGAGGCTGTTTTTTTTTCACTGTGTTAAGAATTTCATCGTTGCACTGAGTAGTGGGTTTACTTGATGTTGATGTTTGCTTCCCCTGCTCAACATATTACGGCGATGATTCTGCTTTTCGTTTCTTTCTGGAAAAAAAATATACTAGCAGGAGTAGAAAAAGTGTCTTATACTCGCGTGTATATAATAAACCAGCAAAAATAGACCCAAAAATCGTGTTAAAAAAGAAAAATGGTACAGTATCTTTCGTCTTTCTCTTTGGAATAGCTAAAACAAGTGTAATTTTTTTTTGTGGAATATCAACAAAAAATCTATATTAATCAGTTTTGTCTATATGATAAACTATCAACAGGGTTATTAGACATAAATAAAATCCGCTAATTTATTCTTGTTCATTGTGGTCACCTTGGCCAATCATTTATAACCTAAGTGCGTTTTGATGTAACTTACTACCAGTTTTATACACAATTTCGACTCAAAAGAATTTTCTTTTATTCGAAATTCTATACACCCGGGGATATAGAATGTAAAACAAAACCCAATGAAAATAGTAACCAAACCATTAAGAATTAATTGATATATTGTATGGGTTGTATTACACTATACATACAAACAAACACTTCTCTATTTTTATTGTTAATTATTATTTTACTTGCAAGTTAAATTTGGTACATCAAACGTGTCACGACAAATAAAACCCATTACAGTTTCACAGTCAAGATCATTCCATTTATAAGTCGGCTCCAACCTGTATTGTACACAGTGCTCGACACCACGTGCATTATCCGGTTGTTTGGGTTGCCAGTCCCAATACAGCATCGAGTGTCCTGTAGTATCCCAATAGAAATTATTTTCACTTCCCAGATCCGTTCCGCTTGTCCACCAATGCGCTACGATTCCATTTCTAGTTTCCGTTTGATTGATTACCGACAGAATTCGTTTATTCTCTGCATCAGTGCGTACGTCAACCAAATACATTCCATTGTTGGTGCAGTATCGTTTTGCTTGATACCAATTTTGCTATATAATGTATGTACATCAGAAACAATATTTCATTAACAAATGTATGCCACAATAATTATAAATCGTATATATATATATTTACCTTATCCGGATAGCTCGTATAATATGTGCGTCCATCGATCCGGTGGTATTCACCACAATTGGCTACCGCAATAATGCAGCACGACATCAAAAGTGAAGCGATAATGAAATTCATTTTACTGTGACTGAAGTATGAATGAACTGCTTCTGTATTTATACGAGTATATGTATGTACATGCATATACCTATATAGTAGACTCAAATTTCCAGTCCGCATATCAATTTATTGGTTTGATCATGCGTCAGCCATCAACATTTATTTTACTATAATTAGACAAAATGAGGTGCCGTAGATATTTTTTAAATTAGAGTGAAGTTGTGGGGTGTGCGGTAAAAGGTACAAACTCTATTAATTTAATTATAATTTTGAAGTTGTTAAATAATCGTGATCAAATCTGAATTGTAAAATATCGATTGAGATGTCAACGCGAAATCAATCATAATTCTTAATCACACAAACAAAATTATGACGAGCGATTATTGATTTAAATTTCATTATAATCTAATCAAAAATTGGAGTATGTACTCGTAACGAATGGTCAACATTCAAATAAAATAATAAACAAATCAAAATTATTTCAATTTACAAATTCAAGAAGCTATTTAAATTAAAATTTATTTGAATTATTTTAATTGAATATGATTTGCCCCCCTCTTGATGAGTATATACCATATAGTAGTTCAAAGTTCATTTAAAGCCATATGCTATACACAAGCTACTCTCATTCAACGTTAAATGTCTCGATAAGGTGAGTAGAGAATAAAACTAAGTCATTTCCCCCGACTGTTGTATATAAAGGGTGTTTTTAAAAGCCCGATGGAACCACAGGAAATAATCGAGAGGTGTCAAATCGCATGACCTTGGAGGCCAATTGACAGGTTCATTTCTCGAAAGCAACTTATCGCCGAATTTTGATTTTAATAAGTCGCGACGGTTGCGGTTGCCGCATGGCACGTAGCATCATCCTGTTGAAACCATATCTCGTCCGGATCAATGTTATCCATACTTTCACACAAAAAATTATTTACCATGATGCGGTAACGATCTCCATTGACCATTACGCGATCCCCGGCCATTTTTAAAGAAATAAGGTCCGATGATGCCACCAGAGTGTAAACCGCACCAAACGGTGCATTTTTCTCGATGTAAAGGAGTCTGTAGGGTCTCTTGTGGATTAGTCTCATTCCGCATATGCGGCGATTTTGTTTATTAACAGACCCGTTAAGCCAAAAATGAGCCTCATCGCTGAACACAGTTTGACAATAAAAGTCATCTTTAAGTTGCGCGAATTGACGACTGATTTTCAAAGTAAATTTTGACAATATCGTAGCGTTGTGCAAGCGTGAGACTATAGTCATGATGATTTAATTTTTTGTTTTATTTGTTACAATTTTAAGTTCTATCAGGCTTAAGCCTTCTGTCATGCTTAAATACACCCTGTATGTACATGAGTATTTTTCCCAATGGAAAAGTAATCCGACAACTATTGAAATGCTGTATGCTCGTGCTTTATGGAAGAAATATGGCCCCGTCCATAATGATAGTAAACATTTTAAACTAGAAGAATTCGACATGGGCTGGATCGATTTATCAGTTTTACCGCTCAGATTTCTTTACCGAATTACCGATAAAGAATTTTCTGGTAAGTTGGACAAACAATGAGGAGAAACCAAAACAAACTTTGGAGAAACCGGTAAACAAAATAGATGAGAAGAAGTGACTTGAAACCCATTTAGAATTACAGTTAGTAAACATGTCCACAGTAAAACTAACAAGCGTGTAGCCCGAAACAGCTTTTTCGTTTTCTGCTGCCAGGCAAATTATATAACAAAATTACAATCCAGCCTAGCCTGGTTGGACAATTGATACTATTCGGTTCCAACGCGGTTATTTTAATCAGCACAAACTATTAATAGTTATTCAAAACAGTGTTCTTAAATTAGGTAATGATTTAATAAATTGAATAACGAGAGTTAAATGAAATAATGTTGAACGGTTCCTAATGGATATCTGCTGTGGCTTCGCCAACCAAGAATGAAAAACAAGAGGAAAATCAACAATTCAGGACGAATTGTAGATTTCTCCTTTCTTCTGTCTTCTTGGTTGGCTGAACTTAGACGTATCTTATATATGAACTTATATTATCTCGTATATGAACGAACCCATATGTACCAATATGCACCTCCCGCATTCTCCCAATTCTCTAGTAATAGTATGCTATAAATTCTAGTACCTTATTATCCCACCCAGGTCTCTTATCGAATCGGAGACAATAGAAGACATTTTGTTGGAACCTTATTTGAGAGATTTAGCCTGGTTCTGTCAAATTCGAAAATGTCTAGTTCTGGATTATAGAGAATTCCAAGTGTTCTTATTATATTATTGATTTTTAGATTAATCTTTCCCTTTGCTCGTAGATGATCAGGAACCTGGATAAGATTAGTTCTGAATTTGACACCTATTCGTACAATGAAAATTTTGGCTTCCTGCATAAATTCTGCCATTTGCTGTTGTATGGTTTATAACTTTTTCGACGATATCACTTCCAGTGCGTGTATCATCAACGTAAAAATCTGTTTCCATTATCTTTGCTACTATTAGTTAGTTGTTCTTTTGTTCTTTTCGTTCGACCGAAAATTCGCTGCTTCGTTGTTCCATAGGAGACCGTTTTAAGTTTATATTCTTTAGTTGGTTCTGATGACGTGGACTTATCCAGACTTGCCAGAACATTTTATCCACGTTGGCTGTTAATACGAATTTCTGTGTTCGCCACCACAAGGTGATATCAGTCAGGTCATTTTGAGTTATGGGCCATTCATCATTATCATTGAATTATGGGCCGTTCGTTTAACATCTTCGAAGAACTCTAAAGTCTTGCAAATGGTTTATCTGTCAGAAATCTTCTCTCGAGCCGCAGTAATTGTACTACTATTCTTTTTCTGGATTCTGCCAGCATAGCTGGTTCTACCTTAGCTGTAAATGCACCATGTATTTTATATCTGGTAGCCGTGTCTCTGCTTCACTTTCTCCACGATGTATGTTCTTTCTTATGGAATAGCATCATTTTCTATGAACAAATTTAATTGTTATCCAATTGTCTTGGATAATCTTTTCGCTGTGTCCAGTGCCTTCCATTATAATTCAACCTAGTTCAGTTTCTTCACTGATTGGATCATGTGGGGGTCCTTCAATAATGTTACTATTTAGAATCAGGATATAGAGACAACGCCGATTATAACGTCATCTGTAATAATGATGGCTTAAGTATTATTTCGATTAGGAACTGTAAAATTAATACCCAGAGATTATCTGTTGAGTCAGGCTATATAGTTTCGAAATTAAAACCATTAAAAATTAACAGACACTGAGTTGCTTTGGATATACATAAACACATTTTTCTATTTTCATTGTTTTTTATTATTTTGCTCGGCAAGAGAAATTAGTAAATAGATTCTTCAGCTACTAAACAATTAGATGGACCCGTAGATATATCCAACCTGTCACGACAAATAAAACTCATTTCAGTCTCACATTTACCATCATCCCATTCATGATCATATGTCCAATTGTAGTTTACACAGTCATCTTCACCATCCTTATTATCCGGTTGATCGGTATGCCAGTTCATATACAGCATTTCATGTCCTGTAGTATCCCAATAGAAACTATTTTGACTTCCTCGATCTGTTCCGCTTGTCCACCAATTAACTGGTGGTGCATTATATTTAGTTTCGATTTGTTTGATTACCGATAGAATTCGTTTATTTTCTGCATCGGTCCGTACGTCAACCAAATACATTCCATTGTAGGTGCAGAATCGTTTTGCTTGGAACCAATTTCTCTATATAATGAACAGAATATTACACACGTTAACAAATTTATTCTGCAATAACGATATATTTACCTGATCCGGATAGCTCGAATAGTATGTACGTCCATCGACCTGAATGTAGTCGCCACAATTTACTACCGCAAACATGCAGCACGACATCAAAAGTGTAGTGATAATGAAATTCATTTTACTATGACTGAAGTGGAATAAATCGCTTCTGTATTTATATACATGCATATACAGTAGACTCAAATTTCGAGTCTGCTTATCATCTTATTGGTTTGATCACCCGCGCCGGTATTGCCGATAATATAATACAAAAAAAGTACCGTAGATATTTTTTAAATTGGAGTGAAGGTGTGGTGTGTGGTACAAGGTACAAGGTCTGATAATTTAATTATGATTTTGAAGTCGACAAATAATCGCGATCAAATCTTAATTGTAAAATATCGATTGAGATGCCAACTCGAAATCAATCATTCTTAATCACACAAGCAAAGTTATGACGAACGGTAATTGAGTTTGATTTAAATTTGAATATAATCTAATCAAAATTTATATAAAATTGGAGTATGTGTATTAAAAAACTACTGCTTGACTGCAAATCTAGAAACTATTCAAGGACGTACCACGTAAAGGTACTTAAGTGAAAAACTATAGTTAAAGTCACAAGCTATAAAAGCTATTAATCTTGAACATTAGATATATAGTTAATGTGAGTGCATAGAGAATACAATACAGTCCTCTCCCCCGTTACATATATATGTATTCCCAATCCCGCTTTTACAAATCTCACCAAATTGCAATACAAATTATCCTTAAAACACCATAAATAGAAAAAATTAATAATTCATATATCACCCATAAAATTACAACAAAAAATGTCTCACCCAAAAACCAGCGCGCATAAAACCAATATTTACCCTAATCTCGTAACCAGATCGCTTTACACCACTTGAATTATGCTTGTGTGCATATACATTTATGTGTTTACATTATGCAATAATAATTTGTCATTTTATATGTTTTATACACAAATAATTTTCAAATGTCATAAATTAATAAAAATTTTGGAAATTGAATAGAAAATATAAAAAAAAATCCGACAAACATTTTTATTAACTTCCGTAGATTTGGAATATCTCGTGTGCGCGCGCTTTATGGATGAAACACGTGCCCGTCCATAATGATAGTAAACATTTTGAACCAACAACGGATACATCCTGTTTTTTTTTTTTTTATATAAATTCCCTTTCTATATACGAGTATACTCGACTCATCATTGCTGAGTATATATTTACAAATAAATGTATAAGTGATTTTGTGTTTGGGGTTCCTCTCTGTATACATACGAGTATATATACATACATTTAGAATTGCCAAAAATACCGAATACATGATATACACAATAAAGGGTTTCGTTTTTTTTTTTTTTTTTGTCAAAATCACTGTTAGGAAAATTAATTTCATTCCATTGTGCTGATTTAAAGTTGATGATCCTTTCAATATTGGCTTGTAAAATAAACGAATTTTGTGAAAATCACTCTGTTGATTAATCGACGATTGTGCCGATGTATAAAAATTCAATCTATATATAAAGGAATAGGATGAGGCGACAGGAGCCTAAAAAAATGAAACGAAAAATAGTTTATTTGTTAATTGCAGCAATGATTCGAATTTTGGCGGACTCGTAGTTAACTTATAATAAACAGAATTTTATAAAAATAAACCCTTTTGATACCAAATTATCGTTGACCTTGTCAAGCTCTCACATAGTAAAACACGCGAAAAATTGTTTTGCATTAGTGCTAACCGATTTTTCGTGCGTTTCCTTATGTGAGTGCTTGGCAAGGTTGACTAAAATTTTGTATCAAACTTGTAAATTTTTCTAAAATTCAATTTACTATAATTTATAAATAATAAAATGACTCGATGCCCAATTTAAGTCGACCTTGCCTAAACCTTGGTTAGTGAAACAAACGAAAAACTGTCTTACTCTGCAGTGTTAGACAATTTTTCGTGTGGTTTACTGTGTTAACTAATTAATAATTTTCTTCCAGGCAGTAAATTGTTTTAGCTCTTCTGAAACATACTCACTGGGCGCATAAATGAGTTCACTTTAGCTGTCTACAAATCAAACAATAATTTCTTCTAGCAAGTGATTTTCCATAGTTCGCTAGTTGGTGATATTCCAACAATATAAATAGAAAAATAGTGAGCAGCGATATAATTCTAAATTACAAACTGCTGCATGATTTGTTCAAAGAACGTGGTAAGCTCTATAAACAATGGCAAAAACATTCCATCCAATACTTTTACTCCAGTCGAATAAATTTGGATCAAACGCTAAATATCACGCAAACACCATCGAGCGATTTTCGTTTACTGGGCCTTGGCTGATTATATTGTAACTCAAAAAATGTATACAGAACAAAGCAGATGTGGAAGCTAGAGTCATCCGATATCGAATATCCAGTTGATGATGATGAGTTGCAAGATGTTAAACCAGAACCTTCAAAGCGCAGACCACAGAGGCAATATTGATGCCCGCTAAAGTAATGCACACTGCACCGGCCATAGTTTGTGCATTGAGCAGCAAAGGCCACAAATAAGTTGATTGTACTGATTTTCCCGCTTTACGTATTCGGCAGCGCAGAGAATACGTCGAAAAACAATCCAGATGCATTAACTGTTTAAGTGATATACCCATTTAGTGTTCCAGTGCAGATCGAGACATAAATATAATTTGTGCCAAACAATAAATTATGGTAATGCCAATTCAGTATCAAATGCAATCATGCCAACCGTCCAAATATACGTCGAGCGTCTTAGTGTAAAACAAATGATTTCAGCAAAGGTCCTAATTGTTCCAACTATTTAATTGCATCAACCATCAGTCAAGGAAGTGAGAGGCTTAACTTTTTGATGAATATCTATCTTGCAGATCCTAGATTGTAATAGTAGAAACTTCAACTCAAAACGAAGGTGGTAATACGGAAGCCGTTCCAGTAAATCTACATCTTGCGAGGTCGGTTCATCTGTACGAAAATTTTAAGAAATGTAAGAAATTTCAGATGCCGTTGAGCACACTGAGGAGGGGAAGTTCTGTCTTCAGCATTATCGGACTATACGGTTCGAAGAGCGGTAGATGGAAAATATATTGAAAATCTACCATTCAAAAAGGATTTATCGAATCTTGGCAATTCGAAATTAATGTCTGTAAGGTTTGTGCGTGATCAATCGTTCAAAAACCGATGTACCGAATTTTTAGAGGAATATCTAGTATACTGGTGCATATGGATATATCAGAAGATACTGGCAAAAATCAGTGCTATTTGCCACAAAATAAAAAAAATAGCAGCATTGGTAATTTCGAAAGATTTCGTATATTCACAAAATTATCTTCGCACTGCTGACATTGAGAAAATTTTTCGGCAAGTTTGGGTAAGCGCAAAGGACAGCGAATATCAAAAAATAGTTTGAACAAGATAACCACGAAACGGGCCCACAAACTGTAAACTTCTAACTGTCGCATATGGTACGGCACCCGGTTCATTTTTGGCGACACAAACCTTTCACCAACTGGCATGTAACCTGCCGAAACGAATATTCAGAAGCAGCAGAGATGTTGAAACCCGAGTTTTACTTTGATGATATGATGTCTGGAACGAGCAACTTGGAGATTGCTCAACGTATTGTTCCGGAAATGGAACAAGAAGTTTCAATTAAGAAATTTGAAGATGATTCTCAAGATATTTCAAATTAGAAAAGAATGCACTAACGAATCGCTGTATATTATCCAAGGTGTTAAAAATATTTGATCCTATATGATTCAGCGCCAATCAATTCATCAACTGTGGTTGTTGACGCTTTAAATATCGTCACAATAAAGGTGTTACCTATAAAAAAATTAGTATTCCACGCCTGGAGCTTTGTGCTGCTGTATTGCTTACAAATCTGCTGATATCCGTCTTACGTATATGTATACAAACCAAATGATTAGCCAGTATATGGATTGTGGACTGTTTAATTCGAAAATATTTAGAACCGCCATCAAGAGATCAATATTCAATAATCTATTTAAATTTAAAATAATATGAAAGTATTAAAATAATCTATCAATAAGACAGGGTAGTGTAATGCGACCTTTATTACATTATAACATTTATAAGGTTTTAATTCCATTTTTGATTAGTTAAGGCTTCTACGCACGATTTGAACTGTCGGGCTGCCGGATGGTCCGACATCTGATTTCAGTTGGATGTTGCTTGTTAAACAAAAAACACAGTAATTCACTCAAAAGTATAAAAAATTAAATCTCGAATCCTCACTACTAGGATAGAGAATGCCAATTTACCGTTTAACCGTGCTACTTCACCACAATTATTGAAAATAATAAGCCCAGAAACTTGTATTTATATCTAGAAAATCTATTATTGTTTATCTTTCGTTGGGTTGTGCGCATGTCATTTTGATTTTAATTGAAGATGGCTATAGTGATTTCAGTGCCATTACAGGCAATTATATATAAGCTATAAGAAAAAAAGCATTGTTATCAATATTTATGGCAACTTTTGTTAAAATTTAAGAATGTTCTAAGCTACAAGTTATAATTATGTCATTTTAAGATATTTGAAATAAGATTTGAATAAAATTGAATGAAGATAAAAATTAGTGCGTTGATTACATGATGACGTTATAAATAATCAGAAAATTTAATTAGCATGTTGAACTAAATTTGGATTCAAACAAATTAAAATTAAAAACAATTGAAACAGTAAAAAATGATTCATATCAATTATGAAATTAAAAAAACGTCCTAATTTTTTTTTCCACTAATCAATTTTTATCTGCTTTACTCAGTACTTAATTTTATCAAATCTGAAATAAAATAAATATTTCTTTTAATAATAGGCTCTATTTACCTAATTGTAAAACAAAGGCACCCACAAGTATTTTTCTTCAGGCGAAAAGCTAATTATCCATAGCGACCTGATGATAGAAAATTATGTACACATTATGACGTCTTATTGCTTACACGATCACTTTGGATGCCATTTCACACATTTTGGACGTTTATAGCCCATAATAGCCTTTCTCAGGAAGGAGATATCGTAGGAAGCTAAAATTTTCACCATAGATTAGGATTTTTTTTTTTTAAATTTGGGCCCGATAGGTGGCTCTGTTTCCAAGATAAACGGTTTTCCTGTTTCTCAGCAACGAAGCATCTTAGGAACTTCAAATTTTAACCATAGGTTTGTTTCGTTACTATTTGGATTTTTATGAAATTTGGACCCGATAGGTGGCGTTGTTTTCAAAATAGTAGGTGGTAATACCGCTATTTTCGACATTCATTTAGTTTCATTACAGCACGCGCAAGAATACATCGTAGGACGTAAAATTAAAAATAAAATTTATAATTAATCGTAAAAAAGTGATTTTTATTAATTTATACAAAATAACTGTTAAAAACAGATTAATTAAAGTAAAATTACGATTAAAAATAAAATTTTACAAAAATGAAAGAGTACGCGAAAACATTGATCGCAGGACGCTTAAAAGTGCATACATTTTCAATTATTGATTGTGTTACCAACAACACGAAGTGATAGTTAAAGATAATTCCATTGTATTGTAAAATGTAAAAGTGTTTCTTTCATTAAAATGCGACGGTCAAATATTGATCACAATACGCGAAGAAACCAAGCGACTATATACGATATAGAAAAAATATTATTGCTGACCAACAATTATCAGAACTAAAGACACAAAGGCAGCGCAATTTACAACGTGAAATTCAACAAGAAATTATAACCGAAATTCGAAGAGTTGCTACTCGAAGAGCAAATAGAAATGTTCGAGCTGCGGGAAGAGCATTGAACGCTCAATACGAACGGAACAGAAGAGCATTAGTAATTGCTTCGTTTCATCGTATTGCCTTTAATTATGAAGCAGACATCGATTATTACGTCCATCCTATAAAATTTTTATCTGTGGAATGGATAAAGAATTCAACTATTGTCATGCATTCAAATTTAAAAATGAAACTCGTTTCATTTTCGACCTTACCCACTCCCTTTTTTTACCCTTTCCCCCCCTTTTTATTACGTCAAAAATTCATAAAATATCAGGTAAAGTTGTTTTACCAATTTTAAATCCACCACCTGAACCTTTAAAATCCTTGATGACAGGAGAATCAAGTGATTCAAAGCTATTTTTGTCAAAATTTTGGAGCTATTTTGGCGCAAAACTAATTACCAATATTGATTCTCTTGTTCGTAATTTTGCATCAACTTTTAAGATTCAAGGCCAAGTTTATCACCACATTGGATCAATGTAACCACCATTCATCCAAATCAAAAAGAATTTTTCTATTAACGTTTATTATTAATTAATGTTCAAGGACCTACATCATTTAATAATTTAAAATCAGTTCATGGACCAACATGAAACATTTCACGCAGCATGTTTGGCGTTGAATTTATTAGAAGCAGATTTACATGGGGATTCCACATTAAACGATACAGTCATTACCTCGTGGCTTAATAAGCCAAAATTGACAGATGAACAAAAAATTATCTACAACAGAATTTTACATGCAGTTCAAGCTGAAAAATTCAAACTTGGTCAAAGTACAACAAAAATGTCGCATTATTAATTTGGTACTAATGCACAATGGCTCATAAACATTCATTGGAGGCGTTGGATCAAACATTAAAAGATTTCAAGAACAACACAAATATTTTTGGTGGAACTTTACTTTCTGGGGATTTCAGATAAACACTACCCGTTATACCACGATTAACATATGCTGATGAAATAAACGCACGCCTTAAATCTTCATCTTTATGTCAAACAGAATTTGTTTCTAAACAATTGCTTGACATTGGAAATGGAAAAATTGCAGTTGATCACATAACCAAAGAAATCGAATTTCCAGAAAATTTGTGTACAATTGTTAAATTCTCGGGAAGAACTAATAACAAATGTGTATCCAAAAATTCTACAAACCTATATACAAACCTTCGCGCCCAAAATTATTGAAGTAGAATTTTTGAGTTTATAAAAATTCAAGATATGTTGGATACAGAAACAATGTCTTTTAAATCAATCGATATTGTGATTAAAGAAAGTGAAGCAGTTAATTATCCAAAGGAATTTTTAAATTCCATAAATATACCATTGTCAAATGTTACTGGGAGAATTGTCATTCTGCCGACATTCTGTGCATTTCCGGCAGCACTGATGGCATCGCGAAGATGAATGTATTCCTCACAACGGAGTTTAGCCTGCTGCAACGGGTGTGAAGTTTGTCCTAAAATTGTCCTAACTTTTATATCTGAGAATGTATTAGTAAAAATTAGAATTAATTTTGCAATAAGAATAATTGAAAATGAAATATTTCCATAAGTCTAACTCTAAAAAATTGAGTAGAAATTCAAAACCTTAAAGTCAAGTGGCATAGGACGAGCGTGCATTTTACAACCCTGTAATTTAGTACAAATTCAAAATATTAAAAAAAATCGCCCTGCTGAACAGAGGAACGAACCTTATTAGAGATATACGAAAAAAATTTCTCTTACTCGTACATTTTTGGGTATCTGAGGACGATATCTAACTAAAAAATATTAAAGCTTTCTTAAATCTAGAAGATAAATATCTTAGGACAGGGGTGTTTTACCACGTTGTATATTAGTACAAAATTGAAATTTGAAAAAAATTCTACTACTAAACCAAGGATTGTACCCAAATAGCGATATACATTATATATACCTGGGTACGATCCCTGGTTTAGTAGGAGAATTTTTTAAAATTTCAATTTTGTACTACCAAACAACGTGATAAAACACCGCTGTCCTAAGATACTTATCTTCCAGATTTAAGAAAGCTTTAACATTTTTTAATTAAATATACACTTCAGCTACCGAAAAATGTATATCGCTATCTGGGTACGACCCCTGGTTTAGTAGGAGAATTTTTTAAAATTTCAATTTTGTACTACCAAACAACGGGTGATAAAACACCCCTGTCCTAAGATACTTATCTTCTAGATTTAAGAAAGCTTTAACATTTTTTAATTAAATATACACTTCAGCTACCGAAAAATGTATATCGCTATCTGGGTACGACCCCTGGTTTAGTAGGAGAATTTTTTAAAATTTCAATTTTGTACTACCAAACAACGGGTGATAAAACACCCCTGTCCTAAGATACTTATCTTCTAGATTTAAGACAGCTTTAACATTTTTTAGTTAAATATAGTCCTCAGCTATACCCTGAAATGTATATACGCTCTGTCAGAAGTCATTTAACTTCTGATAGAGGATTGTTACTATTAATCGGAACATTAATGTTTCCGTTCATTTACTTTAAACAACTTCACGCTCTTGTTTATCCCTTTATTAAAATTTTACATTAGTTTTTATTTGAATTGGCATGAACTTTATAGTTGAATATTATTGTATTTAGATTTCTTGTCTTTGAGCATTGCTAATTTTTCTACGTTTGCCGATAAGGCAAATTGCTTTTAAAAATTGATCGGTTTATCCGAATTTTGTTTATTATTGTCACTAATACAAACAAATTTATTTAATATTAGGACAAACTTCACACTTCTAAATAGACGCGTAAAATTTGTCCTAAATTTGTCCTAATTGTTGTTTTTGTAATTTAGGACAAATTTTGGACAAACTTTTCGCGAATCTGCTTCAACCTGATAAATGTCAATCGCTCTTTTGTATGCTTACTGCACAAAATGTGCAAAATGAATTTTCAATCACTACATGCAGTGACATATATTTACAATAAATCGAGAGGCAATACAAAACAAAAGGTTTACTTAAGAGCCAGCTAGGTAGGCCGGGCGTAGCCCGCTAGTATTTTTATAAAATTCCATTTTCCATAATTTATAAATAATACTGAAAAATAAAAAGTTACCGATCCTAAATTTGAATTTCCAAGCACTTACATAAGAAATACCACGAATATGCGACTTGGCCCAATGAGAAACAAGAAGTGAATGAAATGAAGTAAAATAAAAATACGGCTGAGTCATCCCAGAAGTATGGATATCATTCATTCGACATTGGAACAATTCACTTTCAAACCTTTTCTTACACTTTCACGATTTTGATTGGTGAAATTTTCCCTTAAACGAAAACTATCTTACGCAAAAAGTCGCCGCCACTCAATCCAATGATGCTTCGGTATAAGCTCTTAATAGGCATTAACATTAAAACACAAACATCGTAAAGTCAAACCAAAATTACCCTCCAAAATGATAACATAATTTATATCGACTTCTCCTGTTGATTGATATACGCACAGACAACTTCTTGTTTTTCTATTTGAATGTTTCATTAAACACTGACTTCAAAAACACAACGGCAACAAATCATCCCATCTTCTGATATACACTTTAATTTCCACATCATCGCAAATATAAACATCGAAATTTTTTGATTTTTTATTTTTGATTTGTCATCATTATCTTGTTATTTTCCTTATGTACCATTTTCCATCAATTCCTATCTTATCTTTCCATCAACTTATATATATCGCGTTCTGTATATAGAGCCATATACACAGATAAATAGCAAACGAATTTTACTAGTCTCCTTATGTATGTACATATATAACCGCAAACAGAGAATGTGAAAATTTCTGCAATTAATGCTGAGTGATGATGTTAAAATTAATGTTGAACGATCCAAAATGGGATTTAATTTTTTGGTATTTTTGAGAGATGTGATGACAACAAAACAATTCAATTTATGGTGTGTGTGGGTAAATCGGGGAAAACCTTCGCATATAAATTGAGATGATGTGCGCAAAATAATTAAAAATGAAATGCGTGCGTATATTAAACATATACATATATACATAATATACAAGTGGTCATAGCACAACAATAAAAATAAATTAATTTAAACACAAATTAAATGGGCCGGTGGTTTATTCTGTCGATTTCAGACCTGCGTTCGACCATATAATATGCATACGCGATATGCAGATTTGCATCCCATTAAATTTCATCTCGTCCATATCGACTTGTATATTACGCGCGCATGCATTAAATCAAATTGAAAAAAAAAATGTTGGCTGACGTATGTGTCACTAGCCATTATGATTATTATTATGGTGGTCATTTTCTATTTTAGATGACATTTTCTTCGTTTTCTTATTTATTTTGTACATTTGGCGCATTTAACTATAAATATGTACGATGGAAATCTTTCAAGTCAAAAAAAAAAAAAAAAATTAAAATTATAAATTCATTCAAGTTCAATTCAAACAATAGAATAATAAAAATTTACATGTATAGAAATCTTAAATTCTCCTTAAGTTAACATATAACTAGAAATTAGCATATAAGAAAAATAAATTATTTACATGCAATGGATGATGATGAAAATCAAATATGGTATAGCATAATTTTTCTTTGTACACATATATTTCCATTTTTAGTCTATTATGTCAATTTTGAAATGATTTAGTGGACCATGACATAAAAAGGGTATACATATTTGAATAGCTGCGGAATAACGCTTGCATGTACATACATTTTTAGTATATATAGCTTCTTGAACTTCTTGTCTTTATAAATCGAGCCCAACCTGACTATCGACTGATATTTCTTACAATTTTAGGACCGGGTCTAAATCCCAATAGAGGCAGGATGCACAAGGAATTCATCATCCCTGATTTCGGTGAACATATATCTATGACCCACGGTTGGAGATGCAGAAGGCATGGGCTGCAATGAGCAAGGAGCTATATACAATGTTAAGGTGGTCAATAATAGTTTGACTATTTCAACTTCTTATATACACTCATTTCTAAAAAGTATTTCACACTATATATATACTCAAGTTATACAACTTGACTTGGTTGCAGAGCCGGAAAAGCTGGTTGTGATAACTACACCATTTGGCCAGTACCAGTGTCAACACGCCTTATCTTGATGATATCACTGTGACAAGTCGAACTGAGACTTTTAAAATTTTCTTGCGGGAAATGTATATTAGACTAAAAAGGCATCCGGCCATCAAATGAAATAGTGATATGAATTTTCGAATAAATAACCTGACAGAGCTTCAAGCGGTCTTGCGTAAGGTTATATGTAACTTTTTGCAGATTTCAGCTTCGTTGTCTGAGCTGAGAAGAGATGGGGTTGAGTTTAAGTAGTTGAGATTAAGTGGTTGTCAGCCCAGAAGGCATGCTCATAGGAAGGTAGAGAAAATTCTGAGTGATGATTGGTTCATTATAGGAGACAAGGAGTTAGCAACAGACGCGTCCAGCTATGGAATTGGTGCAATGATTTCGCATATGGAAATGAGCTTTCAGAAAAGGTACTCTCAAATCGAAATAGAGTTTACGAGGATACTTCCGAAGTAGAGGTGGATTATGTCGAAAATCTTCCGTCATTTCCAATCGACTATGCGAGCAGATCACAGTACCAAATAAAAAAACGGGAATTGGTGTGGGTGGTGAGATTTTTTAATGTCAAATAGTCTATTATATTTGATATCAAAATGTGTTGCTATTGCAGACTGAGCATTCGGGAGTCATAGTTCCAGTCACTTTCCGGAAGCAAGTGCTGATGTTACTACATGAAGGACACTTTGGAGTGGTATGGTTGAAACAATTGGCACTTCGTTACATTTGGGGGCCGCACATCGATCAAGGCATTGAGTTAACAGTTAAAACCGAAAAGTCGTGACAGGAATTAGTACCAAGTTCTACTGAAGCGCACACTGGCTTCATGTCAATGTCGCCAGCCCATTCCTCGGTGAGATGTGGTTGCTGTGCGTATAAACAGTTACTCGAGATATCCGTATATGCGATCAAGAAGGCTTGCGTGACAACCGCATCTTCTATTAAATGGAGAAAAGCGTAATGACAAGTAAGACGCATGCAATATTGATGATCCAAAGCAATAGTGCTGTCTTAACATTGCATTGTTCAAAATGTTTTAAAAGTCCGTAGTAAATGTGGATTTTGGTCAACTGTGTGTCACAAATGTCACAAAATTGAAGTTATCGCCGTCGTTTGTCTTAATGGTGACTATATGTTCACCTACCTATATAACTTCTTTAGTATTTGGATTGCCAAAATATTAAAGCCAGTCCGAGATTAGGAATTCACGCTGACGGATCGTCAATCGGGCCATTTATGTCGGTCACAAATTAATTTTTGTGTACCACGAGCTGTGAGGTGCGTCAGTTCGTGTGTATCTCCGGTTGACGATATTTTAATGTTCTATATTTTATTAGCGTTATAATTCTGAATCTCGAAGCCACCACGGTTGTCGATCATCTAAATTTCTGTATTATACTTAAATCTTTGCTGGTAATGATTTTAAACTTAACTTTTGATCTTCCGAATACAAATTTTCTAATGACGATAAACCATATCAGCGCAATCGTTCCAAATAAACTGCATGGCTCAGTAATCGCGGTTTCCAGTTCGTCCACTGTCTCCACTTGGAGAAGCCCAATTACTCTTGCACAGTCGATAAACATTTCGTGTCTTTCCTTACGCATATATTTCCGCAAAATATAAAATGGATTTATGTCATCGAAAGTTGTATAACTCCCAACGTTATTTTCGTTGCAATGGTTTATCTTTTGATGACGTTGTCTATCAAACGATGCTCGACATAAATGGTCAGCAATCCGTATAATATTTGATATACTCCGCCCCGTTGAGATGGTTTACATCGGCCACAATAAAAGTGCATTCTGGTTCATTTAATTTCGTTTCATCGTATAAACGTTTTTAGCAAAACTGCAAGGGTGTTTGCATTTTCGTACCATGCCGCGAAACTAGTAATGCCTCCAACAATGCTCGATGGTCGGTTTTTGATTGGAAGAGTGAGAAAATGATATTCGGGATATCGATCATTGTAGCAACGCTAGGGTTTAATAGGGGTGCGTCGATTTAATAAGGTTGCATTAAAAAATGCTTGAACTGTTTGCACGGTTTTTTATTTGCTGCATATGTTTCAACAAATTTTTTTTTTGTGATGCGATACGGCAATAACTGTCCCTGCGCCGTCGGTAGGTGCATAATCCATCGCATCTATTACCAGGAGATAATATTTTTGAATCTCTGAACGAAAACTACCTTTCGAATGAAGTTGTCAAGAATTTCGAAGTAAATAAATTGTAATCCAAGTTGTGCAGCACCATATTTCCGCGTTAACTGTTTACTACATTGCTCGCCTCCGTATTTTATTAACGACCACTTTTTGTCGCTTCTTCGAGCGTCGTTTGGTATTTTAACCAAGAGCTTTGAACAGGAACCAGAAAAAACGAGTAAGTGTTCTTTCACTATACAATTTATTTCCACTCACTTGTTATTGATGCCAATAGTTGTAATTTGTGAATATTATCATCCGCCGGTAAAAAAGTTAAACTTTAAACAGCACAGCTTTGTCTGACTGTTTCTCTTGATTATTATACCTGAAATTTGGAACAAACGCTAAAACAAACGCTGAAATTTGGAACAAACAAGCTAAACGCCTCCAACTCTTGTTTTTTCGAAACCGAATGTTACAACTTTTCGACTCATATTTATTCCCCAATTTGCATACTTCGTAAAAAAACGGTTTTACGTTATTTGTTGAAACAAAATTTATTTTGAAGAATAGCACTACTTAAAAACACGATTGACCATGACTTTAGGAAATAGACACACACGCACGAAGAACAATTTCCAAAGAAAATTCCCGTGCAAATAGGTTTCCGTGATTCCCCAAAATGGTTTTAAAGCAAGACGAAAAGTTCTGAAAAGTTAGTCTTCAAGTTTATTTTTATTTTTTCTATAAGGCCATCGTATAGGCAAGCATAAAGAATGAAATGCAGCCGAAGATTGGAGGCATTTAAAGGTAGTGCAAACAAACCAAATATAAATGTTGATTAATTTGAATCATGTTTGGGCATAACTTTATGGTTAGATTTAACTTTCTGAAAATTTTGGAAACGTTAAGTTTCGCTGCAAATCTCAAATTAATAACTGATCACTATTCGAAAAATTTCACACAAATCAATTTCAATTTGCATTCAAACTTACACTTTAAAAAAGATGCCAAATTATTTTCAAAACCTCAATTAAATTTAATTTGTTATTCAAACGAACTTTAGTTCGCATAATTTATACAAATATTTGGGCCGCAAGAGGGAAGACTGTTTTGAATTTCGAAGCAGTCAATAACTAATTGTGGAAACTTCGTTTGTGCATAAAGTTAGCCAACTTGTCGATAAATTGTGCACACATAGAAGTCAGCTAGTTGTAAGATAAAGACTCATTTTACAATGACTTGGACGATCTATACCCGAATACAACGTTAGACTGGTAATTAGGGGACTTTAATACATATTCTCGACAAGGAATGATGTATTTTGTAATTGCTCACGATTTTAGAGTAACAAGCACATTCTTCCCATACAAACTGAAACATTTAGAAATCTAGCTACATCCTCTCAAAACACAGCCAAATTGAGCATGTGTTAATTTCTAAAAGGAAAACTTGGACGTCATTAAGTAAACTAGAGCGAACTCCTGTGAGCACAGAATAATTGTATATGACTAAGTCGGCAGGTCCAGAGGGCATTATTCCTGCTTGACGTGGGTGCTAGGGCATTTTCAACATTTCAACACGAATGTATAAAAGAAGTAGAGCTTGTTCATCAAGGCCCAAGATGCCTCATCTCACCAAGCAGGTTATTTATTGAAATAGTGATCGCTGGCCCAAACTAGACCTGTTCAGACCGAGCAGCTGATAACGCTTTGGCGGCATAAAATTATAAAATTTATGGGCACCTTCCATCACCTAACCTAACCTTATCTAAGCTACCCTTTAAATTTATAACGTACAAAATTACATTTAAAGGTTATGTTTTTGGTAAAATCAAATACTTTAATTGATATAAGTCGTCAACCACACAAGCGGGCAACCAAACAAATAGAATATGTATATATTGTTACGTTTTTGCCCTGTCAAACAAGGTTTGATCACTGGATTGTGAATAAACCAACGATGTTAATTCTAGAAATTTATTTATTTCCGAATTATAACACTAAACACTAATTTATTTAATTCACTTATTCACTTAATTATTTAACACTTAACTTCACATTTTCCTTTTTATTATTTTATATTTTCCTATTAGCACACTCACGGTTAAAACACAACCAATTAACTCTTAAATGTTTATCGCGTATTTATACCAAATATTCTAACCTTCTAGAAATTTCCACAATATTTGAAAGAGTCAAGACTATTCTTGAATAGTCTAGACACACCTACTTTATAACAGTTTTACATTTACGGTAGTGTCTCTACTCAAATAGAGATGTCTACCTAATCCTGATTCGTCCCGAACAGGATCCAACTCACCTCTCAACACTAATCGCTCTATATGTGGTGCACCTCCAGCTTTCCTCGCTGCCCTTTCGTAATCCGGTAGACCACGTTGTTTATTTTGGTGATGATGTTGTGATAAACCATTCTTCCGTTGTGGGTAGTAAAGCCATACTAAATCTTCTTCTTCGAAACCTTTATTATTTGCTCATATGTCATATCGAGCCTTCATCCTGTTACCTGACATTCGGATTTTCTCGCATGCAACTGCCTCTGAGTTCGATGGCCACTACTACTCTCCTGGCTGTTGCTCCGGCACAATCTATCCGAAGTGGCAAATCGAATCTATTGCACTCCAATACTCCCTGCCTCACATCCATCACGAAGCGATTCGTCCTCATGAAGTCCATCCCCAAGAAGACTTCATCCACTATATTTATCTTCTCCTGTGGCCGTTCGTAATTTCAACCCATTCACTGGTTGTACTCTTCCCTTGTCTAGATCTTCTCGTACAAACGTTCCAGCCGCTCCTGTATCCAGGATTATAACACAACTATTCCCGTCAATACTTTTTTTAATTGTTAAGCTGTCACCGCCTCGTCACAATTTTGAAATAGGGATGGAGGTTATAGGGCAATTAATTGAGGGAGTCAGCTTCTTCCCCTTTAGGCTGACTCATTGTATTCCTTTCGTTCTTGGCTATCTTCCTTGGCCAACGTTTGCTTCCTACTTGATGCTCGTTGCATAGCAGATCGTGGTCTTGTACGTGTCATCTTGTTACAAGCCCAGAACACTTTATTTTGCCACCACCTTCCCTGTATCTTGGTACCGACCGCTCGACGTTCGTACTGACATCCATTGCCACTCGCCGCACTTTAAGTGACGGTTTTATGATGGCCTGTGCAGTCCCGTTTATTAATGCACCGGCGAGAGTCGATTTGGAAGATAACCTTACTGCTTTGCGCGTCTCTGAATCCCGTATTCTGTCAATAAACGCGTCCATCTTAATTCTCTCCATGTAATCGGGAGATGTATTCACGTATGCCAAATACACTAGCCGCTCGACTGCTGCGGAATATTCTTAAAAAATCTCTCTAAGCTTTTGATATCGACTATTTAGCTCCATACGATATATCTTTCGTTTATGGTCACTTCCATGCTTTCGATCCAGCGCATTCATTATTTCGTTGTAATTATTTTAGCCATGGCTCCAAAATTGTCTATTCCACGATTCGCATCATTACAACCGTTTTGATTGACCGTTGTTTCAAATTAAAACTTGAAAACCGCAAATAATCTTGTGCCATCAAATAGCGACGTATTCCTTTAACTTCGATACATAGAAGTTTCTTTTCGAAGCCTAGAACTTTCTTTTCTAAATTTTGAATTTGTTCATTCCCACCGAGAACTTTCTGTTCCAACCCTTGGATGTCCTTTTGTAATTTCTGTTCAATTTGCTTTACTTCTTCATGTAAATTGGTATACATCTCTTGAATTGTCTCGTCCATTTTGTTATTTATTTCACCCACTGACTGTTTAATTTCCTTCATTTCCTGATTTAATTGGCTACTGGACTTTTCAACCGACGTTTCAATTGAGTTTTCAGTAGACTGTTTCATTTCCAAATTAGACTGTTCCATTCTCCTCATAACAGTCATTAACTGCGCCATATCGAAATGTCCAGTTTAAACCGGTACTGCTTCAACCACTGCACCCTTATTCTCTCCTTCGTCCTCTTCTGCGTGGTCGGAAAATGTTGTTTCGTCAAAATAGTAATTAGAAGTAATCGTTGCTTTAATACATTTTTCTGACCGACCGTTGACAAACCACGCCGCTCCAAGTCCTCCTTTAAATCGGAAATCTTTAACTCGTCTAGAATCATCTCTTTTAATTCACAATCCCACCGCTGTCACCAATTGTTACGTTTTTGCCCTGTCAAACAAGGTTCGATCACTGTATTGTGAATAAAACAAATGATTTAAATTCTACATTATACTAGATTTATTTATTTCCGAATTGTTAGAATCTATCCCAATCTAGTCTATTATTGAATAGTCTAGAAACACTTCCATTATAACAGTTTTACATTTACAGTAGTGTCTCTACTCAAATAGAGATGTCGCCACGATCGTAATAATGTTACTATACATAAAAATAATAGACTGTATTCCTGGGATTTGCGTTTCTTTTATTTTGATTTAGTTTTTGGCATAATTTCACATTTTTTTGGTTTGATTTAATATTTGTGATATTGCGCCCACAAATTTATTCGTTAGACTTTTATGGTCAATTGCAATACCTAAATCGCAAATCACAATACAAAAATATACAAATTTGAAACTTTTCTATTTTCAATTTCCATACAATTTAATTCCTTATTTTATTTTTTTGTATTTTAAAAGAAAAACGTGATATGAATTAATGTACCTTCATCTGTATACATATATATACAGAGTGGGGTAAAAAATGTAAATTTATCTTGTTGTACATAATAATTATATTGATTAGGAAGTACATACTGGTATGTACTATATACACGCGCAGCCAATAGTGTTAAAATGGAAATTATTCAACTTATAAAATCGATTTATCTTCTATAAATTATATCGCGGCGTATCAGTGCATAATAAAGCAGCGATTTTCTTGTCGTATGATTGCTATAATTTCCATAAACACAACAACAACGGTCGGTAGCGTATATTTTAATTGATACAAATCGTGGAAAAATTAAAATTTTACAATGGTTTGGGTTGGAATGCACAATACACGAATATTATCGCACGAGAGGAAAGTATAAAGAAAATATTTGACATCTTTACAAGACACCATATTGTTGTTAGACAAAGTTTTTTTTTGTAAAATATATTTTATGTAGTTGTACAAGAGCAAAAACACTATCAGCAAAATAATGATATGCAAAATTAGATAAAATGTTAATAAATTAAGCTCGCTTCTAACGATATAGAAACTGTTTTGTGTGTGAGTCTATATGTACACAAGATGTTATGTATGTATTAAGAGTCGAACCGTAAGCGTATCATAATCAAAACTTCCATCTTTTGGTTTTTCTTGTGCAGTGGATACGATGTACGAGTATATTAGTTTTGTACATAGTCGAAGAATATATGTAAATTTTTTTTTAAGCCAAAACGTTTAACGTTTATGTTTTTTTTATGCACATATCTACTATGTATAGAAGATAATTTCTTATGATAAACTTTATAATCTTGATGTAGCATATAAGTTTTTCAGCTGAAAGCATTTAATTTGAATAATTTTATGATTTAGGAATATTACATCTCAAGATGGAGAGGAGAACCTAATTACATTAAGAGTTGGTATATATTCCCATATATATAAAAAAAAAATATGTTTCATGTAAACCATTTATCTTAAAAAAAAAACCAATTTAAGTGATTTATTACTGAAGTTATCTAGATTACGCTACTCCAACTATTAATATTCAATCAAAAATCATTTAATCGCAACCATTTAAAATTGTGCAAAAAATTTAATTTCATATCTGTGTGTATACGTATTATACATCCCATATCCCAATTATATAGAATTCAATATCCGCGTGCAATATACGAGTCGTATATTTGTATAAAACACCCCATTTTGGTTGTGGTGTGCAAAGTGGAACAAATCATCGACAATATAATACAAAGAGACACACAAAACCATGACCAATTTCAATTTTCCGAATTTTTTTTTTTTTTTAGTGTTATTTGAATTGTATTAATCGACCGGGAATAAAATCAGGAAAATACGGTTCGTTTTGTTCTCCACCATGTACGTATACAATACACACGAGTACCGTGAAGCGCAAAAAAATATTAAAGTTTTTTTGGTCATGGTGGATTTTTGTGATAAATTTATGATAACAGAAATATACAAAATACACGATGAGGACGTACATTGTTATAGAGAGATGGTTGCAATTTCATTTCAGTTCGCAATAATCCGCATATAGATTTTTTTCGATATAATAAGCCAAACGGGTGATTGAGTTGGAAAACTAGACTCAAGAATTTCTTAATTATAGGACATTTTTTGCAAATTCAAGTGGTTTACGTATTTCTACCACATGCAGTGAAATTGGAGATGGAATTGCAGTTCAGGTAACACATCGGATGCTATATCACCAAATTATGCCTCTGCTGCTCATGTCACGTCATTTTACCCGAACATTTATGCCGAAATTTTGGTTCCACTATAGTCGCAGTTTCAACCTATAACTTATAGAGATGGCTACGTTGACTAGTTTGATACTATTGGATACCAGTCAATAGTACATAGAATTATTGTGGCAATATTCCGCTCAAAAATAAGAAACACAACCATCATACAGTGCTATACCCCAACAGAAGATGCAGATGAAGCAAGAAAAGATGAGTTCTACGAACAACTCCAATCCACAATAGCAAGAACGCACAGAAATGACGTGAAAATTATTCAAGGAGATTTTAACGCCAAAATTGGCACAGACAATCCTAACCTGACAATCGTCATGGGTAAAGAAGCACTGAATTCTATACGAAACAATAATGGAGAAAGACTCATCGACTTCTGAGTCACAAACCAGCTATTCATAGGAGGCAGTAAATTTCCATACAAGAATATACACAAGTATACATGGACATCACCTGATGGCAGAACAAGAAACCAAATAGACCATGTAATCATCAACAACAAATTTCTCACATCATTACAAAACGTTCTAGCATTGAGTGGTGCAGACATTTACAGCGACCATCACTTGGTAATTTGACAGTTCAAGATCAAGCCTGCAGCTATATGAGATGCACTAAGACGAACAGACGAAAATTCAACATCGAAAGGCTAAACGATCCCGATACAAGGAAGATTTTCAGTGAAGCGCTCGAATGCAATCTAGCAACCAACAGTGCCACCAGTATAGACCGATGGAAGCAAATCGGAGAAGCCTATATCGAAACAAAACACTCGGGTACAAAGAATACAGTCGCAAACCATGGATAAGCGACTGCACATGGGAGAAAATTGAAGAACGTCGACAGCTTAAGCTGCAAATGAACCAGCAAAATACACCGGAGGTGAGAAGGAAATATGAAGATACGGCAATACAAGTAAAAAAGATGGCAAGAAATGATCGTAGAAAATATACTGAAAATATTCTCAAGGACGCCGAAGAGGCAGCAGCAACCAGAAATATGCGCACACTACACCAATGCGTACGAAAGGTCACAGGAAAATACACCAATATACCACCTATAAGAGATAAGAATGGTCAAATCCTAGCAACAGATGAGGGACAATTAAAGAGATGGAAAGAATATTTCGGAGAGGAAATCGCAAACAGCACAGAAAACTTCGAATTACCCAATAATGCTCTTAACAAAACAATCAACACCCATCCACCAACGGAACGGGAAGTTAGCAGTATCATTGAGAAAATGAAGAATAACAAAGCCGCTGGAATAGATAATATACCATCCAAAATATTCAAAGGTGACGCATCTACAACTATGAAGACTCTAACACCGATCATAACGGAAATATGGAATTCGGGTAAAGTACCACATAAATGGAGAGAGGGATTAACCATAATGATTCCAAAGAAAGGGGACCGTAAAAGTGTCTATGCCAAGTTCATTGTTTTAAAAAAAAGGAGACCTAAGAGAATGTAAAAATTGGCGAGGCATATCACTACTCAATACAACAATAAAGGTGTTAGCAATGATAATCCTCGACAGAATATCACCTACGATCAATTCGAAATTGAGGAATAAACAACAAGCTTCAGGCTTCAGACCGGGACGTAGTTGCACTGACCATATAAATATGACCCGCATCATCATTGAACAGTCCAATGAATGGAACTCCCCACAATACCTCCTCTTCGTGGACTTTGAGCGTGCATTCGATACAATACATAGAAACGCAATATGGAAGACACTTTGTGAAATGGGCATCCCAAATAAGATTAACGAACTCGTACAAGAGATGTACCATGATGCAGGTAACCGAATTCAATAAAAGATAAAGCAAAGTGATGCATATTACAATATCAATGGAGTAAGACAGGGATTCGTACTCTCCCCACTACTGTTCCTAGTAGTATTAGATAGTCTCATGCGGAAAATGGACCACAAATCGCCCAATGGCATCCAATGGGGACTAACAGGAAAACTTAACGATTTGGATTACGCTGATGATATATGCCTGCTAACACATAAATACATGGACATGCAGCAGAAAATAGAACGGCTATCGGACTTAGCGAAAGAAGTTGGTCTAAAAATAAACATTACGAAAACCAAGACGATGAGGATAAATACTACGATAACCACACCAATAAGCGTCAACCAACAAAATATAGAAGATGTAAAGGAATTCGTATACTTAGGTTGTACACTAGCAGAAACAGCCGGAACCGAGGAAGACATTAACAAGCGCATAAACAAAGCCAGAACGACATACAACTTGTTACACAAAATCTGGAATGCATCTGTCCTCTCCCGTAACACCAAGATACGAATGTTCAACTCGTGTGTAAAATCAGTACTCCTATATGGCTGCGAAACATGGAAGCAAAATCGGCAGATTACGAACAAACTACAAGTATTTGTCAACAAATGTTTAAGAAGAATACTAAAGTGATTCTGGCCCAATACCATATCAAATGATGAGTAACTAATCAGGTAAACATGGAAAATGAAATAAGGAAACGTAAGTGGAGATGGATCGGACATACACTAAGAAAACCAGCAAGTGACGTAACACGCATGCCTTAGAATGGAACCCTCAAGAGAAAAGTAAGGCTGGACGTCAACCTGTAACGTGGAAACGAACGGTGCTAGCGGAAGCGAAACATCTCGGAAAATCATGGAAGGAAATTAAAATATTAGCAGCCAATAGAGTTAGATGGTCCCACCTAGTAGACGCCCTATGCTCCTAAATTGGAGATAAAGGTTAAAAAAAAAAAAAAAAAAAACGTTGACTAGTTTTGTTAACAACACTTTTACACAACAAGTTTACTCCGTCTTCCTCAACCGTCGACGATGATTTTGCCAGGCCACCATATGAATCAACCCAACACCAGCATTAATATTCCGAAAATTCCAATACAAGCGTGGGGGTCCAGCTAAAGTGAGTTTGCAAACGATGTCCACAACAAAGAATTTGCGCAATTTGCGATATGATCCAGAATACGGTATACTCAAAGGACTTTAAACCATGTCCAGGCAAACAAATACATTTGAGCAATTTTCCAGATTTTTGGGTATATATAAACATATATATGTATCCTGTTTGGTCGGATGTATCTGATCTGTAAGAACTAATCCTCTCATGTTGGTACGAAGCTTTTTTTTTTTTTTTTTTGTGATGTAGGGGGGAATCTTTATAAGACCTCACATGTTTTCCTAATCCATAAACATGTAAGAATGTCGGATTCTAACCGACTAAACCCTAACCCCCAAATTCTTATGCCTATAGTTGCCTCGTGGAACTACTGCGATGTATTAAATCGCGAGAACAGGCTCAGCCATAGCTGCCATCTAATTTTGTTGTCTCTGTCTATTTTTTTCTAGACTTCTCAGTTTCTTAATAATCCTTGCACTCATTTTACATACCACGTCCCAAATTTCTTCGGACTGCAGCATACAATCAACAACTGTTAACGGTGATAAGTCACTTCCCACAGACCTATATAGTTCAAATTTTTCTTCCTCGAAGCGCGGGCAGGCAAAAAATACATGCTCTACGTTCTCCAGTTTTCCTTCGCACATTGGGCAATAAGGGGAATCATCTTGCTTAAATTTATAAGCGCGAAAACAACCATGCCCCGTCAGAAACAGGCATAAATAGAAGTCAATCTGTCCATGCTTCCTATCTAGCCATTTAACTACCGAAGGGACTAACCGATGTGTCCACCGACCTTTTCCCCAGCTATCCCATCACAATACGAGTTCCTCTCTTCTCCCCATTTGCACGGCGAGAATATATCCTTTCACGTTCCTTAGCCAATAAGTCACTTGGAGGCATACCAGACAATAGACACACGGCGTCATCTGATACCGTTCTAAATGCACTAACCACCCTCAAAGCGCTTAATCTATAAACAGATGCCATCGGTTGTTTGTATGTATGTACTTCTCTCCATAGCACTGGCTCAGATTGGTGCTCCATACATCAAAATAGATGTCACCACATTACTCAGTAACAGTTTGCGGCTCTGACGGGCCCCCCTTGCGTTTGGCATAATTCAATACCGCCCCGATTACTTTTCCAGCTTTTTCCCTAACGGTATCCAAATGCGATTTAAAGGACATTTTTGTTTTGTGCTCCGCCAACTGTAAACAACAGATGATAACCAATCCTGAGTTACTGTTATACTCCAGTTGTAGATTTCTCAATAATACGGTTGGAATATTGAAACTCCCATGGAATTTATTACATCGAGCTATTAAAGCGGCCTTAAGTTGGCTGTGGAATCGCTCTCGACAAGAACATTCGCTTTTGAATATGCTGTTGTCCGAATGCGATGTGAACTTAAGAGCTTCGTGAGATCGGTGAACATTGTTGATTCAAATTGTGCTCCTTGGTCTGTCGTTATATAGAGTGGGACCCCAAATGTACAGTGGACCAACTAGGCCTAAGTTCTGATTTTATATTGCGGTGGGCTTTGGATTTTTGACGTTGGATACAAGATTTCGGCCCGTTACTAGTATCAATATTCATTCTTGGCCAGAAGTATTTTGAAGCAATTAATTCGTTTGGCACGTCGTATATTATTGGGAACGAAATTTGCTGCTGGTTATCTGGTATGTTGACTTGTACTCTTGATTTCGAATTCTGAACTAAACTGAAATCAATTTCGGCAATTCGTCATCACTCTGTTGCTGTTGCAGTAATTCTTTTATGCCGAAAGAGGAGACGCTGATTTCTGGTGAACACGCCTTACGAGATCGAGACAAACAGTGGCTTTCCACATTTTGTTTACCTTTGATATGGTGAATGTTGGTTGTAAATTGTGCAATATTATCAAGATGTTCCGATTTTGATGCAATTACTGTAGTGAGAGGTTTGTGGTCGGTAAATATGGAAAAATTTCATCATTCGACGAAATGACGAAAATGTTTGATTGCTATTGGTACTCGTATATAGCAAGAAGTTATCGAGGTATATAGCGATTTTCGCAATAATGCCTAAACATTTCGAGACGTCTATGGTTCAAAATTGTCTCGTTTTACATCTTAATGCCTCCATCACAAATGATCAACACGGATTTTTTGCTGCGGTAAATCAACGGTTATACCAATCTGGTATCTTTCTGTAGACTTATATATACAACAAAATAGATACCAGACAGCGGCTTGATGTAGTGTATCGAAGGCTTTTGATAAAATTAACCATTTATTTCTCAAGATGAAAATAGAAAAATGATACCACATCACATGTATTTCGTGTTACCTCTGGTGTTACTATAAACCTGTGCGTTGCTCCGATTAACAACCGTCCACCTTGTGTGAGATTCCAAAATGATTTACTTTTTGTGATTCGTCCACCTTGTGTGAGATTCCAAAATGATTTACTTTTTGTGATTAGTCCGTTTTATCAATTCCATTCTGATAGGATCAAAAAGTGTCCAAAATCAATTTATTGTGTTTGTCCTTCGCGTTATACCAACCAAGCGAGCAGACAGGTATGTTCTTCCAACTTACCGTGATTGTTGTAAACTTTTAAGACTGACCGCATGAATTATAGACGCGAAGTTGATTCAGCAATTTAGGTTCAATTTGGTGTAAATTATCGTCTTGATTGCAGTTTCTTGTCTGAGTAAATGAGGACCGGTAAATTGGCAGGTTTCATTCATATTTCAACTTGGAAATGAGTATGAAAGTGTCGACTAAGATGAAATAGGACGGTTTTGCGCCAAAGTACATATACAAATTTGAGTCCCACATTGATATTTTTGACATCAAGTCAGATGGTTGAGTCCAAATCTTGAAAAATTTAGAACATACATAAACCATGTTGGAACTCTATATGTTCAAAATTGGACTGGAAATGTATGCACCTCTGTATTGCTCTCAACATTTTGTATTTTATTTAAACTTCAAGTTTTTCCAAAAAAACAAAAATCTGAAGCACAGTTCTTCAAAGTTCAACGAGCATTGAAGTTTCCTAAATTTCCAAAACATGAAATCGATGTTGGTCGGATGTTCTAACAAATTTTTGGTAAGAAAAGTAGCTGCTCACAGAACAACCGGCTGCTCACTGGAATATATATATACATACATATATATGGACTAAGAGGACTGGTGGCCTTCGGTGAGTTTTATTAACACCTCAAGTCCGCAAAAAGGATAACCCCAACACTTGTAGGTCAAAACTTGTAAGTCATCAAAATTTGATGTCGACATTGTATCTTGGGAAATTAAAATTTGGATTCACAAGTTTTTAAAAAATGAACCCCAAAAACAAACACTAAACTAATTGATTTCATCTTCAAGATTTCCAAATGTTTTCTAAATTGCGGTGAGCACATTTCTACTATTTTATTGAAAGCTTTCCTTTCAATATTTTTAGTTGCCAAAAATATCACTCAAGTACTATTCAGAATTTTATTTTAACTTAAATTAAAAAACATAAAAAAAATATTACCTCGGCTTCAAAATTTTATTGCAAACGTATTAGGATAAGCGTTATTAACTCACTGGGCTGTTATCGTCCTATAATAAATATCTGAAGGTTTGAACTTCAGCGAAAATTTTTATAAAAATATTCAGCTGTTCGCAGAAATGAAAATATAGAAGCAAACGAGGAACGGTCCTCCTAAAATACAAACTGCTTCGTATATACCAAACTATAATCATAAGGTACAAAGAATACAATCCTGGGGAAAGATATCTTATTTCTATATGGTATAAGGATTTCAAAAACTATTTACATTTGTACTAGACAAATAATTTAGGGTGCAACTGCATAATCATCACACTTCTGGTAAAGAAATGCCGATGGAACGAATCTCTTTGTTGCGGTAGCTGACCTCAGTATAGGTTGTACATACTAAAGTGAATTCAGCTAATCCACTTTTTTCTGGGTTAACCAGAAATCCTTCAAGAACTGGTTCCGGTTTGTTGTTGTTGTAATGCATTTTGAAATGCATTCTCTTATTCCTACATGGGTCGTATTTGCTTGACTTTCAATAAAACAAATCAACTTGAAACATAGTAAGTCAGCATTTCTGTAACGCATATACACAGATATTTCTCTAATGCAGTAGAACTATATCTTCTTGATATATGCTGCTGTCTTTGGATTGAATTTCATTAATGCCAGAATCTTCTGTCGATAAAACTTGAGCGTTTATTTTTATTGGCAATAATATTAGTGTTCTTACCCATGAGTGTAGCTCGGCTGATTTTATGGCTATACTATTCTCTCCTGAGTTGGTTTCTCAATTTAACCCATCGAGAGTTATTCGGTCGAATAAGGATATAAAGTGTTGGCTAAAAATACTGTGTGTAGCCTTAATTCACTTTGTCTACCAAACGAACACGTTTTGACACAGCTCCACGTTTTTCATGCGGGCATTGCTTTTAGCATTGTTCCAAAATATTGGAGCAGGAGAAGAGTGGTTTTAATTCAGAAATCTGGAGAGTCCAAATATATCGAGCATAGGTCCAGTTGTGCTGATTATATTGTTCTCAATTTTATTTGGAGCTCTAGAAAGAATATAATCGCCAGATTCATTAGAGACCATTTTCTAATCATCTTTCCACTTAGTCACATACAATACGCTTACAAAATTGGTAAGCCCTGTGAAATCGACTTGCATGGACTTCTATAACCAGGTTTAGAAAATCTCTTAATAATATGGAGTTTCTTGTGGTTACTTGCCGATCACTTCTGCTTGTACCAATTTTGGTATACTCATCGGAACATTGTCTTGATGGAGAAAGGTCTGTACGTCAATCCGTCTAGAACTATAGACGTAGAAATACCCTTGACCAATAAGTCCCATCTCAAATGTGGCGACGTCAAGAACCTTGGTGTTGTTTTGGATAGTAAACTTTCTTGGAAGCATAACCTGGACTACAAACTTCACAAAGCCATATAACATATTTTGGCAATATAGAAAAGCTTTTAAACAATTATGGGGTTTAAGATGTAGGATTATGCATTTGAATAATCGATGGACCTACCGATATTCTAGTCTATTGTGTAGTGGCCAGTTGTTAACGTGGAGGCTTTTTCAGCCAAGCTTAATGGTCTACAAAATATCTATTGTAGAGCCATTACTAACGCTATGTACTCGACTCCATTTCTTGCTTTGGAATCCATACTTTTCTTGTCTTGGAACTCGTTTCTATATCGTGAGACATAAACAAATTCTTAAAAACTATACTCCATGTTTACCAGAAATCGATATGGTTAATGACAGATCACTGTCTGAATTTAACTTCTCTAATCTCATTCTCTTGATTTATCTATCGAAAGATTTGTGAATTTCGCAAGATTTTCTCAACAGGTAGTCTTCTTTTCAAATGGCTCTCGCTCTTACTTCAGCGCTGATCTTTGAATCCACTGTCCTTGCTCTGATCTGAGATTGTTCGGCAATTTGGGTTTGGAGTGCTCTGTCTCAGACGGAATTGTTAGCGTCGACACGAAGTGTTATTGAATTTCGCTGTTAAAGACAAAAAAAATTTTCTGCGTGTACTAAGCTGTACTTATCTCTACAAAAAATGCCCTGACTGTCTCCATAAACTCGTGAAAGACTATACATACAAACATTTTATGAACCTTCTTTGTTCCAACAATAAAATTACAGTCGCTCCCGTTATATTTGAACTATATGGTAATATTGCTGTAAAGCACTTCGATTTGAAAGCCCTAAGGCATCAGTGGCTTGAAACTTCTAATTCAGAATACTGTTATAAGGCGAAAAACATCTTAAGGAGCCCATTTTTACAATAGGTCAACTTAGCTCATGGTGTTATATGCAAAGACTGCTTTGGTCTGAACTTGTCAAGTTTGCGAAGGATACTTTCGAAAATTTTGAACTTCGGTCATTTATTATCATGTGGCCATTGAATATTTGCAAAAGAGCTACCATTAGACTAGTGCACCATTCTGCAGCACATATGTTTAAATAGTTAAAACGTAGAATACTCCAAGACCTGGAATACTGCTACATTTGAACGACATTCCGATCAATACACGAAATTATTTGAAAGTTTAGTAAAACACTGGGCCTTGGAACTAGAAAATTAACTGGCGCACGAGGGCAATCGCTTTTCCACAGTAATTAAAATGATTTAAATGCCATTTATTTGATAGAGATCTACGGCGCCAATATATAATAAACGGAGGAATGTTGGCGTATATAGCGCGCGCGTATACAATAAAATAAATTAAAATGACGAGAATTCTTCCGAGTATATACCATCGCCGCATGTAAATATTCAAACATTATGTAAAACTAAAGATGTACATTATACAAACTATATACATATAAGTATATATTTAAAATAAACATATTCATCCAATCATTTAGAGATGTGACAATATCATCAAATATATCATTTTGTGAAATGAAAATATGAAAATTATTCATATGCGAGAGATAATAAAAAGCAACTTGGTAAATTACATTTAGACGCAAAATGAATGTCATTACAAGAAATCATATTATACCATATGTGTGCTGTTTGCTGCTACATCATCTTCATCTATATATACGATAATGTCGCATAGCAGAGTTCTTTTTCTCTGTATTTGAAGATGGTAATATGTATCCATATGGAATATATATATATATATATACATATACGTACTCGTCGTATCTTGAAATATGTAAGAAGAAAACTTTTTAATCATAAATACAAAATAAATCTTAATAATTTTTTTTTTGTTATGTTTGTTATTTTATTTTATTTGAATATGTAATTCAAGAGACAATCCACACAAAAATTTACAAACATTTTTTTTTTTTGATATTCAAATCAACTTTTTGCTTCAAGATCTCGGAATTGCATAAATTTTGAAAATTGATATTGTAAATATACGATTTATATATATACATATATATATATATATACATTTCATTTCGGTTAATTGGAGTACTTTTTTGGAGTTTGTTTGCAAGTTGAAATTTAATTTAAATTTTAATTTGATCCTTCAAACACTCGAAAAAATATAAAAAATTTGTATTTATGAATACGTTTTGATTTGATTTGTGTTTGTGTTTGTGCCATTCCGTCTGTTAGTGTTGGTAATCAAATTTTTCAGCTGCATATCCAACTGTCAAATTATTACATTTATTCTAGTTTGAGTCTGGGGGGAGGAGGAGCAGGAGGAGGAGATAAAATGAGAAATAGATTTCTGACATGGAGTTGGACGGTGGTTCCCCTATCCAACATTTGGAACATTTTCTTTCCATTTCTTAGAATTAATATTTGTAAATTATAATCAAGAGAATTTTATATAAAAGATAATTTTTGATCGATCTTACCAGGCACTCACAGAGTTTTACTATGTGAGTGTTTGGAAAAATTGAATAAAATTTGGTATCGGAAAATTGTAATAACTTTTGCGATTTTTTTTTTGCAAGTGAATGTCTGTGATTATAAAACATTTAGTTTCTATTGACCACTCATAGCTTAGCAGGCAAATTCTAGTTTGTACCTACAATATTTAAAAAAGAACTCCAATAACATCCAATATCAAAATGCAGTCCAGTGCTGGGATGTTCTATCATCACTTCGATTCGCTTCGATAGTCGTTTGTGTCTCTTTTTTTACGAACAAAATTGTATTCTATTTCGCAATTTATATTGTGATCATAGCCTACTCGATTCTATTTCTATAAATTCATTCGATAAAATATCACCAATATTTTTATTTCCGATGGGAAGTGAAAAGAGGAAAAAGAGATAGTTTGCAAATTTATTCTAACAGGCTGAGATCGCAATAGACAAAACGTAATTCAAAAAACGCAATTGAGCACAATTTTGTTCGTAAAAAAAGAAACAAATGTCTATCGAAGTGATGATAGAACATTCAGCACAGTTTGGTTTAAAACGCACGGGTTATTACTGTTACATTTAAGGAATAAATTTTGTGGAAGTCATTAACATATGCAGCATAATGGCTGATTAACATTCAACGAAAATTTGCAGATTAGGCTTAAAGTAAGATGGTAAGAATAAAAGCATTATGAACCCGAATGAAACACAAAATTTGTCTCGGCTGCTTTATAGTAATAATAGTCATTACTGGCCCCTTACTGAGTAAACCATTTGGTTCCAACGGTTTCGATCCTGAGCATGGCCTTCATACTGTCTATGACAATTTGAAGGGGCCAAGTCATTCTCTGTATCGTGGAGCCATCGTCGCCTGCAACGCCCTCTGCGCCTACCATATGGTGGCTCTCCTTTCAGAGATCGAGCCAGCGTACTCGCTGCGGTCTTATTTCATGTACAATATCGGAGATCTTCACCAGATCTTTGATCTCGATATTGTACAGTGCTCGGTATGTGCCATCTATTTCGTGTTTTGTACCGTAAATCACAAGCATGATTCTTCTCACAAATGTAAGGAACCATCCATCGTACTCATCCGTTAGCGTCCACCTTTCACTTCCAAATATAACAACGGGCCTGATCCTTTGTAAAGCTTAAGCTTCACGGCACTTCATAAGTGTTTAGATTTTAGCAATGGCCTTAGAGGATACAAATCACGACTGCCAGCTGCAAGTCGTACATTAATGTCGTGTTATTGTGAGTGATAAGAGAACCCAAATATTTGAACCTCCTCACTCCCTCAAACATGTAGTGGCCACTATTAAAACCTGGTGTGCCATTGTCCCTATATAACCAAAGATCATGTATTTCGTTTATGACATATTGATCTGGAGTCCAACAGAAGCTGAAAACTCTACAAGCGGATGAAGAATTTCTTTCACTCCTTTGCAGCTATTCAGTCCAATCACACATATGTCATCTGCATATGCAAGCACCTGATTGGACTGGCGATATAAGATGTTGAGCTAAGATGTTTCAGTTTACGAAAGACGTACTCCAACATGAGATTTTTAAAGAATATCGGGGACTCACCACCTCTCTGCCGAACACCCGTGTTAACTGCAAAAATTATCGAGAGCCTGTTCTCAACTGCAACACAGCATTTAGACTGTGTCACTGTCATCCTATACAGTCTTACCAATTTTGTTGGCATTCCTAGAATTTCCAGGGCAGACCTAGGTATTCTAGACAAACTCTCTCGATTGATCGAGTCTTAGGCCTACCGAAAATATAGGAACAACTAATGTGCGGGGATGGATGTCTCAAGATATTTAGATAGAATCATCCGCAGTGGCAAACCCTGATCAATGACTGATCGATTCGGATGAGATCTTCCTCGATATTCACCAACCAAGCCATCCGCTAGAGGGAGTATTCTTTCCAAAATAACATAGGATAGTAATTTGTATGATTTGAATTCTCACACTTCAAGCGTTCTCCCTTCTTGAAGATGGGGCACATCGCGGCCACTTTTCATTCGTCAAGCATAACTAACTTCGGTTCGCCATATTAATCGAATAAGGCCAAAAAGACAGTTCCACAAAATATCCCCTCCAAATATCAAGAGCTCAGAATTAATGCAGTCCCCCATGTGAGCGATTTCGTTTCAATCTAAGCATGGCCCTAGTGAATTCCTCATGGGATGGCTCCTCAGTCTGTATTAGAGGTGCCTCAACAACAGTCTGTGACGCATGATGAACATCAAGCAGGTAAATAAAGTGTCCACTCCATGCGGCCAGTACTGCGTCGTTGTTGGCACAGAGGTTTCCATCCTGGTTCACAATGGCGGTTGACGCAGGCCTGAAAGTATCGTGTAGTCCGCAGTAACTCCTTTAAAGAAATTACGCGATGGGCGCTCATTGCTGAGATGTTGTACCATCAGAACCTCGGCCATCCACCATTCTCGCTTTTTCTCCTTGCAAGAGCAACCTTGTTTTTCCTCGCGATTGTGAGACCTTGTAACACTTCACTATGAGCTATATTTTGTTAGTTGAGCAAGACGACACTCGCTATCAAACCAATCATTCTTGGGTCTGACTTTCACTATACCTAAAGTCTGTTGCGCAGCACTAACAACCGAAGATTTCAGTACCTCCCAGACAGAGTTCACGCAGTTTGACTAGTAATTAGCTTACTCAATGTTGTCACTGACAAGATATCGTTTCTTTTGATCTTCATTTATCAGACCTCCACAGTCGAAATGTTCCATGTGTTTCGCTGTGTTCACAGACTTGTACGAAAACGTCCATCGTAGCTTTGTAGCGACCAAATAATGATCGCTGCCTAATTTCTCAGATCCTGCACAGCCCGAGCCCGCCTTTTAGAAACTAACAAATGGTCAATTTGGCTGCGGGAAGTTCCGCGAGGATTTGTCCATGTCTCTAGATGTATCGGTTTGTGATTCAAGAACGTGCTTGCTACTCTAAGATCATGAGTAATGGCAAAGTACATCATTCTCTCACCATAATCGGACGCAGTTTCGTTTCGAGAGTATGGACCCAAATGAGTCTTTATCTTGGGGATGGCTGACTTCTGAGAGCGCGTGTACACAAATTATCGACAGGTTGGGTAACTTCATACACAAGCGAAGCTTACACAATCTGCTTGCTCTTCAAGCACCACATCAAACAAGCGTTTTAGTTCGGATTATAGTTTGAAGTAGTAGCAGTTTAAAGTCGTTAAAAAAACGTGTTATTATTTAACACGGCATATTCAAACCATAGTGTTTGGTGGTTCTGTAGATGAACCCATAAGTTTACAAAATATTTCAGATTGGGTGCTATTACTAATGGTGGGCCCAACGATATCAAAGCAGACATATCCTAGACCGCCCATTAATAATAGTATGCGGTTAGCAATATCGTTGAGGTAAGCTGCGTTTTAACCGTGTTTTGGAGAATACATTAAAAAATGATTATCTTTAGATTTCGAAGCAGCAATTAGATATTCCGCAACGAATATTTAAGTATCGCCTTAGCCGCGCTCGGTGGTTGATTGAAAATTTGTTCGGTATATTAAACGCAAACTGGATAATATCAACACTCCAATAAATGCCAAAGTCGAGCTATTAGAAAACATAATTCAATCATGTGTATGCTAAGCATAATTCAATCATGCGTATATTGCTCGGATTAAACCTGAATATAGATAAATTCCACAACAAACGCGTTTGTCAATTACTTTGTAAATAGTGGAGCAGTGGATTGGAAAACCGAAAAAATGTCATTGAATTGATGGTAAAAAATATTTAATAATATTTTTAATTTCTTGCTGGCAAGTTCACCTAAAGTGTGTACACTGTGGACAAGGTCATCCTGCTAATTACCGAAGATATATATTGTTGCAAAGGAAATTCAGAAAAATAAACTCCTATGGATGAATAAAACTCAAATGTATGGTCAGGCAAATTGATTCGAGAGTATGAACTACTAAGAACTTAAGGTGTTAAATATGCCGAAGTAGCAAGAGGCGTAGTCAATAAACCCTAGTAAAAATCGACAGTACTCCAGAAATACGCGAAAGTACTCCAGAAATCAAATCAAGGCTAAAAGGAAATAACTAACCAATAGAAATTAGAAATCTTCTTAGGAATGAACGCAAATCCAGAATAAGTGGCATCAAAGTAGAGATCCACAAGACAAAAAGCGATTAAACAATCTTACTCGACAATAAACAAGAGAAATCCAGAAAATAAAAAATGAGTCAGTTAATTTCTACTTAAGTAAGTTGCCGAGTGACAGTAATGAGGATTATTTGCTCTGGAAAGCAACTAAAATTCTGAAAAGGCCAATGATGCCGATTCATCCTATCAGGAAAGTGGATGTCGTATGTATTGTATACGAATAATCCGACAATATTAAGGGATTACTACGAGGGCAGAAGGCAGTCCATCGCAAGAGCTACTTTCAACAGTATCATCCTCCCAATAGTAATTCCTTAAAAGGATCATTTTAGGATAGACTATGCATATAACATGACTTTGAACGGAAGCAAATCTCTAACGCTAGGTTTCATTCAACAAATGTACTGGATAATAGGATCCAAGAGAAGTGAAAAACTTCATCAACAGATTTGTAATTTGCAACGAACAACCAGCACGGGGCTGTGAGCCAATTAATTTGAGATCTTCTTCTTCTTCGGTATTTGCCCGAGAGAGGAAACAAAACTACAAGGGATATTTAGCAGTATTCGTCTGTTTTGCTATATTCTACTTGCCATTGGAAGTTTGTTTAGCGGCGTTTAAAGCGAGTATGGCGAGTATCGCTCTAAATTTGTAAATGTCTTAAAATGTTTGAGAAACGATCGTTTCATTGAAACTACTACCTGGAAAGCTGGTGGAACAAATGACCCCAAAAACACCCCAGAAAACAGCAGTTAAGTTCGTCAATCATCATCTATCTAGAATAATTGACAAAATAGAACCGTCCGGAAAAATAGAACTCACGACCTCTTCTTCCGTTATCATCAGATCCTTAATGACCTTACAACGCTATAACATCCGAACATATACAGTGGTAGAGATTTTTAAAAACGGAAGATATATAAATAAAATAACTCAGAAATCAAATTCTTTAATAACAACTATACTCCGCCATGAATAATTTATCTACAGACTATGCTGGAAATGATGAAACTGCGAAAATTTCAATCGATTTGTGATTCTGAACAGCACATCAACTTTAAGAACAGATTATGAAAATCGTTCCTAACTTAAAATTTATTCATGATATGCCATACCGAAGTGATAATATAGCCACCATCTATAAAATAGCCTCCATTGAAAGCATTAACATTAAAGTAATAGTCATATTCGATATTAAAATTACATTATAGGGCAGAGGGTTCCATATAAAATTAAGTAGCTGCAAGATGTAAATATTCCAGCAGGCGAAAGTAACGTTCTAGCCAGGTGCCAGATCCACCGAATGCACAGTACTTCTCTATAGATTCCATAATAGGCAGACGCAACGCATGGATTTTTATAATCAAATCGGAAGTTCGGTATAATCGAATTCGCGCAAAGGCAGCAGTGGAATAATCGAAAAAACAGTTGTCTTCAGGAGAGATAAGCCTAACACTATCAGCCACATTGGTGGGTGCACTAATTTCTAAATCAAATTTGGTTTAAAAAAATTGAAAGACTTCTACGAACCCTTCTACGAGTTTGATATAAATAATTAAATTTGAATAAAGTTAACTTAAAAGGGTTTTCAAACTTTATTCAAATTTAATTATTTATATCAAACTCATATCAAGTTTTTTGCGAGATAATATAATATGAGCGAGACTTAAAGCCAAATTTATTAGCAAGAAATTATATATTTAACAACAATTAAACAATTTTCACTCATTTTAAAAAAAAAAATTACTCAAATTTCTGTCGCTACCACAATGGTTAATCTCATACGAAAATTTGAAACAAGCATATGCATTATAAAACAGAAATGTGACTCGCAAGTATAAAATATTATGACAAACTACATAGGAAAATATTTACATCATCTTTGTATTGAAGACAACTTGGAGGACACATATCCGCGTTTGCACCAACTATGCCAGACTTATGAGATTTTAATCATTGTACATTATTGAAAACAAACCAATCGTTCGTTTAGGTTAAGCCATCTTTTTTAATATATCAACATCCAATTAGATGATGTTAAAACTGAAAACTATTTTTTTGTTTTTAAAACTTTATTTAACAAATTAGTCTGTGGCTCTTATATAGCGAGTATGGCATTATAAATTACAATATTTGTAACAAATTTTACCAGAAATAATTTATGAGTCAGTTTCATCATCTTTCGTTGTCGTTTTTGTTGTATTTCCTTGCGTACTATGACGTATGTATTCTGGTTGACTCAAGCCTCTCAAGTTTTCAGTGATGTGAATTCGTTTTACTATTATATAAGGCCTATTTGCCTTCTCTGAGCGCTTCTTTTGTAAACGACAATTCCACCTTGTCCATTCCCAACAAATGACGGTATTGTGATACTAGGGCGTTTTTAGGTTTGGTTGAAATTCGAACGAGCATGTTAATGTCCAAACTATGAAAAGGCACAAGGATTGGAAAACGGCCATTTTACGAATAAGAGATTAGTACACAAACCGCAGTATATTTAAATAATCAAGAAATATTACATGCAAACACTGCCAATTATCTTGGTATGACATTATAGACGCTAAGCTTCACTGGAAAGCTCATGTAAAAAGGAAAAGAGACGAGTAGGGATTATAAAATACAATAAAATGTATATTGTTTACTAGGAAGAAATTCTCATCTATCAATTCCTAAAAAGCTTCTGAAAGCTTCGGAACATAAGCAAATATTGAATTTTATTTAAATCTTGAATTTTAATACATTATTCTATCGATCGCCCGATCCAACCTCACCCACACCGGTATTATCCAAAAAGCTAAACTTAATTTAACCCTTAACTTTACCAATACGATAAAAGTTGTTCTTGGTAAAATGCTAAAACATAAAAATTTAAACCGAGGTTACTTTACCGATATACACTGTTTCAGTTAATCTTCTATTTTAATCTCACAGCAGCCTGATTTTATACATCGCACCGACGGGACATTAATAACCACAAAATTATATCGCACACACAGCGCCATCTCTTGCATAAATTGCATTCCACGTACCACACACATTCTTCAGTAGTCTGATACAACAAACAAATAAAAATAAATCGCGAAAAAAAGAAAATGTCTCACCGTATAGGTACATTTATATAAAATACAAAACCAAATGAACATAATACCGTCTTATATACAACACTCTCTTTTTCTATATTAAAATAATAACAACAACAACGATTGTATGTACTTGTGATAACAAAAAAAAGCCTATGCATATATAGCCGCCATATCCCTGTATATACGTACAAATAACAAACGATTTTTTTTTGCAGTCTTATGATTTCTTAAAGCAAAAAAATCGCATAATTTTTTTTTTTTTTTTTCAAATAACTTACCTACATTTATGCTGCATGTTGTGACGGTTTTTTTGTTGATTTTTTGTTTGTTGTGCTGTTTGTTGTATATATACGTACATACATACAAATATTGCATGCACATTATAAGGTTGCGTATAGTGGTTGTTCTTCTTCTAAGCCAATAGTAGGAATCAAAATGAACTTTTTCTTGTTCGCGCGCTATGTATGTTGTGTATATATTCATATGGGCGGTGCAACAAATAAACTACACTTTTTGTGTTTTCTCTGTATATGTACATAAATATACGCGAGGTTTTTCATTATACACTTTTCGTCTGTGTCGCTAGAAATTATATTTGTAGGATAATAAAATTTATTTGCGGTTTTGTTTTATTTTTCGCGAAACGCTGCAAATAATGCTGCGAAAAAATGTATACAGATTTTTCCTTGGCTGGGTGATAAGTGTACCCCACTATATGTAGGTATAACTTCATACAGCTCTAATGATATATGTACATATGTATGCATATACATATATGTATATAGAAAACATCACACAAACTGATGACAGTGTGGTAATTTAATTTTTTTTTATTATCTTCTTAACTATTAAATGAACATAAAATTTATGCAAATGAATTAAATTTTTATGAGTTTTTTCGGATTTTAAATGCGCGCGGCTATATAATTTAATATTGCATCTAGATACATATCAAAAAATGATTACTTTGTGGAATGTTATGTACGTTTTCATTTGGAAATTGTTGTTTATAAAAAAGCTATATATGAATGTAACTATATCTACATATATTGAGGGAAATTTGCTGTGCAGACACGCACGTAAGTGGACTTATTCGATTTTGAAAATTTCGTTTAATTATTGGTTTATGCGTATAATATACACGCTAAGACCGTTCGTGTTACAAAACATTTCATGTTGTTTCCAGTTTTTCAATAGATTCATTATCTCACAGTCACTGTTAAATTTTCTAGAAATATCATTCAAATTTGCTACATTTGCTTAAAATAAACTCAAGTGAAATCAGCCCAAACGAAAGCTTATCAAGTACATTTGTTATAAATCGTTTTATAAAAACATATTAACTTCAGTTATAGGCGATGTAATTCAGAAAAATATCAAATAAAACTATACCTGCAATTAGTTGGTTTTAATATGTGCACCTCAATTATCATTCAACATAAAAACCAAATTGGCTAAATATAAACATTTCTTATCAAACTAAAATTTTTATCAATATATACACAAACTTTTAATATACATAGGTCCGCCTCTAATTTCAGAAAGTAAAATGAATTTATTTAACTTTGAAGTATGTACTTAACTTTTGCAGGTTTCTTGAAAATTAACTCCAGTGGAATTAAGAAAATTAATTGTTTACACATTTTTCCAAAAAATTATATTTTTTTAATACAAAAATTAATAATGAAAATCTGTTGATCTTTGATCAGCGGCAAGTGTGTAACTGAATTAATAAAAACAAAAACAAAACATCAATAAAAAAAATTTTTAAATGAATACTAGATGACAAAATGAGAATTTTGTCTTTTGAAAAGTCACAAATCTTCGTGAAATTTAAACTGAGTTCATAAGCGGTGGAAGACTGTTCGGTCAAGGAATTGATGCTGCAACCACAATCGTCATAATTCCTGCGATTGTATATTATGTGTTTGTTTTACAAAATTTAAATATTTGAAAACGTTCCAACCAGCAACACATAATTTTTGCAGTTCATGCAGTCCAGCTACAGGCTATTATTTGATTCGTTATAAATCAGTCCCTGATTTCTATAAACTGATCGTGAGCCAGTTGAAGGATTCATCGATATTTCAACAAATCGTTTTTTTTATTTGAACTTAAACTTTTATCAATTAGAGATCAGACCGATAGAATGATAACTGTGTTAAGAGTGAGACTATATATGCAGGAATATTAACACTGCATATTTGTATATAAGTAATAAACCAGTAATGTCCGCAAATTTTAAAACCATAGATAATCAGCATTTCAAGCTGAAAATTCAAAGAAAATCAATATTTTCAAAGTTCTATGATACGTATTGAAATTTTTGAATTATGCGAAGTAGTACAAAATTATACGAAACACGAATTAAACAAAATTTTAAAATTCGATTTTAAATTTAATTAATTTATTTTGTTTATTTATACAAACGTTTCAAAAATCCAAAAATTTCAGGTTTGTTAAATTTATCATTATAAAATTTTTATAATTTACAATTTTAATTTGAAATTTTTTCAAATTTGATTTTTGGAAATTTTAAATATTAGAAACGTGGCGGATACAAAAAATTTGTTTTTCAAAATGCAATATTCAATTACATCGAACTGTTGAATTTTGAAATAAGGTTCAAATTTCAAATTCGATGGCTTGCTCAATTTCGTTTTTTTATATGACAAGTCGTTTAAAATTTGACATATTAGCATGTTAAAAAAATTTGATTTTAGAAATTGAAGGAAAACCTTAGAGATATGCACATTTATCTATCTAGTGGATATATGAAAATCTGGCAAACCAACCATATTGAAGAATTTGACATTTATTTTTAAATTATGGTTGCCGTTCTATAAATATGTCCAAAGCTAACTTGACGCGTCGGATGCACGTTCAGTTTTAAGTATTTAAAATAGACGTGATTTTTTTATTTGTTTCTTTTTTAACAGTTTCAAACTACCATCGTGTTTTAATTTATTCAGTATTGTTTGCCATTTCATCATGGAAAGACTGAGCCCGGCATAGCGTCTACAAATTGTTCAGCGTTATTACGAAAATCAACGAACCTGTGAAATCATTCGTCCATTTTTCGTCAAAAAGACGTAAATTTTTTTTTTTTTTTAGGAAGGACCTGACATAGACACTTGATTGGTCCATAGCCTTGTCTTACATTCTCAAGAAATTCACACACATTCATTCAACCCATTCATCGCATTCACACAAGTACAGTATACCACCTGCACATTGCATAGCTCAAAACCAATTTCATGTACGTTTCGTCATCCATCAAAAGACATCCACTATATTTTTTGAAAATTTTGTCATCAGTCTGGCACATTTGACTTTTTAATAACTCGGTAGCACTCATACTCTTCCTGAACTCGATTACATTTTACCATGGAGTGCGGTGTGCTAAATTTTATGGCACGGTCATAGTTAAATTTCCCCGGATTTTAATGAAAGTATTAACCTTTCTGTCTGATTTTATGTGAGCCGTTTTATCCGATTTTTCTGCGAGCTGTTCTAAACCGTTCCACCGTTATAAAGAGGGCCACACTCTATATAATGCTATATATCGTTGTTTTGGGTGAATTTAATAATTTTATAATGACGCTGAAGTACATTCATGGTATTTGAGCACGATTAGTTTTAAATTCCGCTCTTTTTGAAAAGAGATTTCAATGCATTGACGAAGATTCTCGACGTTGTCTACGTTGTCGACGTTATCTATACGAGTTATTAACACGTCAATGTAGAAAATAATAGATGACGTGTAAACGCCCATCCCTGGTGTCATTCTTGGATGGTGTTTTTCTCTCATTATGTTACCATGGTTAATGTAATGTATATGTAATACAATGCTTTAATTTTGTTAAATTTTGAACTACATATTTCCAATCGAAATATGCTCTAAAGTTAGTAAATTTAACAGGTTTGATGGCGACACGATTCAATTCGTTGATTTAATCAAAATCCAGATGGCGCGCTAAAATGGTGGTTTTGAAATCAGAATATTTTTCGATGTTCAATTAAACTTGAAGGTTTAATTTAAAACAATGTATTTTCTTTACAGTTCTGGAAATAATATCTATGTACATATGTCAATATGGGCTGACTAGTTCTACTATATACATATTTTTAATTGCATGGATAACATAACAGATTTCTGTTCCAATTTTTTTTTATATTTAAACATCGGTTATATTATGACATTTGAATAATTATATAGTTCAATAACTGACATACGATTTTATAATAAAAATGTGACTGTGACATTAATTCACATTTTATTACATTTCAATTAAAGATAATATATAATTTAATTATAAGTTTGAATCGTAATAAAGTTCTAATTAATAATTATTGTTTTTTTATTATATAATTAAAGTGTATATGTACCGTCTTACATACATATATAATTACTTAATTTATCCATTTGGTATATTTATAACAAATGATAATAGAGTTATTTGGTATATAATGATATCGACAAACAAGGTGAAGGATTTCAAACCAGCGCGCGTACTTACAATATTGATTTTGTGTGTGTTCGCGTGGTTGTTGAAATTTAATTCCGATTCCCTTAATTAAATATTAATACAATAAATAAATATTTTTTAGGGCAACACGTTGAATGAATACATAAAAAAATATATATACATATTTAAGAAAATTACTTTTATCAACAGAATAAACTCTCTTGTTTGACTAACCCCGTAACTTAAATTAATTCAATTTCGTATAATAAACCATAAAACTAAATAAAAAGATGCGGGAGGTGAATATCAATGTGCTACGCAGATATTTTAGTTTCGTTTTTTTTTTTTGCTATATACGATATGGAAAGGATCAAAATGCCACAAACAAAAAAACGGAATTAGATGGGATGACGATGATGATGATTTTATTGGAGATAAATGATATATAGAAGAGATGTTTGTACTATGGGTACTGGTTTAAATTTCAATTTTTACTACTTACTCGTACATACATAACACTGATTTTATGTACATATTTATTTAAGATATAAAAGAATCTCTGTACACCCAGAGAGTATCAATTGCAAATCTAATAAAATGATTTTCTCATTTTAGTATTTAAGGGTAGATTTAATTTTATTTCAACCATAATTTTTTTTTCGTTTTATTTTTATATATGAACGTAATTTTGGTATATTGCTTATCTAAATGATATATCTTCAATCAAGATCAATTGATTGGATTTATTTACTGTATTTTATATACGTATATATAAGTTTATCCAGAATTTGGATTTTTATGAATAATATAAATAAAATTCGATATAAAATAAATATATATATATATTTTGGCAATTTAACCACCGGATCTGATTTATTTCAGAAGCTTCGATTACTCATGGTAAAATAAATTGGGATAGACAAACAAAATTCCATTCTATTGGATTTGATAATCTCTTTAATTGAATTTATTTGGGATATGATATGCGGTCTTACGCATCCGCATACGCATCGTCTGTAGAGCTTTGTCGAATGTGGGCTTGATTTGAAAATTCGTTTCATAGTTATCGCTTAAACTTTTATTTATTTATATAGTTCAACGACACATACAATTTTATATTAACCATGTTCCAATGGGAAAAATTAGTAGATATCCAATGGTAATAATGGCAATAATATCGAAAAATTGGACATACCATGAAGGCAAAGCCTTAATCAGTACATACGGTGGCAGGAAAGAGGAGTATTACAAAACCTAGGAACAAGAAACATTTTTGGGAAAATATGTTGACAGAACTGGAGTCACAAATTTTTAGGTAAACTACTTGATTAACTATGTATATGATATTTATTTATAAATCCATAATAATACAGTTTTAAGAAGTACGTCACACGTTTGCTGGCTAAAGTATGCAGTTGGGGGAATATGCTTAATGGTACATTTCTCGGTTAAGATTATAGTACATGTAAGTGATTTGGTATCGAATGTTGTACGAGTACCTGTTTTTGATCGACTTTTCCTGTTACTCACATAGTAAAACATACGAAAAATTGTCTCGAACCAGTGCTCGACAATTTTCCGTGAGTTTTACTATGTGAGTAATAGGAAAAGTTGACCAAAAATAGGTACAACTTTCGATACCAAATTTTAGTCGACATTACGTGGCGCTCACATATTAAAATACATGAAAAATTGTCTCGAACCAGTGCTCGACAATTTTCCGTAAGTTTTACTATGTGAGTAACAGGAAAAGTTGACCAAAAACAGGTACAACTTTCGATACCAAATTTTAGTCGCCATTTCGTGGCGCTCCCATAGTAAACCACATGAAAAATTGTCTCGAACCAGTGCTCGACAATTTTCCGTGAGTTTTACTATGTGATTAACAGGAAAAGTCGACCAAAAACAAGTACAATTTTCGATACCAAATTTTAGTCGACCTTTCGTGCCGCTCACATATTAAAACACACGAAAAATTGTCTCGAACCAGTGCTCGACAATTTTCCGTGAGTTTTACTATTTGAGTAACAGGAAAAGTCGACCAAAAATACAATTTTCGATACCAAATTTTAGTCGATATTACGTGGCGCTCACATAGTAGAACACACGAAAAATTGTTTCGAACCAGTGCTCGATAATTTTCCGTGAGTTTTACTATATGAGTAACAGGAAAAGTTGACCAAAAACAGGTACAACTTTCGATACCAAATTTTAGTCGACATTTCGTGGCGCTCACATAGAACACATGAAAAATTGTCTCGAACCAGTGCTCGACAATTATCTGTGAGTTTTACTATGTGAGTAACAGGAAAAGTCGACCAAACACAGGTGCAATTTGCGATACCAAATTTTAGTCGACATTTCGTGGCGCCCTCATAGTAAAACACATGAAAAATTGTCACGAACCAGTGCTCGACAATTTGAGTAACAGGAAACGTCGACCAAAAACAGGTACAATTTTCGATACCAAATTTTAGTCGATATTTCGTGGCGCTCACATATTAAAACACATGAAAAATAGTATCGAACCAGTGCTTTTTAATTTTCCGTGAGTTTTACTATGTGAGTAACAGGAACAGTCGGCCACAAACAGGTACAGTTTTCGATACCAAATTATAGTCAACATTTCGTGGCGCTCACATATTAAAACACACGAAAAATTGTCTCGAACCAGTGCTCGACAATTTTCCGTGAGTTTTACTATGTGAGTAACAGGAAAAGTTGACCAAAAACAGGTACAACTTTCGATACCAAATTTTAGTCGCCATTTCGTGGCGCTCCCATAGTAAAACACATGAAAAATTGTCTCGAACCAGTGCTCGACAATTTTCCGTGAGTTTTACTATGTGAGTAACAGGAAAAGTCGACCAAAAACAAGTACAATTCTCGATACCAAATTTTAGTCGACCTTTCGTGCCGCTCACATATTAAAACACACGAAAAATTGTCTCGAACCAGTGCTCGACAATTTTCCGTGAGTTTTACTATTTGAGTAACAGGAAAAGTCGACCAAAAGTACAATTTTCGATACCAAATTTTAGTCGGTATTACGTGGCGCTCACATAGTAGAACACACGAAAAATTGTTTCTAACCAGTGCTCGATAATTTTCCGTGAGTTTTACTATATGAGTAACAGGAAAAGTTGACCAAAAACAGGTACAACTTTCGATACCAAATTTTAGTCGACATTTCGTGGCGCTCACATAGTAGAACACATGAAAAATTGTCTCGAACCAGTGCTCGACAATTATCTGTGAGTTTTACTATGTGAGTAACAGGAAAAGTCGACCAAACACAGGTGCAATTTGCGATACCAAATTTTAGTCGATATTTCGTGGCGCTCACATATTAAAACACATGAAAAATTGTATCGAACCAGTGCTCGACAATTTTCCGTGAGTTTTACTATTTGAGTAAGAGGAAACGTCGACCAAAAACAGGTACAATTTTCGATACCAAATTTTAGTCGATATTTCGTGGCGCTCCCATAGTAAAACACATGAAAAATTGTATCGAACCAGTGCTCGACAATTTTCCGTGAGTTTTACTAGGTGAGTAACAGGAACAGTCGGCCACAAACAGGTACAATTTTCGATACCAAATTATAGTCGACATTTCGTGGCGCTCACATATTAAAACACACGAAAAATTGTCTCGAACCAGTGCTCGACAATTTTCCGTGAGTTTTACTATGTGAGTAACAGGAAAAGTTGACCAAAAACAGGTACAACTTTCGATACCAAATTTTAGTCGCCATTTCGTGGCGCTCCCATAGTAAAACACATGAAAAATTGTCTCGAACCAGTGCTCGACAATTTTCCGTGAGTTTTACTATGTGAGTAACAGGAAAAGTTGACCAAAAACAGGTACAACTTTCGATACCAAATTTTAGTCGATATTTTGTGCCGCTCACATATTAAAACACACGAAAAATTGTCTCAAACCAGTGCTCGACAATTTTCCGTGAGTTTTACTATGTGAGTAACAGGAAACGTCGACCAAAAACAGGTACAATTTTCGATACCAAATTTTAGTCGATATTTCGTGACGCTCACATATTAAAACACATGAAAAATTGTCTCGAACCAGTGCTCGACAATTTTCCGTGAGTTTTACTATGTGAGTAACAGGAACAGTCGGCCACAAACAGGTACAGTTTTCGATACCAAATTATAGTCGATATTTCGTGACGCTCACATATTAAAACACATGAAAAATTGTATCGAACCAGTGCTCGACAATTTTCCGTGAGTTTTACTATGTGAGTAACAGGAACAGTCGGCCACAAACAGGTACAGTTTTCGATACCAAATTATAGTCGACATTTCGTGGCGCTCACATATTAAAACACGCGAAAAATTGTCTCGAACCAGTGCTCGCCAATTTTCCGTGAGTGTTACTATGTGAGTAACAGGAAAAGTCGACCAAAAACAAGTACAATTTTCGATACCAAATTTTTGTCGACCTTTCGTGCCGCTCACATATTAAAACACACGAAAAATTGTCTCGAACCAGTGCTCGACAATTTTCCGTGAGTTTTACTATTTGAGTAACAGGGAAAGTCGACCAAAAGTACAATTTTCGATACCAAATTTTAGTCGGTATTACGTGGCGCTCACATAGTAGAACACACGAAAAATTGTTTCGAACCAGTGCTCGATAATTTTCCGTGAGTTTTACTATATGAGTAACAGGAAAAGTTGACCAAAAACAGGTACAACTTTCGATACCAAATTTTAGTCGACATTTCGTGGCGCTCACATAGTAGAACACATGAAAAATTGTCTCGAACCAGTGCCAATTTGCGATACTAAATTTTAGTCGACATTTCGTGGCGCCCTCATAATAAAACACACGAAAAATTGTCACGAACCAGTGCTCGACAATTTTCCATGAGTTTTACTATGTGAGTAACAGGAAAAGTCAACCAAAAACAGGTACATTTTGCGATACCAAGTTTTAGTTGACATTTCGTGGTGCTCACATAGTAAAACACACGAAAAATTGTCTCGAACCAGTGCTCGAAAATTATCTGTGAGTTTTACTATGTGAGTAACAGGAAAAGTCGACCAAAAACAGGTACATTTTGCGATACCAAGTTTTAGTTACATTTCGTGGTGCTCACATAGTAAAACACACGAAAAATTGTCTCGAACCAGTGCTCGACAATTATCTGTGAGTTTTACTATGTGAGTAACAGGAAAAGTCGACCAAACACAGGTGCAATTTGCGATACCAAATTTTAGTCGACATTTCGTGGCGCCCTCATAGTAAAACACACGAAAAATTGTCGCGAACCAGTGCTCGACAATTTTCCGTGAGTTTTACTATGTGAGTAACAGGAAAAGTCGACCAAAAACAGGTACAATTTGCGGTACGAAATTTTAGTCGACATTTCGTGGCGTTCACATAGTAAAACATACAAATATAATATTTTATTTATGAAATTTGTGAAATTTATAAAAAAATGTGAATTTATCGATACAGAATTTCATAAAATTTTTAAATACTTGAGAATATTTTGGATTTATATAATGGTATCGAATTTTTTTATAAAATTACATTTATAGAACTTATCCAATTTTACGAATTTTTAGAATTTATCGAATTTAATGAATTAATCAAAATTTAAGAATTTATAAAATTAACATTAATTGAGAATTTGTAAAATTGTAATATTTATCAGAACAACTTAAAACGATTTCAAATTTTTTGAATTTCTAGAATTTTATTAAATTTTGTGATTTATCGAATTTATAAAATAATTTATTTTATTAAATTTATAGAATTTATTAAACAATAAAATAATTAATAAAATTTGTACAACGTACAAAATTTTATCGAATTTGTAGAATTTAAAAAATTAATCGAATTGGTAATTGAACATAATTATACAATTTTCAGAATTCCTAGAAAATATTAAATAGAATTTATTCAATTCTACGAATTTTTAAAACAATCGAGTTTAAAAAATTTACCGAAATTATGAAGTTTATAGAACTTTTAAAATTTTCATTTTATCAAAATAATTACATTTACGGAATTATAAAATTTATCGAATTTAAAGAATTTATCGAAATCGAGTTTAACATTTTTAGAAATTTATTGAATTCATGTAATTTTTAGAATTAATAGATTTATTAAAATTTACAAATTTTATAAAATTTTCCTTTATATTATAAAATGTATTATCAAATTGATCAAATGTATAAAATTTATTAAATTTCTCGAGAATTTCTCTTGAACTCGTAAAATAAACATAATTTTGTGAGTTTTTCCTAATTTATCGAATTTCTGAAATTTATAAAAAAAATTTATTAAAACAATTTAATTCGTAGAAATTTTTCGAAATTACATAATTTAAAGTTAAAAGGACTTATCGGACTTAGAATTTATCAAATTTGAATTTATCAAATTTATAAAATTTAACGATTTAATAAAATTTATCAAATTTGTATAATTTCCAGATTTATCGAATTTATCGCATTTTTAGAATTGATAAAATTTAGGGCTATTGAGAATTCATCGAATTATAAGATTTATCGGAATTAATAAAAACGAATTTAAATTTTTTGAATTTCTAAAATTTCAGTAAATTTTGTGATTTATCGAATTCGAATTTATAGAATTTATAAATTACTTTATTTCATCAAATTTATAGAATTTATAAAATTTGTAAAACGTTGTACGTTTTTTCTCGAATTTATAGAATTTAAAAAATTAATCGAATGTCATTTATCATTTATAATGAACCCTACCTTACATTTGGAATGTCGAATTTTTTTAATTTATTGAATTTATGTAATTTTCTAATTGGATGTTTTACAAATTTTATAAAATTCATAGTTAGATTATAAAATGTATTATCAAATTGATCGAATGTCAGAAATTTATTAAATTTAAATACTGAACTCGTAGAATTAACAAAATTTTATGAGTTTTTCCTAATTTATCAAATGTCTGGAATTCATAAAATTTTTAAAAGTTGTAGAATTTAAACAATTTAATTAAAAAAATTCGTAGAAACTCATAATTTAAAGTTGGAAGATTACAATTTATTGGAAATTCGAATAATAAATTCGAATTATAAAATTTAACGATTTAATAAAATTAGAAGAATTTAAAAATTTATCGAATTTACACAATCTGTTTAAACTATAGGATTCATAAATACAAATTAACGAAAAATATACATTAAGATAAATATCTTACCCAAATTTATCTAAGTTAGCAAATTTGTTATATATTTATGAAGTTTGAAAAAAATTTTAAATATGCAATTATAAAACTTTTACAGAATTTACGAAATTTGAAGAATGTGAAAAATTTATAAATTTTACAGAATTCACCAAATTTATAAGATGTTTGGATTTTTATTTTTAATATTCTTCAAATATTTATACAATTTATAGAATTTATCGAAATGAATTTGTCTAATTAATTTATCAAACTAAATTCTAGAATACTTATAAAATTTTCGAATTTTTCGAAATTCTAGAATTTTACAATTTAAAAAATTGATAAAAAAAATTTTCGAATTTGCCGAACTTTTTGAATTTAACGAATGTACAGAATGAAAATAATTGTCGAAACATAAATTGTTGAACTTACAAATTTTATCTAATTTTATGAATTAAAAGAAATTATAAATTTCATAGAATTTTAATATTTTAGAAAGTATTAAATTTACAAACCTTATCAAATTTTACGAATTTATCGAAATTCTGAAATTTTTTAAACTCTAAAAGTTTATAGAACTTAAGAGATATATAAACTATGTCGAATTTATTGTAATTTGGAATTTGAAAAATTTAAAGCAATTGAGAATGTATGGAATTATTGTTAGAATTGTCGGATTTACATAGTAAAAGCGATTACAAATTTTTTCAATTTCTATAATTTGGAAAATAGCTGTAGTACAATTAATTAATTTATCGACCGAAATTTTTAATAATTAAACCACCCAAATAATTAAAATGGCATTTTCCAATTTAATTTTTAAATATCCTACACCAAAACGGATGCCAGTGATTGTTTAAACCATCAATTCAAGAAATAACTCAAATCTCAGAGATTTTGCCATAAAGTGATCAGATCAAGGGTTTCAAAATCTGTTCTTGTTATTCTATAAAACGGAGGAGGGAACAAATGGAGTATATTTAACAGATTAATTACTTAAGAACAATTTAATTTCGGTTTAATCCCCCAATTTTTTGTGTAAAATAAAAAATGTATATTAATTAAAAGTAACTACACTTTTCTGTTGTGGCCAAAAACATCACACCTTGTCGTATTCTTTGCAAAATGAAAAATAATTAATTTTATGGCAATATAAAGTTCTTAATCCTATATAAAACATGTTCCGAAGTATATTATTATTAAATTTATGTATTATAAATTTTGAAGGTTTCTGATACTTTGAAATTTTGCCAAATTTTGAAATTTGTCCATCGAATTCTGATATTTGAAATGCTGGTTGAAATTTCGATGGTTTTGATTGAAACCTTTTCACCAAACATTTTTAGAGTTTGAATACAAATACAATAAAGCTTTAATTAAGCTCAAATCCTTCAACATTCAATTGTGGTCAATTATGCTCAATGATTACGAGAATTTCCAACAATAATTGCAAACTTTTTTATTACTCACAGATAAAAATGCTCAAGGGCTTTCTACAATATATGTATATGATCTACAAATTACGCCTGCACCATTATTTTGTTTACATGTGGCCCGCGGATATTTTATTGTATCACGACCACATGCGGCGATATTAAAATTTTATCGAATTATCGATAATTGAAAATACAATAACTCAGAATTGTGTTCCACTTATGTACTTATATATTCAAGATTGCTATATAGTAAATGTAACATCATTACTCAATGCACATAATAAATTTTAATTAATTAAAAATCTTTAACCTTATTTAACATTCAATCTATAATTATAATTTAATTTAGCTTGTGTGCAACTAAATATCGAAAATATCACATTTTCCTGCAACAAAATCAATTAAAGTTATTAATGACACTCAACATTATACAGATACATACGTATATACGTATATTGTTAATGCTTTTCTTAATTTATGCTTGCTGTTTTATGTATTAATAAAAACAAACAAGTAACAAGTATGTATAAATAATATGATCCATCGCGCATAATTTATCGCATGTAATTATTTAAAATAATTTTGTATTTTTTTTTTTTTTTTTTTTGCTCTGTACACATATTTGATAATCAGTCAAAATTATAATTGGAATGTTATTCCAACAACATTTATGTTTAATTCAATTAAATGTTGTTATTTTTATAATTAATTTATAATTAGAAAATAATATGTTTTTGTTACATACATTATAAAAGATTTGATTTGATTTGATGATTTTATGTTACATGATTTTAATGATTTATCTGTGCGCGCACGTCGCAATTAGTTTGCAATTTGAAATATGAACAAGATATAAATTGTATGTATGTATGTATTTGTTTATGTATATGTTTTACAAGATGATTGATATTATGTTGTGCTGATCGTACTTATGTATATATCCGAGATGATGATTATATTATTCCAAATACGGTTTGGTTTTGACTATTTACTTGAATTGTTCTTTGGTTGGAATATAAACGACGCATGAACATTATTTGGATTCAACGACATAAACTCTAGAAATATTTTTTGTAATTTTTCCAAAATTTTTATTTTAAGAATAATTCGTCGACCTGTTTACAAATTCTTTGCAAATTTTAATTCCTTCTCGATTGTTTTTCTACATTTGAAACTAAATCTCATGAGATTTCATCAATCTTCGATCAAGACTTTAGAATTGCTTGCCTGTAACAAAAAAAAAACATAATTCCCCAACATTTGTAATCTTTCACTACTCTTAGTCGTAATGCAATGCAATGCAACAGCAGTTGGTCTACTATAGCAAATTATTTGTTTTACAGCTGCAAGTTAAACAAAGTTAAAGGTCTTCTATAATAGTTGAGTTACACCAAAATTTTGGAAAAAATGGTAAAAATGCGCACTAACCACCAGCACGCAAATCAATCGTCATGGTGAACAACCCGACGGAAGGCAATAAAATAATAAATTGTAAAGCATCCAAAGAGCTTTTAACCCGCAGACAGTTCGTAAACTATAAATAGATGTGAATTTTAAATGAGCCGTATACCAGATAATCACGTTCGTGGGGAGCTAAAGATTATTCTGATAAGTCAGCTTTATGAAGCTACACATTCATTACACCTGAAAGCTGCCATATCCGAAGCTGAACTTGTACGACTCGAAATTTGTGGGCTACACGTCTGTAGTTGTTACATACCCCTAAGTATCATCAGCTAGAGCAAGATCATTTTAAAGATGCTTATAGATTGCGATACTTGAAGAAAAGATATGTCAAAGAGGAACAATATCGTAAAGAACTCAGAAAGCAAATAAACATTAGCCCTCATGCTTTTTAAAAAATTTCAAGTATGCAAGCAATTGTCAACCCTTAGAGCACGAATCATCTAATCTGGTTATGAAGAAGATAAGATGTTATAGCCAACGATTTGCCCTGCTACTGGCCTGCTAAAACATAGAGTTCGAAATGTTCCAAATTACCAAATGCCGCCCCCTCCACTCCTAACACAAGATGACATTAACCATTAATTGAGCTGTAACATTTGTTTGGCATCAAATAGATTTTTTTGACTATTTGGACTAGTGGCGCAGGTGCAGAGCATTGGTCTCCTGCCCAAGGGAAAAATCTATCTACTCGAGTTCTCTCTGAATGCTATAGGCATTGCAAGAAAAATACAATAGAGCACGGATTATCTGCAAGCGAAGGAAGCGCAAATTTTCTACACAACAACATAAGATCAGAAAACCTCTACAATTGAAGTAGTCAAAGAAACAGTTCACAATGCTGTTGAGAGAAGCGCTGGAATGGAAATGCCTGGGTGTACTACGTTTATGCGTGTAGTGTATTAGATTTCAAGGATAAATTTAACTTAACAAACAGGATCCAAATTACTTGGAGCGCTAACAAATGTTAGCTACCACTGTTAGGTACCACTGTACCTCACCAAAGTTATTGTGCTATGAAACCGACGCGAAATACGAAAATGGGTTTTCAAATTACTTAAAAAAATTTTTTGATAAATTAAAATCGAACTGGTCATCGAAAATATTAAATGGTTTTGTTAATCTATTAATGGGATTATTGTCGCCCTAGTTGGTGGAGTCGACTTCCAGCGCCAAAAATCGATGATCACGTAATGCCCTACTTGGGACATTAATAAATGTTTTCCAATATGTAAGGTGAATCGATATAGTATGTTACCGATAAAAGCAGCATCCCGAAAGAGACGTCTATTTTCGAGAATGCTTATTTTGTATTCTTTGCACCTAGTTGAATATGGCGACAGGCGAGCCACATTCTCATAGAACGATATGTTATAATCATAGTCCCAGCTAGTTTTTTCGCAGGAAAATCAAAAAATTCAGATATCACTTTGATAACGTAGAATTTCTTATTATCAACTAATATACCGGGTGTTTCTTTTAAACTGAGACGATCAAATATCTCGAAAAATAGCCACTCTACGGAGAAAATGTCCATAATCAAAATTTAATCATACCGCGGGGGAAATACATTAGTGCAAAAAAAATAGTCCCCCACCCCCCCTTTGTAGGTGGGGCAGGGGTAACTTTTAAACTAAGATAGGAAGCCATATTTTTTATTGCAGATACGGATTCTCCGACTAAAAGTACGTATGATTTGAATGAAATATTTTGTTCGGTTCATGATAGATGGCGTTGTAATCGATTCTGCAATACGTTTGAAATAAAAAACATCACGTTTTCATTGGAAATACTCGAAATTCGTCATCAAAACAATTTATTCAGTTTTGTAAATCACATTTAACGTTTGTGTTATTTCTTATCTTCATGTTTTTCGTAATTGCAAAATAAACGACAAAATACTTTAGAATGGAGCGTTTAACTGTGCCAGAGAAAATTGAAATGGTTCTGGTTTATGGAGAAGCTGGCAGAAATCTTGAAAATGCTATTGCTATTTACGCTCAACGTTTTCCGGATAGGATTCGTTCACGTGCTTCATATTTGGCCGTACTATCAAACAATTTATTACTGATGGAAATGTTCAACCGAAAAAGAGGACCCGTAGAGCAACAGTCACTGGAGAAAAAAATGAAATTGCTGTATTGGCAGCAGTGGCTCATAATCATCATATTAGTACACCAGAAATAGTTCGCGATTGCGGATTGCCCCTCAAAAATTGCCCCAGTTCAAAAGAAAATCCGAATGCGTTGGTGCTTTATGATGACGCAGATATAGAATCAAATGTCTTAGTAAAGTCCGTATAAGCTACATCTATAAGCGCATTGCATACAACCAATTCAAATAATTTGGGAATTGATGATGAAGTTGATACTCCCCTATAATATGTGACGTCATCACGTTTTCCCGAATTACAGATTGATGATTTTCCATTTATCAGAGAATACAGCAGTCCGCTATCTCATTGGTATTCCAGGAGTTGATATTATTGTAAGTCATATTGGCCTGCAGGTATCCCTCGATTTCAGGTTTTCGATGAATACTTGGTGCTTTGTTCGAGATAGTTAGGTAGAATTCAAAACCACGCAGTATGATCTTATTAAATTTGTCGACATATTAATTCACATCTTTTGAATTTCGAATTTCATCCGAGGCCAATGTGGTTTGTCCTTTTAAAGTTGTTTTTGAATTCTTGTATGTGTTTTGAACTATTTGGTATACAGTAGGTAGCGTTGAATATATTATCTAGCAGTTTATGGTTTATCATTTGCGACAAATGGATTGAGTGACTCAAATTTGTGACTTAAAAAGCATCAAGTTCATAGGTATAAAGACGAGATCTTAAAACCTCTCCAGATTAATGCAATTCAATTGGGGATTAAAATTCCAGAAGATTTGAGTTAACGCATGACGCATATAGTAATGCAGAATGAAATTTTTAATGTAAAAAAAAATACACTATGATGTATATCGCTGATTGATTTTAATCTTCACACAAACCTGCTCAAATCTTGATGGAATTACTATAACTGGAGCAACTTCTAGTTTATAGTGCACGGCTATAAATATGCCACCACCGGATCTTTCTAGTACTTGTTTCAGAACGATGCATCACATTTCAATATTCGGAGCTGTGTATCGCAAACACACTCCTTTTACTGGTTTTCTGCTTATTTGTTCAGATTTTAGCTTTAATTTTATAGTTAAATTTTGAGATAACCCGGTACAACAGGGGGTACTTCATCACTGGTGAGTGCAGCAAATTCTTTATAGTTATGTTGTTCAGTAAAAAAGATATTGGTTGTTTGTATTCAAATTCTTTAAGGAAGATTCCCATTGACCAAAATTTGTAGTTAAACATTTGCGAAAAATATCCATCAACACATCCTAATGCGGTAGGAAATATAGTTGTAATGGCCACTATTCCTAAGTTTAGGCATCCTTCGAATTGCATTGACTTCTTCTAAATTAAAGGTTTTATTGATCATCCCTTTAAACGTCTCATTGTAGCAATGCCGAAATGTTAGAGTTTGCTGTAGAAAATGAGATTGTTTTACTCTGCCTCCCACCTCATACTACTCAATTTATTTTAAATAAAAAACTTTTATTTTTGATTTTATAGTTTAATTCTTCCTTATTGTGACAATTTTTATTTTTGATTTTTTTCGTTAAATCGATTTCGACTTGCGTCTTCCTCAGTACCTTGTTAACTATTCTTTATTTAAAATAAGTTATATAGTGACAAAAGATTACACAAAAACATTAAAATGAACAACATTCATTTAAACTCAACTACTCAATTTCTACAGCCGTTGGATAGAGCTTTCTTTAAAGATTTTAAATCTTAATATTATTCAGCGTGCAACCTATTTGTTAGAAACAACCCCACCAGAAAAATAACTCGCCTACACAAATGCGTATAACAGCAGAGACGCAAACCATTATACTCACCATCATATTTTATATTCTATTTAACGAAACAAATCTGCAATACCGACCCAGGTAAAAAGTAAAATGAAGGGAAATGGTAAAGAGGACGAATTGGAATACGTCAAACGAAATTGAGTCAGGTCAGGATTGTGGATGATTTTGATACTAATTTATTTATGATAATTTTTAATAATTATGATGAAAGAAAAAAAGGAAATATATATTTAGGAGGTGATGGCAAATAGGATATATTATAAGGCACATAGTATATAAGAAATTCTAACAAATAATCTGGTTTGCTCCGTAAACTATACGGGCGGAATCCAACAATGCTGGTAACTAAACTTCAAGATCCTCGGTAATAAAGTTCACAATTTCAGATCTTAATTCATTAGATGATCCGTATGAACTAATCTTTTCCAGCTGCAGCTGATGTATCACGGCATTGAAAAAGCAATTACCAATTATATTACTCTTCTAACAAACGCACTCTTCTAACAAATTCTTGTTCAAGAATGTTTGGTGCGCCATCTGCGGGAGGTAGCTGTGTTTATTTGATAAACAAAGCTACCTCCCGAATATTATACTTTATTTGTATCGTTAACGTGAGGTCATGCGAGTTTGTTATGGGAATCTGAAGTGGTCTCCCTTATGGTGTTATAAGCTATTTGATGGAGTATGAACAAGGGGTAAATGGCTATATGTTTAAATCGACGGTTGGAAAAAAGGCACTAAACTAATTATCATTCATTACAGGATGTATCACAGCTCAAATATATGGGATTAATTATAACAAATTGATCTAAATTACAGGATTTATGCCAGTTAAATTTAAATGTAAATTAAACAATTAAAGGTTGGAATGCAGAATAAAATAAATCGTTACTAATTTGAGTTGAATTTTCAGGAGTATCTCATAAGTCTGATCCAGCATACTAACCAATTTTATTTCAGAGCCCAGTGATGTTGTAAAATTATATAAGTAGATTAAAATTGTATCGTCCTGTGTTATTAACTATTGGCTATACCAGGTGTCTGTAACCGAGTCAATTTCTATCATACTAACGGAACCTATCCAAATCCTCTTTATGTTATGTGTAAACGGGTGTTCGGGAGATCCTGCTTAATGCTTGGTCGAACATTCCAATCAAATCAAATTCCTCCAGGTGGATGTAAATTAATTGAAGCCTCCCAAACTACCAATATTATACTCCTGGGAAAATGATTCACATTATTTCTCCGATAATATCTAGCTTAGAAGCTTTCCAGAATTAATCCCAGAAAACAATCGGCTCGTGTGTTGACGTCTAAAGGACAATAAATCGGAAAAAGAGCCAAGAACAATAGAAAGCGTACGATGAAACCTGTAATAAAAACTCTTGATGTATCATGATGGTTTTGGGGAAAGCAACCGCGCAGGATGCGGTGAAGAATATCGTGCTACCATCAAAAGAAATGACTGGGTACAGTGCATTGTTTGCAAACAATGGTCGCACGATACGAGCAGATATGCAATCACCCACCCTAAAGTGCCATAATTTTTAATATGTCACCCAAACATTTATACATTTATTTTTGTTTATTTTTTGTTTTTACCTCGAAAGAAAAGCTCTTTTAATTTTGAAAATATTAAAGAAACAACAGAGGTGTACTAATCTCACCCATTCATCTACAAATGGTGGGAATAATATCTAGGGCCATATAATGTTTAACAATTTTTTAAAAATTTGAAAATGTTGAATTAGGAAGCAAATTCATAAAGTGCATAGTACGCACATCACCATTTTGTATTCAATATTGTTTCTCTATAAAACCGTCCAACCAATGCAAACAGGTATTTCTTTAAACAATGTATAAAATCTTTCTTACGATTTTTAGTTTAACCATTCGAACAATACATAATCTTACTATAACAATTATGGTTTCACTATAATTACTATATATATATAGTTTTGTGTAATTTCTACTTTTCTAGATTCCATGGGAAACTATATTTTCTTCGCTGCAATTACAAGATTGCTGTATAGTATTATACGGATGATGATGATATGGCTTAATGATTTACTTGATTATTACTTTGTACATAGAATTATGTGGTGACTATGTACACAAGAAATGATTTCGTGTAGTGGTAAATAATTCTTAATGACATCTTCCAATCAAATATGGTCTGGTAATTTAGCAAATTTACTTCCCGCCGTTATATACCATATCCATGTATATATATATAGCGCGCAGTTTATTCCACCTACAAGAAACTCTGCAACCTGTAAATTCAATTTATGTTTCACATTATTCTATCTATATGTTTAGTAATTAATTATTTCACATAATTCACCGTTTTATGTAGTTTTTTTTATGTATATGATTGATTGACATTTTACCAATCGGAGATACCATGTAATTTAAGTTTCAACAGCAGTATATACGCGATTTGTTTGGTTCTAATTAATAACCAAGTTTTATAGATATGATGAACATACGTCCATGTACATATATATACGAGTATACCTTAAAGTTCTCTTCATTCATATATACGTATGTCATTATTTATCATTGCCATTATTAATATATATTATTTTGGATTGTATATGTATATCATTTTTAGTTTTGTTAAAACAATCAATCATACTTATGTGAAATAATTAATTATTTCAATTAAAATTGAATCAAACATATAACAACAGCATTGGAAAAAAATTAAAACTTTGTATGTATAGCATTAATAAAACTAATTTTGCAAAAGTTTAAATTTTCAAATTTTAATTGAAAATTTTAATAATAAATGAAATAGATAATTACAAATAAAATATACATTTTACAATTTTAGAAATATTAATTTATAGTTCAAAAATTGGAGAGGTATAGCATTAGTTTTAAAAACCGATTTTTTTATATACATATATACGGATATCCTGTTATATATATACATAATCATATTCATAAATCATCATGTTGAGTTTGATATGTAAGATGATGGATCTCTATTAAATTTGTAAATCAAATATATAATTTGTGCTCAACATAATTTCAAATCAATCACAAACTTTATTCACATGTAATTGTATATTTTAAAAATTAATGTACATTGCGGATAAATCAATTTTTTTTGTATCAAATTTTCTTCAAACGCATCGAAGATGTGGCCAAAATTTGATTCACGACTGGAAGAAAAATTGATCGAGAATTATGTGGCAATAATTTCATGAATAGTAATAGACCTAAAGATAGATCGCGATCTCGATGAAGGTTGCAATCTCGGTCTCGTTCGCGTTCTCGTCCTCGGTCACGTTTCTCCACAAAATAATATGAGATATGGTAACAAATGTACGTATATGAAATTTGTCCTAAATCTATCCTAAAACCAACAAAAACAATGTCTTCTTATATGTGTTATTTTTATCATAAGAACAATCAAATTTGGTACGACGAAAACATGATTTTCTGAATTTTTTTTGGAAAATTCAAGGAAGCGGACACCATTATGATGCATATACCAAGAAATGTTAAGGTCTAAGCTATCCGAAAAATATTTCAATTTTGGAAAAAGTAGGGGATTAGAAGGTTTAGGAGAACCAAGCTTGGTATGACCTCATGTTTTTATCGATTATATATATATATATGATTTTTTCTAATTTTCCTGGGGATATCCTAGAAAGCGGACACCATAATGTCGCATATACCAAGATGACCTAAGGTCTGAGCTATACGAAAAATATTTCAATTTTGAAAAAAGTAGGGGATTAGGGGGTTTAGGACAACCAAGTTTGGTATGATTTGATGTATCCTGATAATATGATTTTTCCTAATTTTCTTGTGAACATTCTAGGAAGCGGACACCATAATGACCAAGATATCTTAAGGTCTAAGCGATCCGAAAAATATTTCAATTTTGGAAAAGTATTAATTATTGTGATTATGGTGTCCGCCTCCTAGGATTTTCCCAAGTAAATTAGGAAAAATCAGATACATAATCGATATAGATGAGGTCATACCAATCTTGGGTGTCCTAAACCCCCTAATCCCCTACTTTTTCCAAAATTGAAATATTTTTCGGACAGCTTAGACCTTGAGACTTCTTAGTATATGCGTCATTGTGGTGTCCGCTTCCTAGGATTTTCCCAAGAAAATTAGGAAAAATCATATAATCGATATACATCAGGTCATACCAAACTTGGTTGTCCTAAACCTTCTAACCCCTACTTTTTCAAATTGAAATGTTTTTTGCATAGCTAATACCCTCTAACCTCTACTTTTTCAAAAATTGGAATATTTTTCGCATAGCTTAGACCTTAGGGCATCTTGGCATATGCGTCATTATGGTGTCCACTTCCTAAGAATTTCCCAAGCAAATTAGGAAAAATCAGATATATAGTCGATATACATATGAGGTCATACCAAACTTGGTTGTCCTAAACCCCCTAAACCCCTACTTTTTCCAAAATTGAAATATTTTTCGGATAGCTTAGACCTTAAGACTCCTTAGTATAAGCGTCATTATGGTGTCAGCCTCCTAGGACTTTCCCACGAAAATTAAGGAAATCATGTATATTTCCTAGCAAATGTTGGTTCCTTTAGTTAAAATTCGTTATATCGAGATAATCTACATTGCACACTAACACACATAAACGAAAATTGTTTTTGTTGTGTTTTAGTACAATTTAAGGACAAACTTCACCCGTCAATATAGAATTGTGAAGTTTGTCCTAAAAAATCCTAATTTTTTTTTTTTTTTTTTTTAGGACAGATTTAGGACAAAATTCACGTGAATAACAAATATTGGTACGACCAAAAATGTGGTACCCATGCAAATAGATGTATTAAGCCATGCATTTTATTTTACAGGCCCACTGACCGCCGGCGAATCAAACAATATTCATTCAAAAAACTCGCTTACTCACGGGTAGATTCATCGAATCACAATACCCTGAGAATGAGCAGATTATTCCTTTACGATAGTATAGGAATAATCTGAATTTTTTAATTGACACTGGAGCTGACTTATCAGTAATCCCTGTCAAACAATTTCTAAATCTAAAGTTTTTCAATAATTCAACGCCTATGGCACGATACTCAAAAGTATCCGGCCCTAATTGCCGAGCCAAACTATAATTTACCAGTTAAACATTCCATATGGTACAACATATAGTCGCTGAAGGACATTTATCAGTGTCAAGACCACGAAGCCTAGATTCGGTTCACCATAAATCTGCACTAACCGAATTCCAGCACATGGTGGAATTAGGAATTTGCCGGCCATCGGCATCTTCTATTTCTTGCCCATTACATATGTTCAGAAAAAAAGACAACGAATGGAGCCCATGTGGGGATTACCGGCGACTTAGCATTGTTACTACGCCGGATCGTTATCCTATTCCCCACATACAAAATTTCTCCATGTACTTGCATAGATGCAAAATCTACTCCAGGATCGATCTTATTAGAGGTTATCACCATATTCCCGTTGCACCTGAAGAAAAAAGTCACTCATGGTTTAGACTTAGTTTTCGTCTATATTGACGATATTTTAATTGCTTCACAATCTGAAGAACAACACAAACTTCACTTGGATCAACTATTCCAAAAGTTAATGGAGTTTGATTTAATGGATTAAGGATTAATGCCATTAGGAATTTCCCACCTCTCAATTCAATTAACGGCATTCAGCGTTTCGTTGGTATGATTAATTACTACCATATCGGTTTATTCCGAAACTTGCTGAAACACTTGTCTCTATTCACTCGCACTTGGCTTGTCTTGATAAAAAGCCCAAGAAGCCCAAGAACTTTTCTTGGCCCGAGGAATGCCAAATGCATTAGCCTCGCTGAAGAGTTATTTGTCCAACATTACTCTATTAGTACATCCGCTGGACGCTTCAAAGTTCAGTATTACGACTGATGCATCGAACTCTGCCATTGGAGCGGTTCTGCCACAGCTTAATAATAATATTTGGGTACGATATTTGGATCTATAAGTCGATATTAGAAATAAAAGCTCATTTATTGGAATACCAAAACGCCAAACAAAAGATTCACATTAAGCAACATCAAGGGGTGGTCAATTTTGTCCGACATTTATTAGTTGGAATCGACTAGTGTTAATTCGACCACCATTTATTTGTCTATTAATGGCGACGGTCAAATTACCCACGATTTTGCATTTGACGAAAATGTCTTTAAATCTCGTCAATTTTCCGGCTAAGATTAGATGCACAACTGACTGTACAATTGACCGACATTTGACTTATTTCGTCCCTAATGATCGAATAGCCTATTATCAGACATTCTACGGTCATAAAACCAAAAATTGTTTTACGGGTGCTATACCGCGATAATTCTCACACTTCAAGCGGTTTCCCTTCTTGAAGGTGGGGCATATCACGGCCACTTTCCATTCGTCGAGCATTTCTTCGGTTCGCAATACTAAGGTTTCTTCGAACATGTCGAGTTTCATCAGAATCTGTCATGGATTGGTATAGTTCCGTTCCAGTTGGCCACATTCTCTAACTGTAGACATTTTATAAATCCATTTTAATCGAATTGGTTAGTTCTATTCCAGTTTGACATAATGTTTTATATATACTTTTCTGTACACTTTTAGAAAATTTCTAGAAAATCATGAAACCGCTTAAAATCTCTGGTGTCGATGAACAATTATATTCACCGGTGTAGAATTGCGTAGTTCACAATGTCAATCGAAACGAATATTTATTAGCCCTTGATGGATGGCTCGGCGAATTCAATAAACGTCACGGATTTCGAATTTTTTTCTGGTGAAAAACTATCCTGTAAAGTTGATACTGCTACTTCATTTACAAGTAATTTCAAAAGGATCATTGCAGAAAATGGGTTGTTACCGTTATGTCGTGTGTAAATGCAACAGAGCCACATAAACTCGAAATAAAGATGATTGAAAAAGCCAAAAATCGAAACACATTGTATTACAAATCATCAAAAACTCGTTGGTATAATTCTGCGCTCATCAATTGATTGTGCAACAAACTATTCATCCCTCAAGCTTCTCGACATTTGGAAACTAAAGGATTCCGAGTAAAAGCAATATTGTTGGTGGATAATGTCACCTGCCATGGCACAGCAAACAGTTTTTCCGACATATAGATATCTTCAAGGCTATCTTTTTGCCACCTAACAATACCCCCTCACGTTGCAGCCGCTTGACCAAAACCTCATAAAATCCCTTAAACAGCGGTATCGAAAGCATCTTCTAGTAACCATTGTAGCCCTATGTGGCCATCAAAATAACCATTGCGTTTTTCATTGTTGAAGCCTGGAATGAACTCCCGCAGTCACTTTTCAAAAGTTCATCTAAACAGATATGTTTTCATCGATTGACGAAATTGAATTCAACATACCAGCCGATTGTTTTACGGAAGAACTGAGCAATTGGTGGCAACGAGAGAAACGTGGCTTTTGAAAATAAGCTTTTAAAACAAGCTTTATTTAAAATATTTTTATATTTTTATTTTTTATCTACTAATTTGTGCGTTGATGGATAAATATTGTAATATTTAGCTAACCTACAGGATTTTTTATACGTATTTAATTCTTAAAACTTTCACAAAATTACAGAGATTACAATTACTATATATGTATATAAATAAATAATTTTGAATTTCTCAATAGTTTTTAATAAACTTAACACACCACATAAATAATATGACAATCGCAAAACTGACGATTCATGTGTATTTCAAACGTCAATATTCCGTCAAAAATCAGTGCTGGGATGTTCTATCATCACTTCGATTCGCTTCGATAGACATTTGTGTCTCTTTTTTTACGAACAAAATTGCGCTCCATTGCGTTTTTTGAATTACGTTTTGTCTATTGCGATCTCAGCCTGTTAGAATAAATTTGCAAACTATCTCTTTTTCATCTTTTCACTTGCCATCGAAAATAAAAATATTGGTGATATTTTATCGAATGAATTTATAGAAATAGAATCGAGTAGGCTATGATCACAATATAAATTGCGAAATAGAATACAATTTTTGGTGCTGCCAGATAATTCAATTTGTCGTGTCACGTCACAGCGAGCGACTAATGTGGTGTTCTATATGATTTTTCAAATCAATGTAAAATTTATGGTTCAACTAGAACAAAAAAGTATATTGATTTGCTTTTATGTTGGTATTAGTGATTTATAATTTTTTTTTTTTTTTTTTTTTTTGACGTTTAGATATGTCATGAATCATAGCATCATTTGTGGTTTGAGCTTCAAAGCAATAAGAGTGAATTTTATGTGTTTATCAAAAGATTTTAGTTTTTTAATTAAAAAATATTTAATTATGCATCAAGTGATCGAAGAATTGTTGAAATCGTCTTCCTCGTTGTCGGACGATTTTTTGATGTGTTTGTCTTCATCAGATGAAGATGATTTTTTGAAGATGCCTACTGAATTATTTCAGAGATCCTCAAGAAATCGTGTAAAGAATTTTGTACACGATGTAGTGGCGAAATATTCAGATGAAGAAGTGAGTTGTGTTTATAGTTTCGTCGTAATTTTCGAGTAACTCGAGCCACTGCTAACAAGCTTATTGAAAAATACGGAAACTCGGAATTCTACAGTAATTACAAATCGGGAAGGATTTGCCGAGTCTCAATGTTTATCATTTTTATGGTTTGCTGGAAATAAAGAGACTTACAGAGAAGTCGCCAATTTGTTTAACGTCTCCCAGTCAGCCGCTCATAGACACCTTACGAATTTCTTAGAATTCCTGTTCGATATATCGGACCAACATATAAAATTCCCAACAACAGATAATGAGAAGCTTGAAAAATCGGCAGCATTTGAGCAGATAATACAAAATATAATTTAAATTTCTGAGAAAATTCCACAGATATGCGGAGAACGATACCATATCCTTGGAGATACGGCCTATCCATTGAGGGAGTTTTTGTTAACGCCTTACAAGGATTATGGTAATTTGACACAAAAACGTGCCAAATATAATAAAAAACACTGCCAGACGAGAGTAAAAATCGAAAACGCTTTTGGGTTACTGAAGCAAAGATTATGGCAACTCGTACGTTTAGATTTTTTCCATGTTGAACGAATGTGCAAATTTGTGTTGGGGTTTTGCGTTCTGCATAATTTGTGTATAGAAGATGGTGATCTGTGGGACGAATTTGATAACAATTCGCGATAGAAGTTCCTGTCAAAGCTGCCTCTGAAGAAACTACATCAAACACGAGCGGGATGAACGAAAATGTAGAAGATATATCGGAAACAGTATTGAAATATTTAGGGGAACTGAAACGGAACACTATTGCAGAGACGTTGAATCATAGCATCATTTGTGGTTTGAGCTTCAAAGCAATAAGAGTGAATTTTATGTGTTTATCAAAAGATTTTAGTTTTTTAATTAAAAAATATTTAATTATGCATCAAGTGATCGAAGAATTGTTGAAATCGTCTTCCTCGTTGTCGGACGATTTTTTGATGTGTTTGTCTTCATCAGATGAAGATGATTTTTTGAAGATGCCTACTGAATTATTTCAGAGATCCTCAAGAAATCGTGTAAAGAATTTTGTACACGATGTAGTGGCGAAATATTCAGATGAAGAAGTGAGTTGTGTTTATAGTTTCGTCGTAATTTTCGAGTAACTCGAGCCACTGCTAACAAGCTTATTGAAAAATACGGAAACTCGGAATTCTACAGTAATTACAAATCGGGAAGGATTTGCCGAGTCTCAATGTTTATCATTTTTATGGTTTCCTGGAAATAAAGAGACTTACAGAGAAGTCGCCAATTTGTTTAACGTCTCCCAGTCAGCCGCTCATAGACACCTTACGAATTTCTTAGAATTCCTGTTCGATATATCGGACCAACATATAAAATTCCCAACAACAGATAATGAGAAGCTTGAAAAATCGGCAGCATTTGAGCAGATAATACAAAATATAATTTAAATTTCTGAGAAAATTCCACAGATATGCGGAGAACGATACCATATCCTTGGAGATACGGCCTATCCATTGAGGGAGTTTTTGTTAACGCCTTACAAGGATTATGGTAATTTGACACAAAAACGTGCCAAATATAATAAAAAACACTGCCAGACGAGAGTAAAAATCGAAAACGCTTTTGGGTTACTGAAGCAAAGATTTTGGCAACTCGTACGTTTAGATTTTTTCCATGTTGAACGAATGTGCAAATTTGTGTTGGGGTTTTGCGTTCTGCATAATTTGTGTATAGAAGATGGTGATCTGTGGGACGAATTTGATAACAATTCGCGATAGAAGTTCCTGTCAAAGCTGCCTCTGAAGAAACTACATCAAACACGAGCGGGATGAACGAAAATGTAGAAGATATATCGGAAACAGTATTGAAATATTTAGGGGAACTGAAACGGAACACTATTGCAGAGACGTTTTAACTAAACATTATTTTAAATTTGTTAATGGAACTAATACCAATACAAAACAAATGTCATTTTCTGTAGAAACGTCTCTAACGTCATTCTTTTGAAAATGAGTTTCTTCGTTGATTTATCGAACTACAGTGTTTTGCCCGACGAAAATGGTTTTGTTTACGAAGAAAATGGGTTAGCTTATTTGGAAAGCAAAACAAGTAAGTTTTAATTAAAATTCTATAATTTTTTTTAATTATAATTGGTTAATGTGTGTAATGTATTATATTTACAGCTGGACAACTGCTAAATGGTAATTATTGTGAGGTGTTGGAGGTTTATTCCAAAATGGTAACTGAGTCATCATGTGATAGAAATGTAAATACCACCGAGAGCGTATTACGAAAATGGACATTAGGACAAACTAAGTTTATATTAGCTTTGTATAGCGAACATTTTCCACATGTAGGCGCCATGAAGAAATTTCGCAACAAGAAAAGCTTGTGGAATTTCCTCTCTGAAGCTTTGGAGGAGTTCGGAGTAAAGTGGTCCGGACATCAGGTAGAAACGAGGTATAGATGCGTCATGAAGCGGACAAAAAAACAATCGAAAATAATAACACCAGCGGCGCGGTTTATTTCGAGTTCGGTTTTGAAGATGAGCTAGTACGACATAGTCACTCAGGACGATTCGCTAGAACCTGAGTTTAGATGCTAGGCCAAGATATTCACCCGTAAAAGAACGGTTTCGTCTTCATCGTCGAAGTAGGCTAAAGAACAGCGGTTAGGAATGATGTTGAAGGTAATCCAAGACAACGCGCGAAAGAGGGAAGAAGCTCGGGCATTACGCCATGTCGAAAAAATGAAAATGCTTCACGAAATAAAAGACAATTTAAAATTTTTTTTTTTCTTAAAAGTATATGTACTTATTGATTTTTTTTGTTAAGTAAAATGTATTTATTGAATGATCTACATCAATTTTTTTTGATGGATTTTGGCAAATAGAAAACCACATAAGAGAATACGAATTTATATTTGAAGTGTTGTGACAGTAGTCGTGTCGAATAAAGTGACACGACTAAGGGAATCGGGGTGTAACATCAATAATATTATTGATTAATTCAACGTCGCGGTAGAATGGGCAATCTTCTGAAGAAAACTAGCTTCCAAGCAGCGAACTTTTCTTTCTATAGGTAGAATCAGAAAAAAAAGCTGTACTTAAACTCCTGGATGTGATCTACTCTTAACAAAACACTTTTCTCAGAATTGGTTCAATAGAGTTGCTTATATGGATAGCTTACTGTATAATGTGTATTGGAATGTAAAATATAAAACTTTGAATTTTGACCTTTCTAGTTAAAAATTAAGGCGTATGAAAACAATTTCGAGAAAAAAAATGAATCTCATTGAAATTATTATTACTCGGGTACAGTACAGTATTACTCGAGAACAATATCAAAAGACACATAAATCCAAGTAAATATAATGAAAACTTCCTGCTTTTCTGAAAGCTGGAAAATTTCACAAATCATATTGGTTCCAAAACCAGGTAAAAATGAAACTATAAAGTTAACTAATACCGTCCAATAATCATACTGCCAACACTATCTAAACTCTTCAAAAAAAAAATGTCCAACAAAAAACAAATTCTTTAAAAGATTCCGGCTCATCAGTTCAGATTTACAGCAGAATTCGAGTTTATAAAGTCGTATAAGACATCAGGAACTCATTTATAGAACAAAAAAAAAAGTACTGTTCAGCAGCATATTTAGACATCGCTCGGGCTTTATATATCGCGGTGAACTTTTACGTAATAATCAAAATTTATCTGCTTAATCGAAAATCTCGGTGCTTCAAGAATTTTGCAAGAACATCAGAATTCTGTTGATTGAAACAAAATTGGCAATATGACTAAAATATAAAATTTCACAACTCCTCAAACACTTCTCTTGTCAAAAAAAAAGTCACATATTACATTACAACGATAATGTGGGAAATATGATCATACAGTGCATATAGTTATGATCGCAAAACAATCGCACCCACAAAAATTCAGTTATACATGTATACATATGTACATGCACACGAAGACCGCACAAGCAAAAAAAAAAATTTCAAACCGTCTTAAATATGTACGTATAATACACTTAATTAATAATTAACTTCATTGACATGACATGAAAGCGGTACAAAAAAGGGTAGTCATCCATAAACAATAACAACAACAAAACTATAACAATAGTACATATTGTAATAATAATAGTTGGTATTATTATTAAAAATAATAACAATTTTGTGGTTTTCCAATTTTTGTAACAAAACTTGCGATAGCAGCATATTATATTATTGCCACAATCGAACACAAGTGAACCAATTCCACATAACACGAATATGTAACAGCTGATGTGTGTAGAAATTTTTTTTTTATTATTTTCCAATAACAATAACAAATTATTATTAATTATAAACAATACACAACCAATTACTATATAGTGTGTGTGTGTGTGTGTGTGTGTGTGTGTGTGTGTGTGTGTGTGTGTGTGTGTGTGTGTGTGTGTGTGTGTGTGTGTGAAAATCGGTTGTATTTTTAACGGAAGTTTAGCCCAAACATACATATTTGTAATTTAAATGTATGAACCACACACCACCCTTCAATATATCAGTTATATGTATAATACACTGATTGGTAATAATTTTATCCGCAAATATCCTTCCGGTAATGTACGTATATACTCGTATACTGCGCAAATCAAACTGATTTTCTATTTAGACAAACAATTTCCTAAAGATTTTGCCGCTTATTAAATTACATATATACATATACAAATATATATACAGGATCAAGAAATAAGTTTTAACCCTATCATGCCCGTAATCCGTATGTATACACAAAAATTTATTTAATTTTCCTTAATTGTTTACTTATCTTATTGTTTTTTTTTTTAATCAAGTTTAGTTTTATGCTGTTTGAGATTTAATTTGGGATCTATCTCTCTATGGATATGGATACAATCATTTAGTACAACAACAACCACAAAAATTATGTTGATTGCAATTACCAGAGTTTTTATTTTTTGTCTATAATTTAATTCATTGGTTCTGTCAATATATATATACAAGTACCTATACTAGGATCTTCTTGCGGTTATTCATCTTGGGAGTTACGCTGCATGCTAAAAATTTGTTTAAATTCGAAACTAAATCGAATTTAACCAATTAATTGATTAGGGCTTACCAATAATTGTTCCTAACCTCTAATCACAGTTTCGCCCACACTATACCATTACACCACCAATTAATTTTAATTTAACCGCACATAATCACTAATAATCCAATAAAAGGGTTTAAAGTTGAAACCCAAAACATATAGTATCTTGGGTGGTATATATATGTTCTGTCCCCGCATCCAACTCTTTGAAACAATAACTCAATTTCGACTTAACTATAAAACTTAAACAAAAACCACAAGTTTTTATTTTTTTTTGTCTTACATTTTAGTTTTCTTATATTCTGGGTACGTATCCATAATAAACCAAAAAAAAAACCAAACCAAATGATTTATCACAAGAAAATCCGTAACAAAACCAACCAACAAAAAAAATTATCATATTTTTCATAAAAACCAAAAGTTTATGATGGTAGTCAAAAATGTAATGGAAATTTTCGTTTACGTTGTCTTCGTCTTCTTACTATTATTTAAGATGAAAATTCGGGAATTTTATATCATAAAAATTATCTGCGTTATAGATGACCTTAAGATTTATATATGTGGTCCATTTCAAGTGGTTGGCACTGGTTAAATTTAGTATATTCGGGTTTAAATTTGTTTTGTACGTTATAGCGTAGAACAAATTCATGGGCCATGGGCCGAGCCATCTACCATTATACAGTATTTCAAGTTGGCATTAAGCAAATAATGGGGGGGGGGGGGAGGCAGGGGGCAAAATCCCCGGGCCACTTTTAAACTTTTCTCAAGTAAAAAAATTAACAAAAAAAAAATCATTTATAAAAGCAAAATTATTGCCTTTATCGCGTTGAAAAAATAATAAAATGAACTGCATGTGAATATTATAAAAGTCAGTTAAGCGCCTCTCTCGCGAAAAAAATGGAGTAAAATGTATTACATGTAACCCACTGAGTTGAATATTCGTACTTCATATCAGAGATGTAACCATTAGATGTTAAACGTCAAACCGAATAAATGTAATTTTTATTTTATTCGCAGATTTAAGATAAAATAAATATATTAAGCAAATAAAAAAAAATCTAAGGTAGGTTTCCAATCAATCAATCTTCGTATGAAAATATATCGTGAGACGTACACTTTCTATACTATGCAGCAAGTGCCATAATATTTTTTTTATATTGCAATCCGATTTATGCCACTATCACAATGTTTTCAATTTTATTAAGTCAAATTTCAATACGTGCCGGCAGCCTGAGCTCGTTCGAATCGTGTTGCAAATTAAATATTCCTTTTTATATTGGTTTAAAACGCACGTATTTTTTTTAATAAATAACAACCCATTAAGAATGAAAAGGCATTTTGAAAGCGGCGCTATAGCAAGAGACAGGAAAAAAAATTGGAGGAAAATGCTGTTAATAAACTGAAACCCATTACGAGCTTTTTTGACACAGTGCGCGAACACATGATATTGGTGAAAGCGAGCAAAATATAAATTTAGGGACGGAAAGCAATAACCTTCATATCGATGTTGGTGTTGAAATACAAGATGCTGTTAATTTTAATTTTTTTTTTCATATTACGACTGAGTCTTGTATACCCATTTAGTAATTTACATTGCATAATACAGTATTTTGAATAGTCGGCGTAATCAAGTGATTATCCCCATAGTGTAACTCCTCCCTCAGATTTTTCGCCACAGTAAGTCTACTGACCTCCTGGTCGCGATAAGTCCAGTGGTTTGGTTCTTTGCAGTCATCTTGTTGGAGATGTAGTCAGCATACAGCGTATGTCCAGATTTTGATGCTGGTGCAGACGTTGTAGGTGTTTTGTTGCATGATGCTTAATTTAATCCGCGACAAGCTCAATCTTGAGATCTCGATGGAGTTTGTCGTTTCGAATGTACCACGGTGCATTAACAATATATCGTAGGATTTTATTTTGAACTGTTTGTATGATTTTGATATTTGTCTTCTTGGCACACCCCCAGAGTTGGCTACCATATGTCCATACAGGCTTCAGAATTTGTTTGTATAACAGAGGCTCAAAGACGAAAAGTTGAAGTCATCATGGGCAGTGATGCTAAGCGCATCACTCAATCTGGGGAAGTACAAATATCAACAGGCGAGGTGAGTTACTACTTGATTTTATTTATAGTACTAACCTAAATATATGTAATATCGGGTGCAAGCCAACCTTCATTACTAAAAATAGACAAGAAGTGCTAGACATCACACTTGTCTCAGATTTTATTAAGGAGAAGGTATTGAACTGGATGTGTCCGAAGACCATTCCTTTTCTGACCATTGTTATCTCCAGTAAGAAGTGGATACAAAACCCACTAAAAAACCATCCTTCAGGAATAGGAGGAAAACTGATTGGGATTGCTTTAGAACCATTCTGGGTAATTCATCGCAGGTACCGGTTCCAAACCCACCTACACAGGAGCTTGATGTTCTAGTAACCAAGCTATCTGATACTTTTAACAAAGCCATGTTAGGTACATGTCCTATCAGTAGGCCTTTGGGTAAGTCTCGGCCACCCTGGTGGTCGAGAGAACTCCAGTTTACTCGTATAAAATGAAGGAAATTGTTCAAGAAAGCGACGAACTCAAATGTTGCTGCAGATTGGGACAGTTATAAGGAAGTCCTTAAAACCTACAAGAGACCTCGGAGGCTGCTAGGCTACGCAAAGTACTATGTTCCAGTCCTTCCATTCCGAGTAATCAAATAGAGGCTTACATTAGAGGCTCAATCAATCCGGGCGAGCTGTCGGGATCCCAACACGCATATTGTAAGGGACGATCGGTGGAAACAGCTCTCCACTCCATTAAAGGTCCGATTTAAATCACTTGAATATAAGGAATTTTCAATGGTAACCTTCTTGGATATAGAGGGGGCCTTTAGCAAAGTCAGACCGGGGGCAATCACTCGGGCCCTTGCGTGTCTGGGGGTAGGCGAGTCACTCAGAGACTGGATAGATCAAATGCTTAGAGGCAGGATCGAGACATCTTATCTGGGTGGAACGTCTGCCAGCAGATACGTGAGCAGAGGGACACCTCAAGATGGGGTTCTATCCCCCTTCTTTGGAACTTGGTCATAAATGACCTGTTACTAAACCTGGAAGGGCAAGGCTTCAAGGTGGTTGCTTACGCGGATGACGTTGCTATTGCGGTCTTCGGTATATATCCTAATACGCTGAGTGAGCGCATGCAGTGCGCGCTTGGCTACCTCTCTGAGTGGGCACGCGGCTGCGGACTGAACGCAAACCCACAGAAAACGGAGCTGGTCCTCTTTACCAGGAAGCACAAACTTCCTCAGTGTGACCCGCCAACATTAAATGGTACTCGCTTGATCTTTACGGATAGAGCGAAATACCTCGGACCGCTTTTGGACAGCAAGCTAAGCTGGAAACCAAACATCGTAGAGAGAGTAAATAAAGCTACTATAGCGCTCTACTCCTGCAGAAATGCCATTGGAAAGAGATGGGGTATGGAGCCCCACATAGTACAGTAGCTCTACGTCTCAGTGGTCAAACCTACATATACTGCTGTATGGGGTTGTCGTCTGGTGGCCAGCGTTAAAAATTATGCCCAACCTTAAACTAGTGATGAAAGTCCAAAGAACGGCTTGCTTGTGTATAAGTGGGGCTCTCAGGAGCACACCTACTTAAGCTTTGGAGATTCTCTTTCATCTTACTCCCTTGGATATTGCGGCCGAGCAGCTTGCATCTTGCACAGCCATTCGGCTCAAATCCATATCTATGTGAACCTGTAACAATATAGGGCACTCGTCTATCCTATGCAACAGGGATATTCCGGAAGCTACCGACTACGCTATTCCTTTGCCAACTATTGAGATGAAATTCCAAACTGAGTTTCCCACCAGAGAGGACTGGGTGAACGAAACGGTTATGTACAATGAGGCACTAAGCTTCTTCACGGATGGCTCAAAAAGGGATAGAGAGGTTGGCTGCGGGGTATTCTGTGAGGCACTAGAGGTTAACCTCTATTTCCGTCTTCCCGACTTTTGCAGCATTTTTCAAGCTGAACTGATCGCGATAATGGAAGTCACGGACTGGTTGAAGTATAATGTAATATCTACGAGGGTTATTCGCATTTTTACGGACAGCCTGGCTGCTATTAAAACGCTACAATCATACTCCCTGACGTCGAAAGTAGCCGAGAACTGTCTGGCATTTTTAAATGAGATGGCTGATCAGTTCAACATCCGCTTGACGTGGGTGCCAGGGCATTTCAATATCGCAGGGAATGTAATGGCAGCTGAGTTGGCCCGCAAGGGAACAGTAAAGATACCGCTTGCTTCACGTAAACTGCTTCTTCAGGAAGAAGCCATAAAAGAAACGAACGTCAGATGGTCTAACGCCAGTTCCTGTGTAATAACCAGGCAGATCTGGCCTGGACTTGACCGGCCCAGATCAGGCCAACTAATATCGTTTCGACGGCACCATATTGATATATGGTCATGGGAGCTATAACGGGACATTGTCTCATTGGGATACATGTGAGCAGACTGGGTGTCCCAGCCCACGATTTCTGCCGCAACTGTGGTGATGAGGAGGAGGAAAATGTGCTACATCTGCTCTGTACCTGTCCTAGTCTAGCGTACAGCAGAACAAAATTTATGGGAATTTCCCCTTTGAACGACCTCTCGGATCTTAGTAAACGGGACTTTAAACGCTTCGTGGTAAGCTCAGGGTGGTTTAGCGAGTGAAGAGGAGGAAACTCGAATTCGGTACAGCTACGGACCAATTTTGTATCTATGCTAGTCCTTTAGGACGGCCACCCTTACCTAACCCAACCTAACCTACAATATTAAAGCGAAATCCGCAGGAAAGCCTCAAGTCTGTTCAAAGTAACGTAAATAACCTCCGAAAATCCAAAATCAGCCTAACGACTGTTTGAAGACGGCTTCATGCAGCTAATGTGAAATCGTACGTAATGAAAAAGAAGCCTTTTATAAGCTCTCGTAATAAAGAAAAGCGATTGAAGTTTGCACGGCGTTATTTAACTAAGCCCGTGGAATTTTGGCGGAACGTATTATGGACCGATGAGTCCAGCTTCAGTTTAGACGGAACCTACGGCAAAAAATATTACTATTCTACTGCAAAAGAAAAGGATGCATGCAGCGTTATCATGCCAACTCGCCATAGTGGAGGAGGAAAAGTGATGGTATGGGGCTGCTTGTCATATAACGGCGTCGGTGATCTGATTTTGTTGCCTGGAAAAGTAACATCCAGTACTTATTTACACGTACTCAATGATAATGCTCTGGTTTCCGGGTGTAAAGAGATTCGGGCCCCACTTTATTTTGCAGCAAGATAATGCACCAATTCATAAGAGCAGAATGAACATGACATTTTTACGTGATTTGGATCAAGAAACCATTTGTTGGCCACCTCTAAGCCCAGATTTAAATCCGTTGAAGAATCTATGGCATTACATAAAGCAAAAAATGACAATTGCTATTGGGTGTCTCCCAAGTGAAACTTTTGCCGAAATAAAAACTATTTGGGAATGGAGAGAATACTTCATACTGAGTAGAACGATTTTTAGATTAAAATGAGATCCCTCTTGTTTTTCGTTAATTTTTTTGTCAGGTACAAACAAATGTGGCGAGGACTGTATTAAAAAAAAAGCCCATAAACAATATTCAGTTGACTCATGAGTGCTGGCATATAGCGAAAAATCCTTTTTACTAATTAATTAATTATTGTTATATTTATATATGATAAAATGTTGTTCATTCTGATTTTTAAAATGATTTGTGTACCTCGTAAAATTGCCTTCAAATTGTAATCAATATTAAAATTTCAATAATTTCTTTCAAGTTTTATTCGAAACCGATTTTAACTTTTCCTTTTCAATTTTATTCATATGATTTGACAAAGCTTGTTGAAAATTCCTTGCCAAGTTGCCAATGTTCAAATTTATTTTAATTCCATTGGAACCATCACCATTTGTGGTCGAATTCACCTTGCGTTATACTATTGATGCATATACATATATACACGATTGGATGTACCACCGTTCATATTGTAATAAAATAATAAATATTTATGCTAAAAGGGGCCAGCATAATTTTTTTTTACTTTGACAATAACCCAAAAAAAATAAAAATAATAAAAAAGATAACAACTCTGATATGCTCTCTTGTGGCTATAACCCATACAAGAAAAATGTACACATAATCTGACATGTGTATATGCATGTATCATCTAATATATAACAAAATTCGGTTAGCCTTTGAAAAATCTAAGAAGAATACCAATGGTATAAGACTAACAACAGTAAAAAAAAATGGTTTTGATTTTATTTATTTTTTTTTTTTTGCAATACATAATACAATTTCTTTTATCGTGCAGTCACGTATATTTGCTATAATCTTTGATACAAATCTTACAAAAATATATAACTGCAGTGGCGCCAATTTAAAATTTCTTTCATTTCTTGCGATTATTATTGTTATTGTTGTTGTTTTTACTTCTGTGGAGTCATCTCACATAACATGTATATGTATATACGTATATACCAACCAAAATCGGTGTGTGGCTCCGCGTGTATCATACATAAATACAACGTGTATCTTATTTGAAGCGTGTATATATTGTCGCATCAAAATGTTAATTACGAGATAAAATTTACAGCATTCAATTTCACATTCACAAAAACAACAAATACACGTATGTATGTAGGTATGTAATAAAAAGATAATACACAAGGACATTCATTATATCCAAGTGCGATGAAAAAAGTACTCAACCATTTATTTTTGTCATCCATCCTATATTATGTGTACATATACACATATCCTTGATGATGAAATTGTTAATAAAAAATTCATTGGGCAAATGTTTGTTTTGCGAAGAACTTTAAAAAGCTTACGTAAAATATATCCATTTTCTTGTCGCACATATGCATATGTATAGATATATTATACAGGTCTATTTACGTTTAATAAAAAGAAAATGGTATAGTTCTTAAGTAGCCAATCATACAAGAGTTTTTCTTTTATACATACATATATGTATTCATCCTAAATAGAAACAAAAGGGTATGTTTGCTTTTAATTTTTGTTACCCAGTATTCATTCAAAATATCCTCTATTCATCGGCATCAAATTGTATAAAGATGAATATAAGAATTCTAAACACTTCTTATTCTTTTGTTTTGCTAAACGACAACATCAACAACAAAAAACTCAACACGGTATGAAACGTTTGATGATGACATGACACAAAGAAAGGGCAATTCTATATCTTACAATAATTATTCTCTAACTATATATAAATAGAACAATGTGCGTGGTATCATCATCATTATTATTATTCGAGTATATTGTGAAATAGCCTTTATGTGATTTAACAGCATCATCATCGTCGTCATGATCCGATTCCTTGAGCCATGGATACTGTACAATACAAATATTCCCATCGTGTATGTTGATAATATTTTTGGAGTTTATATTTTTTTCCCGCAATGCTAACCTGAACAACCATCCTCTTATTTTCTTCTCCTCAACAATAATTTAATTTTTTGACCTCCTATGGATAAAATTATCGTCCTTATACTCTTCTTTGGCTCAAACTGCATAATTTCTTTATTGACATATGATTAAATATAGGTGCACGCCCTTGTTTTAGTAGAACAGTTAAATTATTTACCAAACATTTATTAACAGTATTTTTAAGCCTCTATTCCATTGTGAAAAATTTACTGTCAGCAAAACCAAAATGGGATAAAAATATAGATTTGCTGGTGGTGCGAAAGAAACAAAAAACTTCTTCAGCAAAATTTTACTGGAGAGAAAAATGTGTTTGTGTTAGTGTGTTGCCATAATTTATTATAGAAAAGTATCAAGTTGAGTATTTTTTATGGCAACATTTACACACATCGACATAAAAATTGTGTGCGGATACGAAATTTTTTTCACACACACACATGTTTGGATATTTTTATGGTCAAATGTTATTTTGTTGTACATTTTTTTTTAATATTTCAGACATTATAATAATAAATTATTATTATTATTATTATTAATTATATTACAATAAATTATTTATTATGTAATAGCATATGAATAAATGAATAAAATTATGTTCGCACTCTAGACAAAAAAAAAATTATGAAATTTGTTGGTTATGTTACAGAAGCTGTCATAAGTTTCGCTATAAAAAAAAAACTACTATCTCTGTCACACTAATGGAATTTTTTCTTTTCTTTCTCCTTTCATTATGGCAACAAAAAAATGTTGTCAGTAAATTTTTCACAATGGAATAGAGGCTTTACTCTATATAAAAATTTTAATGTATACATTTGAAAAACGGAACTGTAAGAACTGTGTCAATTAGTTAAAAATATAATTAAAAATTAAAATTTTGACTGGAAAATCAAATTTTTTGATTTATTTGCTCATTTTAACATGAACAAAAAAATTTCAATTTTTAATAAGTTTTTTGACTAATTGACTCTCGGCCTTAATTTATATTCAAATTTCTCGTTTCAAAAAACACGCCCCTTTTTCTCTCTTGAGTTGAAATATTCTTAACTTTTAGCAAAAAACTCGCAAACGACCAACTTAATCACACAAAAATTCTCTCAGAGAGAGAGAGATCGGATTTGATTTCCTAGGATTTGGAAACCGATCTGGTGTACAAGCCCTTAGTCTCATTCGTATGAGAGCGATATAAATTTAAATTTGGTCGACGCTACATTTTGTTTTGTGTTTTTTTAATTCAGTTACAAACATGGCGTTGACCAGAGAGCAACACATTATAATATTTAAACTTTTGGATCAAAGTGGTAGTTTTTCTGTGCTACGAAAAAAGTGACAAGACCAATATTTTTCTGTCTCGATAGAAATGGGAAAACCATAAGAAAATCGAAAACTACATCAAGTCAAATCATCAAGTTCTCCTGTTTTTCAGGTGTCAAATAGAATTAAAATTTAGTAACATATTCACTATTTTTGGATTCTGCTTGACAGTTTTTAATGGTGGCTACAGAGTCTGAGTCCGATGTCGAGCTGTACGATCACGATACTGCTAGTCTCGGTAGTCCCAGCTCCGACATCCAATCAGAAACTGAACTAAACAACGAATAAAAAAACCAGACGCACAGGCAAACGTAGTCGACAGCGTCTGCAGAGGAAGCTCTCAGGGCTTATGCTTGGTTCGATTATTGAAGAGTCGAACGCGTATTTCAACTGGTACCATTCCAGAGGTGTTAGCCAAAAAATAACGGGCGTTGGCTCAGATCGTCGTTGACGTAACGATCAGGGAATTCTGCGTGCGCGACAATAATGCTAACATTTCGCTGGATGAGGTCAAGTTTGGGATTTTTTGTGACGTTTTGAGACACCGCATTCCTGATGCTGCTATCTAGCTGATGGCGTCTTCATCTGTAAATGCGCCAACGAAGAAACTTGCCAAACGTGCCCAAACTAGGTGATTTTTTGAGTGGTTGTCAGTTTTCAGTTGGTGACCCTCCAAAACAGCTCATCATTCATACGTGGATGCGACAGTTATCCGACACAGATGGGAGGTTAACCGCCAATCGATTGTGTTCCGGGTCTGGATCGTCTTTGCAGTATGTACTTGAGAGGATCTTCTTTAAAATTATCTCAGGGCCTTAACGCTTTTATTATTTATTTCTTTTGCTGGTGTTAAATATGGCATCTATGCACAAAACAAAACAGATTAACTTGCAACAGAGCAAGTCAGCTTCATTTGAATTAAGGAAGTTGCTTGCTATCTTTATGATGGTTCTGTTTCTGGACTCAATACCTCTAGTGGTAGAATTATTTGTATAAGAATTCTGCGAAAACCAGAGCGTGCATTTATATCTGAAATAATGTTAACGCTTCTTTCATTGCAGAGTGTAGCTCGGCTGAACTTGCAGCTGCACGAATTACTATTGGTTATTTCAACTCCCACACTGAAATGGTGATTGCATCAGTGTATCTGCCTTACCATTCCATAAGACTTCCTCCTTCTGAGGAATTTACATACCTTGTAACATGTTGTAAGAATAAAAATATTACTCTATTAATGGGTTGTGATCCTAATGTACGAATGTTAACAACAACAGGGCTTCAACAGTTCCTCGGAACTTGATATCTTTACTGTTGGGTGTCAGCTAACTTTTGTCAACTCAGCTCGTAGTGAAGTGATTGACATCAGTATGAGTTCCATGTGTATTATACTGAGTTAATTTTAAACTGAAGAGTGACGAATGACATTCTCACCTCTAATCATAGGTGTATTTCTTTTAAATCAACCTTATAAGACCGTCCCTTAAACTTTACCTTACTGTTTGATTCTTTACTTGAATCACGTATATAAGGAAATTAGTTCAACTGTGGATATCGAGTTGCAGGCTTCTGTACTGTCGAAAGCAATGTCAACTGCATTCGAGATTTCGTGTCCACTTATCATTAATAATAAAACTCAGAACAAACATTTTTGGTGTTCTGATCTTAAAAGGGTAAGGAAAACCACTAAGAGACTGAAGAATAAAGCCAGAAGATCCAAACTTTAGGCTGACTGGGACAGCCTCCCAGATGCACAAAAGAACATCCTGGATTAATTTCTGTGAGGAAATTAATAGCTTACCTGCTATAGCTAGACTAACCAAATCCTTGCGTAAAAATAATAGGAGTAGACTTAAGTCACTTCGACTACCCAATGGTGAGCTTACTCCCTCTAAAAATGAAGTAGGTGAAATACTTCTTTCTACTCATTTCCCGGATTGAAGCACTGTACATTCCGACGATATTGTCGAAACCACTAACGTTGTTATTGAAACTCCCGATTGGAATTTAGCTTGCAGATTAATAAATCATGAGGTCTTACGTTGGAGTATAGTCTCTTTCGCACCTTACAAATGTGTTGGGCCGTGGAACTCATGTATTTAAACCATTACCGGAAATTTAATTTAACTTTTACAAATCATTCGAGGTTCTCACCAAACTTTCTCAAGCAAATATCTGAATCGCTAGCATTTTCTCAGATGGCTCGCTTTCTGAACAGGGTGCTGGCTTCGGTATCTGCTACCCATCGCTGGGTCTGAGAACTTCTGGCAGTTTTGGGTACTTACTGTACTATTTCTCAAGCGGAATTAATCGCGGTTACTCGCTGTGCCATTACAAGCTATTAATTTCGCGGTTAATGGTGAAGATATTATTTTCTGTACTGACAATAAATTAGTCCTCATCTGCTTAAATAATCCTTTGACCAACTCAAAACTGAATTTTTTTAATTTTCTGACAAGTAATAACAAAGTTACGGTCTTGTGGTTACATATGCGCATTGTGACATTGAAGGTAATGAAATCGTAGACAATTGGGCAAAAATAGGCTCACGTTCATGTTGCATTGCACCTGGAGCTGCCTTTAAATATAGTTCATTTAGATAATTTAAATTTATATTTTTTTTAAATTTATTTTAGTAATAGTTTTTTTAATTTGTGGGGTAGATCACGAGGTAGATCGCGGGGTATTTCTACTTGATGGAGGTGTTTGTAAAGCTTTCGTTGTCCTTGGAGAGCTGGTTTCTATATTCGTAGTTAATTTTTTACTGTTCGGTAGAGTATTGAAGTAATATATATATGCACTGTGCCCATATATTTCATCATGCCTCAATGTCTTTTCATTGCTGGTAGCCCAATTAAAAATTACAGGTTTTGCCACTATATTTGAAAATCATTAACATTATGCGCAAATGTACTTTTTCATAATTCAGTTTTTATAATTGTCTTAGCAAACTAACAGGGCTATAAATTGTCACTCCTCTCAAATATCTCTCGATATAGCGCTGTGTACCGCATCAATTTCCTGTAGCTGTGAATGTCCAGCTCGGAATATTTGTAAATGTTGTTCTCTATTCCCTTATTTTGCTGTAGAAATTTTACAACGATGGTCGTGTTTACGTGCATTTTATTTTGTGGAACATAACTGTCAGATCAAAGGATAATTTGGTCAATATTATAGGAAGATCAGCAACAACAGAATTTTATATAATGCACTGGCCAAATCATTACCCGACCTGCTGCTTTGTGCTTCCGTCCATATGCTGCAGTACATTTGTTTGTATCAATTATGCTGCATAAATACTGAATTTATCATTTGCATATATAACTTTTTGTTATTTTAAATGTATGTAGGCATCACTTAAATATTATTTAATTTTATAAAAAAATTAATACGAAATTATGACTTTCTAATATACGATCAGTTTATGTAACAGATAAATACTTACTTTTTGTTATCATTAAAGCGAATGTATTTACCACTTGTCATACTGTTATCTTTTGAGTGGAACAAGATAGGACAATTCTGACATTCTTAATCGAAAGATCTGGTGTTTTTAAGAAAGATGACAGTCTTAACTCGAAAATGGCAAAAATCCGTTAATAACACTTAAATCAGTTTATTCAGGTTACGTTATATAGAAGTGCCGAGCTTCGAGAACTATAATTCTAGGTAAAATGATCTCTATTTAACGAACCTCGTTACTAGGTAGAACTTGTTTGTGGATTGTCTGCATAACACCTGTCCTTCACGGCACTCTACAAATATAATTCCAAAGGTGCCAAATCACAGCTCCTTGCCGGCTAATTCACGTCACCATTTCGACTGATAATGCGGCCATCGAATTTTTGAAGCATTTTCGCTATTGTAACGCCCGATGCGTTGCATGACGCATTATCTTGCTGGAACCAAATGTCGTCCAAACCAATATCTTTAAGATATGGCCAGAAAAAATATGATCTCTAGGATCGGTGTTACAAATTTTCAAAAAATCATTTACAATCGGAAAAGTTTATTTACTATGAAAAGTCGTAAAGTCCATCAGAATTGAGTCGCCTTGACCACAATACAAAACTAGTTGGTCTAAGCTATTCTCAAATGTAAACGAGAACCTGTAGACATCTCGACAATTTTGGTTATTTGATTATTTTAATTTACAGATTCTATCGCCTATTTAAGCATTTCAATTGGAAAAAATAAATAAAACGAATTATTCAAAACACTGAAATTCTAAATGATATAAAATAAATAGTAAAGTTCATCAGAATTTTCTTTTTTTTAACATACAGTTTCACAATAGCCTAATCTAACTGAAAATATATGCCAATACCCGTGGACATCTCTAGGATCGGCGGTACAAACTAATAAAAATCGTTTAAAATGAAATCGGTTACGTAACCACTACATGGATGTAAAATTAATAGTAAAGTTCATCAGAATTTAATTTAGTGTTAAAATCCACGCTGGCTTCGCCAAGTTGAACATCAGCGCCCTGGGACTGTCAACGTGTGGTGTGGAATGATTGGCAACCAACTCATCGGCCCCCATATTATTGAAGGCAACTTGAATGGTCAAATGTACCGAGACATTTTAGAAAATAAACTGTCAACATTATTTGAAGACTTGAGCTTAGAATTGCGACAGACCAGGTGGTTTCAACATGATGGTTGTCCAGCACACTATTTGTTGGTAGCACGTAAAGTATACTTGTTCGTAATTTCAATGGTCGCTGGATTGGTAGAGCTGATCCGGTAAATTGGCCTGCCTGATCACCAGATCTTACTTCGCCAGATTTCTTTTTGTGGGGCTATCTCAAAGACAAAGTATACCAACAAGTACCAACAGCACGTGAGAATATGATTGAGCGAATACGTGCTTCTCAGTTGTGTACATTCATTTGAAATGCGGATTAATAAGTGCATTGAAGACGAAGGCCATCATTTTGAGCACTTAATTTAATTAAAAGATGATATCCACGTCGTTGGTCCTGGGTTACGCTAAAAGTAGTTTCTTGACAAGTCATTTTACAGTAATTAAAAGTTTAAGAAATATAATCTGTTTAAAACTAATTTCGAGTATTTACACGGAAAACGTGTTAATGTTAATGCAAACATATTGTAGAATCGTATGCATGCGGAGTGAAGGAAATACTTGATCCGCTTGAAGAGTTTTCAGCTTCAGTTGGACTCCAGATCAATGAGTTCAAAACGAAGTACATGATCTCTGGTTATAGGGACCATGGCACATCAGATTTCAGTAGTGGCCAACCCACGTTTGAGGGAGTGAGGAGGTTCAAATATTTGGGTTCTCTTATCACTCACGATAACAGTGTGGGTGAGGATATTAAAGTGCGGCTGGCAGTTAGCAGTCGTGCCTTGTATCCTCTAAGGCCACTGCTAAAATCTAAACACCTATGCCGTGAAGCTGAAGCTTTACAAAGCGTTGATCAGGCCCGTTGTTATGTTTGGATGTGAAAGTTGGGCGCTGACGGATGAGTACGAGAGATGGCTCCTTACATTTGAGAGAAGAATCATGCCTGTGATTTACGGCCCAAAACGCAAAGATCTCAGCGAGTACGCTGGCTCGGTCACGTTCTGCGTGCTGGTCCAGACCGAATTGTGCAGCGATCTCTAAGGAGAGCCATCATATGGTAGGAGCAGAGGTCGTTGCAGGCGACGATGGCTCCACGGTGTTAGCTTCCTAGGATTTTCCCAAGAAAATTCTGAAAATCATATAATCGGCATACATGAGCTAATAACAAACATATTTGTATTAAACCCCCTAATCCCCTATTTGTTCCAAAATTGAAATATTTCTCGAATAGTTAAGACCCAATGGAACAAATGCCTCTATGCCCCTTCTTGGAATAAATGCCTCTATGGTGTTAGCTTCCTAGGATTTTCCCAAAAATTCGGAAAAATCATATAATCGACATACGTGAGTTCATACCAGATATGGTTGTCCTAAATTCCCTAATCCCTTACGTTTTCCAAAATAGGAATATTTTTCGGATAGCTCAGATCCAATGACATCGTGAGCAATACGTCGATATGATGTCAGCTTTTTAGAAATTTTTCAGGAAAATTGGAAAATGTACTTATTCGGCTTAAAAAATTCACTTAATCGGGTAAATTATTAGATTTTTCGGTTTATCCGAATAAAATATGATATGCTCACTTACACATGTAAATATTTTTAGGATTTAGGGCAAACTTCATCTGTCTATATATAGAATTGTGAATTTTGTCCTAAAAAAAATTTAATTTTTGTTTTTTCAGTTTTTAGGACAGAGTTAGGGCAAAATTCACGTGCATCAAATGTTTGTATTCAAAATTTCAGTTTTCCCATCCTAATGCTTCAACTGCTAATTTAATTACAATGCATGGCTTACATTATTTAACAACTTATTTATTGAATCATTCCAAAATGATTTAAATTTTTCAAAGCCAGTTTTATGAATTCGCAGAAAGTAAAACTAACTGAAGCACTTTTGGACTTGTCTTGAATATTTTTTAACCCATGTTTTCAAGTGGGAAGCGTTGGTTTTTGGGTTCAGCAATTTTGAAGGAATACTCGAGATTTTGGGACCGAGTATACACATATCCGGCCTGCCAATTCTTCATGTATAGAAATTCTGTGTAGATTTCAGCGCGAGTCCCATGGGAAACTGAGTTTACTAGTTTTACTGAGAGGGTGATAGAAGCAAAATTCCATAGACTGACAAAGACAAACAGTTCATTTAGTTTAATCAAAGTGTCTAGAGAAGGGGCTGTACGTTAATGCATCGAAAACTAGTCTGATAGTCTTCACCAGACGTAGGAATACTGGAAAGCTGTCCTTTTTGGAGAAACGATCGCTAGATCCGACCCGCAGTAATGCATCTGGGTGTAATTCTGGACAGTAAACTCTCCTGGAAATCTCATATTGAAATAAAACTGCACAAGGTTTCTTCTATTTTCTGGCAGTGTAGAAGAGCATTTGGGAAGTCCTGGGGTCTGACCCCCAAAATGCTGATGTTTATTTACAAATCTCTAGCTTTATCTATGCTATCTTACGCGTCTGTTATTTGGTGGCCTGTGGCGGCCAAGGACTGTAAACATTTAATTAACGTCCTTTTCTCTAATAATCGTGTCAGAGTTATGTGGGTTCCGGCTGATTGTGGCATTGAAGGTAATCAGATAGCTGATGTTTTATCTAAAACAGGCCCAAGGATGGAATTCATTGGACCTGAACCGGCAGTGCCCCTGACCTTTAATTGTGGTAAGGAAGCTATTAAGAACTACATGTTTTTGCAGGCTAAGCGTAATTGGCTAGCTTCTACTACATGCCAAGTACCTAAGTACTTCATTTGTGAACCTAATCTGAGGCTCACAAAGTTTGCTCTATCTTTGAAGAACCAACTGAGAGTACTGATCGCTCTTCTGACCGGCCATGATCGTATTAAACTCCATTTCCAAAGAATGGAACTTATTCATCAGGACTTGTTCACGATGACAGCTGAGACCACTTTGTCTGTGGCTGTCCCGCTTTCGAGGTAGTTAGGTCCCGATTTCTTAATCATATAGATCTTTAAATGTAGGTCAATTGTCATCCCTAGTCTGGTTTAACCGGTTACAATTTGCCAGAGCAGCCGAGCGCATTTACGATTTGTGATAGTATCCTCGGTTTGCACCATGGGCCCAGAGTGGCATGGAGTGCGGAACCTGCTTGGGTTCCAGCCAACTTTAAAAATAATTTAATAATAATACGCGCATGTGGTTGAGATTATTTTCTATTTTATAATATCATTTAACTTTATATCAAGCAGATAATTATTCAAACATATAATTAAATTTAATTTTCAAATTAATATTCACATGCTAAATCAAATATAAAAATGTTCGATGACAAATTAATGTCTAATTAAAAATCCAATAGTGAAAAAAATCATAAATCATGCAAAACTATTTTTAAATTATGAATATTTAAATATTTATATGTATATATGTTCTATTATGTACAAACAGTAAATAACAACAACAATAAAATCATTAAAAATTATAATTAATAGCCACTTAAAAATTTATTTAATTATCCAATTCTAAAACATTATTACAAGTTTGTTTATTAAGTTTATATGTATGTATGTGTGTGCCGTTCCCGTGCTAGCATTCTAGCATAATAATCAAATCATAAAACATATACAATCGATAGATAAACACAAAAATGTTAGAAATAAATTTATGTAATAAATTACAAATCAATCATAAACAATTTATTATTTTTTAGTTGATCGATAATTTAGATTTTGTTTTATTATTAATTAATTATGCATAAACAAAATTAACAGTTTTTTTTTGTTCAACAATAGTCGATAAATAGTTTTAGGGGCCGACAAGGTGTATAAATATATATGTATGTATATAGGGTCACTAGTATGTATAGATTATAGTGATGCCATTAAAACACGATTTTTGGTAATTATTCCGCGTGCAACCTTCATAATTTATTACACGTGCTGGCGGTGGTGACAGCATCATAACCGCAGTCATAAACAAATAATAATAATAATTGATATTATGATACTATTAATAGTAATTATGTCATAAAAATTAAATCAAAATTATTTTATATATTCCGATTGTGTCAAAGTTAAACCACTATATATGCGCTATAAATATTTTAATTTATGCGATATTGCCATTATTTTAAGATTACGCTGTTGTCGTATTTTGTTTTATTATTACTGTGGTTTTATTTTCAAACCAGATTTGAATGTATAAAATCCGAAAAAAAAAAATCATAAAATTCTTAATTTAATTTGCTTATTATTAAAATTATCATTATTATTATTATTATTACTATTATTTTTGACGTTCCATTGTGAGAATAAATATTTTGGATGATGGTTGGGTTTGTAATGTTTATTAATATAAAAAATTACTTTTATTACATAAAATAAAATCGAAAATTATATTATTCCAAAATTTAAATATTTTTTTTTTTTATATTTTATACTTAACTTTATGTTATTACATTCAGCTTGTTAAATTAATTAAATATTCTATCCATGAAATATGAAAAAAAATTAAATCGGATTAAAATTGTTGTAGTATATACAGAGATAAATTTAGTTGATGGGTCACATACCCACCATAGCACAGTGTATTGATTTTTATATTGTTTACGAAAATGATTCATCGTGCTGGATCGCCCAAAATGCTGTTGCACTAGTTAGTTCGTTAGCTTTCAGTTTGTTATTAACAGTACGTTGACTTGTTTAACCAAATATCAAATCCATATTGTGTGAATCTGCAATCATCAATCTCATTACTGAATTGGAATGTAATGAATTAAACGATGATACGGACCCGGACTTGGCAAAGTTTTTTGTCAACATCGATAATTAAGACAATGTCGACAACCTACGATATTTTAGCGATTTGAGATTCTGCACAACTTCCGATGTGACATTAACAGCAAAACTGTTTAGAATATATTTAGATAGCTCGAAAATCGATGGGCTCCTCTGTTACGAACGTCCTAACGGACGTTGTAGTAACAGAATTATCACGTGGTCATCACCTGCAGCCGAAGCCCGCTATGACCCAGTCTGGGGGTGGGATGATAGTTGTGATGTCCCACGTGACCTAGGGAGCTGCTCTCTGAGACACTTTTACTTACCTCAGCACACGCGCGCACATTTCAATCATCTCCCGACAATCCACTACCTATTAAATAATCACAATTTCATTTTTTTATAATTGTTCCATTTTTTTTTTAATAACACAATACTAGTAATTTTTTTTTTTTTATTGTTTTAAATATTACAACTGATTACATATATCATCTAGTAATTTCTCTAGCTTTCTTATGTTCAATTTGCAGAGATATAACCCATTAGTTAGTCTCTAAAAATTTGGCCACCCTATTGTAGTCTTCCCAATTCTAGTGGTTTCTTTCTTTGGAGCCTTCGTACTCCATTTGTGTTACTCAGCATACCACGTAACTCAACATTTTCATGTTGACCAAGCCGTTGTATGTGTTTCTTTGCATGAATTGTTATTTCTTCGCTGACGTTTTCCATCCGGAGGTCCCTATGTAGGTTATCGTTTCTTATGTACCAAGGAGCGTTCACTATTCCACGTAACACTTTATTTTGAAAAGCTTGTATAATTTTAATATTGGTTTTCTTAGTACAGCCCCAAAGCTGAATACCATAAGTCCATATAGGTTTTAAAACTTGTTGGTATAGTAGCAACTTATTAGGTATTGACAGCTCTGAATACCTTCCAATTAGCCAATACATATTTCTAAATTTAATGTGTAGTTCCTCCTTTTTCTTTTTAAGGTGCTCTTTCCATTTTAACTTAGCATCGAGAGTCATGCCAAGATACTTGGCTGTGTTAGCATAGGGAACTTGTTTGGAATTTAGTTCTATTGGTATCCAGTTAACTATTTGATTGGTGAAGTTAACGTGCGTTGATTTTTCTTCATTTAGCTTAATGCGCCATTCTTTGGTCCAGTTACTAAGTTGGTTCGTAGCCTGTTGCAGTTTTCTGGTTGCTTCGTCTACTTTATAACCAGTAGCTAAAATTGCTGTATCGTCCGCAAATGTTGCTATTGTTGTGCCGCTTGTGTTTGGTAAATCACTTGTGTAAAGTAAATACAAATCTGGTCCTAGCACGCTACCTTGGGGAACCCCTGCAGATACCCTCTTTAGCTCGGAAAATTTTTCTTCACATCTAACGCGAAAATATCTGTTATCAATGTAAGATTTCAATATCTGAAAGTATTCTTTTGGCAAATCTCGATGCAGTTTATATTCCAATCCAGGATGCCATACTTTATCGAAGGCCTGTGCTACATCCAGAAATATTGTTGAGCATATTTTCTTATTTTCAAGTGCATCTTCAATAATACTTGTAATCCTGTGAATTTGCTCTATGGTGGAGTGGTTTTCTCTAAATCCGAACTGATGTGGTGGTATTAGCTTTCTCTCAAGTATTATAGGTTTCATCCTTTTGTATAACAGTTTCTCAAAAATTTTCGAAAGTACTGGAAGCAGAGAAATTGGCCTATATGACTTTTTATTATTAGATGGTTTGTTCGGCTTTGGTATCATAATTATTTCTGCTACTTTCCATTGCAGAGGTACATATTTCAGTCGAAATGAAGCGTTGATTATATGGAGAAGTTTTCGCACCCCTTTCTCCTTCACTATTTCACCTGTAATTAAATCATAGCCAGGAGATTTTTTCGTATTTATGTTATGGCTAATTTCATTTTTCAACTCTCGTAGAGTTACAGGTGGTATTTTCCTACAATCCTCCTTGTGCACTGGTATTATATTTTCATCCGCTGATTGTCTAGCATATGGTTGGAACGTTTCTTCAAGATGAGATGCGAACAGTGCTGCTTTCTGTTTGGCACTTCTTACCCAATTTCCCTCATCATTTTTTATTGGCGGTATTTGATAATTTGGTCTTTTTAATGCTTTTGTAGCTTTCCATAGAGAATACTCTGTTTCTTTAGTGTCTGTAAGACTACGAAGATAACGGGTGACCGATTCATTTTTTAGTTCTCTAATTCTTTGCTTAAGCTTATTGCAGAGGTAATTAAAAATTATTTTGCTTTGTGGTGCTCGGTTTCTCTGCCATGTTTTCCTTGCTTTCCGTTTTTCATTAACCAAGTCCCTGATCTCGACTGGATAAATGAAATTATTACGCTCCTTGTTTTGGATTACAGGGGTGCTATCCCATGCTGCTTGTTGTATATTATTGATTAATAGATCCACTTCATTTTCTAATTGAACCGGATCCTTGATTGGTACAAGAAGATCGGTGTTATCTTCAACCAATTTCCTAAATAATTCCCAATTGGTTTTGTTATTTGTTAGTCTAGGTGGAATTTCCTTATTAACAATCGTGGAACTTACAGTCATAATGACGGGCGAGTGGTCCGATGAGAGACTTTCACTATTTTCTAGAAAAATGTGATTTTCGGATATACCTCTTGTAATGTAGAAATCAATTAGATCCGGAGTTTTGCTTGTGTCAGTAGGCCAGTACATTGGTTTTCCTCCAGAATGAAATTCACAATTGTAAGCTCGGCCAGCGGCGTATAGTTCTCTACCCTTTGGAGTTGTTAATCTTGACTCCCAGAAAGTATTTTTTGCATTAAAATCACCTCCAATGATAAAATTAAATCCTAGCTGGTACAATAACTTTTTATAATCCTGTTTATTTTAATTATGTCTTGGAGGACAATACATTGAACAGACATTGAACATTTTTTTATTGTTAAGTTGAATGCTGATAGTAGCTACCTGCATACTTTCTTCTTCAATTTTTATTCCCTCATGAATATTTTCTTTCACAAATATTGTTGATCCCCCTCTTGCTCTTTCTGCTGGATGTAAAGCGTGATAAGAAACGTAACTACGTATTTTAGTGTATGAGGTTCTAGTAAGATGGCTTTCTGATATTAAACATATATCAATTTTTTTTTTCAATTTTTTCTAACTCTGGAATATGTTGGATTATTCCATTTGCATTCCAGATAACAATTCTTAATGTTTTATTTATCATATTGGTTTAGTATAATATGGATGTTATTTCATTCACTATTTCTCGGCTATCTAGTCGCCAGTTCAAAGCATCTATGGATCTCTCTTGTCTTATAAGCCGTGTATTTAGCGCTTCGATGCTTTTAAATATTTTTTCAAGCATAGATGTATCTATCGAGCCTTTGAAATTTACTGATTTGTGTGGGGTCGTACTTTGTAGCCCGGATGCCACCACTTGTGAAAACGACTTGCGATCAGTTACTTTACTAGATATAGATGTGGTAAAGTTTCCTAGGTTGGTGTTTACGCTATTGGCTATTTGGCCCAGTGGATTTCCGTAGTGCTTCTATTTTAACCCTCATATTTAAAATAGCTCTTATATTAAAGATGGCTTCTATCTTTTCTTTGTTATTGAAAGTTAACATAAATAACGGGAGACCTCTATTAGTAACTTTAAATTCGGACCCTTGTTTGACCTTCTCTCTTTTTATTATATTTGCTGCATTTTCAATTTGCAGTCCTTGTCGTTGGAGATCTTCCATAATGTCTTTTATTGCACAGGTTGGATGGAGGCCCCTTGCCATAACCTTTATTGGGCGGTTGCTTTTATTTTCATATGTATACCATTCGATTTTCTCTAAATTAAGCTTTGTTGATAATGCTCTATAAGTATCGGAGTCCGGTGTGTAGATTTTCCATACATTGTTGTTTAAGGATATTACTCTGTATTCCTTATCTGTAATGGATTTCAAAATATTTTGTACAGCTCCAAATTCGGTTATACCAATAATATTAATTGGTGGTGGTTTTTCTTCTTTCGGTGGTTTGCTTTCACTTTTATCTCGTTGATCTTCATGGGGCGGTACCTTTGCCTCCTTCCTATTAGTAGATTCTGTCTGCGAGCTACTAGCTACTTCCGGAGAGTATTCTGCTTTCCTTTTCTTGCTTGGACGTTTTTTCCGTTTGACAATCCATTCGGTCTCTTTTGTTAACTCCTCCTCATCAGTATAGAACTCTGTAATCTCGTTACTAATTTGAGGTTCATCATTGACTTTGGTTAAAAAACCTTTTCTCAATTCTTCATTTTCTTTCGTCAGCACCATAATTTTGCTACTATGCTGATGCGTCATCTTTTCAATTTCATTGATTTTTGCGAGAAGATTCGCATTTTCTCTTTGTAACTGAGAGTAACCAGTTGATGATGGCATCAGGCTTGAAAGCCCTTCTTGTGATAACAAGTCTAAGTTAAAATTTCCGCTGGCACCACTTCTGGCATTAGAAGCATCGGCTTGATCAACTAACGAGTTAATACTATTTTCTTTTGTAGGGGATCTTCTTATATTTGGTCTTCTTTGGAACGGATTTGATGTTCCCGGGTTATTGTCCTCTTCAGAATCCATTCTGCATAAAGCGTGGATTTACCAATGTTGATATTGGTGTACCACCTTAATTTAAATGGACAATAAACTCATCGAGCCAATAATTTAGGCCGGGAGTGTATATAAAATAATTAAAAAAGAAACTACTAACACTGCACTTTTTGACTATTTTATTTTTATTTTATCGCTTACTTTATCGATTTCACGTCCAAACCCCGCAACGGTTGAAATTGGTCTCCTAGTAATGATTTTAATACTAGTAATGATTTTATATAATTCAAAATACATACACCAATACCTCACTTTGCGTTGTGGATACGTTCCAAAAAAACACGACGCAAAGTGAATTGTGATTTACTATAGGGAGCCATATAAATACAGAAGATAGGTTCCAGCAAAAGTATTTTTTGCGATTTTTTGTATAAAGATGCAGAATTAATAACAGAAATAAAATAAGCTTTATTAATTCACATAGAAATACAAGAAATTCAAATCTAAAATAATAAAAAACATTTAAATAAAAATGGTTTCCGCTAATCTGAGTCCAACGAGTCTATAGATGATGTGGTAGCAGTTGAGTTTAAATGGTTCTCTGTTACAAAATATTTATCTATTGTTTGCTGAACAGCTTTTTTCTTTAAATTAACATAAAGTTCCTTGTAGCAATTTATATCATCAGCTACTGCTCGCGACACTTTACCACTTCGTTCGCTGTCAGGATCGTTTGTTTTTAAAATCTCAATAGCTTCATCAATTAAACTCATAGGCCTGAAAAGCTGTTTTGATGTTAAATTTCTTTCATCAGATAATTGTAGCGGGCTGTCTTCTTCGGTAGCAAACTGTAGATCTAGTTCCATTAATTCCTCATTAGTCAGTTCACGGTTATGTGATGTTAACATTTCTTCTATGTCCAACTCATCCATTCCTTCAAAACTAGAATTTCTAGCTAAGTTAACAACATCTTGAACTACATTGGGTGCATCATCAACTTCTAAAGAATTGCCTCTTATTTTATGAACACATTCTGGCCATATTTTTCGCCAAACACCATTCATGCAAGATGGTTTAACCTCCTTCCACGAATCTGAAATAATTTCGATAGCATTCATAATGTTAAATTTTTTCCAAAACTCTTGCATAGTAGGTTTGTCTTGTCCATCAGTTTCACTTAAAAGCAGCTTAAATGTTCGCCGTAGGTAATAACTTTTAAAGGTGGATATTACTCCCTGATCCATGGGCTGTATTACAGACGTAGTGTTTGGTGGCAAAAATACAAATTTGACATTTTCGGATAATTCATCAACATAGACTGGGTGGCCGGGCGCATTGTCTACTAAAACCAAAGCTTTGAAGTCCAAGTTCTCCCTACTACAGTAAGCTTTTATTTCAGGAATAGCACATGTAGTAACCCAGTTTTTAAATAACAATGCTGTCATCCAGGCTTTCTTATTTGATCGCCAATGAACAGAAATCCGATCCTTTGAAGTACCCTTCAATGCTCTAGGGTTTTCAGACTGGTAAATAAGGAGTGGTTTGAACTTAAAATCTCCATTGGCGTTACCACCCAGAAGCAGAGTCAATCTATCTTTGCTCGCTTTAAAACCAGATGCAGATTTTTCAGTTTTGGATATGAAAGTTCTTTTAGGTAGCCTTTTCCAAAACAAGCCAGTCTCGTCCACATTAAAAACTTGTTTCGGAGAATAGCCTCCTTCGTGAGTTAATGCTTTTAAATCGGCTGGGAAACGATTTGCAGCCTCGGTATCAGCACTAGCAGCTTCGCCTTTAAGAGCTACACTATGAAGGTTAGCGCGAACTTTGAACCTCTCAAACCAACCCTGACTAGCTTCAAATTTTTCATCTTTGTCATTAACACTGTCAGTTGCACTTTCGTTACTCGATGATTCATTTTTTATACAGTCGAATAAGCTTTTCGCTTTCGTCTGAATTACCATCTTGCTTAATGGAATTCTCTGCGCAACCTGGTTTTGAATCAAAATTATAAGCAACGATTCCATTTTGATCATCAATCCACTCCTTGTACGAGTCATTGCCTTAGCATCTAAATGTGTTGCCGATTTTGCAGCTTCCCGTATTTTATTTCCATCTCGATCTTGGATGGTTCTGACGGTTGTTGCGGCCAGACCAAGAGCTTTAGCTATCTCTACAGCTTTCTCTCCCTTTTCGAATCGTCGTAGAATATCCAATTTTATTTCCAATGTGATTGTTTTTCTTTGCTTTTTGGTAATTTTACCATTAAATACGTTTTTTCCACTCATGAAGATGTATGGTCTAAAAATTATAAACTTAAATAAAAATGTTACACATACCGTAAAATAATTATAATAATAAACAGTATTAAAGGCCATTACTGGCCCCTTACTGAGTCAACAACCCGGCTCCAACGGTTTCGATCCTGAGCATGGTCTTCATACTGTCTAAGACAATCTGAAGAGGCCAAGTCGTTCTCTACATCGTGGAGCCATCGTCGCCGGCAACGACCTCTGCGCCTACCATATGGTGGCTCTCCTTTCAGAGATCGCTGTACAATTCGTTCCGGATCAGCACGCAGAACGTGACCGAGCCAGCGTACTCGCTGAGATCTTATTTCATGTACAATATCGGGGATCTTCATCAGATCTCTGATCTCGATATTGTACAGAGCTCGGTAGGTACCATCTATTTCGCGTTTTGGGCCGTAGATCACACGCATGACTCTTCTCTCAAATGTTAGGAGCCATCTCTCGTATTCATCCGTCAGCGCCCAACTTTCACATCCAAACATAACAACGGGCCTGATCAACGCTTTGTAAAGCTTCAGCTTCACGGCACTTGATAAGTGTTTAGATTTTAGCAGTGGCCTTAGAGGATACAGAGAACGACTGCCAGCTGCCAGCCGCATTTTAATATCCTCACCCACACTATTATCGTGAGTGATAAGAGAACCCAAATATTTGAACCTCCTCACTCCCTCAAACGTGTGTTGGCCACTACTAAAATCTGGTGTGCCACTGTCCCTAAAACCTGAGATCAGGTATTTCGTTTTGGACTCATTGATCTGAAGTCCAACAGAAGCTGAAAACTCTACAAGCGGATCAAGTATTTCTTTCACTCCGTTGCTATTCAGTCCAGGCGATATAAGATATAAGATGTTACGCTGCGGTGTTTCAGTTTTACGAAAGATGTACTCCAACATGAGATTAAAGAGTATCGGGGACAGAGCATCTCCCTGCCGAACACCCGAGTTAACTACAAAACTTGTCGATAGCCTGTTCTCAACTTTAACACAGCATTGAGACTGCGTCACTGTCATCCTACATAGTCGTACCAGTTTTGTTGGCATTCCTAGGTATTCCAGGGCAGACCATAGACTCTCTCGATTGATCGAGTCATAGGCCTGCCGGAAATCCAGGAACACCTGATGTACGGGGATGGATGTCTCATAATATTTAGATAGAATCATCCGCAGCGAAAAGACCTGATCGGTGACTGATCGATTCGGACGAAATCCTCCTTGATAGTCACCAACCAAGCCCTCCGCCAGAGGAGTGATTCTATCCAATACAATGTATGACAGTAACTTGTAAGCTGTGCAAAGGAGAGCTATACCGCGATAATTCTCACACTTCAAGCGGTCTCCCTTCTTGAAGATGGGGCATATCGCGGCCACTTTCCATTCGATCAGCACGCAGAACGTGACCGAGCCAGCGTACTCGCTGAGATCTTATTTCATGTACAATATCGGGGATCTTCATCAGATCTCTGATCTCGATATTGTACAGAGCTCGGTAGGTACCATCTATTTCGCGTTTTGGGCCGTAGATCACACGCATGACTCTTCTCTCAAATGTTAGGAGCCATCTCTCGTATTCATCCGTCAGCGCCCAACTTTCACATCCAAACATAACAACGGGCCTGATCAACGCTTTGTAAAGCTTCAGCTTCACGGCACTTGATAAGTGTTTAGATTTTAGCAGTGGCCTTAGAGGATACAGAGAACGACTGCCAGCTGCCAGCCGCATTTTAATATCCTCACCCACACTATTATCGTGAGTGATAAGAGAACCCAAATATTTGAACCTCCTCACTCCCTCAAACGTGTGGTGGCCACTACTAAAATCTGGTGTGCCACTGTCCCTAAAACCTGAGATCAGGTATTTCGTTTTGGACTCATTGATCTGAAGTCCAACAGAAGCTGAAAACTCTACAAGCGGATCAAGTATTTCTTTCACTCCGTTGCTATTCAGTCCAGGCGATATAAGATATAAGATGTTACGCTGCGGTGTTTCAGTTTTACGAAAGATGTACTCCAACATGAGATTAAAGAGTATCGGGGACAGAGCATCTCCCTACCGAACACCCGAGTTAACTACAAAACTTGTCGATAGCCTGTTCTCAACTTTAACACAGCATTGAGACTGCGTCACTGTCATCCTACATAGTCGTACCAGTTTTGTTGGCATTCCTAGGTATTCCAGGGCAGACCATAGACTCTCTCGATTGATCGAGTCATAGGCCTGCCGGAAATCCAGGAACACCTGATGTACGGGGATGGATGTCTCATAATATTTAGATAGAATCATCCGCAGCGAAAAGACCTGATCGGTGACTGATCGATTCGGACGAAATCCTCCTTGATAGTCACCAACCAAGCCCTCCGCCAGAGGAGTGATTCTATCCAATACAATGTATGACAGTAACTTGTAAGCTGTGCAAAGGAGAGCTATACTGCGATAATTCTCACACTTCAAGCGGTCTCCCTTCTTGAAGATGGGGCATATCGCGGCCACTTTCCATTCGTCAGGCATAACTTCGGTTCGCCATACTAATCGAATAAGGTCGAAAAGACAGTTCAACAAAGTATCCCCTCCGAATATCAAGAGCTCCGAATTAATGCAGTCCACTCCAGGTGCACGGTTTCGTTTCAATCTCTGCATGGCTTTAGTGAATTCCTCATGGGATGGCTCCTCAGTGCAAATCTCCGCAGTCTGTATTAGAGGTGGCTCAACAACAGTCTGTGACGCATGATGGACATCAAGCAGGTCAGTAAAGTGTCCACTCCATGCGTCAAGTACTGCGTCGATGTTGACACAGACGTTTCCATCCCGGTCCCGAATGGCGGTTGACGTAGGCCTGAAAGTATGGTTCAGTCCAGTAATTCCTTTAAAGAGATTACGCGAACTGCGCTCATTACTGAGTTGTTGTACTTTCAGAACCTCGGCCTTCCACCATTCTCGCTTCTTCCGTCTACAAATCCGCTTAGCTGCCCTTCTTGCAAGAGCAGCCTTGTTTTTCCTCGCGATTGTGAGACGTTGTTGCACTTCATTATGGGCTATATTTTGTTGCTCAACTGCAAGACGACACTCGTCATCAAACTAATCATTCTTGGGTCTGACTTTCACTATACCTAAAGTCTGTTGAGCAGCACTGACAACCGAAGTTTTCAATACCCCCCAGACAGAGTTCACGCAGTCAGACTGGTAATTAGCTTCATTAATGTTGTCGCTGACAAGATCCTGATATCGTTTCTTTTGATCTTCATTTATCAGACCTTCACAGTCGAAACGTACCATGCGTTTCGCTGTGTTCCCAGACTTGTACGAAAACTTCCATCGTAGCTTTGCAGCGACCAAATGATGATCGCTGCCTACGTATTTGGTTGCTGACCGATAAGTTCTCACATCCTGCACAACCTGAGCCCGTCCTTTAGAAACTAACACATGGTCAATTTGGCTGCGGGAAGTTCCGCGAGGATGTGTCCATGTCTCAAGATGTATGTGTTTGTGAGGGAAGAATGTGCTTGCTACTCTAAGATCATGAGCAACCGCAAAGTACATCATTCTCTCACCATTATCGGTCGCAGTTTCGTGTCGGGAGTACGGACCTATATTTCACACAAGTCGGTCTGATTTCTGCCAGCTCTAGCATTAAAGTCCCCAATTACCATTCTAACATCGTGTTCGGGTATAGATCCCATCAGATCGTCCAAGTCATTGTAAAATGAGTCTTTATCTTGGGGCTGGCTGACCTCTGTGGGCGCATGTACACAAATTATCGACAGGTTAGCTAACTTCATGCGCAAGCGAAGCTTACACAATCGGTTATTAACTGCTTGGAAATCCAAAACAGCGTTCTTTACCTGCGGCCCAAGAAGAAATCCAGCTCCAAGATTTCCGAGGTCATCTCCACTGTAGAACAACGTATAGCCCTGGGACACATGGTCTCCACTTTTAGGCCAGCGAGTTTCTTGAAGAGCAACGAGTTCCAGCCGATACTCCTTCATGCACGTGACTAGGCCCTCTAACGCTCCTGGTTTCCTTAGTGATTGCACGTTCCACGTGCCGATCCTAAATCTCGTGTCCGGGTACTTGAGCGGGGGTCCGGTGTTGTTTTGGCGGTATCCATTTTTCTTTTTGTTGACTTTATAAACACTATATTTTTTTACGGATGCGGGTCGTCAGCCCAGCGATCCAACCGTTTAGTCGCCTCCTACGACAAGCAAAGGATACTGTGGTGGTATTCTTGGGAAACATGTTCGTGCAATTTTGATTTACGAGACATGTGAGTGCCCCCCGACCACAGGGGCCAACATACCGCACATACCGTAAAATACAATAATTAAAAACAAAAAAAAATACCTTTTATATTACGTAAACCGTTTTAAAGTCTTTCTTAAAACTGAAGCTATAACTATCGAAATATGCACGTAAAATTAATAAAATACGTACGAGAAAACAACACTTATAACAAATCAATACGGCACTATAATGAATTAAGATATGACATATAATGAAATGGGAATCCCCGATTAACAACTAAAATAAAAATAGACCAAATTCGAAAAAACAAAAACTCATAAATAAAGGAACACAAATAGAAAAATTAAAAATTCGAACAAAAAGACGCGAACCCCAAAAAAACTCAAACCGAAAACAACGCAAGTTCGAAAATACAACAACTCAAAACGAATTTTTGTTCTAATTTAGCAGTGACGCAACTCTGAAAAAACGCAAAGTGAAACAACGCAAAGTGAGGTATTGGTGTACATACAAATTACTAAGTGTAATTTTTTTTTTGTTTTTGAGTACTGCACTTTACAAAAATAATAAATATTATATAGAAAAAAATACAGAAGTTTCACTTAAAAATAATAATAAAAGAACAAAACAAACGGTTATACTATGCTGCATGAAAAAAAAATTTCTTGGTGCTCCATCTTATTATTGTAATCAAAAAAAAATTTTACTTTCCCGGTTCGCGGCTTATCCACCAAGGGCTGCTCTGGCTCAATTTCGCCTAAATCCGGGGTGATTTTAGATTTTGATTTGTATAGCACCTTATTGTGCCCTGCACTACAGTACAATAATATGTACTCAGATTTTTACTAGTTTTTTTTTTTATATTTTTTTTTGCTTTTCTTCGTGTTGTATACCAATCACGGTTCAATCGCTTCTCCCTATCCTCTTCTTTTTCCTTTTTTTTTGTTTTGTCAGCGTACCAAACCAAAACCGGAACATCCATTACCCTCGGCAGTGGAATCCCAAAAACATTACTACCCAGAGGAGCACGCCTGGTCAAATTTCACTCGTATACCCCTGCTACCCCGTGCACGACTCAATCGTAACATCGTGGGGAAGACCCAGACTTAGAGCCAACTTGGCCGAGAATTTGTTTACTGCGTTGCTCTGGACATAAGTCCTCACAAACACTGATTGCCCTATAGTGAATTCTCGTATAGTCGCTTTCCGGTCATAATGTTCGGCACCTTTTTCGTGGGCTGATCTCAAATTATTTAAGACTTCTGTTCTTACAGAATCCAACATTTTTCATTTGGCTGAAGGATATGGTTCGTCATTGTTTTCGCAACCTAAAAGCCTCCTAAGAGCATATTTTGAACCATGAGTTATTTGATGTTGCCCAAACACAAGAAATTGTGGAGAGTGGGATGTAGCAGAGTGTGTCACATTTCTCATAGTTCCCGCAACCTGCGAAAGATAGACATCCCAATCCACAGGTTGGTCACCAATATATGCACGAATTGCAGTTAAGATAGTTCTATTGGTTCGCATGATAAGGAGTTTTCAAATGTGATACACCGTATTGAGTTAGTAGATTTTGGAATCTGTATGAGATGAACTGCTTTCCGTTATCGGTTAACACGATTTCTGGTACCAAAAAAACATGGAATATTTCTTTTTCTACGAATTCACATAAGGAAGAGGTACAAGCTTCCTTAAGTGCTTTTATGAAGATGAACTTTGAATAAGCATCGAGCGCAACTAGCACATATGACTTATGGTTTCGTGAGCGAGGAAAGGGACCCAAGAAATCTAAATAAATATGCTGAAACGGACGCATTATATCAAACTGCTTACCCATCGGAGGGCTTAGGGAAATATTGGTAGCTTTTATCATTTTGCACACAGAACAATTGTTGATATAGTTCATAACATCCGTTGACATTTGTGGCCAAAAATAATTCTGCTACAATCTCTCAATGGTTTTGTTTATTCCCATATGGCTAGCCAACGGAGGACAGTGTGCTAATTGGATCGGAGATTGCGTTAAACTCCTGGGAATAAACAATTTCCAAGTTGGTAAATCAGTATTTTTGTAATTTATCGAATTTAGCGAACTTATTAATAATTTACCATCTTCTACTCTCAGGTTTGGGTTAGAATTAGGTTCTATTCCCACTTCACGAAGTCTGTTGACATATTCATCCTCCCGGAAAGCGGGTGAGTCAAGATCAACGTGAAGCATATCATTATTACAGGAACTCGACGGACCAGGCACAATTTTAAAGCCCTGTAGTTTAAGACTCCATCTGGCTAATCGGCCCGATAAATCAGACTGATTCATTAGCCATCGGAGGCTAGCGTGATCGGTGATGACAGTAAACTCAAATCCCTCTATATACGGGCGGAACTTTTTTACGCATAATACAGCGGCATAGCATTCCAATTCTGTAATACTATACTAGCGTTGAGAGGGATTGAGTATATGGGAATAATATGCAATGGGATGTTCTTCATCGCCGTGTTTCTGATACAGAACACCACCTACACCAAACGTAGACGCATCCACTTGAATGAAAAAAGGCAAAGTGTAATCAGCATGTCTCAGAACAGGAGCTTAAAACATTACTACCACATTACAACATTATAACATTACATTCTATGCGATAACATTGAATTGATTAGTTTTGTAACAATTTGTTGCGCCTTTAGAATACTGTGAAATAGCTAAATCAGTATAGTAACTCCGGGCAAGACATATTGATTGAAAGCATGAAACAACTGACTATAATGTCGTTTGATCGATTTATACTTACGCCTGCATTCAGAGTCAAAAATTCAACACAGTAAAAATATACTAAATGTTTTTAACAGTGTTACTGCCATTTCAATTTTTACTGCCATAGAAAATTGGTAAATCTAATTGAAACATTTGCCACAGACAAAGTGAATGCTGTCATCGTCAACTTCAAGACAGTTGTCACACAAGGAATCTTGGACAAGTCCCATTCTTTGTAAATGGTGTTTAAAACGGCCATATGGCCTGTCAGAATAGCGACCAGAACTCTCAGTTGGTCTTTCTTCAAAGATAGAGCAAACTTTGTTAGCCTCAGAATAGGTTCACAAATGAAGTACTTAGCTACTCGGCATGTAGTAGAAGCTAGCCAATTACGCTTAGCCTGCAAAAACATGTAGTTCTTAATAGCTTCCTTACCACAATTAAACGTCAGGGGCACTGCCGGTTCAGGTCCAATGAATTTCATTCGTGAGCCTGTTTTACATAGCTAAAACATCAGCTATCTGATTACATTCAATGCCATAATGAGCCCGAACCCACATAACTCTGACACGATTATTAGAACAATGGACGTAATTAAAATGTTTACAGTCCGTGACCAGCTTGGAAGTGATCATTGGATTTCGTAATGAATTGAGTACATGATTACTCGTGCATGAAGGAGTATCGGCTGGAACTCGTTGCTCTTCAAGAAACTCGCTGGCCTAAAAGTGGAGACCATGTGTCCCAGGGCTATACGCTGTTGTACAGTGGAGATGACCTCGGAAATCTTGGAGCTGGATTTCCTCTTGGGCCGCAGGTATAGAACGCTGTTTTGTGTAAACCGATTGTGTAAGCTTCGCTTGCGCATGAAGTTAGCCAACCTGTCGATAATTTGTGTACATGCGCCCACAGAAGTCAGCCAGCCCCAAGATAAAGACTCATTTTAAAATGACTTGGACGATCTGATGGGATCTATATCCGAACACGATGTTCGAATGGTAATTGGGGACTGTAATGCTTGCGCTGGCAGAAATCAGACCGACTTGTGTGAAAACATAGGTCCGTACTCCCGACACGAAACTGCGACCGATAATGGTGAGAGAATGATGTACTTTGCAATTGCTCATGATCTTAGAGTAGCAAGCACATTCGTCCCTCACAAACACATTCATCCAGAGATATGGACACATCCTCGCGGAACTTCCCGCAGCCCAGTTGACCATGTGTTAGTTTCAAAAGGACGGGCTCGGGTTGTGCAGGTTGTGAGAACTTATCGTTCAGCAACGAAATACGTAGGCAGCGATTATCATTTGGTCGCTGCAAAGCTACGATGGAAGTTTTCGTACAAGTCTGGGAACACAGCGAAACGCATGGTACGTTTCGACGACTGTAAAGGTCTGATAAAGGAAGATCAAAAGGAACGATATCAGGATCTTATCAGCGACAACATTGATGAAGCTAATTACCAGTCTGACTGCGTGAACTCTGTCTGGGGGGTACTGAAAACTTCGGTGGTCAGTGCTGCTCAACAGACTTTAGGTATAGTGAAAGTCAGACCCAAGAATGATTGGTTTGATGACGAGTGTCGTCTTGCGGTTGTGCAACAAAATATAGCCCATAGTGAAGTGCAACAACGTCTCACAATCGCGAGGAAAAACAAGGCTGCTCTTGCAAGAAAGGCAGCTAAGCGGATTTGTAGGAAGAAGCGAGAATGGTGGAAGGCCGAGGTTCTGAAACTACAACAACTCAGAATGACTAGACTGCACCATACTTTCAGGCCTACGTCAACCGCCATTCGGGACCGGGATGGAAACGTCTGTGTCAACATCGACGCAGTACTTGACGCATGGAGTGGACACTTTACTGACCTGCTTGATGTTCATCATGCGTCACAGACTGTTGTTGAGCCACCTCTAATACAGACTGCGAAGATTTGCACTGAGGAGCCTTCCCATGAGGAATTCACTAAGGCCATGCAGACATTGAAACGAAACCGCTCAAGTGGAGTGGACTGCATTAATTCGGAGCTCTTGATATTCGGAGGGAATACTTTGTGGAACTGTCTTTTCGACCTTATTCGATTAGTATGGCGAACCGAAGTTATGCCTGACGATTGGAAAGTGGCCGCGATATGCCCCATCTTCAAGAAGGGAGACCGCTTGAAGTGTGAGAAGTATCGCGGTATAGCTCTCCTTTGCACAGCATACAAGTTACTGTCATACATTGTATTGGATAGAAACACTCCTCTAACTGAGGGCTTGGTTGGTGACTATCAAGCAGGATTTCATCCGGATCGATCAGTCATTGATCAGGTCTTTTCGCTGCGGATGATTCTGTTTAAATATTATGAGACATCCATCCCGGTACATCAGGAGTTCCTGGAATTCCGGCAGACCTATGACTCGATCAATTGAGAAAGTTTGTAGGTGTGTAGGATGACAGTGACGCAGTCTCAATGCTGTGTTAAAGTTGAGAACAGGCTATCGACAATTTTTGCAGTTAACTCGGGTGTTCGACAGGGAAATGCTCTGTCCCCGATACTCTTTAATCTCATGTTGGAGTACATCTTTCGTAAAACTGAAACACCTCAGCGCAACATCTTATTTCGCCAGTCCAATCAGGTGCTTGCATATGCAGATGACTTATTTTGAACTGGATAGCAACGGAGTGAAAGAAATACTTGATCCGCTTGTAGAGTTTTCAGCTTCAGTTGGACTTCAGAACAATGAGTCCAAAACGAAATACCTGATCTCTGGTTTTAGGGACAATGGCACACCATATTTAAGTAGTGGCCACCACACGTTTGAGGGAGTGAGGAGGTTCAAATATTTGGGTTCTCTTATCACTCACAATAACAGTGTGGGTGAGGATATTAAAGTGCAGTTGGCAGTTGCCAGCCGTGTTTTGTATCCTCTAAGGCCACTGCTAAAATCTAATCACTTATCAAGTGCTGTGAAGCTGAAGCTTTACAAAGCGTTGATCAGGCCCGTTGTTATGTTTGGATGTGAAAGTTGGGCGCTGACGGATGAGTACGAGAAATGGCTCCTTACATTTGAGAGAAGAGTCATGCGTGTGAATTACGGCCTAAAACGCGAAATAGATGGTACACACCAAGCTCTGTACAATATCGAGATCAGAGATCTGATGAAGATCCCCGATATAGTACATGAAGTAAGATCTCAGCGAGTACGCTGGCTCGGGCACGTTCTGCGTGCTGATCCGGAACGAATTGGGCAGCGATTTGTGAAAGGAGAGCCACCATATAGTATAGGCCCAGAGGTCGTTGCAGGCGACGATGGCTCCACGATGTAGAGAACGACTTGGCCTCTTCAGATTGTCTTAGACAGTATGAAGACCATGCTCAGGATCGAAACCGTTGGAGCCAAATTGTTGACTCAGTGAAGGGCCAGTAATGGCCTTTATAAACTGTATATATTATTATTATTAATGACGTACCAATAATGGTTCTAAAACAACCCCAATCAGGTTTCTTCCTATTTCTGAAAGTTGGTTTACTATATAGTGTATCCAATTCATACTGGATATAGCCATGGTCAGAAACAGGATGGTCTTCGGACTAATACTTAATACTAGTGTCTGATATGCATAAATTATAATTGTAGCAGATTATTTTACTGAGATCGATAAATTGGAATAACAAATATTTTAACTCTACAAGAAAGACCGCAAGCGCGATTGACAAATATGCACAGCCATTTGAAGTTCCAGAGCCGATTTGGTTACATAATTCGTTAAAGCAGCTTCAACTATTGAATACAATTTATGTAATTTTAAAGAGCAGTCGACCATACTGTTTTTCTTTAAACTTAGTGCCATTGTTTAGTGATTGATAATTATTTAGAATAAAATACACATGCAAAGACACTTCAAAAAATCATTTAAGATTGACCGAAGATTACTGTTATTTTGTTCAGGCAAGTCAGATTAAAATTATTAAATTTTTCGTTTAAATATTTAAATATATTTTGGAGATATTTAAGTTAGTAAGAAAATAATCTTCTCATATACATTCTGTTATAACTTCCCAGCGACCTGACCTAATCAATTACCTCTACACATATATACTAACATCTATACCACACGAGAATTATTACCATTAAAGTCAATGAATTATCAATCACCAAATCTATAATTATCAAAACTAAAAAAAATAATAAACAAACAAGAGGTAATAACATATATTTTTTTATATGATGGGCTCCAATCCATGTCCATACCAAAAAAAAAAATAAGAAATAAAAAATTCATGGCGCCAAAGTTTAATCAGCAAAAGATGATTATTCATTTCATTTTACACATTAAAAAACTATCTTCTCTCATCTCGCAGCTCCAAAAAAAAAGAAAATACCACCAACAACACAATAAAAATTTCATTCACAAAAATATTAATATTATTTTAATTTTAGTTAATAAATTATAAATAAAAAATTTTAAATTATTACATCCAACTTATTTATGTATGTCTTAGACATTTTTTTTTGTTTGTTTCGGTTTTAATGTCGTCTTCACCTTGTTAACCAAAATGAAAAACGTTTAAGTTTTTTTTTGTCTAATATAATTATTTTTCATCATCATCATCATCATCATCAAGATCATTTTTTTAGTCTTATCATTAAATTCTTCCTATATCGTTTCTATTCGACTACTCTTCATCAGTCTTTTCATCAATTTCTTAAACTTTTTTTGTTTTTTTTTTTCGTTTTCGAATTGAACTTAGAAAAAATACAAAAAAAAAGTTTAAAGCAGATAGAAATAATTTAAAGCATTTTTATTGGTTTATTTAGAAATATACATCATTTTATAGATGTTGTTGTTGTTTATGTTACATTTTATGTATATATTTTCTTACGTATAGATTGATGTTTTTTGTCGACAGGGAAAAACGGAAAACCAAAAAAAAAAAAAATCGTAAGAAAACCACGGACAGATAGCTGTATACATAATATGTACACATGAGGTATGGATGGCTACACTATATTTTATCACAGAGTACAAGAATATTCGTAATTACATTAATAAACGTGACTTTTATTAATTTTGATACATCGTGATTGTGGTTCGTGTGTGGCTTGAGATTTTTTTGTTTCTTTTCGTCGGTTTATGATGTCTTCAGCTTTGCATGGTGTGTTTTTTGTTTCGTTTCTCCCGTGTGTGTGTGTTTGTTTTGTGGCGATAATGGTGTTCACTTTGTTTTAATCGTTTATGGAGTGTGGAAATTATAGTTTCATGAAAGACGTGAGACAAAAGGAGAATATTTTGGGCCAATTTAATTGGCTATGATTATAGTTTTGACGTACAACTGACTGACATAAGTATGCTATTAAAAATATTAGATAGATAGGCGGTTCTACAAATTTTGAGCTTACGATTTTCCCAAACATTTGCAAACATTATGTTAGAAAATTTGTATCTTGCATTTCGATCTAATCAATGTTTACGGCGCACAGTTTTGCTGAACATCTTTTAGTAAACTAGTCATTTTGGCGAATACAAAAAAAACATATCTTTTCTGTTTGGATTATATAGAAATTTACAAACCAAAACCCAGTTGGTAAAATGTCAACCTGCCGCACAAAAAAAAAATCTCAATTCGGATTGAGAAATAGAAATTTTTTAAAGAACGAAGTCTAAAGCTAAGGCAGTCCTCGCAAATAACATCATGAGCTAAACGCATACGATGTAGATGATCTTTAAAACGGACATGTCCCGTAAGAATCGCTACCAAGACTCTTAACTGGCTCTTTTTTAAAGATAAAGCATACTTCGTGGACCTCAAATTGGGCTCCCCAATGAAGTACATAGGAGTAGCTGGTTCAGGACCACTTAAAGTTGATTGGGATATCATTGCCTATGATGTCACAATGAGCCGGAACCCACTTGACCGTAACTTTATTGTTAGAACAAAGAAAGTTCATGAATTGTTTCCATTCCTTGACGAGTTTAGAAACAGTCAAGGGATTTCTTAAAGAGTTAAGTACAGCTTTACTATCTGTACACAGTAGAATACTTTTGTTTTTAACAGCAACATTCAAAGCCTCAATAACACTACGTGTCAGCGCTATTAGTTCCACCTGAAAAACAGTACAATGCGAACCAAGACTACCGCAAAGTCTCAGATCCGCCCAAGGACAGTACATTCAAAAGCCTGCACTGAGGTTAGAACGAGAGTCATCGGAATAAAAGACAATGGGCTCATCTAATTTATTTAAAAAAACATGCGAACTCCACAAATCTCTCGAGGGATAAGCCACCGAGAAAAGATTTGAGAAATGGAATTCGGGTGGTAGTCTGTCGTTAACCATATCGATTTCTGGTAAACATGAAGAATAATTGCTAAAAATTTGTCGATGTCCCACGATAGAACCGAAGAGATTCCATGGCAGTAGCTTGTTGAAGCTTGTAGTCCAGGTGAGTTTTCCAGGAAAGTTTACTATCCAGGATAACACCAAGGTGCTTGACGTGGTCACATTTTGTGATCGTTCTCCCAAAAAGGGAGGGAACAGAAACTTCAAGAGTATTCCTCTTCTTTGTAAAGACAATTAAATCAGTTTTAAAAGGGTTGACGTGAAGACGCTTCTCAACACACCATGCCTCCACAATAGTTAAAGCATGTTGAATTAGGTCGGATAAAACACTGAGATGTTTGCCTGAGACTGTCAGAACAAGATCATCAGCGTAGCTCTGAGAAATGTAGCCAGATTGCTGCAGCTTCACAAGCAATTCGTCAATGACCAAAAGCCACAGCAGAGGTGAGAGCACACCTCCCTGAGGACAGCCTTTGGTGACCTTAACAGAAACTAACACACCATCCAGCTCCGCCTCCACAGTGCGAGACTTAAGCATGGATTCAATCCATAGGATAATGGTGCGATCAATACCAAAATTGGTACAGGCAGTAGTGATCGTAGCAAACGAAGTGCTATCGAAAGCTCCCGCAATATCCAGGAAAGTACCCACAAGAAACTCCTTATTATAAAGGGATTTTTCAATCGTGATTACAAGTTTATGTATGGCGGTTTCACAGGACTTACCGACTCTATAAGCATGCTGCATGTTACTGAGTGGGAATGTGATTAGAAAATGATCTCTAATGAATCTATCGACAATTCTTTCCAGAGCTTTAAGAAAAGTTGAGGATAGACTAATAGGCCGAAAGGACTTAGGATCCGTATAATCGGACATACCAGCTTTCGGGATAAAAACAACTCTACTTATGCTCCAAGAATTTGGAACAGTGCTAAAAGCAATGCACGCTTGAAAAAGGTGGAGCAAATGATCCTGAATTTGAGGAAAACCCCGCTGTTGTTCAGCAGGAAAGATACCATCAGGACCGCCAGCCTTATAAGATGCAAAGGAAAATAGGCTCCATCGCAAGACATCATGATTGATCAGCTTGTGAGCCAAACTCCAATCGGGACTCGCAACAGACGTCCTAGTGAGATCGGCTGCAACATCATCCGTGTTGACGATATAACAACCAGGAAAATGAGCCGAAAGGAGCAGCTCACCAATTTCCTTGTTGGAGTAGGTAAGCTGTCCGTCCGGTAGACGAAGAGAATCCAGTTTACAAGTACTGTTCTTAGCTAAAGCTTTATTGAGTCCAGCGAAAGCAGAAACACTGTTGATTTCCTCGCAGAAGTTCAACCACGCTTTTTGAGCGGATCTTAGACTTTTTTTATATTCCTTTTGAGCTAACAAGAAATTATCCCAGTCAATCTGTTGCTTAGACTTTTTTGCTTTGTTCTTCAGTTTCCTAGTAGATTTCCTTAATTTCTTTAGGTCAGAGTTCCAAAAAGGTTTGTTCCGAATCTTTTGATTAGTGATAAGAGGACATGATTTTTCAAAGGCTATCGTAATTGCCAATGCAAGTGACGATGCTTGATCCTCAATGTCCTTCCTCGACCGAATAACCCTCGGTGCCGCAAGTAAAGAACCTAGCTCGAGAGAGAAAAGACCCCAATCGGTTAATTTCCGATTGCGGTAAGGTTTAAGAGGTGGTCGTTTAAGGTTGATATTAAACGAAATACACCTGTGATCAAAGGTGAGGATGTCATCCGTCACTCTCCAGTCTAAAATTAAATCAATAATGGACATGGAGCATAAACTAATGTCAATCACCTCCTGCCGGATAGAGTTGACAAAAGTAGGCTCACTTCCAGTATTGAGAATCTCAAGCTCAGAGGAGCTTATATATTTAAACAGCGAAGAACCCCTGTGATTAATGTTCGTACTACCCCAGGTCGAGTGATGAGCATTAGCATCACAACCGATCACCAAAGGGGTACGATTGTTCTTACACCATGTCACAAGATTAATAAGTTCCTCAGAGGGAGGAGGTGAAGAAGAGTTATACGGCAAATAAACTGAGGCGATGACCAGTTTAATGCAGGAATTAGCGGATACCAGAGTAATAAGAACAGCCGTAATATCGGCCGAACTACACTCGTGAATAAGAACTGCATTGATATTATTGCCAATAAAAATGCACGCTCGAGTTTTATTGACAGAATTCTTACAGAAGATTCTGCCATTAAATAAGTTCAATCCAGAGACAACATTATCAAGAAGATATGGTTCCTGGATTAGACAAATATCTGTATGCATTACAGAAAGCAACTTCCTTAACTCAAAAGAAGCAGACTTATTGTATTGCAAGTTGATCTATTTTACTCTAAGGATGGACGACATTGTAGAGTCGGTCAAAAAGAAGAATAAAAGTTCCCTACGGACCAGAGATAATCTTGAAAGAGATCCGCTCCAGAACGTACTGCAACAACAAACCGGAACCAGATATACTCTCGAAGGATTTCTGGTCAACCCGGAAAACAATCGAATGGCGATTTGCCTCACGTTTGCATCGGACAACCTTCCATCCTTCACTTGCAATAGCTGGATTCATCATCTTGATGTTAGTGGTTACTACACATGGATCCTCAAAAGTGTGCACAGCATATAAACTGGCCTTGGACCTAACAATGAGAAAAACCGCATATGAGAAGTAATAAGACCGATACTTCCAATCTTAGGATTGTCCAAATAAACATGCAGAATGCAAAAATTGTCGGACACGAAATCAGGCAATGCATTCAGAATGAAAATATAGACATCCTCTGTATGCAGGAACCACATGCGTCAAAGGGTAAAATAGTTGGTATGGCAACCTCCGCAAGGATCATTACCGGTGCTGATAATAATATCAAATCAGCTATAGGCATCTTTAACAATGATCTAGAAGTTCTAAAAATCTCACAGTTTTGTAACACACATTGTGTCTGTGTTGAAGTAAGATCGACGATAGGTAATTTTTATCTAGTTAGCATCTACTTCCAATATTCTGACGAACCAGTCATATATGTACAAATGCTAGAAAGAATTCTGGATGGTCTAAAGAACCATCCAGTAATTATAGCTGGTGACTTTAATGCCAGGTCCAAACTTTGGCATGACAGGGAAACCAACGATAGAGGCTCTATCGTTGAAGAGTTTCTAACAAAGAGCGATCTCTACTTGCTAAACGAAGTAGGACAGCCAAGTACATATATGCACAATGGGGAATCGAATATTGACTTAACCTTAGTCACGGGGGGACTGTTGAGAAGAGTCTCTAACTGGTCAGTTAAATAAAACTGGACTACTAGTGATCACAGAGCCATTTCATTTAAATTGAACGAATCAGCCTTACATAATGAGGTAAGAGCTGCTGACAAAATTCCACGATACGCTCTTAAACACGCAAATTGGGATAAATTCCATAGCACACTGGAGAAAATATGGCAAGATCAGAAAGCTAAACTTAGTATTTCATCTCAAGAAGATGTAAATAGAGTTGAGAACAACATCACGGCCTCACTCATAAGTGCCTGCAACAAGAACATACCACGTAAACGTGCTGCCAAAGTGAAACTGTCCTGGTGGACGACTGAACTCTCAAAGAAGAGAGTAACGGTTCACAAACTAAGGAAGTGTTACCAAAGAGAAACGAATCCGCAAATTCGTCTGAGCAAAAAGCTTAATTACGCCGCACACCGTAATGAATACATATACGTGACATAAATGAAACAAGCCGTAAAAGATTGGAGAAATTCATTACGGAACATGGTAACGCAGAACCATGGGGTTTCGTATACAAATATAGTGCCGGAAAACTTAAAACTCCAGAGGTACTTAGTACTCTAATTAGCAGTGGTGGCCAAACAACTACATGTTGGGAGGACACTACCAAACATCTGCTAAATGTTTTGCTACCCGATGGCAGTGCGGAGAGTGACACAACTGATCAAAGGGTGATTCGAGATGGGCGGCGATCGAGATCCGACCGACCCTAAAGCTTATAGACCGATCATGTTGCTGCCAGTCTTAGGTAAATTACTTGAGAAATTGGTTACTGGCAGGCTGATGGACATCTTTCAGAGTAGCGGAAGATATAGTGAGAAGCAGTTTGGTTTCAGAAGAGGACGATCCACAGAGGACGCTATGGTTGAGATGGTCAACATAGTTAAAGGATCGAGCAACAAGTACGCCCTAGGTGTATTCCTAGACGTATCTGGTGCCTTTGATAATCTGTGGTGGCCAAGTATAATGAGTGAGCTGAAGCAAATGAGTTTCCCAGCGACTCTTTACTCCTTGTTGTACAGCTACTTCTCTGATAGAACCGCAACTGTAATATCTAACCATGGCACACTCTCTAAGAGTGTAAACAAAGGTTGTCCACAGGGCTCCATTTTGGGTCCGCATCTCTGGAATCTAGTGTTCAACAGTAGCATGCGTGACGAGATCCAAGAAGTAGCGTTCGCGGATGATAAAGTTATGATCTTTACTGGAAATTCAAGACAGGCAATTCAGGAGGCTGCTCAGCGCGGCATTGACAGAATGGTAAAGTGGTGTGATACAAATAAGATGGAGTTATCTTCCACCAAAACAGTGATGATCCAATTGATAGGTTCACTCGACATAAGGAGACCACCCCTAGTGTATGTCGGAACCGAAAGAATAAAAATGGTGAATTCTGTAAAATGGTTGGGAGTTGACTTCGATGAAAGACTGGGCGTCACTACTCATGTTAAGAGGGTGGCAGAAAATAGCAAAAAAGTTTTCTACGCACTAAGAAGGGTTGCTAAAGAGACGTGGGGCCTGAAACAAGGCACACTCGCAACAATATACGAAGGCCTAGTGGTTGCGACCATGACTTACGCTTGTGCGGGATGGGCTGACAGGATGAACTGTCACCATCGCAGGACTATTTTAAGCGCTCAAAGGTTAATTCTTCTTGGGATAACGAAAGCATACCGTACGGTTTCGGCGGATGCCGTGGCTGTAATGGCCGGCGTTATTCCCATGGACATATCCATAAGCGCTTCTTTTGCGCAAATGCTAGCCAGTCATGGAAAGTTCGCAGATTATATGTTTAGACTTAATCTGGCGGACTCCAACATGTGTGAATGTGGACAAGCTGCTGAGACAGTTGACCACATTCTTTACGACTGCGCTCTGGCCACTGAAGCTAGAGAACACATGATTGACGCAATTAACGCAGATTGGCCGGCTAGAAAGCTAGTGCTGATGATGCCTACTAATATCGCACATCTCAAAAGATTCTGTGATACTGTGCTTTGTGGGAGGTAGGCTAAAGATCGATGATTCATTTTTAAGGTACTAACAATTTTATCTTAGTTATAAGGAGTTTTTAAAAGTAATGACACTAGGTGTAAACCTAATGATTTTATTTTAGTTATAAGGGTTTTAAAAACTAACACTAGGTGCAAACCTAGAGATTTTAAATAACTGAACCAGTCTTTGGCCTACGGAACACAAAGCGAAATGAAGCTTATACTAAGTATTTTAACGACTGACGCTGGATATACTGTATCCAAGTAATTTTTAATCAAACATAAGCTAAAGTACAAAGTTTGCGCCTCCACGCGGCAGGGATGGTAACAGGTCTAGTACCTGGCTAAGCATACCAAACAGTACTGACACACAGATATAGCACGACGGCTTAGAATTGGATATAGGCACAGCCTGGATGCCATTCTATAGCGGAAAACGTCCAACAACAACAATGACAATGACAATGACATGGATCCTCAGGCGGACCAGGAATCCAAGTTAGTAAAAGAAGTGACAATTGTTTATTATTATTATTATACATGCTCACAGTAGGTATATGTATACATCTATTAAGACTGTGAGGTTAATACTACGCATATAAAAAAACGTTACATGGTTAAGTTTTCTAATTGTTTCCAATTACAATTTTCGATTACATTTTGGATAGCTTACACCAACTGCTATCTTTATATTCACAGCTATAAAATTCTCAAATGGGCCCAAACATTTTGTCAGAATTTCGAATAACTTAATTTTGACCGTTTTTCAGTAAACTAGGGATGTCCACCGGAACTCATCTATAACAAATAACCCAACTGATAGAGTTATGACCTGACGACTTGGATCTATTATAGTACATGTGGTTGCAAGTTATGAATTGGATAGCAATCAGTCGGCTAGGGAGAGTCCCGTTTAATTGAACAAAATAAAAAAAACACAGCCGGACTAAAACCAAAATGCATGGAAGAATTGTCACCACATCACTATTTAAATCAGTTACGTCCGTATCATGAATAAAATATAGCACTGCCAGAAGGGAACCAATTTGTGATTTGTATTATATTGTATGTATAGTGGAAATTAATACCAGCCTAAACAAACTAAGCCCTATCCAGTTTAATCATTTTACGAACCCATTGAATCCAAACCGAAACTAATTGAATTTAAATCCATCGAGAACCTGCTCGAATAATAGTTTAAGTTATCCATTGAGTTCCATCTCGGATAATAAAATCATGAATCCGACGAGTCGCGTCTCGAATAAATAAACCGTCGAGTTTCGCCTCAGATAATGAGCAGAATAGTCCATATAATCCCCTAAATAATAGATCAAGTTCTATCTCGAAAAATTGTTTAAAAACGCAAGGCATACGACAAGTTGAACACTCAAGTAATGAAGTAATGTAGTTGCACCGAATGAGGATGATTGGCCACCAAAAGGATCCTTCGGTAAAACAGGACCATAACGAAATAATCCAAGAAAATTCCCCATCTCATATTTTACAGGTAAATCTATTGTATTTTCTAATCATAATTTCTCTCACGATGTCAAAAACATTCGTTAGCACATGCGCACAATTTTTGTATATTAAGTTTCGTCCAATTTTGACTTATCGCAACAAGACTCATACACTTTCTTAGCTTAATTCGAAACTTGAACTTAGTTACTATGAGAAAATAATCGAAAGTAAAAATATTGGGTATAGTTACTACATAAAATTTGTGACAGAGTTTTCTACCATTGCAGACCCTCTACACCAGCTTACCCGAAAGAATGTTAAATTCGAATGGTCCGCAAAATGCAAAAACGCATTCGACCACCTAAAACCCAAATTAATGAAGACCCCAATATACTATAACATTATCCTGATTTTGATAGAATATTTATCCTCACCACTGACGGCATAGGGACAATCTTGAGTCAAATCCACAATGGCAATGATTTGTCAGTTGCTTATGCAAGCCATTGCCTGAGAAGAACTATTCTACGATAGAGAAAAAGATGTTAGACATGGAATGGGCAGTAGACATATTTAGACCCAAGGAAATCCACAATCAGAACAGACCGCCCAAACCACTAAAAAGGTCGCCACCTTGAAAACATTTCGAAACGAATCCTAAAATGGCGAACCAAACCCGCAGAAATCAATGTCATTATCCGGGCTAAAGCTAAAGAAGTACAAGCGGAAACCGCATATAGACCCGAGAAAACTAATGCAAAATTTGACTCATCGCAGGCAACAATTATAAATAAACCTATGATTCAAATAATTACTGATCCTAGTACCAAACTAAAGATTTTACGATTCGAAATCGCAAATATATGAAACTTTGCTTATAAGGATAGTTGCTCCGTTATGCTAGGCAAACATAACGAAGTTCAGGCTAGGCTCAAAGAAAAGGTTCTTAATCGTTTGGTAAATGGGTGCATTTGGCACAGCCTTAATTTAATGTACATTTCTGCCATATGTGAATTACCGAGTATACGATTAATAGACTTAAATAAGAGTTTGGAGCAACCTTCATGTAATTTTAAAATATATTCCTAAATTATTTATAAAGTAAAAAGTTTTAGGCAGCAATTGATAAAATACACCTTAACTTTTTATTTTGGCCCCAGTAAAAGCATTTTGGCCCCAGTAACAGACAATAACAGCTTCATAGAGGAAACCTTAAAAGATAAATCGGTGAAAATATATTTTTTATTCATGTCGCATGTATTAAAAATCATTTTATTTAATAAATTAATATTTAATATTTAATATTAATTTATTAAATAAAATAAAATTAAAATCCATATTTATCTTCCAAAAATTAAATATTTATTCAATGCAACAAGTCGAAATTTTATTAAAAATTCCGTGTTAGGAAAGAGTATCCATTCCTACCAAGGTAAAATTAAAATTAAAACATAACCAAATTTCGACTGGACGAGTCTATTGCGGCTCAGGTAACAACGTTTTGTAAGGAACTTTCAAAACGCGTGGATTTTAATAACATTTCCGGAGAAACGAACAATATTCTGCCGTTAAAATTTTTCCAGATTGCGAAAAATTTTGTATTGCGCAAGGGGTTTTATCAATACCACGCTCATCCGATAATGCAGAGCGAATCTTTTCGATCCAAAATTTTATCAAAACCAAACTCCGCAATCATCCAGGCATTGAAATATATTCGGTGCTTCTACAAACAAGAGATTTGGTTAAATCAACGGGTAGTTCTTGCCATAATTACAAAATTATGAAAACTGGTATTCATAAAAATTTACAAACGTTTTTCTGGCAGACGAAGAGATCCTTGATTAAAAACAAAATAAATGAAAGTGAGCAAAGTACTGTAATAAACGGCAGGGAGCTGCACTATCGCCGATATTCTTTAATATCATTTGTGTACATCTTTCGTAAAACTGAAACACTTCAGCCCAACATGTTATATAACCAGTCCAATCAGGTGCTTTCATATGCAGGGAAATGTGACTAAAATAGCCTGAATTGTTGAATAAAAAAAAATTTTTAATAGAAAATTTTCCAGCTGAAAAAAAATTATTTTCATATTGGAATTACACAATCCGCCCATTTATGTTTTGTCGTGTAAGCGGGATTTCAATTTGGGTTAAGACTAAGGTAGAGATGTTCCATGATCCATATTTGGTCAAATTTCCATATTTTATAAATAATGTGGGATCAGGTTGAAAATAATTAAAATTCTTATCCATCTTTTATTCGTATGGAATGGCCCATATTCAATAATTCGGGTAGTTGGCACTCATGATTTGTCATGTTACTGGGCTAATAATTTGGGCCACCATTCTAATAGAGAACTTCTATGCTTCGCATCAAGTCATATTTTATGTGGAATCAGGTTGAAAATAATTAAAAGCCCCATCCATCTTTTATTCGTATGACATCGCTCAGTGAATGATCCCGTTCACTGTTACGTTGGTCACAAAACAATGTATGCCATGAAGTATAGGAGTAAATTTGGTAGCAAAACATTAAATATATAAAAAGTTACAATCAAAAAATATAAAAAAAAATAAAAAATTGAAATTGGATTATTAAAAGAACGTTCATTGAATGGACTCCATTCCAGTGGATTCATCAAAGCCTTAAATCGGAAGCAAAGCTGTACCCTTGACAAGGTCGTTTTAAATAAAGCAAACTAATCTTATGGGCGGATTTGGGCCATTTCATGCCATAATTTGTATATGGGCCATTTCATACCAATAAAATGGGTGAGGATTTTAATTATTTTCAACCTGATCCCACATAAAATATGACTTGATGCGAGGCATAGAAGTTCTCACAAATATATTTTTGGTTCTTCATTTTCCAACGACTTCTTTTCTTTTACAATATATTCTCGATAAAGTGAACTCGCTCTTATTTTCTCATCAATACTCTAATTTTATGTTTTTAAATCAAAAATGTAAGGTTATGTTGATGCGAGAACGGAAATACAATTAATAAACAAACTATAGGACTTATGACGTGATTTTTTCTAAGGAAAAACTATTTCAAGTTATTTCATATAGGACAGTAGTGTATAAAGGAACAATTTTCCCGAATTGCATTACGCTTCTTTTCGAGATTGGGTCTAGCTGCTTTTCCAAATCTATGGAGTAATGACATCAGGCCATAGTTTCCATATTGGGCTTTGTAATAACTTTCTATAGAAGGCGTACCAGAACCAAGTAAAACCTTTGCCTGATGCTGTTTGGCTAATAAAATGCGATAATCTCTTGCATGGTATGGTAGGCGTATGATCGGTGTGCTTATGTATAGGCACTATGATGCTCTTCATCCATAATAGTTAATTTTAAATTATAGAATAGGCATTGTTTCAGCACCTATCTCAAAGGCGGAGGAGTACTGATCGCGGTTAAAAATACAATTTCGAACGAGGTAATTGCGTGCCACCCTAGCCTCGACGTGATAGCTACCCGTGTAAAAATTGCACGGTCCTCCATTCTCATCGTCGCGCTGTATATTCCCTTTGGCTGAAACCTGGACCTCTACCTCGAGATCTTCAAGTTAATCGATTTGGGGGTGCTGCCAGCAATACGCGATGGTGTTTTTACGGTATTTTCTGACGAGGACAAGGCCTTGGCTACGATGGATTAATTCGCAAGCATTTCTGCAAGACAAATTAACCGTACGTGTAACAGTCGAGGGAAATTTCTGGATCTTGTATTCACAACCTATCATAGGTTCTCAGAAGTTCTGGCATGCGAGGATTTTACCGGCACAATTCTATGAACGACTCAAGACAGGTATCGAAAGGTATATTCCGTCGAGGACTACTAAACCGCGATTTCGAGAACCATGGTATAATGTTAAGTTGAAACGCCTTAAGAATCATCGTAATAAGCTCCACACGCTATACAGGTTGCATGACAAACAGTATTATCCTGCTCTCACTAAAGCTCGTAAGGAATTCAAAATTTTAAACAGTTTCTTATACCATAATTACGTTCTGTAGGTTGAAGTGGAGTCATCTTCCAACCCACGAGGTTTTTGGCTGTTCATCAACACAAGAAGGAAGGTTGTCGGAGTTCCTTCTCCTATGAGAGTTCCTTCTCCTGATCAGAGCTGCTCTGCTAGGCTTCCCGTTGATATGTGCAATTTATTTGCTAATTTCTTCGAATCAGTCTATGAACCGTATCAGATGCAAAATGTCAAACCTTTAGAGCTTGGAAATAATCTGCAGGAATTCACTCAACTATCGTTTACCTCAGAAGAAGTCTTTGATTGTACATATATGCAACATTGACATAACGGTGCAGGTCATGATGGTTTTCCTCCCATCCTGATTAAAAATTGCTCAGCCTGTTACTGGTATCTTTAACGAAAGCCTTCGAACGCGCAAGTTTTTCCAGATCCGTGGAAAATATCCTTCATACGTCCCATATTCAAATCGGGTAAACGAAGCGAGATCACCAACTATCGCGGGATTGCCATAATTTCTATCAGTCCAAAGCACTTTGAATCAGTTGTTCATCGATTTTTATTTTGCCATATACAAAAAGATATATATTTCGCCTGTGCAACATGGTTTTTTTGCGGGAAGGGCGACAGTTACAAACCTATAGTGTCTTTCAGCGGCCATCTTCACAGTACGATTGATTCCAGACTACAGCTGGACGTGGTCTATACTGATTTTTCAAAGGCCTTTGATAATATTAATCACGCAATTCTGATCGACAGGCTAATGAAATTAAACTCCAACTTCATCCCAATCAGATGGTTGCACTCTTACCTGCATGTTGCAAAGTGATTTAACCAACTTTTGTTGTTGAACTATCAGCAACAACTTACGGTTAAATGTAAGCAAATTTAAGACTCTTTCGTTTTATAGAATCCGTTTTAAAGCAGTTGCCCTCCGACGTCTACCATCCACACGTACCAACGTATACGATTTATTGGGATTGTCACAACTTAATCATCAACGAGAAGTATAGCTGCAGCCTTTGATTTTTTTGATCTAGGAATTCATTCGATTCGAGTTTGATAAATTTCTTAGAAATTTCTAAGCGTCTTGATTTCTTTTATATTTTTGTTTTTTATTTTTAATTATGGTATCTTTTAATTTTAAATGTATGTTTTCTTATTCTTTTTTTTGATTTTTTTTTATTACCGCTTGTAGATACAATTTGTACTGTAGATAATAATAATATTAATAATAAATAATTGATAATAAAAAAAAATTAAATTAAATTTCCAAATTACTAAAGCGCAAAAAAAGTGCAGAACGTGCTGCAACGACGACCAATGGTTGCTGTCCAACCGCTATTGATCATGCTTTTAACCGTTCTTTATTGGATTGTTTGTAGTGGTAAACGACCAGCCAGTCTCCAAAAAATGGTTTTATTCGCACTAATATATGGGTAACTAGACACCTGTTTTTGCTCACACAATGCCGCATGGATGAGATGCATGTATAGCACTGATTTTCCACTGCCTATAGCTCTATGCAACAGCACTGCTGCTTTTTTAAAAAATTGTTTTTGTATCTCAGCAAATGCATCTTTTTGAGGTTCTGTTAGAAAAGGTAATGGTTGTACATATTCACTAAATCTAGCTGTTTCTCTATGTGCGTTATAAAATTGGGTTAAAATACTATTTTTTAATAGTAAGTTTGAAGCTCGTTTTGAATAGCCTAAATCTAAAAGCTCAGTTTTAGAAGCTCATGTTTTTACTAAACCTTTAAACTGAATAGATAAATAATAAGACAGCAGTAGTGACTGTTATTTAGGAGACCGCTTAAACAAAGTGTCCAATTGCTTTACAAGCAAATCGGCGTCTACAGTAGAAGAAAGCGCAATGCTAATTTCTCCACTATATGGTTGGTCATTTTTAGCAACCGCTACTGATTCTATAACCTGGTTCGATAGCTGTAATACCAATGACTTTTTCTGGTCTGTTAACTTTATATTGATTTTTTAAATAAAGGTTGATGGTGTCGCGCAAGTAGTACACTGAAACAATTTTAACCTTTATTTAATGTTTTTGTAATTAATTTCAAAGATTTTATGCCTGGGTTTCCAACTTTTGTTTTTTTGACATTAACTTAATGACCATCGGAACAAAATTAATGTTATACAAAGAAGATCAAGTTTAATACTACTTTACATAGAAACAACAATTAAACCATATATGTAATCATTGGCTTTATGCAAAAATACATTTATCATTGTCCTTTGCGACTTATATTTTGGACAGAATTCCTTCAGCTAAACGACCAATTCCTTGATTTAATTCACAATAATACATAATTTAATGTCAATAGGTATACATTTATGTTTTTCGAAACATAAAAATTAAGTTTGATTGCCTCAGAATGAAGTTGATTTGCATAAACCGTATGCTATGTTAGCATAGGTTTGAAGAGTTTATCCTTAATTTTAGGTATCTTAACCCTACATATAAGGAAATAAATGACTTACCTTAAGTTATATAAACATTAATATAATGTTCATATCCCATATGTTAATTAATTCCAGTATTAATAAAACAAAAGTTTTTTATTTTTTTAATTTATTTAGTGATACAATACTAGAATTTTATTTATTTATTTATTTATTTAGTGATATAATACTAGTATAGTGATATAATACTTGATAATGAAGCGGAGCGTTTTCCGTTTCGTGGAATAAGATGAGTTTAGAATGTAGAATGTATTTCGTTGCGCTATATGCGGATGCGATTTATAATGATGAATATGAATATTCGCTATTGTCGCGATCTCAAAATGTTTAGTAATTCAGATAAATAAAAACAATGTGATGGCCACCACTAAATCTGTTGAATGTTGTAAGAAGACTAATTTATTTATTACAAATTTGAATGTACTTTTCCAATACAAAATATAATCTCAGAGAGATTAAAAGCAACAACAAAAACTTCTTAAAAAATATAACATTAATTGTACATAATGAGAGTATTAAAAATGTTTGGCAAGTATATAATGCATGCAAATTATAAATATTGTATATAATGAAATTAAATTATACATAAACAGAGGTGAAATTAGGATAATTAAAATAAAATAAATTAACATAAAATTGTACATGACATATGAATTCTAAATGTATGTTGAATACTGTTTGATGAGCAATTATTAATGCTGCTCATTATCATTCTCCCCCATCTTGAACACTCTGTGGTTCAACATTTACTGGAAGTGGGCAGAGATTGACGATGGCTCGTTTGATTGTTCCAGTGGAAGTTTTTATCGAGGCAACTCGCACTAATCCATCTCTGCCAGTATGAAGATCAGTTATTTTCCCAAATTTCCATTTGAGAGGTGGCAAATTTGGATCCTTGATGATTACAATTGTTCCCTCTGTGATGTTTTTATGCTTATTCTTCCAATAATATCGATGTTGTAGTTGCTGAAAATAATCAGTTGACCATCTTGACCAGAATTGTTTATATAAGAGGTTTACTAATTCCCAGCGTTTAGCATACTTTATGTCATGATGGTTGATTATGTTTGGCTCAGGTATTGCAATTAATGGTCGACCTACCAGGAAATGACCAGGAGTTAATATTTCCAAACTGTCATCTGTAGTAAGTGGAGTGATGGGACGGGAATTTAGTACAGCTTCAACTTGCTTTATCAATGAGTTAAGCTCCTCATAGGTTAAGTTAGCGTTTCCCATGGTGCGACGAATATGATATTTTGCTGACTTTACAACAGCTTCATAAATACCACCGAAATGTGGAGATCCAGGTGGTGAAAACTTCCAGGTAATTTGATCTTCTGCTGTGCATGATTTGAGCTGCTGTTGAAAATCTGCATCTTGAAGCATCTTAAACAAATCGTGTAGATCAGAATTAGCGGCTACAAAGTTGGTCCCATTATCTGAGAAAACAGTTTTGCGTAGTCCTCTTGTAGCTATAAAACGACGAAATGCACCGATGAATGAAGCAGAAGTGAGGTCTGAGGCCAATTCCAGATGCACGGCTCTTGTAGCAAGACATACAAAAACTGCCAAATATGTCTTAGTCGGAATCTTTCCGCGTATACGATAATGAATGAACAACGGTCCTGCATAATCTATGCCAACGTTATAAAACGGTGGTGCTGGATTGACTCGTTCTGGTGGTAAATCTGCCATAAGTTGTTCAGGAAATTTTGGTTTTACACGGCAACACATTACACATGACCTGTAAACTTTTTTCGCAAGCTGTTTTCCGTTTATCGGCCAGTAAGATTGTCGTACGGCTGCTAAAAGTGCTTGTGGACCAACGTGTAAGTGCTTTCTGTGGATGAAACTCATTAGTGTGGTGGTAAAATAATGATTGCTTGGTAGTAATGCTGGATGCCGCGATGTATAAGAAATTGCAGCGAATTTTAAGCGACGACCAACTCTAATTATGTGTTGTTGATCCATAAATAATGAAAGCGATTTTAGTAATGGATGTCGAACTTGAAAACCCGGTTTTAGTAATCCATTGTATTCTATTGGAAAGCTGGTGGATTGAACCAGGCGTAGAATTGTATTCAAACTTTTTTGTATTTCTTCCGCATTCAGAGGTCCAATTGTTCTTGAGTTTTTGAAACGGTAATTGTGGATGAAACGAAGTGCATAACCCATTGCATTTTGTATTATCACCAAAGAATTTTTACCATGTATTCGATCCAAAATATCATGGCCGAGTTCAGCGCTTGCAGTCACAACAGTAACGTGTTTTTCTTCGATGACCTCAGTTATTTCTGTAAGTTGTTCTGAATTATCCCAAGCCTCAATAGATGAATGAAGAAAATTAGGTCCAAACCACCAAAGTTCAGAATTCATTAATAATTCAGGAAAAGTCCCTCTTGAAATCAAATCGGCTGGGTTTAATTTTGACTCTACGTGCAGCCATTTATTAGAATCGGATCTTGCTTGAATATCGGACACACGATGTGCCACGTAGGTTTTCCATTTGGAAGATGACAATTTAATCCAATGAAGAGTTATCATAGAATCCGTCCAGTAATAGCATGAATCAACCCTGAAGTTTAAAATACTAAAAACCTTTTGCATGAGTTTGGCCAAAAGTTGTGCTGCACACAATTCAAGTCGGGGCAAAGTAACGTGCTTCAAAGGAGCAACCCGAGATTTTGAACACATTAAATTAGCAGTGTAACCTTCCTGACCTAAAAAACGTACATAGATGGCGGCACCATAAGCCTTTTCGCTGGCATCAGCGAATCCATGCAATTGAATTCCTGGATACTTCGCGCTGCCATTAAATAAATGACGTGGAATGATTAAATGAGCTAATTTCGGTAGCTCACCTAGAAAATTAACCCAATAAGTATGGTATGCCATTGGAAGAGCTTCATCCCAGCTAACCTTCAATGACCATAACTTTTGTAGTAATAATTTACCCACTACCACTATTGGAGACACTAATCCAAGAGGATCAAAAATCTTTGCACCTTGGGATATGATTTTTAGTTTAGTGGCAGTTGAGGTAATTGCAGAATCTAAATTGATGTTTACACGAAAATGGTCGGAAATTGGATGCCAGTACATCCCTAAAGTTTTTATACCAGTTTTGTCATTAATTAGATATTGCGATTCACGATCGTCTTCTGGAATATCACTAAGAAGCTCCTGATTATTGCAACACCATTTACGCAAAGGTAAATTGGCACCATGCACAATTGAAGTGACAACAGTTTTCAACATTGCTGCTTCTTCTACGGTATCAGAACCAGTCAACAAGTCGTCCACATAAAAATCATCACGAATTACTGAACTGGCTGTCGGTTCACTAGATTGAGAATCGAGAGCAAGCTGTAATAAACAGCGTGTTGCAAGATATGGTGCCGAAGTAGTACCATATGTGACAGTCTTCAGTTTATATGTTTGGAGCTCATCAGATGAATTGTATCGCCAGAAAATGTAATGGTATTGTTGGTCATTGGAGTGAAGTAGAATCTGCCTATAAATCTTACATATGTCAGCAGTAAATGCATGAATGTGTGAACGAAATCGAAGAAGAACAGCAAATAATTCATTTTGAACTACGGGCCGATTCATCAATAAATCATTAATAGAGTAACCGCTCGACGATTTTGCTGAGCCGTCAAACACGACTCTCAGCTTAGTTGTCGATGAATCGGGTTTCATAACATAGTGGTGTGGTAAATAATAATTCATAGATTCAACATGTTTTACCACTTCCATATGATTAAGCGTTTGATATTCCTTCATAAAAGAATTATATTGCATACAAATTTCTGGATTGTTATTGAGTCGTTTTTCGAGCATTAGAAATCTTCGTCTTGCTAAAAATGATGAATCACCTAGCAATTCTGGACTGTGAATGAAAGGAAGCTTAACGATAAATTTGCCATCGATGTCTCTAGAGAAATTCTCTTGGAAATGTTTGTCACAATCGGACGACTTAAGTAATGATTCATCGTTATTTTGGCATTCCTCTATGTTCCAAAATCGCTCTAATAATTCATCTAATTGTGGTTCAGAACATGCAATTAAATTGCAATTACTGTGATCAGATGATGAAATTGAAGTTCCTCCAGCTACAACCCAACCCAATACCGTGTTTTGTAGAATAGGTAATTCATCACCTAGTCTTATTTGACCAATGGATTGTAATTTGAAATAAATATCAGCTCCAAGAAGTAAGTCTATTTCATGAGGCTCGCAGAATGATGGATCGGCTAGACTGACATTAGCAGGAATTAACCATCTAGATGAATCAATTCGAACTGATGGCTGCATATCTGAAATTCTGCTGAGTATGTGAACGTCAAGTCTTGCAGAGAATTGATTTATACGCGAGTGTATAGTAATTGTTGAAGCCCTTGATGATGAAGTAGAAGCACAAGCAATGCCCTTTATGTTCACATGTGAAAATCGAGTTTTAACTCCTAAACGATTAAATAATGAATGAGTAATAAAATTCAATTGTGAACCTGAATCGAGTAATGCTCGAGCTATAATTGAATGCCCATCTATATGACGAATCTCAACCAATGCCGTAGCTAGAAATATGAATTTTGGTGCAGATGAACCTATTGAAGTTGTCGAATTCTGCTTGTTAAGTGATATTGTACTGGTCAATGTAGATGATCCAGAATTTGGTTGAGTCAATGTAGTGCTCTTTTGAGAAATTGACTAGTATTTGCTGATGCTGTGCTGCTTGAATGCAAGAGAGTATGATGTTTTATTTTACAAATGTGACATACATCAGTGATGTTACATTGATCAATAAGATGTGATGATCTCAAACAATTTGTACACAGTTTTAAGTTGGTTGCAGCCTCTTTGCGTTCATCAACAGACATTGCGATAAATTTATGACATCGATTTATAGAATGTCCTGTTTGATTACAAACAACACAGTTGTAGCCTTTGAATGCAGAAAACGCCATTCGTTTATATGGCTTTGATTGCAATTGATTGGATTTTGTAGTTTTATTTCCCGTGACACGGTTGATGCAGATGAAGATGATAAATCAGTTTTATATTCACTGATCTTATGACTTCGAACATGAATGAACTTTACAACATCCTCGAATGAAGGAAGCACGTTTGGTAGTGTTGCTTCTTTCCACTTGGATTTTGTGTGTGAATCAAACTTGGAAACTATAAGATATACAAGTAAATCATCCCAGTATTGAACTGGACGATCTAAAGTCTTAAGTGAGCAAACATGAGAATTAAAATCATCTAATAAATTCAGCAATTTAATCGGCGTTGGCTTATCAATTGGCTTCATTGAGAACAGCGCCTTTATATGTTCTTCAGCTCTCTGATTAGGTTTATCAAAACGCTGAATCAATAAACGTCTAGCTTCATCATAGTTGGCGGAAATAAAGTCTAAGTTCTCGAAACATTTACCAGCGGAGCCTTTAACTGAATTTTTAAGATATTGAAATTTAGTTAAATCGTTTAATTTGGGGTTATTATGCACATGACTATCGAAAGATTCGATGAATCCTTTCCATCTAGTAATTTCACCAGTGAAAGTATCCAACAAAATCTCTGGCAATTTCGGAATGAATGAAAGCTCTTCATTTACGTCAAGAACGGGAAAAACCTTCTTTTTAGCAAGATCCGCAATCTTATCTTCTAACGCCGGTCTTAAGTTATAATATAAACGATCTATGGTGGTTCGGATTTTAGATTCAAATTGTGTTTCATCTAACGATTCAAACAGAGTCTGATTTCTTTTAAAATTGTCATAATTCAATATTAAATCATTAAGCCGAAGCTGAATTTGAGACCTTGGTGCTGTATCTAATTTAGCATCAACAAATTCTGACAATTCTTTTAAAAAATCCTCAAAATTTTTATTACACTGTTTGCATCGTTTTATTTGTGTTTCGTTAGCCATATTGAAAATAAGAAAACTCAGAACAACAAAGAACAAACCACGAGGTATAACAGATATTTGAAGTTATAAATAACGTTTGTTTAAACCGTCGATGTTACACACGTTTTAACACGATTTAGATAATTAAAATTACAATCAATAATAACACCGCGAATTAGAACTTTAGAATTCTTATTAAAAATAATAATAAAGTGATACTTAGCTGAATGTAAACTGCAAGTCGCGTTACTAGCCGAATATTCCTGTAGATTGAATAGCGGAAAATGTACGTACGGTGAATCAATATCCGCTATCCCACTTCTGACACCAATGATAATGAAGCGGAGCGTTTTCCGTTTCGTGGAATAAGATGAGTTTAGAATGTAGAATGTATTTCGTTGCGCTATATGCGGATGCGATTTATAATGATGAATATGAATATTCGCTCTTGTCGCGATCTCAAAATGTTTAGTAATTCAGATAAATAAAAACAATGTGATGGCCACCACTAAATCTGTTGAATGTTGTAAGAAGACTAATTTATTTATTACAAATTTGAATGTACTTTTCCAATACAAAATATAATCTCAGAGAGATTAAAAGCAACAACAAAAACTTCTTAAAAAATATAACATTAATTGTACATAATGAGAGTATTAAAAATGTTTGGCAAGTATATAATGCATGCAAATTATAAATATTGTATATAATGAAATTAAATTATACATAAACAGAGGTGAAATTAGGATAATTAAAATAAAATAAATTAACATAAAATTGTACATGACATATGAATTCTAAATGTATGTTGAATACTGTTTGATGAGCAATTATTAATGCTGCTCATTATCAATACTAGTATAGTGATATAATACTAGACAATTGTATAGCATTTTAATTTTATTTTAATTATAAACATCAAAGTATAGATTTTAAATTTACGTTAAAGTAGGCTTAAAACAAATTTTAGAATTCGGTACCGTATACAACAGAAAAACAAAGTTTTTGTTCTATTGAAGCAAAATAACTTTCGACTATATCCGGAGTGTTTTCTAATTGATTTATCACAAGTGATTCTTTGAAACCAACATTTGACATTAGCCATAATTTTTACGTACCGTTTGTCCACATGGGATCCAATTCTTGAAGAATAAATTTATCTTTAATCTTTCTTTTTAAAATTGGTACAACACTTTTTTCAAATTTGGCCCAGTTTTGTTGAACATCCGGATGTAGGTATATCACCCATTCCTTACAAAATCCGACGTTTTTACATTTCTTTTTAAGCAATTCTTGTTGTCTACCTTTGAATGTTTAATTGAATTTAATTTCATAAGTACTCCATGGTGTATTCATGCATCCAACCCATTCTTTATTTATGTCAAAAGCCTCATCTTTGTGGTCGCTTTCTGATGATGTTTCTTAATGAAATATGTAATAAAGAATAATATATCTATAAATACTGTATGATAAATACATAAATAAATAAATATATACATACATGCATACATTCACACCTATATATATATATATATATATATACAGGGTGTGCGCCGGGAAGGTATACTACTTTATTTTGCCGCCATTTTGGTAAACGTTAGTCTTGACAGTTCATATTTGGCAGTCGTGAAGTAGACACGTGGCAAATTTATTATGGAAAAATATTCGATAAACCAACGTGTTTTAATCGTTAAAACATTTTATCAAAATCAATGATCGATTACTGTGACGATGAGAAAGTTACAGTAAAACTTTTGGGAGAAACAACGTGCCAACAAAACGCACTATTTATCGTGTAGTGAATGATTTCGAAGAAAGAGGATCTGTAGGTGATAGGCCCAAGCATGGGCCACATCGTACTGCAAGATCGGCTGAAAACATTACTGCTGCTCAAAAAAGTGTTCAAAACAATCCATCAACCTCAATTCGACGCCGTGCTCAGGAGCTTGGTGTTCAAAGAACAAGTTTGGCCACAATTTTGTACAAGGATTTGCATTTGTTTCCATTTAAGATTCAGTTGACACAAGAGCTTCTTCCACAAGACCATTAACGCCGCCGTACATATGCCAATAGGATGTTATAGCTCGCCCATGACAACCCCGATTTTCATGAAAAAATCATAATATGTGACGAGGCACATTTTCATTTGAATGGATATGTGAATAAACAGAATAGTCGGTTCTGGGCAATGCAAAACCCTCAAATTATTCATCAGTCACCTTTACATCCATTAAAAGTGACAGTCTGGTGTGCAATTTGGTCAGGAGGAATCATTGGACCTTACTTCTTTCAAAATGAAAACGGCGTAACGGTAACTGTGAATGGGGAGCGATATCGTGATATGATTGAAAACTTTTTAACGTCACAACTGCATGCTTTGGGCTTGATTAACATGTGGTATCAACAAGAAGGTGCCACATCGCATACAGCCAGGATTACAATGGAATTACTGCAAGACCTCTTTCCACAACAAGTTATTTCAAAAAATGGTGATGTTGATTGGCCTCCACGGTCGCCTGATTTGACTGCTTCGGACTTCTTTTTGTAGGGATATCTGAAAAGCAAGGCTTATGCAAACAAACCAGAAACGCTTGAGCAACTCAAACAAAATATTCGTGATGAAATTAATGAAATACCGCGTGAAATGTATGAGAATGTAATGAAAAATGTGCTTAAAAGGGCTCGCATTTGTGAGGCTAACAAAGACGAACATTTATCTGATATTGTATTCAATACATAATTGCCGACATTAAATAAAACATTTATCAATATAAGATCCATTCTCTTTCATTTAATCAAAAATTATAAACAAACAAAGTAGTATAACTTCCCGGCGGACACCTTGTATATATATATAATATATATAAATATATATATATATATATATATATATATATATATATATATATATATATATATATATATATATATATATATATATATATATATAAATAAATATATATATATATATATATATATATATATATATATATATATATATATATATATATATATATATATGTATATATAATGCCAGTGCTTTGATTGGATAAAACTAAACAGCATAGGTCATCCGAATGTCCAATGGGCTGTAGTCTTGGAACTGCGACAGTAAAAAAAAGTGACGACGTTACTATTTTGAAAGATTTACCTATATTGTTTCGGTTTCTGTTTAATTTTTTAACCGTTTCGGTGTTCCATAATAGCCTATTTTGTTTAAACGAGGCGCCTGGTTTCGGTATTTGTACAATCGCCTTGTTGGTCGACGTTTACCCACGCGATGGTAATACCAATCCTGTTAAAAAATCAGAAATTTCAAGTAAATTATTATAGATTCAGTTAGTAAAATCAAACACTTGCCTTGTCTTCCCCCAAAAATGTTGTCCCAAATTCATTAGAAATTTTTTCAAAATCGACGTTCGCCAGTGATATACTCTTCGAATAGTGGTATTTTAGTATGGAGTCTACTAACATTTTTTTTTTTCAAATTCGCCCAATTTGGGTGGAGTTGAACTTTTGTAACAATTGTAAATTTTCTGACCACGATCCGTATTCTGTAATAGAAACACAAAGTCTTTACTGAATTTCTATGAAATCAAGCGATTTAGTTAACCAAATGGCCAAAAAAATTTTAAGTCAAATAATTTTATTAGTTTTGAATTTTGGAATTTTGAAGTTGATCGATAAACATTAAACCGTAAAGGTATACTTACAAATCTCGAAGGTGATTGTACTAATAAAGTAGGTGTGGATGAGGGCCGCGAAGTTGTGGACGTACTATTCTGATTTTCCAACCAGTTATTAACGGAAGTTGTCACTGATCCGGTTGTTCTCGACAAAAGATCTACTTGGACCATGTAATTCTAAGAAATTAGAAATAAAATAAAGTTTATAGTTAAATAAAGTTAAATTTAAATAATACAGCACTATATTGAAATATATTACGTTTGCTTGTCGCAACTCTACTATCTTTGCGCGAAGCCATATTGTTTGGCTTACTTCTGTGTTATTTGGAAACATAGCATCTAAATCGGGCTCCGTTATTATTTTAAAATCGTCAATTCTGCTACTGGACGGTACCATGTAAATGTATATGTATATATATAAAAAAAAATCCATATAACATATATATTTTGATGACGTATTATAAAATTTAAAAACTATGGTACCATACCTGCAAATTTTTGTATTAAATGTGAAATACCCCATTCTTTTAAAATTAAAGCCAGTTCATTGAGTGGTGCTTGATATAGCGATTCTTCTGCTAGATTTTGGAATATGACGTGTAGAATCTAAGGTTTAGCACATGTTTTTTGCAATTATAGTTTTTCCTTTTGAGAACCCCCATTCAAATTGTCTTTTCGAACATCTGCAATGTGCATTATAAAATTGTGGTTGGCACAAAATTCATCGAGTTTTTTAAGTTCTCTGTCGATTACAGAATAGACTATAATGAAAATAATGATGATTTTAAATGAATAAGTTTAATAATTATGTATATTATACGAATAGATAATTTAATTAACTGAACCAAAGTAATAGTTATTTAGTTATAGCTAACTATATTATCAACCACTATAATTGAAAACTCACTTTTTATTCCTTAAATTGCGCTTGAAATATCTCTTAATCCAAACACCGATGCTCTTACGTTACCCAAAAATAAAAGTGTTATCTAAACAATTTGTGTTTATATATATACATATGTACGAGAAATGGCCCATTACATTTGAAAGAAAAACCATGAGTGTGATTTACGGCCCAAAACATAGTAGATGGTACATACCGAGCTCTGTACAATATTGAGATTAGAGATCTGATGAAGGTCCCCGATATTGTACATGAAAGATAAGATCTCAACGAGTTCGCTGGCTTGGTCATGTTCTGCGTGCTGATCTGGAATGAATTGTACTGCGATCTCTAAAAGGAGAGACACTATTTGTTAAGATGTAGAGAACGACTTGGCTTCTTCAGATTGTCTAAAACAGTATGAAAACCAAGCTCAGGATCAAACCCATTGGAGCCAAATTATTGACTCAGTAAGGGGCCAGTAATTGTGTTTTAAAAACCGATTTATCATTATTTTATTATGTACATATGTATATGCTACTAAAATCGTATATGTGTATAAGTAGATATTATCCTAGAAATTATGTTTAATGAAACAAAAATAAAAACAATTTTGTATATTGATATTTTTGTAAGCAAAATCATTAATTACAGTCAATTTTTAGACTAAATTTTAAACAAAAAACATTTTAATATTTATAAAATAATATTTTCTTTAAATTTAAGGATCTCTTTTTTAATTTGATGTTTATTTACTATAATTAAGGATTTCTTTGTAAAATCATGCATTAGTTTGAAGAAAGCAGCAATCATTATATAATGGATTTCTTGAAATTAATTTAATGATGATAGTTTCATAGGTTTAAAGACTATTTCCATCTATATTATGTAAATTCATAAATTTTGACTATTCTAAAGAAAAGTAATAATCTTTGAAACAAAAATGACGTAACATTAAATCTATGTCCAAAAATTTTTTCATTGTATTAATTGCTCAGTTTCATCTACTCGAATTTGGGTTGTAGTAGTAGTTGGAACAATTTGGAATAAAATATTTTATATTCGCCCAATACCTTAGGCAGATCGCATGTATAGGACAAGACATGAAAAATTGGTCTATAAATTAAATCCCTATATATAATGATACGAGTATATATATATATCTATTAGAACTAAAAATGATAATCACAAATTTCCCTTTACGAGTGATATCCGTATAGCTCTCATCTATACATCTCTCATAATAGACACACATCATATAACCATACGTCTGCTGGTAATGTATATATTTATATGAAAGCAATCCTTATTGTTCCTTATACGAGAATATATTATAAATATTACGTGCATATTAATGACAATATATGTACGTATAATACAAGAAGCACAACAATAGCATAAGTATATATGCATAAACTTATATATGCATTTATATTATGTATATACGCGACGCAAAAAATGGCGTCGTGAAATATGTCGTGGATCAAAAACAACAAAAAATAAAAATGTAAATTTAATACTATGAATGAAATTTGAATACAACCAATGAAAATATAGGTGGTGAAGTTGAAAATAAAAAAATGAATTTACTCCTTCCTAAGATTTCAATATATACGATATGTATGTACACGATGTATAGGGTTATTAAAATTTGCATTAAGAGCACCCGCAATATTTATGTAATGCTAATCGAATATATGTACATAGAATTGGAAAGGATTGAATTAAAAATTTAGTGTAATCTTATTTTTAAAAAAAAAATGCTCATGGACTGTATATTTATACGAGTATACATATAGATTGTGTATTAAGTCATTGTTAAAAATTTATAAAATCATAAAAAATTAATCAGAAATTTTCTTTTTCAACTTAAAACTTATAAGCAAAACCATAATCACAACCGATTAAAGTCATTACATATTCGGGCTATTATTTTTTTGTAAAATTAAATCAATTATTTTACATTATATGCCATCAATAATTTTTATACAAAACTAAAATTATTAATTTATCAATAATTTAATGGAAATAAATTGTTACAAACAATTTGTAAATCAAAACTTTTGTTCAAACATTTTTGTTCTTTAATTGACGGAAGCAACCAAACTTTAACCCCAGGTTATACATGTTTTGTATATATAAAATGACAAATACGGATATGGGTGAGTGGTAAGATGTGGAATTATTGAATGAATAAATAATTAAATACATAAAAAATCGTACGACCAATGTAACGATAATTTGATGTTGCAATTATTTATATACGTATAAACTTGTGTGGAGATAGCAAATTATAGGAACCGGATATATACATCTACCTAAAATATAAATAAACACTGCAAGTGATTTCTAATTTCTGCATACGTTCAAATTTAAATTTTAAAATACATCGAATCCGGATACACCAATAAATCAAAATACAAATAATTTAATATTCTAATCTATAAAATGCAAATAATATAAACATTCTAGCAAGCCGACAAATATAATTTTAAAAAAAAATATAAAAACTTAGAGAAGATTTCTTAGAATTTAAAATTTTATTTATACAAATATATATTGCATATTCTCCTATATACAACTAAGTAAATTTAAATAAATCAAAACTAGTTTCTAAAATTAAAATTCAAATACTGTAATTTAGTAAGAATTATATAAATTATATTTTAAATATAAATTTATAAACTATATACTATACGATAGAAATAATTAATTCAATTTTTGCAACATCAAAGTATTTTTTATTTTTTTTTAGTTTTTAACAACAACAATTATTGTTTAGTTCTATAAATTCTAAAATTAAAAAATGTAAATACATTAAGCAATAAAAAAAAATTAGAATTAGAATTACGAAGAATTACATATGTTATGGTCATTAAACTACGTACATATAGAAATTATTTTATTGTATTACCTTTTTTTGTTAATTGTAGGTAGAAGTGTGTTTTACACATGCAGCCGAGTCTGTGCGCGGCGTATTAATATATATATACACTCTTAGAAAAATCCATCGTGTTTTAATTCCAGTAGCAGGAGTTAGCAATATTAAATATCCTTTTCGAGTAATCCATTAACTTATCGGCAAAGTTTATATGCTGTAGCTCCACATTGAAGTTCAATTACAACTTTAAACTCCTTGTAGGATATTGTGTAAATATTTTGAAAAGACGTTGAATGTTCAACTCCGATAGGAGTTGAAAACGGAAAGGGACAGGGATACGCTTGCGTGGGCAAGGCGTATCACTGAGCCACATCAGGAGGGTTCCGAGATCTCACAGCCGAAAAGGCAGAGATCTGATGATGACCCGGAGGCTAAAAAGAAGCGGGTTCCGGATGTCACCAGGCCCTTCAACGAGGTGCTAAAGGAGCACCTGATCATGGCAGTCGTGGACAGGGCTCAAAAAGATGGGAGCATTACGGCCCTTAAATGGAGGAAGGTGGAGAAATCCTTAGCCGCCATCTTCCTAAAAATTATGAGGGAGAACCCAGGACCTGCTCCGTCTTGCCGAGACGGAGGATGGTACCGGAATCATGTCAAACTGACTGCCTGTGCCGATGAAAGGGGGCCAAATTAGAAGTGGTGAATAGGGAAGAAATTCCCTGCAGGCCAAGGGCGCGAGCCTGGATCCCTGCTGAGCCTAGTGATCCAAGGGAGATCTTGGAAATGTTGAAAATCAGCAATCCTGATCTGCCAACGGCCACCTGGAAGATTGCCAGGTTAGAAGAGGTAAAGGCGGAAGCAGATCACAGATCGGCCGTCATTATCATCGACAGAGAATCCGTGGGTGCTTTGTCAAAATCTGGAGGCCTGATCAGCTATGGATTTGGAGCGATTACGCTCAAAATTTATAAGCGCGAAGAGGCTGACAGATCTGGGGCGCCTGCAGCAGGGGGGGAAACTACTTGTGGTGTCCCGCCTGGTGTTGGTGACCCAGAAGTCCGCAGCATCCCGGAGGATACACAGGAGACACTATCCCTGGACTCGGAGATTTTGAGATCATTGGGACTAAGCTGTGCGCTCCTAACGGACGAATCGATGTCAGAGGAGTCTGACTCAACAGTGGTGGAGGGAAGCAATAACTAATGCTTAAGATCCTTCAGATCAACCTCCATCACTGTAAAGCCGCCTCGGTAGCCCTTCTTCTAAAAATGGAATCTGAGTCCATTGATGTGGTTCTGGTCCAGGAACCTTGGGGCAATGGTGACCGGGTGCTGGGGCTCAGAACTCCCAAATATAAAATACTACATGCGAAGAATGAAGGTAAGATACGTTCTTGCATTCTCGCTAGAAATAATCTGAACATTTTTATACTACTGAATTACAGCAACGCTGATGTAGTGGTAACTAACATCGAGATGGATGACCAAAATCTCTGGCTTATATCGGCCTACCTACCATACGAGGAGGAAAATATACCACCAGGTAGGTTGGGCAGTGCAATAATGGAGGCTCGAAAACGAAAGGTAGGAGTCATCAAGGGTAGTGATGCTAATGCGCATCACTCAATTTGGGGGAGTACAGACATAAACAGGCGAGGTGAGTAACTCCTTGATTTTATTTTAAGTACTAACGTAAATATATGTACATAATATCGGGTGTAAGCCAACCTTCATTACTAAAAATAGACAGTAAGTGTTGGACATCACACTTGTCTCGGATTTTATTAAGGAGAGGGTATTGAACTGGAAAGTGTCTGAAGACCATTCCTTTTCTGACCATTGTTATCTCCAGTACGAAGTGGATACAAAACCCACTAGCAAACCACCCTTCAGAAATAGGAGGAAAACTGATTGGGAATGTTTCAGAACGATTCTGGGTAACTTATTACCGGTATCGGTTCCAAACCCTCCTGCATCTACACAGGAGCTTGATGCTCTAGTAACCAAGCTATCTGATGCTTTTAACAAGGCCATGTTAAGTGCATGTCCTATCAGTAGACCCTTGGGTAAACCTCGGCCACCCTGGTTCCACTTCAAGGTACTCGTATGAAATGCAGGAGACTGTTCAAGAAAGCGAGGAACACAAATGCTGCTGCGATTGGGACTGTTATAAAGAAGTCCTCAAAACCTATAAGTACGAGCTGAGAGCAGCCAAAACGAGGGCCTGGAAGCTCTACTGTGGCAATAAACAGGAGTCCTCGGAGGCGGCCAGGCTACGCAAAGTACTATGTTCTAGTCCTTCCATCCCGAGTTATCTACAACGACCGGATGGTTCATGGACTACATGTAGTGAGGAATCCCTGGAGCTATTACTAGAAACGCATTTTCCGGAGTGCTCGGTACTAGCTCCGGAGAGACCCATGATAAATAGGGGTATAGACTCCGTAAGTCATATAGTAAAAAGGCGGATTATCCTATGGGCAATAAACAGCTTTAAGCCTTACAAGTCGGCAGGACCTGATGGCATTATCCCAGCGGATATCCAGCGAACTATTGATTAACCCTACCTTGGCTGGAAGTTATCTTCAAAGGCAGCCTAGAACTTTGTCACATTCCTAGAAATTGGACTGAAGTAAAAGTAATATTTATACCTAAGGCGGGAAAAAGCTCTCATTGCTATCCCAAAGACTTTAGGCCCATAAGCTTATCTTCTTTTCTGTTGAAAACACTGGACAGGCTAATAGAGGCTCAATAAAGCCGGGCGAGCTGTCGTGATCTCAACACGAGTACTGTAAGGGACGATCGGTGGAAACAGCTCTCCACTCCCTTATAGGCCCGATTGAGAAATCATTTGAATATAAGGAACATTCAATGGTGACCTTCTTGGATATAGAGGGGGCGTTTAGCAGGGCAATCACTCGGGCCCTTGCGTGTCTGGGGGTGGACGTGTCACTCAGCGGCTGGATAGATCATATATGCTTAGAAGGAGGATCGTGACAGCTTATCTGGGTGGAACGTCTTCCGGCAGATACGTGAGCAGAGGGACACCTCAAGGAGGGGTTCTATCCCCCCCCTTCCTTGGAACTTGGTCATAAATGACCTGTTACTAAACCTGGAAGGGCAAGGCTTCAAGGTGGTTGCTTACGCGGGTGACGTTGCCATTGCGGTCTTCGGTAAATATCCTAGTACGCTGAGTGAGCGCATGCAGTGCGCGCTTGGCTACCTCTCTGAGTGGGCACGCGGCTGCGGACTGAACGCAAACCCACAGAAAACAGAGCTGGTCCTCTTTACCAGGAAGCACAAACTTCCTCAGTGTGACCCGCCGACATTAAATGGTACTCGCTTGATCTTTACGGATAGAGCAAAATACATCGGACTACTTTTGGACAGCAAGCTAAGCTGGAAAACAAACATCGTAGAGAGAGTAAAGAAAGCTACTATAGCGTTCTACTCCTGCAAAAATGCCATTGGAAAGAGATGGGGTATGGAGCCCCACATAGTACAGTACCTCTACGTCTCAGTGTTCAAACCTATACTGCTGTATGGGGTTGTCGTCTGGTGGCTAGCATTAAAAGTTATGGCCAACCTTAAACTAATGATGAAAGTCCAAAGAACGGCCTGCTTGTGTATAAGTGGGGCTCTCAGGAGCACACCTACTCAAGCTCTGGAGATTCTCTTTCATCTTACTCCCTTGGATATTGCGGCCGAGCAGCTTGCATCTTGCACAGCCATTCTGAGTTTCCCACCAGAGAGGACTGGGTGAACGAAACGGTTATGGACAATGAGGCTCTAAGCTTCTTCACGGATGGCTCAAAAAGGGATGGTGGGATTGGCTGCGGGGTATTCTGTGAGGCACTAGGGGTTAACCTCTCTTTTCGTCTTCCCGACTTTTGCAGCGTTTTTCAAGCTGAACTGACCGCGATAATGAACGTCATGGACTGGTTGAAGTATAATGTAATATCTACGAGGGATATTCGCATTTTTACGGACAGCCTGGCTGCTATTAAAACGCTACAATCATACTCCCTGACGTCGAAGGTAGCCCAGAACTGTCTGGCATCTTTAAATGAGATTGCTGATCAGTTCAACATCCGCTTGACGTGGGTGCCAGGGCATTTCAATATCGCAGGGAATGATATGGCAGATGAGTCGGCCCGCAAGGGTACAGCACGCCTAATAACCCAAAGCAGGCGGGATATAAAGATACCGCTTGCTTCATGTAAACTTCTGCTTCAGGAAGAAGCCATAAAAGAAACGAACGTCAGATGGTCTAAAGCCAGTTCGTGTGTAACAACCAGGCAGATCTGGCCTAGACTTGACCTTTCCAGATCAGGCCAACTGATATCGCTTCGACGGCAACATATTGGTATGGTCGTGGGGGCTATAACGGGACATTGTCTCATTGGGATACATGCGAGCAGACTGGGTGTCCCAGCCCACGATTTCTGCCGCAGCTGTGGTGATGAGGAAAATGTGCTCCATCTGCTCTGCACCTGCCCTTGTCTAGCGTACAGCAGAACAAAATTTATGGAATCTTCCCTTTTGAACGACCTCTCGGATCTTAGTAAAATCGAGATCCGGGACTTTAAACGCTTCTTGGTAAGCTCAGGACGGTTTAGCGAGTGAAGAGGAGGAAACTCGAATGTGGTACAGCTACGAACCAATTTTGTGCCTATGCTAGTCCTTTAGGACAGCCACCCTTACTTAACCTAACCTACCTAACTCCGATAGGAGTAATTGGAAACTCTGATCGGTGTTAAACAATCTGCATTATCCATTTTGCGTAAATAAATTTAGTTTTCTCCTGGTCTTTGAAGTAATTAGATCAAAGTGCTATTAGTCTTCACAAATAAGTATAAATATTTTAGAGCTTATTAATTAAGTGCAAAAACAATTAATCGCATTGTGGTGGATATTTTAGTAAAAAATTAGAAAGTGCTAAAAAAATTATAATAAATCAAGTTGCGTACCGTACCTTAAGAGATTTCTGTTAAAGTAACGGAAATTTATAACTGCCAAGTGTGTAGTGTAAATTAATTCAAATAGTGTAGGCATCTTATAAACTGAACTTTTCAGAATCTATTCAATGTAAAATTTAATTAAGGATGTTTCAAAATTATTAAGAAAACTAATTGTTCTGTGCATTAATCGTGTGGTACTGTACAACGTTTAACTGAAGTGAATTGACCTCATCCAAACCGGGAAAAAAACTTTATTGGACAAAGGCACTTGCAAAATTTTTCAGCAACTTGTGTGGAACTGACCCCACAAAATATGTAATATAGGAGTAATTGATTAATGTTTTACGAATTTTAAACTATTTTAAATATTTGTAGAGGAAATATTTTTACGGTGGTTATATAGGACATCGGTTAAAAACTATTAATCGAACAAGTTCAGGCAGTGGAAAACTAACAAAATCTGTTGTTGAAGAATCTGATTTAGCAACGCTAGTAGTATAAGTGAAGTCTTTGACGAAGATGTATGCTTTCTAAAGAATGCTTGCCCTACGGTTCAAACAACAAAAAATTTTAAACGAATGACAAAAACTATGGCCTTGAGATTATCTAGCAATGAAGATATATTGAAAAACTTTCCGAGGTTTCTTGATACACCTGGTTTGGTATGTTTTATAAACAATTGAATTTTACTGATTTCTAATACTTAAATAATTTGTTACAGATTCAACAGGACTTTAATTTAAGGTATCCAGAAAAGTGTCGCAATCTTCTAGAAAAATGGCCTAAACTTAAACATAAAATAATTATTCTTGGGGACAATTTTAAAATTAAACTCTACGATGACGATATATGTGATGAAGATAGTAAGTTAATTCTTATAAATGAAATAAATGTTACTAGAATGCGATTTAGGAATTACAGCTTTTTTGGTACTGTCTGAATTACTCCCTACAAGAAGAAGAAATATAGTACAGCAGATCGGAAAATACCTTTTATAAAATTTCATAAGGTAAATTGGAAATATTCTAAACGGAATAACAAAATGATTACCCAAAATTCCCATTTATTGCTGATTGGGAAATCTGCAGCTAATTTAAGTAATAAGGTGGCAATATTGACATACGCTATAGCTCTAGATGGGCACGAGATTCTTATAAATTGATGTTCTTCACTTGTAGCGTTTGATACGCTATTTAAAAGTTTTTTTTTTCTTTGAATGCGAATACTCGATTGGTCATCAAAGATTTTTTAATTTTTTGGACCACGCGATTTTCGTATTAAATTCGAAAAACCCAACTGCCAGAATAATCGATACTAAAAATCGTTTAGTGAGGGTAGCTCATATTTATTTTAATAATAAAATTTTTAAAATTTATGGAATTAAAAAAGAAGTTTTTATTGAACCCCCAAAAAGTTATTATATAATTCAATAATTAATCCTTAAAATGTTCCAAACTAACTACAAAAAGAGTGGAATAAAAACTCCTAAAGGACAATACAAGTAACTTCTATATATATTAAAATGAGTTAATACCTAGCTATTTACTAGTATAGTTACATAATAACTCCGATAATCCACGGGCTCTATTGAACTCTTCTTCGGAGTGCCAATAACTCCGTTTTTCTGAGAGTGTACATACGAAATTAATAGTTCGTAGTGAATGCTATGAGTGCTATCTTCCCCGGTATCAAATCTATCGCTGATGTGGAATATTACTTAGGTTCATTTTCACCATCAGTGTTGCCAATTTAGCACTATCTAATTTATTTTAGCACCGTAACAATCAGATTTGCCAATTCGCACTGTATAAATCTGTTTAGCACTAATTTCAAAAATACTTGAAATTAATTGTTCATTTTTGCCAACATATTGAGCGCCAACCCCATTTTTGTTATCTCCTACCCAGCTTTTCCTTTTCGCCAAACAACCACAATGGTTCAAACTGCGGATCAATATCGATCATAACTTTCCGATATACATAAAGTAGATCGAAAATAATTGAATAGACATAAAATTTCTATTATGTAAAGATGAGCTTTTAACACATAACATTCACAATTGGAAATTACATTTTTGATATTTGAAAATTATTTGCTCCTTTTAAAAGACAAATGTGAAATACTTTATTTGACTCAATTTCGACAAAATCTCATTTAATGAAAAGTTGAGCTTTTTGGTAACAAACGTTCAATTGTCCTTCCAAATGGAAATTAAGTTTTTAATAATTTTATTCATCTGGCTTCCGCTATTAAAGAATCAGTGTAAATATTTAATTTGTCTCCGATCCGAGATAAACGGTGTACTTACGATAAGATGAGCTTTTTAAGAAAGGTTTTACAATTGTCCTAAAAGTTTAAGTATTTGTACCACGGCTTCTATAATTAAAAAGCAAGTGTAAATATTTTATTTCACACTCATCTTACATAAAAGCTATATCTTGAAAAGGTTAAACTTTTTAAACTAAGTTTCACAATCTTGTCCTTCGAACATCTATTTACATATTTAAAAAGAATAAATAAACGTAAAAGTTATTTTATAAAAAAGGTGAGCTTTTTCAAAAAAAGTTTCATATCCACCCTTCCAATTTTAAATCAAATCTGTAATATTCATAATCAGTTGCTTCTAAATTACAGAACAAGCGTAAATATTCTGATTGATTCCAATCCAGCAAAAACTTTATTTATAAAAAATGAGCTTTTTGTAAAAAAGTTTCACAATTGTCCTTTTAATAAGAAATTTAGAATTAATTTTACCATTTGCTTTTGTAATTAAATAACACGTGTAAATTTTGTATTCAATTACGATTAAATATAAAAGCTTCTTAATGAACAAATGAACTTTTCGAACAAATGTTTTGCATTTGTTATATTTTGTAAATCTATTTCTCTAATTTAAATAATAAGCTAATTTATTTTTATAGATTCCAGACATAAAAGTTTTTTTATGAAACTCTGAGCTTTTTGAGAATATAGGTTTCACAGTCTATTCCAATTGGTATTTTTTTTTTTAATTTTAATTGATTACGATCCGACAACAACGTTCTATTATGAAAATATTATGTTTTTGAAGAAAAGTGTATATCTTAAATTAAATGTTTGGTAATTCTAATTAAAAGCTTCTTATATAAAAAATCCGACAGAAAGTTAAACGTTTTTTGTTTTAATTAAAACACAATGAAAATATATTTTATTTATCTCTAATTTGGTATAAAAGCTATTTTATGAAAAGTGAGAGCTTTTTGAAAATAAGTTTCAAAACATTGTCATTCGAATTGCAAATTAAATTCTTTTTTTTTTTGTAATTATCAGTGTTTATAATTTTAAAGCAAATATTTGTTTTCGATTTGATATAAAACTTCTTTTATGGCAAAAGGAGCTTTGGGAAAACATTTTCGTATATGCCCTTCCAATAGGAAATTGAAATTTTGAAATTTGAAATTATAGGGCTCTATAATTAAAAATAAAGTGGGCATATTTTATTTGATTTCGATTTGACTTAAACATGTTTTATGAAAAGATGAGCTTTTTGAAACAAAGTTTCACAATTATTGTTCGAATTTTCACAGTAAATTTTTAATATTTGTAATCATTGGATTCTTTAATTAAAGAATAAGTGTACTTTAATTAAAGAATAAGTGTATAATCAGTCTGGCACCCACGAAAAATAACATTTGGCAACACTGGTCACCATACACTGTGAGATATTGGTCCAATTTAATTAAATTACTCTGACGATATTCTTGGTTGGGACATGATGGGAGATCTTTTCCAGGATATACGGTGAGTCAATGTGTCCCAGCAGCACGTTTCCTATCATTGAAGCAGGCAGTTATTTTCTTCGATTATGCAGTGTTGCAATTTTATATTTCTGAGTTTTCTTATCTTTCAGTGTACGGTGGTACCGAGAAATATTTTCGTGATATGGAATATTGTTGTCATAATTCCAGCCATCTTTCCGAGCGATGTATGCGATTGTTTCGTTGCTTAAATAAACGTCGTCTACGTCAATATCTTCCAATTCTGCCCATAAAAAATCATTAATCATAGCTCGGTAGCGCAATCAGCATTCACCATAACAGTTGCACCAGCCTCATTTTTGAAAAAGTAAGGTCCAATCACACCGTCAGCCCAAAAACCGCACCAAACAGTGACACGTTGAGGACGGAGAGGCTTTAGACGTTTATGCGGTAATCGACCGGCTTGAGTTCGTGTGTTAACTGAACGTTAAATGCCTTAAGACCTAAGCCTTTATGCAAAATACGGTGTAATGTCGTTTGTGGAATGTCGACAAACCTGAGTTTTCTTCAATACTACGGGCTACAGCAGCAATATTCTCAATTGTTCTTGAGCGACACACACGGTTTCGAATCCTCACATCACTAACTTGTCCCAACAGCTCAAATTTTTCCACCAGTTTCACTATTGCTGGCCGAGAAAGTGTTTCACGACGACCAAAAAGTGCATCGGTTTTGCGAACAGTGACCTCAAACTTTTCAACAGTTTTAGAGTGAATTTTAACGCGACTTCAATGCGTTGTTGAAGCGTGTGCCGTACCATTTTTAGTATGGACGTAGTTATATTTATTTGTCTACTGTCAAAAGATGACAACTTCAAAATTGACAGCTGCCCAAATAGCAGGCTATTTAAAAGGCATTTCAAACTATGAAAATTTATCAAAATTCAATTGTGCATCCAAAAACTTTAAAATTCAATAAAATGAATTGAAATTTTAGAATTATACATACGAAATTGTACGAAAAACGATTTAAACAAAATTTTTAAAACTCGAATTAAAATTAAATTTATTTCTGTTGTCTATTTACATAAATGTTTTAAAAATCCAAAATATTTCAAAGAATTGTCATACTAAATTGGCTATACAAACTTGTTACTTAAACACATCAATTTTATAGATTAAGCAACTTGCCACATCATTTTTTGACGCATTTTTTAAAATATTCCAATTATACATTAAAAAGTACGAACTATTGACCTCTAACAAACTCTTCATGACAACCAATAGACTTAACCATGTACAATTTTAGATCATACGACTAAATGTATCATAAGAACAATTTATTCTTGTTGAGTGATTCTAAAAATTCAATCATTATCAAGAATTCTACACTCTTTTGCATGTCAAACTGTCGCTAAAATTAAAAAACAAAGTAATGTAGAATAAAATCGAACAGTCAAAAACGGATCGTTAAAGCTCAACCCCTAAATATTAGATGAAATTTAATATTAAATTTTTTTATCAAATCCAACCGTGTCCTACGTACTCAAATTCAATTCACTTACAAAATCTGTTCTCGTCTGCACAAACTATATACTGTATAATCTTAATTCTAATCTTCTGATATCGAGCTGCAATGTTCAAACTTCAAATGGAAAAGGTTTCCAATTTCCCGACTCTAGACTCGAAATTTTATTCAACGAACTGTCAACTGCAACTCAATTCTATTTATTCTAGTTTTCATAGGTTTATGTCAATCCTATAAATTCTAATTTTCAGATCCCATATTCAGATTAAAAATTTTCTTCAAGACTTCAAATTTCGATCTGCATACTAAAAATTCTAAACTCTTGATTTTAAATCGCAAAACACTTTAACTGGATTTAAGGAAAAGTTGAATTTAATTTGAAAACGGGTAGATTTGATTTAAAAATTTGGAAAATATAAGATTGAAGTTCAACCAAGGATGATATTGGAATAAATTGCTTGCAAGAAAATTGAACACAACTTACGTACTATAGTAGATTTTTGGTGACGTTAGCTGTAAACAGACAACCATAGAGATTGGGAACCTAACCCTGAACACACCATATGTAGTTTGAGCGAAATTTGTTTAAACATAAAAAAATTATTTTAGACATTTGATAGTATTTGAAATTCAAACTTCGGCTGATTTGGTATTCCAGCTAGAATCATAATTAGTCTACCATAATTCGATTTCAAACACGTTTCAAACTTAATTTAAAATTCACATATTTTCCAGTTTTTTGGAAGAGAATTGTGTCAAGTTTAATTATAATTTGCAGCCGTAATTTGTACAGAATGAGTCTAATCCCGGTAAAATATTTCCAATCGGATGTGTTGATTCCAACATATTGAAAATTGAGTATAGAATTTAAAAACAATTAAGTGCGCAAGTAAGAATAAAACATCTAATGACGTCATATATCTCGAAAATATCAGATACGTTACATAATTATTTGTTACTTTACCTTTGAAATATACATAGTCGGAAGGGTCGGAACCGTCAACAAATCCAATGAAGTGCTTGTGAAATACTCGTAATGAAAATTATATTGCGAACCACCAACAAATGTGCATAAATCGCATACAGGCGTATGTAGTAAGACTATCTCAATTGGAGACTCTATATAAATTTCAAAAAAGGAACAAGTACAAGTATTACCCAATTTTTTCACGAATGCGAGTGTTTGGAACAACAGGATAACAATGTCTCATACAAACATGCACCAGAAGTAGTGGATCAAATCCTAAAGGATCTTTGAAGTATAGCATCAATCATTTATCAATAATCACTAAGATTTCTTATCAGCCAGATAAGTGCAAAGCATCTTTGAAAGTTAATTTTTTATGGGAAAGCGTTAAAAGTCCACTATCTATGTATATGTATGTATATCTGCAGATTTTTAGTATCTTTCAGTTCAGGAAGCTGACATTTACAATATCCTTTAAGAAGACTGAAGCATATTGTGATTTATAAAATGTTTAAAATGTTTTGACGAAAACAGTAGGCATTAGTCGTTCACTGATGATAAACTAAAGTTCCTTAGAAGGAAGGCACTTGCAATTTAGATTACGGATTTGGCGCAAACTAGTTTTATTTAAATTACACCTAAATTGAATCTAAATTCTATTTATAACACCGAGCAAAAATCTTTTAATATAAAAATATGTTTTAAATTTCGTATAAATTTAGACTAAACCAACTAACTAAATTTAGAATTTATGCTATCTGTCAGAACCCAAAAATTTCGACTAAATCACCGATTTATCTAAATAGTTGATTAGTTTATTCGGTTATTCATAGATAACACGAGAATCAAAAAGATAAACTCTAATTCTAATTTACAAAATATGTAAGCATTGTTGTCAACTAATTAGCAAATTGGCAGCCGTCTGGTGGTTAATTGCATTCTATTCATCAATTTAGAAAAGTCGGCGGATTAATATAAAATTATCGCGTTAGGCACACAGCATTAGTGCAAATTTTTTCTACTTTAATCAGAATTTTGTCTAAATCCAATCTCAACTTTACCATCATTCGAATTTAGTCTAAATTAATACAAGGGATTCCGCAACAAAAAATTGAAATGATGTGAGTATTACAATCGTTTACGAAGCTACGAGTAATGAGTTGTTTAAAAATTCTATTTTTAATGGAACTAAATTCTATATCTAAATTCTTTCTAAACTTGGAGTTTTGGATAACATTCGTTATATATCATTAATGAAAACGATGAAAATCCATGGACTCAGAGGAGAGCCCTGTAGATCTCCAGAATGTGCAGTAATTGGTCTAGATCTTACACCACCAATTTCTGTTGTCTACCGTTAAAATACGATGAATTTCGACAAGTTTTGAATTAGTTTTACATGATCGATCGAGTCAAAAGCTTTGCTGAAATTTGTATATATATTATCGACTGGTGACCGAGCAAATAGCGCAGTGGTTAAAGCTGTGACGTTTGGATCGGGAGGTACCGGGTTCGAATCCCAACAGAGGCGGGATGCAAAAGGGATTTTTCATCTCCCGATTACGATCGGTGATTAAATTGAAAACATCTATGACCCTCTGTTGGAATGTAGAACTCATGGGCCGACCCATCTTCCATGTCACTGTACAGGGTGACATGGAGCTATGCAATGCGCAGGTGGTATACTGTACTTGTGGGAATGGGATGAATGAATGAATTGAATGAATGGTGTGTGAATGTAAGGTAAGGCTATGGACCGTAAAAGTGTCTATGCCAAGTCCTTTTTTTCAAAAAAAAAAAAAAATCGACTGGTAAGTGTTATTCGATGGCTTTAATTGTGTTGCTAGTAAACTCATAGTCAGATTAATTGCCGTAGATCTTCAAGGTAGGAAGCCGTGTTGAGCTGTTGATAAATGACGTGGAATAATCGGCTTAAATGAGTTGCAAATAACCAATTCAAATAGTTTGGGAATTGGCGACAACGATGAAATTCCCTTCTGTAGCACGAAGTTCAGAATCGTTGATGGTATCGTATCAGGACCGCAACCATCACCAATTGAATTAAAAGATTGTAAAATATCCTACAATATACGGTATCTGTATATCTAAACTAGATTGGATACCCAATTCGTTGGTTGACGTTGAGTTGTTGGTTTGGTACACTGATTGAAAAAACTCTGTAAGCATAAGTATTAACGATACAGAGTTGGTCACGCATAATTGTTTATTTTTGTAGTACATGGAGGCAAGATAGCCTTTGGTCTGGCGTTTTGTGTTCAAAATATTCCAGAGGTACTTAGAACCCTTATTGATGTTATCTTGTAATGTCACGATATAATTTTTGTATTTTAGTTCAAAATTGCTTTGTTCTTCCTACTTTTCAAGTTGATAATTGTATAGTCATGCCATGAGGGATGATTTACTTTCGATATTCTGGACGGAACTAGATTTTCAAACGATCTGAAAATTAGGTCATAGAAATTTTCGCCGTTCCAGTCAAGTCAATTCGTCCTGCCAGATAATGTCATTGAAGCAGTTCTTCAACACAGTTACTTTAGCTTTGTTGAAGTTGAAGCGAGTTTCCATGTCAGGGATTGGTAAACATGGTAAAATTTCAGCTATGTTCAAAGAAATGTCCATTGTTTTTTGGTGGTTGTTATTTATTACGAATGGAATAAATGAACCAGTTACATCAAAAATGCACGAATCGTTAGAAAGGATAAGGTCAAGGTATCTACAGTGCATGTTAGGATTTTTGTTAATTTGACATGCGAGTGAAGTTTTTACTATTTTTTACTAAATCGCGTAATTTATAAATAGTAATGCCCCATCTTCAAGAAGGGAGACCGCTTGAAGTGTGAGAATTATCGCGGTATAGCTCTCCTTTGCACAGCGTACAAGTTACTGTCATACATTGTATTGGATAGAATCACTCCTCTAGCGGAGGGCTTGGTTGGTGACTATCAAGGAGGATTTCGTCCGAATCGATCAGTCACCGATCAGGTCTTTTCGCTGCGGATGATTCTATCTAAATATTATGAGACATCCATCCCCGTACATCAGGTGTTCCTGGATTTCCAACAGGCCTATGACTCGATTAATCGAGAGAGTTTATGGTCTGCCCTAGAATACCTAGGAATGCCAACAAAACTGGTACGACTATGTAGGATGACAGTGACGCAGTCCCAATGCTGTGTTAAAGTTGAGAACAGACTATCGACAAGTTTTGTAGTTAACTCGGGTGTTCGGCAGGGAAATGCTCTGTCCCCGATACTCTTTAATCTCATGTTGGAGTACATCTTTCGTAAAACTGAAACACCGCAGCGTAACATCTTATATCGCCAGTCCAATCAGGTGCTTGCATATGCAGATGACATATGCGTGATTGGACTGAATAGCAATGGAGTGAAAGAAATACTTGATCCGCTTGTACAGTTTTCAGTTTCAGTTGGACTTCAGATCAATGAGTCCAAAACGAAATACCTGATCTCTGGTTTTGGGGACAATGGCACACCAGATTTTAGTAGTGGCCACCACACGTTTGAGGGAGTGAGGAGGTTCAAATATTTGGGTTCTCTTATCACTCACGATAACAGTGTGGGTGAGGATATTAAAGTGCGGCTGGCAGCTGGCAGTCGTTCTTTGTATCCTCTAAGGCCACTGCTAAAATCTAAACACTTATCAAGTGCCGTGAAGCTGAAGCTTTACAAAGCGTTGATCAGGCCCGTTGTTATGTTTGGATGTGAAAGTTGGGCGCTGACGGATGAGTACGAGAGATGGCTCCTAACATTTGAGAGAAGAGTCATGCGTGTGATTTACGGCCCAAAACGCGAAATAGATGGTACCTACCGAGCTCTGTACAATATCGAGATCAGAGATCTGATAAAGATCCCCGATATTGTACATGAAATAAGATCTCAGTGATAACGCTGGCTCGGGCACGTTCTGCGTGCTGATCCGGAACGAATTGTGCAGCTATCTCTGAAAGGAGAACCACCATATGGTAGGCGCAGAGGTCGTTGCAGGCGACGATGGCTCCACGGTGTAGAGAACGACTTGGCCTCTTCAGATTGTCTTAGACAGTATGAAGACCATGCTCGGGATCGAAACCGCTGGAGCCGAATTGTTGATTCAGTAAGGGGCCAGTAATGGCCTTTAAAACTGTTTTAATTAATAATAAATAGTAAAGATTTAGTAAAATCTTCACTAGCCTATATATGAGTGTGAGGTTTTTACTAAAATCATACTAACCTTTTGAAAAACGTATATGTGTTAGTTTGTTATATTTTATGGTAGACATTTAGGCGGTTAAAATAAATCAAAATTATAAATCTAGTTATGGATGTATAAATGAAATTTCTAGAACGAAATTCACCTATTATACCATAAACCATTACATAAAAATTTGAATAAATAAATTGTGATACACTATTTTTTGGACAGTAGTCGGTTGTCTCTTGGACTACAAATCTATTTTTGTAAATCTGGCTCATTTACCCCGAAGACTATGTGACAGTAATTGCCCATTCACCAACCAATAAATTTTGATAAAAGGAATGACCAACAAGAACTTCTGGGAGGTATTGGACTTCCACCTTAGATATATACAATTAAAAAGGGGGTAGTTTGGAATAATAATTTATTTTGCTTGAATTGAGACACTTAACCGAATACTAAGCTATGTTTTACTGTTTGCCCGTTTACCAACCAATAAATTTTGATACGATATGTGGAGACCATGTGTCCGTGGGCTATACGTTGTTATACAGTGTAGATGACCTCGGATATGTTGGAGCTAGATTTCTTCGCTTGCGTATGGAGTTAGCTAAACTGTCGATAATTTGTGTACATGCGCTTATAGAGGTCAACCAGCCTCATGATAAAAACTAATTTTACAATGACTTGGACTTTAAAGCTAGAGCTGGCAGAAATCAGACCGTCATGTGTGAAAGCATAGGTCCGTACTGCCGACACGAAACTGCGACCGATAATGGTGAGAGAATGATGTACTTTGCAATTGCTCACGATCTTAGAGTACCAAGCACATTTTTCACTCACAAAAAGTTACATTCGTAAACAGGGATCAATCCTCGTAAAATCTCCCGCAGCCAAATTGACTACATGTAAATATCAAAAGGGTAAACTCGGGTTATTCAGGATGTGACAACTTATCGGTCAGCAACCAAATACGTAGGCAGCGATCATTATTTGATCGCTGCAAAGCAACCGTGAAAGTTTTCGCAGCGAACGCAGCAAAATGCATGGAACGTTTTGACTGTAAAGGTATAACAACTGAAGATAAAAAAAAACATACCAGGATCTTGTCAGCGCCAACATTGAGCGAGCTAATTACCAGTCTGTCTGTGTCAACTCTGTTTGGGAGGTACTGAAATCTTCGGTTGTCAGTGCTGCTTAACAGACTTTAGGTATAGTAAAAGTCAGACCAAAGAATGATTGGTTTGATGACGAGTGTCGTTTTGCAGTTGAGCAACAAAATATACCCCAAAGTAAAGTGCAACAGCGTCTCACGATCGCGAGGACTCACCCAATAGTTCTTGCTGGTCATTCCTGTTATCAAAATTTATTGGTTGGTAAACGGGTAAACAGTATAACAAAGCTTAGTATTCCATTAAGTGTCACAATTTTATGATAATCTATTATAATAATGAAAAAATTTTCTGTTTTATTTTTACATTCGCGAGCTGCTGAAAAGCAAACAACATTCATATTTTGGTTCCGATAGGTATGGCTTCACCTGGGGCTCACGATTGTTGTAGTTATTAAGAAACAATGGGTGGTATAAAAAACGAATTTGATTTTATAGAGAAAAAAAGCAATTGGAATTTATTCATGGATGATTAAATTTTCCATATGCATGAGCTCACATGCTCAAAATTGGGCGTTTGGTTACCATATATATTTTTGTATATAAATAAATAAATTGAATTAAATAGATTATTGTCATTTTATTTATATTCATATGGATCGAAGTTAATTCGCCTAAATGTTTACCTTAATACTTATTAATATAAGACTACACACTAATACATATACTCCTTATAAAAAAATAGTAAAATTTTTAGTATAAACTTCCAACGCGTAATTTGATCCAAATTAGAATTAAGAAAGGAGTCTATATGAAATATATTTCTGGTTCGGATGTAACGTTAAAAGAAATATTGCAATTAATGTCGGGATCGAATTGCAATTAATGTTGCACCGTGGGCCCATTAGTGGCATTGAGTGCTGGAGTAAAATCCGCCCAATTTAAAAAAAAAAAAAAAAATCGGGATCGAAACACCAGGAAATATTAGGAAGATTGAAATCACCTGAGATGAGAAATATTTTGTTTTATACGTTTTATATTTTAAAAAAAATTTAAAATTGAGCATGAGTATAGATACGGGATTTAAATAATTTTACTTTTATGGTCTTTATTATAATGTATAACTGATGATAGTGTACTAGGTTATCCATTGATTCTATAGAAACAATACAATGCTTTTGCTACCCTTGAGACTTGGAATTCTATCAGCATTTGTTGGAGTACTTGGAAAATGCTTAGGTGCGTAAAGGTGAAATCTAAGGGCCCCATTCCTGAATACAAATTCGTATAAAAATTGTCTACTTGATACGTTACGAAATTTCCCTAATTGCTAGTTGATGAATTAGTTGGCGACTCCAAAAAACAGGGTCCCTATTTCTGTATACGATACGTATCTTTGTACGATACGAAAATGCTATACGAAACGAAAATGAATTGGTATTTCTGAATTCGATCGAATCAAATATTTTTACACTGTCATGTATTCATTGGGAAATTTATTTTGAATGGTTATACCTCTACGGATTTTAAACCTTGGGTATATGTTTTTGACGTTTGAATATAAAAAATATTTAGTTTTCATTTATTGTCTGTGTCATAACACAAACATTTTTTTCGATTTCAATAAAAATAAATCGCCTCAATAACGAATTGCGATACAATAAATTCAATAAGATAAATATTTTGGACAACATTTTTTGTACATACATCTAATTTTAGATGAAAGATTTTATTCAGATTCTCTTCATGTCTTCCTAAATAGCTCAATTGGAATCAAATTTCGTGACTGCTGCTTACAACCAATTACAATTAATTACAACCAATACGGCACTATTGCAAATCCAATGGGGCAGCTTCACAGTTGTATAAATAAGAAAATTAAATATTTTGTATTCGTGACAATATGTATGTATGACAAAGTTTGCAAATTCAATAAAAAAATTTAAAATCATTAATTAAATTTATAATTATTTCCTTAACACAATTAATTAAAATAACTAAATTATGTAATTATTAAAAAAAATTACTAAAAATGCTTTCCAATTTTTTTATATGGAGTCGTCAACTAATTCGTCAACGTACAGAAAACCGTTCATAATCGAACAAAATTGGTTCGAATTCGTATTGCGGAATAAGGGCAATTTTACAACGTATCGAATTCATATCCAAAAATACCAATGGTAATTTTTAAACGAATTCGTATTCAGAAATAGGGCCTCACTATTTTGGTAGAATTTCTAATGATTTTTTTAAAATAATTTCATAATCTAATTAGCTAAATTAACTGAATTAATGAAATAACTATAAACATTTAATTAAATATTTTAAAATTTATTATTGAATTTACAAATTTGGTCTTACATATTCTAAATTACGAGTAAATATAAAATATTTAATTTTTTTATAAATGAAACAGTGAAGCGTGGGCTGATCCATTGGATTTGAAATACTGCCAATCGTCTTGGTGGAACTTTTTCCTGAGCCTTTTAAAAAAACCTCTTCAAAATCAAGCATCGCCAGTCGCGAAATTTGATCTCAAACTGAGCTATTTAGGAAAACATAAAGTATAAAATCTTACATCTAAACTGAAATGTACAAAAATCTTTTTCAAAAATAACTGATGACATTTATTTTTATTAAAAACGTACAAAATGTTTATGTTATGACACAAACAATAAATACAACTACATATTTTGTACATTCAAATGTCAAAAATATATACCCAAGGCTTAAAACTCATAGAGGTATAACAATTCAAAATAAATTTCCCAATGTATACATGACAGTGTAAAAATATTTGATATTAAAATATCGTATTCAGGAATAGGGACCCAGTATTTAAAATGTGAAGTGGGGATTTGTGCCGTAGGTAACATTTCACGCAAGACTTTGCCATTTTTAGTTGCCTACCTAGGGTTGCCACCAAATATTATGTTATGTAATAGTAGATCGAGTTTGTTATGAAGTAAAAACGTCAAAAGTTAGGCTTCTGTAAATCGTATTTATATGTTGATGTTAATCGGAAACAATATGAAAACGAAAATTTAGGTTTTTCCTAAATATTAATGGCAAATTACAATTATGTCACATAAGAGCGTTGTTTTAGGCCATTGTTTTTATTTTATAATAGCCAATGCTGTATGATGACTAAATTTATTAACAATCCGTGTGGACACAATTATTGATATTACTAAGACATATTATTAAACAATAAATTGAAACCAAAATTTGGTTTGCTACGTATAATTGGATTTTATTATGAAATAAAATCAACGCCATAAACCCCGAACTATGGTTTAATTAATTTAATTATTGCAATTTCTTAAAAAATGCACATCCTCGATCGAGCCGCAAATGAACCATTTTTATATGAAAAAATAAACGAATTGCGGTTGCAACTCAATTTGGATCGTTAGTATTAATTGGTTTGATTTCCTATAGGTTTTATTTGCAACTCTAAACTTTAGATACCAATCTTTCATGATTTTTAACTATGTGTACTAAAAATTATATTTTAAAATAAACATTGCAACCCAATGGATATAGCCCTAAGCCAAATATCAATGGAGTCAAAATATTTCGTTCTAAGAGCAGTTGCTTTGTTGAATATATTTGTCACCAACCTACATTCTACAAGCCTTTATAGAAGGCTAAAAGGCCAATTATGCATGAGTTGTGGTGTCAATATAAACGAAATCGCCTGAATATGAAATGGGTTTATAATTATAAATGCGGAAAATATGCAACAAAATTGTAGTATATAGTAGTTGATAGTGACTTTAAAAAATAAATGTATGCAGTTTTCGTAGTTGTCATATAGTCACCTTGAATTTTTGGCATTTTTTTGAAGTCGAAGTATGTAAAAAACATAACCTAAAAATTTATACAAAAGCAACAATTTATTTGACAGCAAGAAACGCATCAATCATAATAGTTGCTTTCCAATCGACCACGGCAAGTAAGTTAAGTTTGTGTCCATGCTTAAATAAAATACTCGTAGCTGCTTACGTAAGAACAGCTACGAGTAATTTATTTTAAGCAAAGAAACAAACCTAAGTACTTTTAAGTACCTGCGGTGATCCGATTGGAAAGCAACTAATATACTGATTGCGGCGAAATTGATCGTAACTACTTGTAACTACGCACATATCAAAATAGCATAGGTATAGTTACGAGTAGATAATTTAGCAAAGATAAAAACTATTTTACTAGAGCGGTCTGCAACCGGGTACTAGGGGTTGGTCAACTGGAAAGAAACTAATTGATTGGAAATAGCAAAATCGCGCCTCTTTCAATTGAGATAATTTCCCGCCAGCGCTCACGGGACGATCAAAAATGGTATATTAGAATTTTTTTTAAAAGTTGGCTTCAATCACGACTCCAATCGTCAATAGTTCTAAAAATCAGATAGTGCAAATGAAATAATGCGGAAGTAAATTAAATTGAGTTAATTAGTGCGGACTTTTATTTCTCGAAAGATTCTCTTATAACATATTATGAAACGCTGAAGGGGAATAAGTTTCTTACAATATAGTCATCTTACGTTAATATGTTAGCTATTCTAGATTTTAAATTTAAGTGAAGATGGGTTTTCCGAAATTCAAATATTTGTAAATAATGCCAACGACGAGTGTATTGGAGGCCATTGTTAACCTATGTTACCTATAGTATAAAATGAGTTGCCTCTGTTATGAGTTGCCCATCTTTATACGTGGTATGAGTTTCAATAAGATACCTTTTCTCAATAGAGGAATACTATTTAGGTGAAAAAAAAATTAAAATTGGGCGGATTTTATTCCAGCACTCAATGCTATACTAATGGGCGCACGGTGCAATACCCACATTCACACGAACATTTATTCGACCCATATATCTCATTCACGCAAGTACAGTATACCACCACCTGCGCATTGCACAGCTCCATGTCACCCTGTACAGTGACATGGAAGATGGCCCATGAGTTCTAGATTCCAGCAGACGGTCATAGATGTTTACAATTTAATCACCGATCGTAATCGGGAGATGAAAAATCCCTTTTGCATCCCGCCTCTGTTGGTATTCGAACCCGGTACCTCCCAATCCAAACGTTTGCAAACGACTTTCTTACGTGGAAAAGTAGATTATTTTGTAATTTTAAAGCACTTACGTTAGATACCTTTTATTGGCATCATTACAATTTGTTTTGCTTACCTATAGGTCAACAATCATACTTCCGGTAAATATCATCACTAGCATTAATGCATACTTCGGATCGTTCTTGCAGTGTTTTGATTGTAGGCGTCCGTACGTCACATAAAATCAACCGGACTAAGAAATATTAAAAAATAGGAAAATTCCATCATCTGGGCAACCATATATACATTTTCATATGCCCAAAAACAAGCTCAATACTTCACTTTTTCGAATCTTTATACTTTTTAAATTTTGATATTTTGGTGGTTCACCTAATTATGACCCACCCAATATTAAACTTTCACATAGCTATAAGAACCATCTAAACACTGATTTAGGCTGCTTGTATACACTTCTACCACTTAGAAATACAAATTCTGTAGCTATATACTAACTTTTATCTAAAAACACATTAAATCGGCTTTTAAATTGTTATGCTTCAAAGGAAATCAAATGAGAATATTTATCTAAATTGAACAATAAAATTCATTATCAATCATCAATATTCGTTTTAATCAACATATATACGAATGAAAATAACAAATATATACGCGATAAAGGAGTAAATCTAAAAGATGCCGCGCCACAAAGAAAATATACTCATGCGAATTTTTCATTAAATCCGACATATGTACATCAAAGGAAATTGATATAAAGGATCGTGCTATAATATCGCATATTTAAATTTGTTTAATAATAAAACGAACTCAAAGAAATATCCCATGGTCTTTAAGATTTATTACACGATGTGCAGAAAGATGTGCAGAAAGAAAAAAATAAAATTTTCGTTGTGATAATTCGTTTGTGTTGGCTTCAACTATAATTTTAAACTGTTGTGAATATTTAGCATTGAATCTGAAAATAATTTGTTATAAGAGGGAACTACATCTGTCAAAAATGTATGTATGTATATATACAAAAGCTGATAGACGGATAAAATTTTAAAATTATAAAGAAACCTCTACTGATAGACAAATTAGCATATTTTTGTTGCAAATGAGCTAAATTCACTGGGGTCACCAATAAAAGAGACAGCGGAATGGAAGAAAGTTTATTGTTCTATAGGCAGTTGCATGACCGAATAAAAAAAATATTTATGGAAGACGATTTTTCTTGTTGTTGCGCAAGATACAGGGTGTCAAATATTAGATAAACGCGCAGACAGTCGGCTCAATTTTTAGGTAAAAGTTGTGCCAGTTAAGGAAAAACTATATCATTTTTAAAAAAATTTTATATATTACATATTTACATTTTAAGAAACCCTTCTCAGTAGAGATGATCGCATAAAACCCGTGCGTTCCAAACGTTTTGAAATAAGTACTAACTATTCAACTCTTTTGGCAAACCCCTATTATTTTGATTTATATTTTCCATCTGAATTCAAAATTCACATTCCATGTCGGTATTTAAGCTTTTAGCCCATGTCGATAATTCTTGCGCGTTGATTGTTACACCTACGTATGCATTGGTGAGGATGGCTCTGGATGCCATTCTTTTGTTCTTTTGATTATGCCTCCTACTCCAACACACAGTCTCCTACTCCATCACACAGTCTCCTACGCCATCACACAGTCAAAATCATCTCTGTGTTTTATGACAATTATATACAAAAAATATTTTTATAATGTTACTGCACCATCAGTAACATAATAAATTTTGGATAAGCTAGAAAAGTTGCCCTTCAAAAACTGGAACAACTTCTCGATGAATAAGTATACAGCAATAGTGTCGTGATGAAAACAATCAGATATAATAATAAAGCTGTAGTGGCGTAGTTCTCCTTCTACTTTTTTGTTAATTACAAACGATACCATTCTAGAAGACAGCAGGCCAATGAAGGATTAGCACATAATATAAATCTGAAACAATTTGTGTAGTACGATATCTTTTCATTGGTTATAACTTTCAACTTAGTTCCATAAATAAGTAGTTTGACCTTTCGATGAATTGTACAAACGCAAACTGTATGTGTTCCACTAGTTCTAGGTTGTGCACAGTTTTTATGACGTAGCAGTGAAAATTTAGAAATCCCAATTTTTTCGGATTTGTCGTTTTGATTCATAACATTCCTGCAATATACACATCATTAGTCGTTTCTGTACTGTAAGTTAAGCAATCGTTTTTCCATTATCCCACTGACATCATGATCGTTACAATAATCAAGTACTGATTGCTTAAGTTTATTACCATTTTCATTCTGAAGATTTTTTGATGATCAACAAATTGAACAAATTTAGAAACAGAAAACAAATTTAGAATACACTATATCTTTTATGGTATGAATCACTGCGCACCAATCAGTGCCGATACTACACAAAAAAATAAAAATACAAATATTTACTAACTTCACAGCGTATTGTCCATTGTTTTTGATAATGTTTGACAGTAGTAAATGAAACTTTTATCAAAATAGCGGATGCAAAATAGCCAAAAATAAAATAAGTGACTGGGAGGCTTCAGCTTCCACTTCTCCGTGGAATTGCTGTTATACAGCTTGTTGTTTTTGGCTGATGTTTTTTAAATATCTCTTTGAAAACAATAATTTGTTGATTATTTTTATTTATGGAACAACTGGAATGTATTCTAAAAGTGCTACTGTAGAATATGAATATACAGTGGAACCTTTCGATGTTGATGATCAGACACTGTCTCTTATAAGTTTGGACCCCGTGTTCAGTTTTACTGATAGTTTTCCAGTTCCCAGTTCAAGTAGAACTACTTGAGTACTAAGAAACTGCTAAAACCCCATTGAGATTATTTTTTGACACGGTTTCTCAACAAGTGGAAGACGCATACAGAATTTGGTTTATTATAAATGAAAATTTTGAAAGTCGTGAATACATTTTTATTTAAAAACCGGTTTTAAAATTTTTTTAAATAAATGTTATTCAGTTGTGTACATTATTTATTGATCCCTGATAGATTTAAATCTGGAAAACATTCTATATTGTGGTAATAATTTTGCTTCATTACGCCAACTTCCTTACACTTAACGTCATTTCCGTTGAAATGATACACAAAATTGGTTGAAATGTAATTTTCAGTTTTATAAAATCTTGAAGAACCATAAGGTGGCCAACACAATTTTGTTGTCATTTTCTAGGAGTACATTGCAAGAGTTCGTTAGAACTCGAAACTTGGCTGTCAAAATACCAAAGTTATTTTCCATTTTGACTCGTGCTCTCGATAATTTTTAATTAAATAGCTCCTTCTCTTTCTCGACTTACTCTTTAGTTCTAGCTTTGTGTATTTATATTACAATGTTAAAAAATGTACAATGTTACCTCGCTCGAATTGTAGAGCGCGACAATCGACTATAGAATTGTACATAGAATGAAGCTGTGTTCACGAGATAAAATTTAAATCCTAGGAATTTAAATCCGACCATTCGCCCAATCAAATCAAATAAAATTACAAAATATACGCCCCTTTTTCTCTTCTTGAGTTATTTAGTTAAATATATTTAACTTTTCGCAAAAAACTCACAGGCGACCAACTTAATCACACAAAAATTCTCTTAATCACACAAAAATTTTCTCAGAGAGAGATCGGATTTGATTTCCTAGGATTTGAATGCGGTCTCGTGTACAAGCCGAAAAAAACAAAATTTGGTTTTTTAAATTTGTTTTTTGTTTTCAGGTTTTCAGTTTATGTACCGATTTTTAATTCCGTCTAAGGTGAGCGATTGCGCTGGTTCGATAACAAATTTTGTATTTAAGAAACAAAATTAGATACACACAACTTCAAGAGTTTAAAGCCTCAAATATGTTATATAAATATAATGAACAACACTAATTTTAGTGAAGATTAGAATGGTGGAACTTTTGACACTGTATGTAGTAAAACTTTGTTCTGAGATCTGCGCAGATTTTATCAATTGAAATATTTACAAGAAATTAATTTTGATTTTATAAAAAAAATTATGCAAAATCCAAATATATATATACCAAATTTTAATAAAATTTGGATACAAATTTTGAGAAATTACCACATCGCAAAATATTTAAAATAAACCGAAAAGGTTTATATATTCACATACAGGTTTTATGCAGAAGGGTCCAATTTATTTAAGAAAAATTCCCTCCATAATTTTTCGTTCATCCCTTGCTGTTGTACTGTTTGTGTTTTTGGTCCCACAAATAGCGGCTTTCTTCCACAAATTAAATTTTTCAAAATCCATTTTTTACTGTAAATAATTTGGCTAGCCTTTGCAGTGGTGTCTCCCTCGAAAAAAGGGCATAGCTTTTATAATTAGAAATACTTTTATTATCTATAAATAAGCACAGTAGTCGATTTTGAATGGGAGGCGTCTGCCAAAAGTGTTCCGATAATTCAAACGAACAACTGATCAAGAAACAATTAAATATTTTGTTGGTATTGAAATCCACTTCAAATTCAGAGGGTTCGTGCGAATTAGACATACTTTTAGTATACTGTTGATGATTTCGTACACATCCTTACAAATTCATAAAAAGAAATGTTCATAAGAATTCATATCAACTGAAACCACAGCCTAATTCTAAAAGGTATGTACTAGGGGAAGCGTATTTGCACACACTTGAGAAATCCTATGACCTCGTTTAAACTACAGCGTTTAATGCAAATGATTATTTTAATGATTTATAAGTACATTTTTAATAGATGTCGTCTGAGGAGTCGGATAAATGTCCTACCTCTATAATTCAAACTCTATTTCAAGTAAATTTTGCAAATTTATTGAAGAACTCGCTGCAAAATTAATGAACTAAGTTCTATTTTGTAATGGATGACGCACAAATCAACAAAACTGCGCAGATCAAGGATATAATAATATATATAGATAGAAACCTCAGGAAACGGTTTCAGGGTCCTACCGCAGTACTCTTCCATGTTGAATGTTGAATGAAACCCAATTGAACAAGCCTTTTCAAAAATAAAAGCAATGGCTAGAAATTAATTAGGTTCAACGAGAGAACAGAATTTGGGCGATAGTTGTAACGGCTAGTGTGAATTCAGTGCCATCTACGGGCTCTTCGAGTTTCATAATGAACCTTTATATTTCACCTTTTCCGGTCGGTACGGTTTTATAGATAATTTTTGCAATAGGTCGAAATGTTTATTCTAAAGGAACTTGGTAATTTCTTACCCGATTATATGATGAAAATTTTAGTGAAATTCAAAATGTGCACTGCCAAAAGGAATCTAAATGATTTTTACATGGTGTTCTGGAATATGGGCAGTCAAAAAGGAACTTGGTTATTTCATAACCGATTATGATGAAATTCGAAATGTGAAATGAAACTGGGTTTCTAAAATAATATTTAGAAGAAGATGTGGAATAAAGAAAATTAGGAAGGAACTTTGCTATTTATTAACCGATTATGATGAAGACGATAAGAAATGTTTTAAGAAACACCTGAGTACCTTCGAACATGCCGAATTTCATTTTCCGGTTAAGAATTCTATTATAAGCGGTTAATAAAGTTCGTTCTAACTAACGGGTCATATTCCAGAACTTGTAAAAATTATTTTAGAATTACACTTGCATCTTACATGCTAAACGTCGTCATAATCGGTTAAGAAATAACAAAGTTCAGAACATCATATGTAAAGATTATTTTAAAATCACGTTTTTATCGTTCTTGCTGAATTTTATCTCTATCGGTTAGCTCGTTTTGCCGGATAATTTTGAAAATTGTCCCCTGCATTTTGTAAACAGTTCATTGAGGTGCAAAAACAAAAACAATGATAGCAAAATAACCAAAATTACAGTAGACAACAGTTTTATTGTGTTTTAAATACGAAAAAGTCTTGGTTTCTATACATTTTTTATGGTAAAACACATCAGCAACTGAAAATCTGCAAATAGCGAAAAACAAATGAAAAAATGAATCCTCCTATCAGATCGATAAGGGTTAATCTTGTATTGTTAATACCAATTATTATTTTGCACTTTTTCGTAATTTTCGTTCAAATGATCTACAAAATTGTTTGAAAGGTAATTTTCAGTTTTATAAAATTTTGAAGAGCCAAGGTTGGCCACTTTGGCTCTTGTACAATTTTGTCGGCATTTTCTGGGAGTACATTTAAAGAGTCCGTTAGAACTCTTAACTTGGCTGTCAAAATACCAAAGTTATTTTCAATTTTGCCTCGTGCTCTCGATAATTTTTTATAAAATAGCCCCTTTTCTTTCTCGAGCGGGCACCCAGGATACGGTCGCATTAAGTTTGACCGCAATGCTGGATCACCGATGAAGAAACATGGCAGTTCTACATTGGTTTGCGGTAATTTTCTCTTGGGAAGTTTATATCAGATACAAGTTATAGTTGTTATCACATACAGCTAACAAAACTAAACTGTGGAACTTCTTACAGTTGAAATATTGGGAGATGGTGGACATTTCATACGGATATGTTTTCCATCGATTGCGTCTATGACATTTGGCAATCCTCTGTTGTTGTAAAACTCATCCATAATTATTTTTCATTCATCCTCAATGGATGGAGACAGCTAAATGGCACTCAATTCGTCCCAAATGATTTGGAATACCTCAAATAAAATTTCTCGAACGGTTGATAATCCAGATCGGAACGACCATAAAAAGAATTTTCCATCCTGCACCCTTTTTCCAGCTAAATATCTGAAATTCCTAATTAATTGAATTGGTTTATAATTTCCAACTCACGGAAAATACTATATTTACACAAGCATCAAAACCAATCTAAGCTCTAGATCAATTTCGAATAAAACTCTAAGAATCTTTCAACAAGTAGTTTTTCTAAAGTGTTCCTTGTCCTTTCAATTTTGAGGAAAAATTTCAAGAAAAAGCCGTATAATTCCGTTTCGTTCTCAGTCATTTGTGATCATTTATTTGTTTATTTAAAAACCAAAATTTAGCAAAATTCCAAAAATTTACAGACGCACTTAAATAAAAAACTTACAACAGTTCGATAGCTCGATGTAATATGACATTTTTCTATCAACCATTAAAATGAAAGGTGGTGGTCAGGGTACTGTGTATGCAGGGGGATAAACGCAATACTCGCTTCATGTGCCGTAACCGTAACTGCGTACAACTTCAGCAAATGCTCACACTGCCTCTCTGTGGCAGCCGCTAGAAACTACTCTGTTACAGGAGTAGGCTAAAGTGATGAAGGCTGTGGTCCTCCTAATGGGGGTTAGCGTTGGGTTAACAGCCCAACCTGTCAAATTTTATTGTTACGAAACCTCAACATGAGCCTCGGATATTTTTGGATTCACAACAACGACCTCGGACACGGTATAAGGACAACGATTTTAAATTTGGAGCATGGAACGTACTTAGCCTAAATTGACCGGAGAGGTTCGATCAACTAAATCAACAAAGCTTAGATGGCTCGGACACGTTCTTCGTTCACAAAATCGGACCACCAAACAGGCCTTAGAGTCGGAACCAACGAAAGTAAGACCTCGCTTTTATTATCTCACTAATTAGCGTGATGATAGTTCACATATTTTCTTGTAATTATATTACATTTGTTCTGAAAGGGAAAAGGGCTCGGTAATTAATACAATAAATCATACATACATATTTAAAGCACTGACTCACAGCCGATGATCTGTGAATTTTATACGTTTAAAGTCAGTAATGTGGAAAATACTCATTGAGTCATATGTCGTATTCCTCTCGGCGGAGTATGTAAACCGCTAGCGAGTGCGTCCTCAGGTGGCGGATAGAGGAGTGCTCATCGGTATCTACGGGTAGCAAAGGGTAGGGAGGAAATAAAATACTCCCCGCGGACCACACATAAAGGAAAATGCAATAGCCACAACGAAAGGAAATATTACCCCAGGTGGTAATCCAGGTTTTAACTTAGAAATTCCACCCTTCTCGAAGAAAGCCGATTCCATGGATTCTGGGGGGAACCAACCATTGCTTAAGGAAAGATCACGATCGGAGAACTTTACCGAAGAAAACCCCGCTACTAACCCTTTTGGAAAGAGTTCCAAATTGACAAGATCACCAACAAGATACGGTAACGAATATGAAAAGGAAAATTTTGAACTACGCAGAAAGCTATGCGAATTTGAAAGGGCAAATACATGGTACTTTTATGAGGACATGAGATCCAGGCCGATTAAAGTTGTGGCAAAAAAGCTGCACCCATCCTGCCAGCCAGAAGAAATAAAGGACGATTTACTTTCTAAAAATTTGAAAATAAAAGAGGTTACAGAAATATTGAAGAGAAAGGATAAAACTCCGCTATCATTGTTCATGTTAACTTTTGATAAAGATGAAGACATGCAAAATATTTATCAAATAAGGTATATCCTCAACATGAAGGTGGAGATTGAAGCTTTACGAAAATCAAGATTGCTCCCGCAATGGAAAAAGTGCCAATCATTCGGGCACACTCAGAACTACTACAATAGAGACCCAAGATGCGTTAAGTGCGCAGCTAAGCATTCCTCCAAAGAATGTACAAAAACCAGAGAAACTCCGGGCAAGTGTGCAAATTGTGGAGAGTCACACTCCGCAATTTATAGAGGATGTATAGCTATTTTGGTAGTAGATGATACCATGCATAGAAGGAGCTACCAATAAGCTTCAAAGTGCGATGAACAAAAACTATCGATGGACGAAGCAATGGCGTGTCAGGTTAAATGAAACAAAATCCATACGTGTTGACTACACCAACAGAAAAATAAATCATTTGCATGTGGTATTAAATAATGTCCCATTACCACATGCTAACTCAGTAAAATATCTAGGGATGAATCTATAGATACCAAAGTTAGATGGAAGGTCCATGTCAAGAAAAAAAGTGAAGAACTCAGACTCAAATATAGAAAGACGTATTGGCTGATGGGAAGGAACTCCAATCTATCAATAAACAATAAATTGATGCTATATAAGCAGATATTAAAGCCCATTTGGATGTATGGAATTCAGCTGTGGGGTTGTACTAAACCAAGCAACATGGATATCGTTCAAAGATTTCAAAACAGAGTGCTAAGGGATGTTGTAAATGGCCCCTGGTACATACGTAATAGCGACCTCAACAGGGACCTTAGAGTGGAAACTGTCACCAGAGAATCAAACAATGCTGCACGGAAGCATGAAGTGAGGCTCCAGAATCACCCGAACGTTGAGGCCAACCAACTACTCGACCACAGGGAAGCAGTGAGAAGACTGAAAAGAGTAAAACCTTTTGAGTTAGCACTATAGTCAGCGTAAGGCAGTAACACCAGTAAATAGAACATAAGGAAAACCGATGGGGATACCTTAATTAAACACAATTTAGCAATTTAGGTCAAAAAAGAAATGTTATTAGTCTATCGATTAGATACATTGTAAAATTTTATGTGAATAAATAAGATTGTCCAAAAAAAAAAAAAAATATGTCATATTCAACGGCGATTTTAATATATAACAAGGTGGTCTGGTGAGAAGCTGTCTGGGGGAATCAAGTTGGCACTTGTTGCCAGCTCCGTATCTTGCAGCTTCCACAAGTGTGCGTGTTACCTCCCCGTGGTGACCACCGGGCAACTATTACACCATGTGGTGTACTAGGCGAAAACACGGCGCTAAATAACTGGGCCGGATTAAGGTGTTAATCGTACCGTGCTAATAACCGGCCGTCTAAAAACTAGCCCAGTCTCTAACGGTGTATCCGGATACTTGGCGCCCTCCGGATCATGTAGCCTTACCTGTGTATTGCGGATCTCTGCACAGGTGGACCTGCTTTCTCCGCTACTCGTGGGACCTATTATGGAAGATCCAGATAAAAAACAAGAAGAGACCGGTGCTCTTAAAAAACCGGAATCTAGTACTGCGGAGACATCGGCCTTTAGGCCCGGTCTCCAACGTGCAATTAGGGGCATAAGACCGAATGAGGCGGGCCCCTCGAAACCAAAGGGCAAAGGCACAAATGCTGGCCCTCCATCAGTGCAAACTATCAGAACAGGAAGAGAGCCTGGCGCATGATCTCTAAGATCTGTAACATTCCGTTGGAGCAGAGAACGGATAGAGACAAGGATACGCTTGCGTGGGCAAGACGTATCACTGAGCCAAAGCAGGAGGGTTCCGTTGTGATCTCACAGCCGAAAAGGCAGAGATCTGATGATGAACCGCCTACGGAGGCTAAAAAGAAACGGGTTCCGGACAATGTTACCAGGCCCTTCAACGAGGTGCTAAAGGATCACCTGATCATGGCAGTCGTTGACAGGGCACAAGAAGATGGGAGCATTACGACCCTTAACTGGAGGAAGGTGGAGAGGGCCTTAGCCGCCATCTTCCTAAAAATCATGAGGGAGAACCCAGGACCTGCTCCGTCCTGCCGAGACGGAGGGTGGCACCGGGGTCACGTAAAACTCACTGCCTGTGCCGATGAGAGGTCTGTGACCCTCTATAAAAAGGCGATCGGCAGCCTGGGGGAAGTCTGGCCGGGGGCCAAACTAGCAGTGGTGACTAGGGAACAAATTCCCTGCAGGCCAAGGGCACGAGCCTGGATTCCTGCGGAGCCGGGTGATCCTAGGGAGATCCTGGAAATGTTGAAAATCAGCAATCCGGATCTGCCAACGGCCACCTGGAAGATTGCCAGGTTAGATGAGGTTAAGGCGGAAACAGATCACAGATCGGCCGTCATAATCATCGACAGAGAATCCGTGGGTGCTTTGGCAAAATCTGGAGGCCTGGTCAGCTATGGATTTGGAGCGATTACGCTCAAAATCTATAAGCGCGATGAGGTTGACAGACCTGGGGCAACTGCAGCAGGTGGGGAAGCCACTAGTGGTGTCCCGCCTGTTGCTGGTGACCCAGATGTCCAAAGCATCCCGGAAGCCGCTCAGGAGACACTATCCCTGGACTCGGAGATATCGAGATCATTGGGACTACGCTGTGCGCTCCTACCGGACGAATCGACGTCAGAAGATTCTGATTCAACAGTGGTGGAGGTAAGCAATATCTAATGCTTAAGATCCTTCAGATCAACCTCCATCACTCTAAAGCCGCCTCGGCGGCCCTCCTGCTCAAAATGGAATCTGAGTCCATTGATGTTGTTCTGGTTCAGGAACCTTGGGTCAATGGTGACCGGGTGCTGGGCCTCAGAACTTCCAAATATAAAATACTACATGCGAAGAATGAAGGTAAGATACGTTCCTGCATTCTCGCTAGAAATAATCTGAATATTTTTATACTACTTAATTACAGCAACGCTGATGTAGTGGTGGCTAGCATCGAGATGGATGGGCAAAATCTCTGGCTAATATCGGCCTACCTACCGTACGAGGAGGATAACATACCACCAGGTAGGTTGGTTAGTGTAATAATGGAGGCTCAAAAACGAAAAGTAGGAGTCATCATGGGCAGTGATGCTAATGCGCATCACTCAATCTGGGGAAGTACAAATATCAACAGGCGAGGTGAGTTACTCCTTGATTTTATTTTAAGTACTAACCTAAATATATGTAATATCGGGTGCAAGCCAACCTTTATTACTAAAAATAGACAAGAAGTGCTGGATATCACACTTGTCTCGGATTTTATTAAGGAGAGGGTATTGAACTGGAAAGTGTCCGAAGACCATTCCTTTTCTGACCATTGTTATCTCCAATACGAAGTGGATACAAAACCCACTAGCAAACCACCCTTCAGGAATAGGAGGAAAACTGATTGGGATTGTTTCAGAACCATTCTGGGTAACTCATTACCGGTATCGGTTCCAAAACCTCCTGCATCTACACAGGAGCTTGATGCTTTAGAAGCCAAGCTATCTGAGGCTTTTAACAAGGCCATGTTAGGTGCATGTCCTATCAGTAGACCCTTGGGTAAATCTCGGCCACCCTGGTGGTCGAAGGAACTCCAAGGTACTCGTATGAAATGCAGGAGACTGTTCAAGAAAGCGAAGAACACAGATGCTGCTGCAGACTGGGACTGTTACAAGGAAGTCCTCAAAACCTATAAGTACGAGCTGAGAGCAGCCAAAACGAGGGCTTGGAAACTCTACTGTGGCAATATACAGGAGTCCTCGGAGGCGGCCAGGCTACGCAAAGTACTTTGTTCTAGTCCTTCCATCCCGAGTTATCTACAACGACCGGATGGTTCATGGACTACATGTAGTGAGGAATCCCTGGATCTATTACTAGAAACGCACTTCCCGGAGGCTCGGTACTAGCTCCGGAGGGACCCATGATAAATAGGGGTGTAAACTCCGTAAGCCATATAGTAAGCAGGCGGAATATCCTATGGGCAATAAACAGCTTTAAGCCATACAAGTCGGCAGGGCCTGATGGCATTATCCCTGCGGATATCCAGCGAACTATTGACTTAACCCTGCCCTGGCTGGAAGTTATCTTCAAAGGCAGCCTGGAACTCTGTCAGATTCCTAGGAAGTGGACTGAAATAAAAGTAATATTTATACCTAAGGCGGGAAAAAGCTCTCACTGCTATCCCAAAGACTTTAGGCCTATAAGCTTATCTTCTTTTCTGTTGAAAACACTGGAAAGACTAATAGAGGCTCACATTAGAGGCTCAATCAAGCCGGGCGAGCTGTCGGAATCTCAACACGCATACCGTAAGGGACGATCGGTGGAAACAGCTCTCCACTCCCTTATTGGCCCGATTGAGAAATCACTTGAATATAAAGAATATTCAATGGTAACCTTCTTGGATATAGAGGGGGCCTTTAGCAACGTCAGACCGGGGGCAATCACTGGGGCCCTTGCGTGTCTGGGGGTAGACGGGTCACTCAGAGGCTGGATAGATCATATGCTTAGAGGCAGGATCGTGACAGCTTATCTGGGTGGGACGTCTGCGGACTGAACGCAAACCCACAGAAAACAGAGCTGGTCCTCTTTACCAGGAAGCACAAGCTTCCTCAGTGTGACCCGCCAACATTAAATGGTACTCGCTTGATCTTTACGGATAGAGCAAAATACCTCGGACTTCTTTTGGATAGCAAGCTAAGCTGGAAACCAAATATCGTAGAGAGAGTAAAGAAAGCTACTATAGCGCTCTACTCCTGCAAAAATGCCATTGGAAAGAGATAGGGTATGGAACCCCACATAGTACACTGGCTCTACGTTTCAGTGGTCAAACCTATACTGCTGTATGGGGTTGTCGTCTGGTAGCCAGCGTTAAAAATTATGGCCAACCTTAAACTATTGATGAAAGTCCAAAGAACGGCCTGCTTGTGTATAAGTGGGGCTCTCAGGAGCACACCTACTCAAGCTCTGGAGATTCTCTTTCATCTTACTCCATTGGATATTGCGGCCGAGCAGCTTGCATCTTGCACAGCCATTCGGCTCAAATCCATATCTATGTGGACCTGTAACAATGCAGGGCACTCGTCTATCCTATGCAACAGGGGTATTCCGGAAGCTACCGACTACGCTATTCCCTTGCCATCTGCTGAGGTGAGATTCCAAACTGAGTTTCCCACCAGAGAGGACTGGGTGAACGAAACGGTTATGGACAATGAGGCGCTAAGCTTCTTCACGGATGGCTCAAAAAGGGATAAAGTGGTTGGCTGCGGGGTATTCTGTGAGGCACTAGGGGTTAACCTCTCTTTTCGTCTTCCCGACTTTTGCAGCGTTTTTCAAGCTGAACTGATCGCGATAATGGAAGTCATGGACTGGTTGAAGTATAATGTAATATCTACGAGGGATATTCGCATTTTTACGGACAGCATGGCTGCTATTAAAACGCTACAATCATACTCCCTGACGTCGAAAGTAGCCCAGAACTGTCTGGCATCTTTAAATGAGATGGCTGATCAGTTCAACATCCGCTTGACGTGGGTGCCAGGGCATTTCAATATCGCAGGGAATGTAAAGGCAGATGAGTTGGCCCGCAAGGGTACAGCACGCCTAATAACCCAAAGCAGGCGGGATATAAAGATACCGCTTGCTTCATGTAAACTGTTGTTTCTGGAAGAAGCTACAAAAGAAACGAACGTCAGATGGTCTAACGCCAGTTCGTGTGTAATAACCAGGCAGATCTGGCCTTTTCTTGACCGGTCTAGATCAGACCAACTGATATCGCTTCGCCGACACCATATTGGTATGGTCGTGGGAGCTATAACGGGACATTGTCTCATTGGGATACATGCGCGCAGACTGGGTGTCCCAGCCCACGATTTCTGCCGCAGCTGTGGTGATGAGGAGGAGGAGGAAAATGTGCTCCATCTGCTCTGCACCTGTCCTGGTCTAGCGTACAGCAGAACAAAATTTATGGGGACTTCCCCTTTGAACGACCTCACGGATCTTAGTAAGATCGGGATCCGGGACTTTAAACGCTTCTTGGTAAGCTCACGATGGTTCAGCGAGTGAAGAGGAGAAAACTCGAATGTGGTACAGCTACGGACCAATTTTGTGTCTATGCTAGTCCTTTAGGACGGCCACCATAACCTAACCTAACCTAATATATAACAAAGGTACCCGATCGTACTTAAACCAATTTTGCAAGAAAACAATGAAATTTCGTATTCTGGTTTTATGCTATAAGAATATTAAAAATAAATTTTTAAAAAAAATTATTTTTAGGAAATTGACAAACAAAATTTTGGCGGGATTTTTTTTACCTTAAAAATGAGCCGTCTATCATTATTATCCGGTAACTACTTTTTATTTGACACTCGCAAATGCATTACCATGTCCGCGCATTTTTCAAATATTTTATATTCTTTCAAAAAAATTTTTTTTTACACAGTGGTACCACCAATGAAAAGAGAAAAAAAAATTTTATATGACTTCCGGCCTCATATATTAAATTTGTGAATTGAAGAATTTTTCACCTCATGGTACTTCAAATTAATTTGATTGTTGCTCCCAAATTCACAAGAATCAAAATATTATTACTCTTTGGTTCTAGTCATTTAAGCTTGGTGTTGTTGAAAATAAAATTTTAGATTGCAATTTAGCCATCAAAACATTGATCGATCCAGAGATTATCCGAATCAGTATTAACTGGTAAAACTTCACTGTCTATTTCGCAGATTTGGTCTTCATTTAAACGAGTTATAGTATATCCTTTGCATATTTTAGTATTTCTGTTTTTGAAGATACATATGTTGAAAAAGCTATACGTTTCTTTAAAACTAGATGACTGTGGATTATGAAGAAACTTCATGAGAGATACAACAGGTTTATTCCTTCTTTTTGCCAATTCAAGTTCCAGTGCACTAAGTAACTCTTTACTTAAATCGTTATTTATTTTTTCAAGGCTACTAAATAAACATTTTAGAGCGCCCTCAGCAGTTATTAATGTGGCATCTTGTCTACTAAGTCTACTAAGACAGGTCACGGTTATTCAAAGAGGTTTTAACGTTTCTAATAACAATTTTGCATTTTTTATATTTACATAGTCCAACATATTCTCTAAAAATCGATCTAACATATAGTATCTAACGTATTCCACCGAGTTTTACAGTCTAAAATCAGTTGTATTGGCTTTTTCTCGTCAATGATCACATAGGTTTGTAAAATTTCGTTCCGAACTGGAGACTTCCTAAAAATATTTACGATTTATCGTATGGCATTTATTGATGTGGCAATCGTTGGCCGTATACGGAGTTCATTAATTTCGACTGTTTCAGTATCTGAATCAAAACAATCATCAGACGTTTCATCGTCATTAGTATCATTATGAGATTCAGTACTATGATTGTGATGTTTCAACTATACTCAAATCATATTTTTTCACATATAAGACTTTTACAACTGCTAAGTGAATGACATGATTATAGCAGAGTTGATACGCAAGAGAGAGTCTTCAAAATGTTTGCATTACTGCGGCACCATCTGAAATAACACACATTATGTCTGACTTCATTTGTATTCCGAATGAATTCAAATTTTCTGTTATTAGACTTAATCCAGTCTCTGCTGAGGAACTTCCCTAAATTATTAATATAATAATTGGCATGTAGTTCAAAATATTAAATATTTTGTTTGGTACGAATAATTTATTAAAAGTTTACAAATTTTCTGCTAACGTGTGATTGGTTGTTACAAAAATTCTTATAAAAAAAGGCACAAATTCATAATTTTTCTGCTAGTTAACCAAATTACAGCAGAAAAAATTTTCTTTGTCTATAGTGCTGCTCCTGGTGGTAAGTAGAAAAAGTTCATTTTTTCTGCTGAAAATTTTCTGCTATCTTATACAGCATCACACAGCTTCAGGAATTTGGCCTAAAATAGAAAAAACGATATTCTGTTCAATTTGAAATTCAAAACAATTGAGGCAAATTGCAAATTTCCGGGGCTCCATTGTTGTTAAATGTTATATTTTTTGTTTTTTTGTTTAACCTAACTTCTGCTTGTTTATGGGCACATAAATAATAAAATAAAAAAAATTGGCATGATTTGATCAAAATTTGACAAAAAAAAACTTGTTCACTTTTCTTAATATCAATTTAAAAAGTTGTTGTATTTGTGATTGGTAAACTTCTAATAAAATCATAAATGCTGTCGTCGGCGGTGTTTCGGCCATAACCACTTCATTTGTATCGAGATAAAAAAAATTGAGGCTGACTTGCATGTCTGCAAAAAAAGTTAATTGCATCTGTACACCCATTTTTGGATACGCAATTAAATCATCATCGCTTCAATTAAAACATTATCCGTTAACGTATATACAAGTATATGAATAAACTAAACTATCAAAAACCCATTATTAGTTTTAATAATTCTAAAACATCAACATCCGGTGGATTTTTTCATTCATCAGCAATTGTATTTTACAAAAAAAAAAACAATATTCATTAAACGAGTTGGCGCAATATCAACTTGGGTGGGTATGTCGATGGTCACACACTCATATTATATATATGTGCGGTTTACATAGAAAACAAGGTGTCTAACCTTTTATTGATTATTTCTATCAATAATCACACTATTAATAATATTTTTTTTAAAAAAACTATCGGTTTATGATCAAACGCATTTTAAACGTATAAATTAGAAATTATATTCACGTTCGCAAATCAACAAAACTATATAGTAGTTCTAAATTAGCATATCATATGAGGTTGTATTCGTATATATGTATGTATGCATACGGATTTTGATCGACATGATTTGGTGGTATATTCAAAGATTTTATGTTACTGATAAAACTAATTCCAGCTATAAAGCTAACTATTTATGTAATCCGGTCGGTCACATTCAATGTGTGTTATGAGTAATTTTTGAAAATATATTTGGAATTAAGAAAATATTTTATGTTCATCGATTTCATAATCGGTTAAAAATAATTAGTGGCGCCAATTTTATTCCAATGTTTTTAATTTGGCGTTTTATATTTGGTAATGCGGGGTGGTTGATGATGAAATCTTACTGCAGCTTTTTGTTTTAGGCTCAGTTTAAAAAAATGATATGTTTTGGTTAGGTTGTTACCTGAATTGTTATCAAAAATATAGGTTTTCAAAATCATATTTTTAAAACTCTGGGTTTAGAAAACCAGCTGCTTTAAAAAGCCAGACGAACATTCAATCCATGGCCACCAGATTAAGAAATATAATCGTGTTAGCAACACCATCCACTCTACCACTATTGTGTGGTAAAGTGGATGGTGTGGCTAAGTTGGGGGATATTGACTGCGACTTACTTTAACTAATGTTTTTTGCGAAGTATGCAATTTGGGAATAAATTTGAAGCCAAAGTGATAGTGAATGTAGATACTCGATTGTCGTACGCAAGTAAGCAATTTGCTTTCGTACCTATTCATTGTCTTTTTTTGCTTGTAAACTCAAACTATAGCATAAAGCTTTATATATTAATTATTTAACTAACTTGTAGATTAATTTGATTGGTGGAATTTAAACTGGGTGCCAAGCAAATCACGAAATACATAATTCATACCAGTGAACAAATTTCATTTTATATCATTGTGAGTATACGAGTGAAAAGTGCGTTTCCTACACAAAACGCTCATTGGGATACCAATAACAGAAGCTAGTTTTTGAACAATCATCAGCTCTGTCTATAAAGGGTGGTCCATCTAGCGTTTACCATTTTAACTACCGGTTATTTCGAGTGCATGAAGAAAATTGGGTAATATGGAAAACTTATTTTCAAAGTGGTGAGTCTTCTAACCAAACTGTAAGTAATTTACTTGAACAATTCAGGAGAAATTAAATGCGTACAACGTAATATGTGGATCAATTTATCAAGCGAGTTCGTCAAACTGGATTACAGCTGTTGCTCAGAAGGTGTCTGAGCATTCATCAACATCTACTCGCCATCGTGCTCAAGAATTGAGCATTTCACACAGTGCTGTGATGAGAATTTTGCATAAATAACGTGTACAATGAAGGTGTACAAAGTTCAATTAGTGCGGGAGCTGAATCAAAATGACCATCCGCAACGTTTTCGGTTCGCTAATTGAGCTGTGGAACGCTTGAAAGAAAATAAGCCTAAGATAATTTTTTGACTTCCGACGAAGCTCATTTTCAGCTCGGGGGCTATGTCAACAAGCAAAATTGTCGCATTTGGAGCTCAGAAAGATCACACGTAACCATGGAGAATGAATGTTAGGTGTGAATTTTGGACTGGCGGCATCATTATCTAATTTTTTTTTTTCGAATATGACCAAGAGCCGTCAATGGGGGGTGTTACCGAGAAGTGACCAGAAGTCAAGAGGAGGACACACACGACATTTGATTTCAACCGGACGGTGTTTGCCACACAACAAACGGGACAATCGGTCTTTTGCACACTGTCTTCGAGGATCGAATAATCAATCGTAACGGAGATATTAATTGGCCACCACGCAGCTGCGATTTGACATCGTTGGACTTTTTTTGGTGGGGTCCATTAAGGAGAAATGTTATGCGAAACATCCAGAGATGTCCGACGACTATCAAAGATCAAAGTTGCCATTGATGAGATAGGAGCCCATACAATCGGCAATGTTCTGAAAAATTGGGTTGACAGAATGGGGTACTATAAAGCCAGCCGCTCTATACTTATTGGCGCAATGTATACTCTTTCTAATAAAACAAACTGCTTTGAAAAGTATTCATTCGTCTTTGCATTTAGAGCCAAATTAAATTGGGAACGTTAGATGGACCACCCTTTATATACTCCGTAAAGCCGTTTCTGTCCATAAATAATCTGAAGATAGATGCAGGCATAAGGCTGACCTCACAGAAAGATTAAATATACAAATCAAAAGTTCAAAACGCAGTGAAATTTGGATTTCTGGTCTGTTTAGGAAATGCATATGGTAAATTTACCTAAGATATAAAACTCAGTAGAACGAAGGCTTCGATGATTAAAGATGGTAGTTGAAGTCTTATAAAACGTGCTTTTGTGAACATAAAAACAAGTATTCACATTAGATAAACAGAAAAAGAAGTATTCGCATTAGAAAACCAAAATTTTCAAACACCACCCAGAATTTCTAGGAGAACCCGTAAACCACATGTCCAGGTGATGAGAAAGGCAAAGTTGATCTACACTCAAACTAAAATGTGAAAAAAAGCAATAAGCGATAATTATCCTAACGAGCTTATACTATGTGACAGAAGCAACAGATCACTGTGGAATTCGAAAAGTCCCATACGCAATGCAATTTTATACGATTGATGTACATAGATAAAGCCGCTTAATTTTCATGAATCTGGTTTACATTTTACGTTCTATAAAAAATATTCTGAGTCATCGGACAGGTCCGATTTAATTTAGCATTCTAATCTGCATTCTATAAATAGCAAACCAGTGACTTAAGCCACAAGCACAATTTTAATTCTGTCTGTCAATTCGTCCCTTCGACCCAAATCAGCATCTGCTCTAGAGATTAGCGGCGGCTGAAGCGGATGTCTGTCTTGTTGCAAGCGGTTCGCGAAATAAACGTGTCTCAGGTAGAACTGGATGCCTTAAGGTCCACCACCAGTACGTGACCCACACACGCGAAAGTAGGTTGAGCGGTGGGCCAACAACCTACTCTCACAAAAACCTTCAAGTTATGAACCCTACACAAAGGCCTCGGATTAATTTATCGGATTCATCACAACAACGACCTCGGAAAATATACACGGAGAACGCTATAAAAATGGACCAGAACCTCTTAAAGAAGGCGGTGACTTATACACATTGGACGTATTTGCACTACAAGACCTTAGATGGTCTGGGAAAGGAATTCATAATACCATCAATAAATGAACTCTCTATACTACAGCGGCTATCAGAATGGTGGAGAATTTACAGTCGCATCAGCATATCATCGACTTCCGCCCTGTCAATAAACGGATAAGCACGGTTAGGTTGCGCACAAAAAAGCTCAATATCACGATAGTTAATGTACATTCGCCTATACCGAAGACAAATCAGATGGTGTGAAAGATTTGTTGGAGCGCAGAAACTATACGAAATATTAAAACATACTCGTACAGCTTAGATAAGCTAAATAACAACAACGACAAACGCATCGCCGAACGTGATATAATGTATAACCTATAGTCGTATCGAGTACATTCTTTCAACGAATTTCTTTCAACACAAACAAACACTGAAAACCGTGCGATGCAATATTGATGCACTAAAAGATGAAGTTTCCCTGCACAGTTACCAATCAGAGGTCACTGAACATCTTGAACGGCACAACGAAAACAACGATCCTCAATCAAACATTTAGGAGCAGTGACAAACTATTCAGTGAGCACATAATGACCGGTTTGACGATCAGTGTTCTCAGCTCGAAAAATCGCTGATCCGTAACCCTAGAAGCACTCAAACAGAATATCTCCGCGCCCGAGAAGCCACAGTCAAATTCCTTAGTCATAAAAAGCGCGAATATATAAGGATATGCATCGAAACCATCAGCTTCCAAGCGGAAAATGGAAACTCGAGAGACTGTTTGGCCAACGACTTCTATCCAAGATCCACATTCACAAAAACACGAATGAAGCTGATAACAAACGTGGAACATCATTCTCTCAATTTAGCAAACACACTTCCAAAATCTACAAAATCGGACTGACTGAATCGGACAAAATCTACAAAATCGGACTGGTCTCCTCTCTGAACAATCGATCCACCAGGTGAAAAGATAATTGTGCGATATCCCACAGTGGATAAGGTAGGAGCAGCTATTAGTAAGTTAAAAAATGGCAAGACATCGGGCCTCGACGGAACCCAGCAAAACTACTAAAACGCGGAAGAGCGACTCTTGCATCTAATCTTTATGACCTCATCGTGATAATCTGGGGCCAGAAAAAGTTGAATGAGGAATGGATGATCGTACTCATATGTCCGCTGAACAGAAAAAGTAACCGTCTCAAATGTGAAAATTACCGTGGCATAGCTCTGTTAAACACTGCCCACAAAGTGTTTACCAATGTTGTAATTGCCATAATCAACCCCAACGCCAAAAATATCAACGGTGACTACCAGTACGGGTTTTCGCGACTACGGATGATCTTAAAAATATGTTGGGAGTATAAAATAACCATTCACCAACTTTCATAGACTTTTAACAGGCATGATAGCAAAAATCGTCGAAACCTTTGGGCCGTGCTCATATGTCTATAGGGATTCCAGAAAAACTTGTCGCCCTGTGTAGGCTAACACCATCTGGCTCGCTGTGTAAAATCGTAGTGGAAGGGGCAGTTTCTGACCCCTTCGAAAATAACATCTGATGTGTGGAGCTTGGGTACGTTTTATGAAATTGAAACTTTGCGGTGCACATTCAGGCCAAATTCGGAGATATGCAGATAACGCGAAATGAATTGGTTTGGAATCAACAGCAAGAAAACAAAATGGTTATCAACAACTAGGAGCTTCGCTATGGTTAATCTCGGAGAAAATGAGTACAGCTTTGAAGCAACGTGGAGGACTTTATAGATACTTCGGGTCTATTGTAACATCCACAAATGAAATTCAGGCAGATATAAAAAAACCCACATCGAGTCCTTTAATTGCTTAGTCGAGGTTGTTGCAATCAAAATATCTTTCGTAGTCGTGTAAACTCGGACTTTATAAAGCAAAATGGCTGAGTAAGATGGCACGGCCACATTGAAAGATTTAGATCAAGCCGTATGATAAAAAGCGTTCCATTAACAACCAGTCGGCGGATGTCGTAGGGGAAGGCCTAAACTACGCTGGCGAGATAATATATTGCTCTTAGATCTTCGAGCAAGATCTAAGAGCAATAGGATGTCGAAATAGAGGGAGAAAAAATCCCGTGATATATGGGATGTGAAAGCCAGAGAGCGATAGAGATTCGGCCCTTAAGTTAAATCATGGCCGTTGCTATGTTTGCGGTTTATAAAGTATAACAACCTAACGCATAACGTCTATGTAAAATTTAAAAATATTTCTCACCTGTCTTCTCTGCACATAGAACATAATTTATAGTCAGCCTACTATAACTATAAACTTCATTAATATTCAGTCTGCTCACGTTTAATTCATATACATATATATACGACTGTTATGTGAGTAATTCTATTTGTATAAGGTGCAAAAACAAAACGAATTAGAATAACACATTAAGTCGGTGTACTTTGAAGCTGACGGCTTGTAACGATATACACATATAGGTATATTTAAATATTGTAGACAACAAAATTACAGTAATAAATTTACTTATTCTTATGAATTTAAGAGTGTGATAATGTGATGAATATCAAATGAACTAATCAAAACTTTATTACGTGTATATAGTGTACAGTAGTCCCCAGTTCTATATTAAAAATATCTGCCATCCTGTCTAAACTAAAATATTTACAAACCAACAGAAAAAAAATTCTCAATGAATCACGATATGAGCGAGTAATTTACATTTAAACGAGACGAATCAAGGTAATTGATTTTAATAGCTGCGCGTATACGTTCTGAATTTCACAGGCATTAAACCATTCTTTATGAGTTTTATGTGTTTTCACAAATTTAAGAAATCTCACATGGAAATTATTAGAATTCACGTTTGGAATTTATAATTTAGTGCCATTATACAGTTTAGTGCGCATAGACGAGGAGTAATATTTATTGTGATTCAGAAGTCAATTATTATGAAGACGAGGGAATTGGTTATTTTACTGTGTAACGTAATAACGACATTTTTGTATTATGCGTTATGTACAGTATAGTTATAATTTATAATAGTTTTGATTCGTATCATCAAATATATTGTTATACCTCAAGTACGAGTTATAGCATTTTGTTATTACATATATAAGAGACCCAATAACATATTATTACACATGCAACTTACAAAATTATGTATTTTGTAATTATTACGTTACATTCATCTATAAGTACATATATACATGAGAAGGTGGAATAAATTTAATCGAAAGAAATGTTTCATTGTTATGACATTTTTTTTATGTAATTCTATAAAATTAGCTTTTCAAATTAAATTTGAATTATTGATGGATCGTATGTATGTATGTAGGGGAGGCCGGGGCCAGTTGAAACAGGGCAAGGTGAAAATCGAGTAATTTCACCTGAAAACAGTTATTTTTTAAATTCTGAGAATACTAGACGATAGCTCTTTTCATATTTTAGTTCTCTTCCAAATTTCGTTGCATTCAGACGTGTCAGGAATTTTTAAATGATTGATTCTATTTTTAGATTTTGTTAAAATTTATTTAATCTAGATGGTATGAGAACATATACAAAAACGAACGAGGTAAACCGTCGCATGCCGAAATTACCAAAGCCTTCAAACGGGTTAGAAGCGGGGAGTCTATATACGTTCGGTATCAAAAGATTGGCCCCTGAAGGGGGGGGGGGGGCGTTGGCACTCAGATGTCTCGTAAATCTAAATTGCACGAACATTTTTCCCAAGATTACCACCACAGTATCCTTTGCTTGTCGTAGGAGATGACTAAACGGTTGGGTTGACAACCCGCATCCGCAAAAAAATCAACTGTTTACAAAGTCAAAAAAAAAAATGCATACCGCCAAAAAAACACGGACCCCCGATCAAGCACCCGGATACATGATTTTGGATCGTCACGAGGAACGTGCAGTCACTTAGAAAACCAGCAGCGTTTGGAGATTTCTTCTTGGACCGCAGGTAAAGAACGCTGTTTTGGATTTCCAATTAACAGTCAATAACCGATTGTGTAAGCTTCGCTTGCGCATGAAGTTAGCCAACCTGTCGATAATTTGTGTACATGCGCCCACAGAAGTCAGCCAGCCAAAAGATAAAGACTCATTTTACAATGACTTGGACGATCTGTTGGGTTCTATACCCAAACACGATGTTAGAATGGTATAATTGAGGACTTTAATGCAAGAGCTGGCAGAGATCAGACTTGTGTGTAAACATAGGTCCGTACGTCCAACTCGAAACTGCAACTGATAATGGTGAGAGAATGATGTTCTTTGCAACATCTACAGTCATGGACATATCCTCGCGATACTTCCCGCAGCCAAATTGACCATGTGTTAGTTTCTAAAGGGCGGGCTCGAGTTGTGCAGGATGTGAGAACTTATCGGTCAGCAACCAAATACGTAGGCAGCGATCATCATTTGGTCGCTGCAAAGCTACGATGGAAGTTTTCGTACAAGTCTGGGAACACAGCGAATACATGGTATGTTTCGACGGTGAAGGTCTAATAGAAGGTCTTCGAAAGTCAGGCCCAAGAATGATGGGTTTATTGTCGCGTGTCGTCTTGCTGTTGAGCATAAAAATATCGCCCATAGTGATGTGCAACAACGTCTCACAATCGCGAGGAAAAACAAGGTTCCTCTCGCAAGGATGGCAGCTAAACGTAATTGTAGACGGAAGAAGCAAGAATGGTGGAAGGCCGAAGTTCTGAAAGTACAACAACTCAGTAATGAGCGCAGTCCACGTAATTTCTTTTTCTTTAAAGGAATTACTTCATACTTTCAGGCCTACATCAACCGCCATTCGGGACCGGGATGGAATCATCTGTGTCAACTTCGACGCAGTACTTGACGCATGGAGTGGACACTTTACTGACCTGCTTGAGGTTCATCATGCGTCACAGACTGTTGTTGAGCCACCTCTAATACAGACTGCGAAGATTTGCACTGCGGGGCCATCCCATGAGGAATTCACTAAGGCCATGCATAGATTGAAACGAAACCGATCACCTGGAGTGGACTGCATTAATTCGGAGCTCTTGATATTTGGAGGGGATACTTTGTGGAACTGTCGTTTCGACCTTCTTCGATTAGTATGGCGGACCGAAGTAATGCCTGACGAATGGAATCGGCCGCGGTCTGATTTATCCAACATAATGTATGATAGTAGCATACAAAAGTTACTATCATATATTATATTGGATAAAATCACTCCTCTAGCGGAGAGTCTGGTTGGTGACTATCATGAAGGACGATATTGTCCGAATCGATCAGTCACCGATCAGGTCTTTTCACTGCGGATGATTCTATCTAAATATTATGAGACATCCATCTCCGTGCATCAGGTGTTCCTGGATTTCCGGCGGGCCTATATATGACTCGATCAATCGAGAGAGTTTGTGGTCTGCCCTGGAATACCTAGGAATGCCAACAAAATTGGTACGACTGTGTAGGATGACAGTGACGCAGTCTCAATTCTGTGTCAAAGTTGAGAACAGGCTATCGACAATTTTTGTAGTTAACTCGGGTGTTCGGCAGGGAGGGGCTCTGCCCCCGATACTCTTTAATCTCATGTTGGAGTACATCTTTCCTAAAACTGAAACACTTCAGCGTAACATCTTATATCGCCAGTCCAATCATGCATGATTGGATTGAATAGCAACGGAGGGAAAGAAATACTTTATCCGCTTGTAAAGTTTTCAGCTTCAGTTAGACTCCAGATCAATGAGTCCAAAACGAAATACCTGATCTCTGGTTATATAGGGGCAATGGCATACCAGATTTTAGTAGTGGCCACAACACGTTTGAGGTAGTGAGGAGGTTCAAATATTTGGGCTCTCTTATCACTCACGATAACAGTGTGGGTAAGGATATTAAAGTGCGGCTAGCAGCTGGCAGTCTTGCCTTGTATCCTCTAAGGCCACTGCTAAAATCAATAAACACCTATCGCAAGTGCCGTGAAGTTAAAGCTTTACAAAGCGTTAATAAGGCCCGTTGTTATGTTTGGATATGAAAGTTGTGCGCTGACGGATGAGTACGAAAGATGGCTCCTTATATTTGAGAGAAGAATCATGCGGGTGATTTACGGCCCAAAACGCCAAGTAGATGGTACATACCGAGCCCTGTACAATATCGAGATCAAAGATCTGATGAAGATTCCCGATATTGTACATGAAATAAGATTGCAGCGAGTACGCTGGCTCGGTCACGTTCTGCGTGCTGATCCGGAACGATTTGTGCAGCGATCTCTGAAAGGAGAGCCACCATACGATAGGCGCAGAGGTCGTTTCAGGCGACGATGGCTCCACGATGTAGAGAACGGAAACCATGAAAACCATGCCCAGGATCAAAACCGTTGAAGCCAAATAGTTGACTCAGTAACTTTTGTATTTGACTTTTCCGGTACATGAAAACTGTTAACAGGGACACTTAAATATAGCTGGATACCAACCAAGTCGTCAAATTTTCTCCTCCACACAAACGGCTGAACTTATGGCTTATCTCAAATATGCGTCACAAATTTATTTCGGCCTGTCACTGGTTGAAAGTCGAAAATTGACCTATGAGTGTGCTGTAGCTTTTGGAGTAGAAGTACCACCATCTTAGCACACAAATAAAATGGCTAACGCAGAATGGCTAAAAAACAGTACTTTCCATCCGAACTCCAGAAGGTACCAGCCTGGCTAGAGCAACTATAGTTTTAATAACTGAAATGTGGCTAATTTAACTTTACAGCTGCCAATATTTCGAACGTAGATGAAACAGGAGTAACTACGGTACAAAAATTAAATAAAATCATTGTTGAAAAAGGAGTCAAGTGACAGTGGAGAGCTTGTTGCTATATTTCCCAAGAAAAAGGTCTCAACCTCATTTTACGAGAAATGGGCAGTATTTTTAGAGGACATGGTTCAAGATGGATGACTGCAACAGAATTGTATACGTGGATGGAACATTTCATTTCTCATGTGCGACCATCAAATACGAATCCCGTTTTATTAACGTTAGACAATCATGAGTCTCATTTAGCTATTAAAACTATTAATCTTGTTAAGTCTAACAGAGTTATGGCTTCAGCCATTATAGATGGGTCAGTATACGACCCGTTCAAAAAATTCATGTCGATTGCTCAAGATGTTTGGTTAAGCTATAATCCCGATTCCTGGTTTGGTGACTCAAGCTTTGCCACGAGCCTTATTACCAGAGTCGATTACCACAGGCTTCAGAGTATCTGGAATAGGATGAACATATTTTTGGAGATGCAGAGTTTTTCTATCAAGTCTATAATGAAGATGCAACTAGTCAAACATCTGGTGCCATTCTAAAGGATAAGGAACTGATGCCCCGCTACAAATTTTAAACAAATTGAACGATGGTATACCTGCTACGAATTCTTAGGTTAGGTTAGGTTAGGTAAGGATGGCCCTACTAATGGACTAGCATCAACACAATTTGGTATGTAGCTGTACCACATTTAAGTTACCTCCTCTTCACTCGTCGAACCATCCTGAGATTACCAAGAAGCGTTGAATGCCCTTGACATCGATCTTACTAAGATCCGTCAGGTTGTCCAAATGGGAAGCTCCCATTAAATTCATTCTGCTATACACTAGACTAGGACAGGTGCAGAGCAGATGGAGCACAGTTTCTTCCTCCTTCTCCTCATCACCAAAACTACGACAAAAATCATGGGCGGGGTCCTCGTACCACGATCATACAAATATGGTGCCATCGAAGCGATAGCAGTTAGCAGGCTCTGCACCAGTAGTAAGTATAGGCCAAATTTGCCAGGTTACTACACATGAACTAGCGTTAGATCATCTGTCGTTCGTTTCTTTTATGGATTTCTCCCAAAGCAGTTTACAGGAATCAAGCGGTATCTTTATATCCAGCCAGCTTTGTGACTTAAGGCGTGCTGTGTCCTTTTAGGCCAGCTCATTTTATTTAAAGATGCCAGACAGTTCTGGGCGACCTTCGACGTCAGAGAGTAGGATTGTAGCGTTTTAATAGCAGCCTGGCTTTGTATAAGAATGCGAGAATATTCGCCGTATAGATATTACATTAAACTTCAACCAGTCCATGACTTCCATTATCACGATAAGTTCAACTTGAAGAACACTGCAAAAGTCGGGAAGCCAAAAAGAGAGGTGGACCCTTAGTGCCTCAATGGTGTAAAGCAACACGACGAAGCAAATTATTTGGATGTAAATCAATCAATACAATTTTAAAACCAAATTTCGTTCGTCCTTTCCCGAAAGCAAGTCCCAGGAAGGAAAATCAATGCGAACGGAAAAAGACGAAAAGTGCAATACTAACTGATACACCAGAAAAGGAGGAATTGAAGAAAGAGGAAGCTACTAGACTGTTTAAAAGGAAACCAGCAATAAACGGTTTGGATAAACGACAAAAAGTTGCGCGCAAAATTATACAGGATTGAGTTTGTTTAGTTTGTGCGGTGAGGTTTATTCTCCCAGTAAAGCTAGAGAATGTTGGGTAATATGTGTATCATGCCAATTGTGGGCTCACGAAGATCGACGAAGAATCGACAAACCTGGATTTTCTTCAACACTATACGGGCTTCAGCAGCAATATTCTCAGTTGTACTTGAGCGACGCACACGGTTTTGATTCTTCACATCACTAACTTGTCCCAACAGCTCAAATTTTTCCACCAGTTTCACTATTGCCGGCCGAGAAGATGCTTCACGACGACCAAAAAGTGCTTTAGTTTTGCGAACTGTGACTGGAAATTTTTCAACAATTTCAATGCATTGTTGAAGCGTGTATCGTACCATTTTTAGTAATGGAGTAGTTTTTACTTGTCAAATTTCAAAAGATGACAGCTTCAAAATTGACCAAATAGCGGGCTATTCAAAATGAAACCTCTTATTGCATAAACCCTTTTCATATAGATGAGACATTTTGTTATAAATGCACATTATTGTATTTGACTGTAAATAAGCCTTGTACATCTATGCAGTAACAACACATTTCAATTTCTAAACTCAATTTATAAAAAAAATAAAAAATTCCAATAATTACGTATTTTGTGCACTTCCAAGAACTAATAAATCAACGACATTGGATGAACTGTACGTTTATAAAACATGTTGAATAGTATTTCTTAAGGAACAATACAGAATTATTAATATTCTAACGCGATTCCATATTTCTTATCAAACACTTTCAACGCAAACAATTAAAATGCAATCTTAATCAAACATATACAGTTTTTTTTACAAATCCTTTCTTGTGTGTATACGCATAGAGGAACGAAGCCGCGCACAACATCCGTTAATTTAATTAAATTTCTTTGTTATTAAATGGCACATTTTTGCAAATTGAATTAATTTTAATATATCGTATACAACATTATACATAAGATGTTGGAGTTAAGAAGGATGTTGGCTCTTAATAAAAACTTAAGAACATTATATAAGAGTACGGACGTCGGGTTCTTAATATATGCAATTATAACATATGCAAATGTTTGATTGATTTGATTATGATTGTTGTTCAGTTTAAGCCACTCTAAAATATATTATTAAATGTGCATTATACGACGTACATGACCCGCAGTTCTTAAGTTATTAAATATTTTACAGATATTTTCACACGATAAACAAAAATATCGTCTTAAAGATTTAATTTTTTTTTTAACTGCCAATGCCTTTATTCTTGAATCTTTATACGATACTAACACGAAGTGAAAAATGATTTATTAATTTAAATGTGTGTTAGCTGAAATATGTAGTTAAATCAAATTTATAAAAACATAGATCTATAGTTCAGTTTCATCAATATCCATACATGTAATTCAATTCACGTACAATTGGCGACCGGAAACCATCAGCAAATTACAGGCATTTGAAGCATTTAGCTGGCACAAAATACAGTGACGAACTCGTCCTCACACTGTGGCTACGTCGCTTGCTAAGCCAAGTCCACGTCGCAGTGCTACCTTTTAAGACCGGTCCCCTAAACGCACTAATTAATTTAGCGGATACAACAATGTATGAGGCTACACAAAACAATTCAATGTCCATTAGGTTGCCGGTGATTTGTTGCCTTTGTAACAGGTATCTGGGGTATTATGTTATCAATAAACACTATCAATTACAGATTCTCATTATAATTTGCATTCCACCCACATACATAACGAGTGATAAATGAAATTTGAGAGGCTGTGTTTAGACTTTACTCTACATATAGCTATATACACTTCTTTGACGAGAAAAAAAAATATTCAAAATTATATAACTCGCATGGCCAAAAATAATTAATACTTCTTTTTGTTGGCTGCCCTGCTCAAGAGATCATCTATTATGTAAATGTTCCATCAATTATTGGAAAATGATTACCAGTTGTTATATTTACGGTAATATAACAAAAGAAAATCGTACTTCCTCCAGTTTCATCTACTTAAATTCAATTGCCGTAAATTTAAACTGTGGTACAATCATATGAAGAAGATACTTGAAGAAGAAAACAAAATCACTAACTCCAAACACTTTTCTGCCTTAATCTAGGCAGCCATCTTGTTAAATCAGTAGTGTATTGCGATACCTGTACGCAATGTACTTACATGCGACTAGCACCATTTGAAGTGGTAGTCGAACAAAAATAAATTGTTAAAATCAAATAAGAATAAATAATTGCGAGTAAGTATGTCCAGTGAATGATGTGAAGCACTTCTAACTTCTGGTAACTTTTTTTATGTTCTTACTGCTTTGATTAAATAAATAAATAAATTTGACTACGATATCTCCCATTTAACTGTATTAGTGCATAGTTTTAAGCATAAATTATTATATCGCTAAATTGTATGCTAGGTTATTTCACTGTGTTTATGTTAAAAAGTATATAGTTATATGTATAATTATGTTTTCTGACTCCAATATAATTTATAAACTATAATTCAATTTATATTTTTATTCTTTTTTATTTTATAAAAAATTAATTATAATCAAAATTAAATCAAAAAATTTTAATTTACGAATTAATAAAGTTGATAGAATTTATCAACCACCACTTTTATTAACTTGACCTTTTCGGTCTTTTTGTCAGGCTACTACTAAATAATAAAAAATATTTTTATTTTTTAAACCATCGAACACGTATGTCTAAAATGAGACGAATACATAAATTCGTATGCAAATTCCTTTATACGGTGATAAGGATGACAGATAAGAAATAATTTATTTTATACGTGTATGTACAAAAATAAATTGCGAAACGAAATGTCGGACACATACATACGCATCTGTATTGTAATTGAAAAGCTATTGAAAGCTTTTTGAAACAATCAAAGTATGCGTACCTAACTCGTATACAAAACGATAAAGAATAAACAACTTGAATTCCGTACTGTTGTACAGTGGAACGAAACCTAAAATATTTTGTATAAATTGGAGCGCGGATAAATATTAATTAAAAATTAAATAAAATTAATATTTATCGGTTGCTACAGTACTCTCCTCCTAGTGATTCTGAGAATCTAGAATCCTAAAAACGAAAACTAACAGCTTTGGATGTTCGGGATTTTAAAGATTGATCGACCGAACTCAGAATTCCGAAAGCTGGTTTCAACCTATCGATCGAGATGGTAACATTTTTACCCTTGATCGAAACAACAAAATATTTTCGAAGACGCCTAATTACTTTGAATGGCCCTTCGTAAGGAGGGGTAAGTCCAATACGAACCTTATCCGATCTTATAAATACAAACTCACAGTTGTCCAGAGCTTTCGGGACAAATATGTGATCCTGTTTTGCTAAACGCGTAGGTTTCGGAATAAGATTTTTCATTGCATCACGCAATTGGTCGATAACTGTATCGCTAGAATGCATAGGTGAAGAAGGGTTGTCAATAAAAAATTCACCGGGAAGTTTAATTGTTTGGCCATAAACCATTTCCGCCGGTGAACAACCTAAATCTTCTTTCACAGTGGCTCGAATTCCTAATAAAATTATGGGGATCTCCGAAAACCAATTAATAACATTGCCTCTGGCCATAAGAGCAGCTTTAAGTTGTCTATGGAATCGCTCAACCATGCCATTTGCTTTTGGATTATATGCACAAGTGCGAATCCGTTGAGATCCAAGGAGTATCGTTAACTCGTTAAAAAGTTTGGACTCAAATTGTGATCTTTGATCAGTTGTTATCTGAGAAGGTACACCAAAACGCGATATATAATTATTAACAAAAATTCTAGCGATTGTGGCAGCTGTCATGTTTTCCATGCAGTAAGCTTCCGGCCATCGAGTAAAACGATCGACAACAGTGAGAATATACGAACAACCATTGGATATTGGCAAAGGTCCAACTATATCCAAGTGAACATGTTCAAAACGACCAGGTGGAATATTAAATTTTCCATGAGGAGAAATAGTATGCCGTTGCACTTTGGCACGTTGGCATGCTAGGCAAGAACTCGCCCACTGGGTTACGTCCTTGTTAATATTTGGCCAAAAATAACGAGCAGTAATCAATTTTCGAGATGCTCGAACACCGGGATGTGATAAATTATGCAAAGAATCGAATATCTTACGACGTAACGATTCTGCAATATATGGGCGATTATTCCCTGTTGAGGTTTCACAATATATTTCGAAACCTGACCATTTAATAAGTTCGAGCTTCATATTAGAAGTTGAACGTCGGCATGAGCCGTCCAGCATTGTCTGAAGTTCATCATCAGATTGCTGTGCCTTAATAATGTGGTCAAAACTGATAACAGTGTCGACTAAGGCTGAATCAATATTAATGGTTCGCGATAAAGTGTCGGCAACGACATTATCGGAACCTTTTACATGTTGTATGTCCACGGTGAATTGACTAATGTAATCCAGATGGCGTGATTGCCTTGGATTACGTTCAGTTTTAGACTGAAGAGCTTTAACTAAAGGTTTATGGTCTGTGAAAATTGTGAATTCACGACCCTCGACGAAATATCTAAAATGTTTCACTGCTTGATACATCGCGAGTAGTTCCCGATCAAACGCTGAGTATTTTATCTCAGGACTTGTTAATTTCTTTGAGTAAAAACCCAAAGGCTCCCACCTCTTCTGATTATACTGCTGCAGAACAGCACCAACGGCGATGTTAGATGCGTCAGAAGTTATACTTATAGGTGCTTCACTTAAAGGGTGAGCAAGAAGAGTAATATTAGCCAAAATAATATTTAATTGAGAAAATGCGTTTTGACATTCCTCAGGCCAAGAAAAATTCTTGGGTGTCTTAGGCAATTTATTAAGTGCAGACAAGTGGCTATGTATGGGAGCTAAAAATTCCGCTAGCTTGGGAATAAATCGGTGATAATAATTAATCATACCGATATAACGCTGTATGTGTTTAATTGAACACGGTATGGGAAAATCCCTGATGGCCTTAATTCTATCCTCAGAAGGATAGATTCCATCAGGAGTGATCTTGTGGCTTAAAAAGTCTAATGAGGAAACGCCAAAAATACACTTTGGAATTTTAATGTGAACATCATACTCAACCAGTCTCCGAAATAATTCTTCGAGATGTAGCAGATGTTGTTCCTTTGATTCCGAAAAAACTAAAATATCGTCAATGTAGACGTAAACAAAGTCAAGTCCTCGTACTACTTCGTTCATAAATCGCTGAAAAGTTTGTGCTGCATTACGCAAACCAAAAGGCATACGAGTAAATTCGTATAAACCAAACGGGGTCGTTATTGCCGTTTTATAAATATCTTCTACAGCGACGGGAATCGAATGATATGCCCTTACAAGATCAATTTTTGAAAAAAATTTACATCCATTTAAATTCATGGAAAAATTCTGAATATGAGGGATTGGATATCTATCTGGTGTGGTGACCGTATTTAATCTACGATAATCACCGCAAGGTCTCCAATCAAGATCTTTCTTTTTTACCATATGTAAAGGACAAGAAACAGGGGATGCCGATGGTCGACAAATTCCCAATTCCACCATATGTTGGAATTCTGTAAATGCTGCTTTGTGCCTTTCAGGATCTAGCCTGCGAGGTCGCGTCACGGGTAAATGCCCTGTTGTAACAATATGGTGTACAACAGAATGACGGACTGGTAAATTAAAATTAGGCAAGGCTGAAAGTGAAGGAAATTTCTTCAAAAGCTTGCCATAATTATTATCGATGGAGAAATGCACGGGTGTAGGAGTTATATCACTCTTAACCATTGCATCCACTGAAAATTTACTGTTTGAATCTATTAATCGCTTATTCGCGAGATCTACCAATAGACCAAACTTAACTAAAAAATCGGCACCGATGATCGGACGATTCACAGATGCTATAATAAACGCATGGTGAAAATTATGTTTTAAACCGATATCAATTTTCAACAATCTCGTACCATAAGTACGGATTGTTGAGCCATTTGCTGCTGTCAGAATCAAATCTGACGAAAAATGATAGCTATTTATATCATTGCAAAACTTCACTGGGATGACCGAAAGGTCAGCGCCCGTATCAACTAAAAAATTCAATTTAGAAAAACTGTCATATAAAATGAGTCGTTTAGTGTGGGAATTCAAATTACTAGCCGACTCCACCCTATCACCAACTAATCGTTTTTTGAAACAGTCGCCGTTATCTGTTTCGTGCTGGGATTCGCGTTTTTTGTTTTTGAATTGTCCCATTCGCACGGCGGTATACATTTATTAGCGCGTATACCGTAATTGTAATGGTATATACAAAAACGACGATTAGGTTGTCGATTATTGTTTCCATTAGGTCGCTGTCCACTTTGTGAGCGGTTAGCATTTCGTCGAGTGCTCGAATTTGAGCGACTCCGATTATTGATAATGTTGGTTAAGGCATTCACTTTCTGCTCTAACCGATTTAATCTATTTTCGAGCGAAAGAGGTTTCTTTGTACTCGAAGGGACGTCAGGCCGCGGAAACACTAATCGCTGCGATACTGACGTTTGATCGTGCGATCTAGTAAATTCTGATACGTTTGCCGATGGACTAATTGCCTCGAACAACTTATCCGCTAATTTGGCCATATTATCCAGTGAAGCATTATCTTCTTGCGTAAGCATTGTAAGTTTAATTACTTCGGGTAGGCGCCGTGTCCAAATGGACCGAATTACGCTTTCTCCTATAGCGTTACCTGCCAAACCGCGAATGTGCCGTAATGATTCGGAAGGCTTTCTGTCGCCAAGATCATGCCCGGCTAGCAAGGCTTCCATGCGCCGCTCTTCGGACGGGGCTAACCTATCCATTAATACACCTTTTATAAATTCATATTTATTGTCTACAGGTGGATTTGCTAAAACGTCAGAAATTGCTGACATTACTGTAGGTGGCAATTCCATATTTTCCTTTACTCCACTATAACAGTTATACTGGTAAATATGTAATTTTTAATGAAAAAATTATCCGGCACGTACCTGTTTCTTGGTACGATTTTATCGCACCAAGATTTCAATTTTTTTAAAAAGCACACCGTTTTTACCGTTTTCCTAAACAGGAAAGTCGGGCCGTCACCATTTATAGTTATATGTATAATTATGTTTTCTGACTCCAATATAATTTATAAACTATAATTCAATTTATATTTTTATTCTTTTTTATTTTATAAAAAATTAATTATAATCAAAATTAAATCAAAAAATTTTAATTTACGAATTAATAAAGTTGATAGAATTTATCAACCACCACTTTTATTAACTTGACCTTTTCGGTCTTTTTGTCAGGCTACTACTAAATAATAAAAAATATTTTTATTTTTTAAACCATCGAATACGTATGTCTAAAATGAGACGAATACATAAATTCGTATGCAAATTCCTTTATACGGTGATAAGGATGACAGATAAGAAATAATTTATTTTATACGTGTATGTACAAAAATAAATTGCGAAACGAAATGTCGGACACATACATACGCATCTGTATTGTAATTGAAAAGCTATTGAAAGCTTTTTGAAACAATCAAAGTATGCGTACCTAACTCGTATACAAAACGATAAAGAATAAACAACTTGAATTTCGTACTGTTGTACAGTGGAACGAAACCTAAAATATTTTGTATAAATTGGAGCGCGGATAAATATTAATTAAAAATTAAATAAAATTAATATTTATCGGTTGCTACAAGTATAGCAGGCTAAGCATAAATATGTGAGAGATGAATCTGACGCAGTATTAAGAGAACGACCAAGACCAAAGCCAAAAAGGGCTGCTTCTCTTCGCAATAAACGATTTTTTAAATCCACAAAACTTAGAAATAACTACCAGACAAATAGGTATGCAAACAATATAAATAATAATAAAAATAGTCAACCTGTAGATGGTAAATTTACATATTCACAAGTATCCGCTCAAAGGATAAATCAAGAACAGGCACACAACGGTGCAAATATCAACCAAACGCTTCAAATGATATTAAATAAACTCAACTCGTTTGATGAGTCGTTACTACGACTTGAGTATAACAGTAAAGGCTATCCCTAAACAAAGAAATGGGTATAAGCATCTTAGAATATTATGCTGGAGAATACCAATGGAGGTGGTTCTAGAGGGTCTATTGTCATTGGGTCTATTTAAAGATTCGTTTAAATAAATAGCAATGTATGACTGACGAGTCCACTGGAAAACAATGAACAACGGGATGCTGAAACTGAAAAAAAATTTAAAAACATTCAATAAGCAGCATGGGAAAGTACTCCAGCAAGCAAAGCTAGAACTCCAGGACATAACTATCCGCAATACATAATCAACTTATTACGAAGGAAAAGGTCAGCGAGAAATGAATGGCAACAAACAAGGGAACCTCGAGATAAACCAGTAGTAAATAACTTAACTAAACAATTGAGAAATACTGAATCGATCAGTACGTATCTTAAAAGTTCGTTAAACAACAGCACACCTGAACATTCCTTATTGAAAGCACCAAAAAGCTTAAAGAGACCTGTACTCCAACAGGCTGTAATTAAAATGTTAGACGGAAACTGGGCTAGAAAAGATAAAGAAAAAGCCGATAGGTGTGCTGATCGCCTGAAGAGTATATTAGGACCCCTAGATTGTCAACGAGTTAAAACTTTCGATATCGAAATCAGCCAAGATACAAAATATAGTGCATCATGCTTTGAAGTAATGTATGTCATAACCAATAACCTGAAAAGTAGGAAAGCACTTCCAAAAAAGGCAGTTAATAAGTTTACCAAATTAATTTTATTAATTAAACTTAAATATGGCTGAAGTCATTATGATTCTTAAACCAGTTTTCCACAGGAAGCAAAGTCTTACAGGCCAATATCACCATTACCAGTAATGTCTAAAGTATTTGAAAAGATACTGTTACAGACTACTACCAATAATTGACAGGAAGAGGAGGCCAAACCAATCATTATTGTCATTGAAAAAGCACTCGAAAGAAAGCAGGTCTGCTCTGCAGTGTTTCTTGGTGTCACACAGGCTTTTGATAAAGTGTATCATGAAGGTCAAAATTAGATGCTGAGGAGTTTACTTCGAAAACAATACTGTGATGATATATTAGAATAATACAAGAACAAGAATATTCTGATTTAATTGCTGGAGTTCCTCAGGAGAGTATACTCCTGTTCTTATTGTACACCTATACGATATACCACCACCAATAGAAGAAGAAAATATACTTGCTTCATTTACTGATGATACTGCTATCTTGGCAGTAGCAAGTAATATTGATAGTTCATAATACCTTAGTTGCAAGCAAATATGAAAAGAAGTTAAATGCTGGATGGTAAAATGGCGAGTACAATTAAATAAGACTAATTCTGTTCACGTGAATTTTACTAACAAATAATTAGAAGATTGGCCGGTGAATATTAATGCACAACAGATTTTATATGATAATACAGCCAACCATCTATAGGGATGACTCTAGACGCCAAACTACGATGGAAAAATTAGGAACTACGACTAAAATATCAGAAAATCGATTGGCTCATAGGCAGACACTCCCAAATGTCTACTAGTAACAAACTATTGCTATATAAGCAAATTCTAAAACCTGTATGGATTTCAGCTATGGGGCTGCTCCAAACAGAGTAACATACGAAGATTTCAAACTAAAGTTCTACGAAATATGGTTTATTAGAACCGGAAGAAATTGGTATATATAGGCTAATTATTAAAATTGGCTACAAGAGGACTCCACACTCAATGCCACAAAGCCCCATGGTGCAAACCCAGGACTCTATGCCAATTCGCAAACGCGCACTGCTGCCTTCGCAAACTGAACAAGTTTATACCAAGGCAGAGAGGACAACTGATCCAAATTTAAAGACCTAAAGTTGATTCTTAACTGGTTCTTAACAACTGAAAGAGTCAAGCCACTGATACCTTAGGTCTTTCAAAGCGTACTGCTTTATAGCTTTCTTCCTGTAATTGAAAGATACAGGAACCGCTGGTTTGGGATCAAATAAAGTTAATTGGGAACCCGCTTTGGCTCTTCAATCCGCGATCTCATTGCCTCCGATGTCACAATGAGCCGGTATACCCACATGACCGTAACTTTATTGTTAGAACAAAGATGGTTCATGAAACGTTTGCATTCCTTGACGAGTTTACAAACGAGTTTACAAATAAGTACAGCTTTACTATCCGTACGCAGTAGAATACTTTTGTTTTTAACAACATAATTCAAAGCCTCAATAACACTACCTGTCAGCGCTATTAGTTCCACCTAAAAAAGCGTACAATAGAAACCAAGACTACCGAAAAGTCTCAGATCCGTCCAAAGATAGTAGATTCCAAAACATGCAGTGCTGAGGTTACAACGAGAGCCATAAAAAAAAAAGACTATGGACTCATCTAATTTGTTGAAAAAATCCTGCGAACTACACAAATCTCTCGAAGGATAAGCCACCGAAAAAAAATTTCGATTTCTGGTAAACATGAAGAAAAATTTTTAAAAATTTGTCGATGTGCCACGATAGAACCGAAAACATTCCATATCCCAATGCACCTCAGACGATATGCTGCAGAACAGGCTGTACCTAAAATAAAGGTGCGTAACTGAGGCAAGGAAAGAATGGATTCCATTGCAAGAAGTGGGGATATAGCTTCAGTTATGGCTCTGCAAGTAAGGTTTTGTAGACCATAAGCTTGGCTACGGAAGCTTTTAGGTCAACCACTGGCCACCACACAACAGAAGCGTATAATAGTAAAGGTTGCACCAGTGGTTTATAAAGAAAGAAAGCATCCTAGGGCTTAAACCTCAAGATTCCCCAAAAGCTCTTCTACATTGCCAAAAATTGACAGTTGTTTTTTGAAGCTTGTAGTCCAGGCGATTTTTCCATGAAAGTTTACTATCCAAGACAACGCCAAGGTGTTTGACGTGGTCACATTTAGTAATCGTTCTCACAAAAAGGGAGTTCAAGAGTATTCCATTTTCTATGTAAAGACAATTAAATCATTTTTAGTTGCATTGACGTTAATACCCAGCTCAATACACCATGCCTCCACTATAGTTAAGGCATGCTGAGTTAGGACGGATAAGCCACAGAGATGTTTGCCTGAAACTGTCAAAATAAGATCATCAGAGAAACTAGGTGCAATGTAGCTAAATTTCTGCAGCTTTACAAGTATATCGCCAAAAGCCAAAACCCACAGCAGAGCGGAGAGATCAGCTCCCTGAGGACAGCCTTTGGTATGCAGCTCCACCTCCACAGTGCGAGACTTGTGCATGGATTCAATCCATAAGATAATGGTGCGATCAACACCAAATTTGGTACAGACAGTAGTGATCGTAGCAAAGGAAAGTACCCACAAGAAACTCCTTATTATTAAGAGATTTTTCAAACCTGGTTACAAGTTGATGTAGGGCGGTTTGACAGGACTTTCATTAGAAAATAACCTCTAGTGAATCTATCGACAATTCTTTCCAGAGCTTTAAGCAAAGTTAGTCAGAGACTAATAGGCCGGAAGGACTTAGGAGGCATATAATCGGACTTAGCAACTTTCGGGATAAAAAAAAATGTACTCCTGCTCCAAGAATTGGAACAGTGCTAAACGCAATGCACGCTTGAAAAAGGTGGAGCAAATGATCATAAATTAGAGAAAAAATACCATCAACGCCGCCACCAGCCTTATAAGATACAAAGGAAAATAGGCAAGACATCACGATTGATCAGCTTGGAGCCAAATTCCAATCAGAACTTGCAACAAACGACCTAGTGAGGTCGGCAGCAACATACAGCGACAGCAAATAGACTGTTGATTTCACCCAAGTTCAACGACGAGGCTCTTTGAGCGGATCTTGAACTTCTTTTATATTCCTATTGTGTTAACAAGAAGTTAGCCCCAATCAATTTGTCGCTTAGACTTTTTTGCTTTGTTCTTCAGTTGCCTCGTAGATTTCCTTAATTTTTTAAGGTCAGAATTCCAGAAAGGTGAGTTCTGAAGCTTTTCCTTAGCTATAAGAGGACACGAGTATTGGAAGGCTATCGTAATTGCCAATGCAGTAAGGTTTAAGAGACGGTCGTTTAAGGTTAATATTAAACGAGATACACCTGTGATCAGTCACCTTAATACCCAATAACAACAAATACATATACATAATCATATAATACACTTACATCCGTTACGTAATTACAAATAATACTTTTTTGTGAAGCTCATAAATAGAGTAACCCATTTTCCAAGAAGATTTTTAAAAAAAAATTAAAATTTAAGCTGGACATTTCAAATAAGAGGAAGCTACCCAATGTATTTGCAATATGAACCAATGAAATGAGATCAACCTAGAAAGCATTACTATTATTATTTTTAAGAGTTCAGTGCTTCTCACAAGGTTAATTGTAAACTACATTAACCTACAATGGTTTTATCTTTTATAGACGTGCAGACTTATAATTTAAAATACCAAAAAAAAGAACCCAACCGCACATAATGTAAATACATGTAATAAACAATAGCATATTATAACAAACAATATCATGATATGTAAAAGGTTAAACCACAAATCCTTATTTTAAATAATATTTCAGTTCTCATATCAAATGCATAATTTCATTTATCCATATGCTCCAGGAAATACATATGTATACATAGCACATACAAACCAAACAAAAATCTTATACATATTTCCATAAGATTAATTTATATTTCATCATATATCTGGTCTATCTATATACACTATTATGTATCCCTTATTTTGATGCGGTTATGCGGTTTGACATGATATGATGAACTCACAATATTTCTTAAGAATGGTTTGGAATATTTTGATTCACTTTCTATAATTGAGTCGAATTTATTTGTTTCGGTTTTACTTGCAAAAATAAAAAACAATATACCGCGCGCTTTCCACTTAGCAAAAAAACAAAATATTCCTTTGGGTGGTTTCCCATTTCTTTTCAAATTTTTTAATAATATAATTCGTCTTCAATTCTTTGGATATTGGTTTCATCTTCTTTGTACTATTTTTTTATTTGTTTTTGTTGTATCTTAATATTTATTACATTATGATGAAGAACATATTTTTTATTGTTATTAATGAACAACAACAAAAAACCGATGAAAATGTATATAACGTAAGGAAAATGTCTATACACAAAGTCAGGAGACCACACCATCTGCTCCGTTGAGTTTATTTTTTTGTTCAATATTCCTATACGTATATAACTATACGAGAATAATAACATTTGTTTAGTTAAAAATTATAAATAAATAATATCTATAATTTAAATGAATTAAATAATAATAAATTAATTTATTATTAACAATACAAATTTTTTTTGGTCGAACAACATCAGATCAATGAATGTGAAAATTGAACAAAAGATTTTGTCGTTAATTTTTCCATTTTTTATGTTTTTTATGTTTTTCGTGTCAATAACAAATCTGAAAAATTATTATTATTGTTATTAATAAAATGTCAATTTGTTTGGTTCAACAATTAACAATTGTTATTGAAATTTGTAGAATATTTATTCGGTGTGTGGTTTCACGTTTGTCATATGGATGCATGTGGAAATTATAAATCATCCAAAGTTTGAGTTTGGTATACATATATACATACATAGCACTAATACGATGCTGGTAATGCTTGTGGTTAAAATAATTTTAATTGGGATCAAAGAGTGTATTCTTTCATTTTCTGTAAATATATTTAGTTCTGGTACTTCTACTTTGTAAATTGTGAAAAAAACAAAGTTATAAATTAATTTTGTCAAACTGCCTTTGAAGATGACAGAAACTTCTAATTTATCCACATTGTTCATAACCGATGATTTTTATAAGTTCACCGAGTTATTTAAATATTATTTGCCGAAAAAATCACGAGTGTGAAGTTTTTACTAAACATTTACTAAATTTACAGTGTATTTTGCCTTCGAATGATTATCGAAAGATTATGGCATGGGGCCTCCATCCAACCTGTGCAATAAAAGGCATTATGGAAGATCTCCAACGACAAGGACTGCAAATAGAAAATGCAGCAAATATAATAAAAAGAGAGAAGGTCAAAGAAGCTTCCGAATTTAAAGTTACTAAAAGAGGTCTCCCGTTATTTTTATTGAAAGTTGTAGCAGCTCGAATATTCGACTCACCGATATTCGATTCTGCCACAAACAAAATAATTAGTGAAATTCAAATATAATCCAACTTATTTGAATTAAGCGTTCACTAACCCCATCACATATCAATCTATCCAACCAACACTATCCAATAACCGAACCATTACTATAAAACATTTATAGTAAAACCATCGCCATCTAACAACATCACCACGAACAACAATGTTCGGTGATGCAACACTAATGCATAAGTGCAATGTCGACCGTCGCCGGCGCATGTGTTCCATCATCAACAAAAACGAACACGAAGGCGACGTCACAAAACAAAAAAACAACAAATCATGCGTCCATTACCAAAAGTGTTATCAAACAAACAACAACCAAGACACACGTTCTTCTATAGTCATTGTGGTGGTGTATAAATTAATTTAATAAATATATATATATACAAGTGAATTAAATAAATTAACAAATTTAATTAAATAAACATTTATATTTTGTACATACAATTTAATAAATAAATAAATTAGTTTAATAAAATATATGTATATACAATTTAAACTAAAATAAATAAATGTGAAAATTTAAACTAAAATAAATAAATGTGAAATAAATAAATTATTGAATTATAAAAATAACAAATTCATGTGTATAGTAGAAATTACTGAAATTGTCCACAACAACTAAAAAGTTATAACAAAGATAAGATAGAAGCCATCTTTCATATAAGAGCTATATTAAATATGAGGGTTAAAATAGAAGCTCTACAGAAATCCACTATAGGCTTATAGTGCAATGCAAGAAGTGCCAAGGTTTAAACCATACGCAAAAATACTACAATAGAGAGCCAAGATGTGTAAAGTGCCTTGGAAGGCACCCTGCTCAGGCGTGCCCTACAGAGGCTGCATAGTAGCTAAAGGACTACAAAAAATTAGAGACAAATCACGGCAAGGTCCATTATATTATAAAACACCGGTAGCCAATAGCGTGGCATCCGGGTTACAAAGTACGACCCCCCACAAATCAGTAAATTTCAAAGACATATCTATGCTTGAAAAAATATTTAAAAGCATCGATGCGCTAAATACACAGCTTATAAAACAAGAGAGATCCATAGATGCTTTAAACAGGCGGCTAGATAGCCGAGAAACAACGGATGAAATAACATCCATATTATACTAAACTAATATGATAAATAAAACATTCAATTACCAAAATACGTGGTTAAGAGGAGGATCAACAATATTTGTGAAAGAAAATATTCAACATCATGAGGGAATCCAAATTGAAGAAGAAAGTATGCAGGTAGCTACTATTACCATTCAACTTAACAACAACAAAATATTCAATGTATGCTCAATGTATTGTCCTCCAAGGCATAATTAAAATAAAGAGGATTATAAAAAGTTATTGTACCAGCTAGGATTTAATTTTATCATTGGAGGTGATTTTAATGCAAAAAATACTTTCTGGCAGTCAAGATTAACAACTCCAAAGGGTAGAGAACTATACGCCACAGGTCGAGACTACAATTGTGAATCTCTTTCAGGAGGAAAACCAACGTACTGGCCTACTGACACAAGGAAAACTCCGGATCTAATTGATTTCTACATTACAAGAAGTTTTGTATTAATCAATAATATACAACAAACAGCTTGGAATAGCACCCCTGTAATCCAAAACAAGGAGCGTAATAATTTCACTTATCCAGTCGAGATCATGGAGTTGGTTATTGAAAAACGGAAAGCAAGGAAAACATGGCAGAAAAACCAAGCACCACAAAGCAAAACAATTTTTAATTACCTCTACAGTAAGCTTAAGCAAAGAATTAGAGAACTAAAAAATGAATCGATCCCTCGTTATCTTCGTAGTCTTACAGACAGTAAAGAAATTGAGCGTTCTCTATGGAAAGCTACAAAAGCATTAAAAAAATCAAATTATAAAATACCGCCAATAAAAATTGATGAGGGAAATTGGGTAACAAGTGGCAAAATATAATACCAGTGTACAAGGAGGATTGTAGGGAAATACCACCTGTAACTCTACGAGAGTTGAAAGATGGAATTCACCATAACATAAATACGAAGAAATCTCCTGGCTATAATTTAACTACAGGTGAAATAGTGAAGGCACTTCCTGAAAAATGGGTGCGAAAACGTCTTGATCATTTCGACTGAAATATGTACCTCTGCAATGGAAAATAGCAGACATAATTATGATACCAAAGCCGAACAAACAATCTAATCATAAAAAGTCATTCAGTCATATCTATGCTTCCAGTACTTTCGAAAATTTTTGAGAAACTGTTATACAAAAGGATGAAACCTATAATACTGGAGAGAAAGCTAATACCACCACATCAGTTCGGATTTAGAAAAAGCCACTCCACCATAGAGCAAATTCACAGGATTACAAGTATTATTGAAGATGCACTTGAAAATAAGTAAATATGCTCAACAATATTTCTGGATGTAGCACAGGCCTTTGATAAAGTATGACATCCTGGATTGGAATATAAACTTCATCGAGATTTGCCAAAAGAATACTTTCAGATATTAAAATCTTACATTGATAACAGATATTTTCGCTTTAGATTGAATAATTAGAAGAATTTTCCGAACTAAAGAGGGTATTTGCAGGGACTCCCCAAGGTAGCGTGCTGGGGCCACTTGTATTTACACAAGCGACTTACCAAACACAAGCAGGACAACAATAGCAACAGTCGCGGACGATACAGCAATTTTAGCTACTGGTTATAAAGTAGACGAAGCAACCAGTAAACTGCAACGGCGCATTATGAAGCTTAATGAAGCAAAATCAACGCACGTTAACTTTACCAATCAAATAGTTAACTGGATACCAATAAAACTAAATTCCAAACAAGTTCCTTATACTAACACAGCCAAGTATCTTGGCATGATTCTCGCTAAGTTAAAATGTAAAGAGCACATTAAAAAGGAGGAACTACACATTAAATGTAGAAATATAAGTTACGAATTTCAATTCGGAGCGATTAAAAAAAATGAAATTTATTTCGATCTTTTCTCTTACAATTCCAAACTAAAACTAAACTTAAATATAACAGAAATTTCTATATTCGAAAATCTGTAGTAAGCAGATTTTTTATGTTAGTCTATTTTTTATATTAATAATTTTGTTGTAAGCGATTTTAAATAATCTAATTACAAAGGAATTTAAATGATTAAATTACGAATAATTATGTGGGAAACTAAATAGCACGTTGCAAATGAAATTAAAGTCACGTTGTACAGAATCAGCATTTTTATAACTAGGCTAGTGCTCCTAGTCGTTAACTTATATATTGGCTAATTGGAAGATATTCAGAGCTGTCATTACCTAATAAGTTGCTACTATACCAACAAGTTTTAAAACCTATATGGACTAATGGTATTCAGCTGTGGGACTGTACTAAAAAAACCAATATTAAAATAATACAAGCTTTTCAAAATAAAGTGTTACGTGGGTTAGTGAACGCTCCTTCGTACATAATAAAACGGTAACCTAGATAGGGACTTCCGGATGTAAAACGTCAGCGAAGAGATAACAATACATGCAAAGAAACACGTACAACAAGCTTGATCAACATATAAATGTTGAGTTACGTGGTATGCTGAGTAACACAAATGGAGTACAAAGACTCCAAAGAAATAAACCGCTGGAATTGGGAAGACCACAATAGGGCGGCCAAATTTTTAGAGATTAACTCTAATGTGTTATATCTCTGCAAAATGAACATAAGAAAGATAGACAAATTACTAGATGATATACATATGTAATCAGTTGTAATATTTATAATAATATAAAAAAAAATTAAAATGTCGAGTTGACGAGTTTGATTTTTATTATTTTAGAGTTAAACTTTTCATTTGCAACATTTTGTTTCTATTGAAAAACGATTTAGATTATAATGGTGACCATGAGCGCTACAATAAGTGAGTCATCCAACAATGTTAAACAATACCTTCTATTTTGTTGCGGATGATCAGGGTTTCACAATTTAGTTCATTTACAGCCTTTCAGAAAAAAAAATTGAGCTGGTATTCGGCAACTTACAATAAAATTTACCATTCTACCCTTTCCATTTATCATTTCTGATGTATTACAATGTGTATAGTAGTTTATTTTTCATTTTGCAAATTATCGCAAAATATAAGAGATAAGAGCTTATCCTATAAAAATATAAGAGATAAGAGTTTTTATATTGGTAACATTACAATGATTTACTTATCAAATATTAACTTATCAGTAATTTGGAACCAATGACGGATATAGGGGAGGGGCGGTGGGGGCGATCCCTTCTAAATCCCTCACTGCTTGGAACTCAGAATACACTCTCAAGTAATTAAGGAAATTGGAAATTCTTTATCCGAAGCGGACGCCGCAAAGTTGGATTCAGTCATAGTCATTCAAGCCAAGCCGTATAACCGCACTGTCTCCTAAATAAACAGTTTCAAATGTATATATATAAGTATATATATAATATATATATATATATATATATATATATATATATATATATATATATATATATATACATATATATATATATATACCGGGTGTTTCTTTTAAACTGAGACGATCAAATATCTCGAAAAATAGCCACTCTACGGAAAAAATGTCCATAATCAAAATTTAATCATACCGCGGGGGAAATACATTAGTGCAAAAAAAATAGTCCCCCACCCCCGCTTTGTAGGTGGGGCGGGGGTAACTTTTAAACTAAGATAGGAAGCCATATTTTTTATTGCAGATACGGATTCTACGACTAAAAGTACGTATGATTTGAATGAAATATTTTGTTCGGTTGATATGATATAGATGGCGTTGTAATCGACGAAATTCAATTTTTTCAATTTTTCCTTCTTAGAACACATGCATTTGATTCTGTAATACGTTTGAAATAAAAAACATCACGTTTTGGTTATCAGAATTTGTTCGATACCGGTGTGTATAATCCGGTTCGAAGGACCAAAATATGTTCTCGAATGGACTGTATTAATTTATGTGGGTGTCTATTATATACTACAAGGTTGTATCACAGGTTTATTATATTTTAGATCACAAATTTATTACAGCTTAACTTACATTATATATTAAATCAGTTATCACAGATTGAGTAAATTAACGATATAGAAAATAGATTTATTTAATTTAGGTAATGCCCACTTCACTTCTAAAGACATAATGATTCTATTTATTTTATTACAAGGCAGCTTAACAACTAATCGTATTTTTATTTACTTACATACAGTAATCCCCCTCTTTACGGACAGGATGCGTTCCTCATAAACTGTCCGTAAATCGAAAATCCGTTAAACGAAACCGCTATTACTAAGAGATCCTATTGGAAAGTGAGAGATGAGTTCCAGCTAGTAAAAATACCCATAAGAGAACCCAATTTTACTATAGATTCGCACTAATAATGGGAAAATACAGGGTTTTCAAACTGCGTTATACGAAACCTAATTTTATAAAGTAAGGAAACCGTAAAAACACAAAAGTAATGAATAAATTTCAATAAGACACAAACCATTTATTCATTTTCAATAAATAAAATCAAATCATTAATTCAGTTTTAATTTTATAACTCTTAAATTATTAAATGTAATTCAGAGGTCTTCTGAGCTGGGCGATAGTTTACCGGAGCTGTCGCTATAATTTCCATCAGGACATTCTTCAACAGTAGAGATGTTTCAGTTATTTTGGAAAAATAAAAGTCTAGAGAGGTTTGTTTTGCTGGTTTCTTAGACTTTCGGTACAATTCCTTGTAGCATATAGAAGGGAATTTTCAATTTGTCTCGATACTTTAAGGCTTCTTTCTGTAGACGGATCATATTCTCAGAAAAAATTTCCATGGCTTCTTCAATAAGAGAAAAGGCTTTTGACATTTTATTTGCTGTCAAAATACGCGAGTTTTCATGCTGGTAGAGTTCTCCGTCTGTCGCACTTCATTGGAAATGTCTTCATCAGCACATTCTAAGAGTCCTGATATACCTGCGGTATCTACTTCACTCATTCCAGCTTCATGCTCAATGTCGACGATTTCATTTTGAATTTCTAATGTGATGTCATGTAAGGGAGCAGTAGATTGAAATTTATCCGTACACTCGGGCCATAATTTCATCCACACGCCATTCATAGTGACATGCTATACCTCTACCCATGATTTTATAATATTATCTACTGTATCGTTTATATTGAATTTTTTCCAAAATTCCTTAATTGAGGGTTTTTAAACCCATCAAAAGACTCAATTAGGTTTTTGAAAACTCGACGAAGGTAGTAGTCCTTAAAATTAGCAATAACGCCCTGGCCCATTGGAATGCATCCAATGGTGCCAGGGCGTTATTGCTAATTTTAAGGACAAATGGTGTTGTATTTGGGGGTAGAAATACCACTTTGATGTTTTCCGGGATGTTATTTAGTTAATGGCTGGGGGCATTGTCAACGATTAATAAAGCTTTGTTTGAAATATTTTGATCAGCGTTAAATTTCGAAATTGAATTTAGGAAATCATTATTTAGCCATTCTTCAAAAATTCGTGTTGTCATCCAGCGTTTTTTGTTTGAGCGCTAACTGATTCCAAGCTGTAACTTATTTATTCCTTTGAAGGCCCGTGGATTTTCCGAATGATAAATGAGTAGCGGTTTTAATTTATGATCACCAGCAGCGTTTCCTCTTATCAAAATTGTAATTCAATCTTTGGCTGCCTTGAAACCTGAAGCTGATTTCTCGTCTTTCGAGATAAAAGTCGTTGCGAGCATTCCCTTCCAAAAAGCCCCGTCTCATCGACATTGTACACCTGTTGTGACGTGTATCCACCGGTCTGTATAATTTTTAAAAATTCTTGTGGATACGCTTTCGCTCCCTCGACATCTGCACTAGCCGTTTCCCCTACAGCATTTATATTATACAAAGAATGCCGCTTCTTGAATCGGTCAAACCATCCTTTGCTAGCTAAAAAAGGCTCCGCACGAGATGATTTTCTTGTATTACAATCGTGCTTAATGGTACGTTTCTTTTAGTTTGATGGTCCATCCACACACTAAGCAGCCGTTCCATCTCCTCCATAATCTCACTTCTTTGACTTGACACATTTTGTTCGGTTAGGAGTGTTACCCTTTTTACACTTGATAAAATGTTATCTCTGTTGTGCTTTATTGTATTAATTGTTGAAGTAGCTACGCGCCAAACCGTCTTAAAATATTTAATTTTAATTCAAGAAATTTAATTAAATTCAAAATATAGAGATAAAATAAATTAACACTGCGCTATACCGCATAACATCAAATACTAATTAGGTATTTGCCAAAAACAGTTTTTGCTTCTTTCATTGCTCGCTTGGACAGCGCTACGGTATACTCGGGGACATTCAAATTAATTTGTGAAAAGTTTAATATAAAAACATCAAAATTGGTGTTATTTATGTACATTTTTCTTTTCGAAAAGGTGGTGTCCCCATATATATTTTGTGATAAAAGTGTAGTTTAAAGTGTTGTTATTACTGATAATACTCGGATTTTAAAATTAAATAACGAAATTTTATATATGTTGTGCAAAACTAAACACAAATTTCGGTAAATAAAATGAGGTTATGTTTTGACGTTTTATACTTAATAAAATATGTATTTTTTTTATTTTAGATTTGTTTGTTATATAAACGATATTTTCTCACAAGATGATGAAGTTTCTTTTGTTGGCTGATCATCGATGGTTTATAATTAGATGTGGAGAGTATTTTTGAACTTGTTGATGATGGTAGTGTATTTTCAATGCAAGGATCAGTAAATTCATCAGGGCATTGCACGGGATCATTGATATTGTTTTCTTCCAAATTCTAGATTAAATAAAATAAGTTATTAAAAATTATTAAGTTAACATTACATTTCTGGTATTTATGTCCTCGTCGGTTTGGGAAATGGAATCCTCATTAATTTTTTTTTCTCGAGCCATTGGAATCTACAAAAAGTATACATATTTATTACACTACATGTTTGAATAATAAAATTAATTACGTTTTTTAATGTAAAATTTGGTCTTCGGCAAGCTGCAATCCATCTTTTACACCGTTCGGTTTCCTTTTTGGGGTTCGGAAAGTGCAAAAAAAAAATATTTGCGTCTTTTAAATAGCGCGAATCTGATGTACAAACGCCATACGCACAATGTTTTACGACCATTACTATTATTGTTAACACTTCGGAAAATTTTATCAACAAGCCACTTCAAGCTTTATTATATACATATAAATGTTTTAATTTTATGAAAACACTGGTATTTTTCTATCCACATTTAATAAATTTACAAACATTTTAAATTTTAAAATAAACACAAAAATCGCGCACCAATTGTTTGACTGAAGAATCGCATCGCATCTGTCAAATTGTTTTTGTTGTTATATTTTTTTTTTTCGCGCCAGTGTCGCCTCTGTCGTCAAATACGAAATGTTCATTTGGGAAAATCGCTAATTCGTAAAAACGTTTGATAACTATTTTGGGATTCCCCGTATAACTAAACCAAGCATAAACTGTATTTATGTACTAAAAAACCTTTTTATTATTTGATTTTTGGCATTCCTCACAAAAAATATTAGCAAAACAGAAAGAAATATATTTTGTCCGTAATTGCGAATATTTTATCCGCGTATACCGAAATGAAAATTTATTTAGAATTGTTACCGAATGCACAATTATAACTTAATTACAAAATATTATTTGACTAAATTAGACATTAACACGTTCGCCACTCAACGTCACATATATGTGACATGCTAGTTTTAAAAAAAACTCATGTCACAAGTATGTGATGCAAAATGCTACAATTTTGTATTGCTATAACTTTGTTGTGGTTTTTTGTTAAAAGGTTTTGCTTAGTGCGATAGTTTACAGTAGTATGCGATACGTATTCGTGGGTATGGGTTTTTGTTATTGAGATATTTAGATTTTTGTGGGACTCCCCGAAATGATTTTAATAAAAGTAAAACGATAGAATTTTCGTTTTTCTGTTAGTCGATAGTAGATTTGTATTTACTTGTGTTTTAGTGGGTTTTGTGTGTTTTTTGGTTTAGTTTTTTTTATCTTTTTAGTTCAAAGTAATTAACAATTATTGATTTTATTATTGTATTGAAGGTAATAATCGGAAAATTTTTGTAACTTTTTAACAACATGTTCCTCAATGTATAAAGGCAGGTCTGCATAATGGAGGGTGAGAGTAAGCGCAAATCCTCTGTCAATCCAACTGTTGAATCCAATTTGGATTCTATAGCGGCAGCGATTTGGATTTTGAAGACTCTGGAAGCAGTGTTCGTATCTATGATACCGAAAGTGGGCCATCTGAATTCTCAAAAGTATTAGATTTGCAAGATATTGCAAACGTTGAAGTATCCGATAATGAAATATGGATTGATATTGAGCCTGAAAAAACTGATATTGTCCCGAATTAGAGTTACATCTGTTCATCAAAACTATATAAACACATTGACACATTCAAGATGGACGCAAGTGAATAGACGTGTTTAAGTCTCTTAAAAAATAAATAAATTCTAATTAATTACTATAATGAATTAATAATTGTGTGAACCAAATCATGAATAATTAATACTGTTTGATTCTTTTCTAATTATTTAACAAAAGTCATTTGATATTAATATGTACACATAATGGAAATATAAAAATTAAAAATTAAAATAAGTGAATGATACACATGGTGTAAATTTGTTGTGTTTCTGTGTCTCAATTTCAAATTCCGAATGATAAAGTGTGCTTTTTAACCAAATGGTTGTGGCATCTATTTGAAAAACTTGTTCCTATTAAATCATTTCTTTTAAAATCTACTGACCCACCCTGGTTCAATAATCACATTTTAAGTTTGATTAAATTATGTAATTTAATTTTTAATCGTTGGAAGCGAACTAAAAATGAAGAGCTTTATCTGGAATATAAATCAATTAGAAACAAAACCAATAATGCTCTTAAAACGCTAAAACTCAGTATTTTGCTAAACGTCTCGATCCTACCTTATCATCTAACACATTTTGGAAACATGTTAATTCTATAACTGGATTATCCAATAAACTAAATAACTTAAACATCGACTTCTCAGCAGACGATCTGAATAATTATTTTTGCAATCAACAATCAACACCTGCTAACGTAGACGATTTTGTGTTGAGTGGAGCTATGGATAATGGTTTTAGTTTTCGTAATATTGATGTTGTAGACTTAAATGAAGCCTTTAGATCAGTTAAATCTAATTCTGCTGGTATGGATGGACTGCCATTAAAATTTATCAAAATGCTACTACCTACATAGATGTTTATATATTACATGTGTTTAATAGCATTATCACATTCTCTAGTTTCCCTTACGAATGGAAACACTCTAAAGTTATACCGATTCCTAAAAAGCAAAATAGCTCTTGTGTATCTGACTTTTGGCCTATTAGTTTGCTACCGGTTCTTTCTATGGTTCTAGAGAAAATACTTCAAACTCAAATTCTGCATCACTTAGAATCACATAAAATGCTATCCAAAGTTCAATCGGCCTACAGATCTAATCATAGTTCTATAACTGCTCTACTAAATATTAGCGGTGACATTCGCAGGGCTGTCGATGTCGGACGAGCAAGTATATTGGTGGTCTTGGATTTTAGCAAGGCATTTGATAAGATTGATCATAAATTGCTAATAAATAAGTTAAGCGATTATTTTTTATTTTCTCTACCTGCATTACGTCTGATTTCATCGTATCTCTACGACCGTCGCCAAACAGTTTTTCTCCACTTATCTACATCTAATATATGCAAAACAAGTACAGGAGCCCCACAAGGCTCTGTTCTCGGGCCATTCTTATTTATGTTGATCAACGATATAACTACGACGACCTGCAAATATATAAATCTTGCGGTGTAAACGACATCCCAAATTGCATTGAGATGGTAAACCAAGATATTGAGAGCATTGTTCAATGGTCAACAAATAATAGGTTGGACCTCAACAGCAATAAAACCCAATGTATATTGATTGCTTCATCAGATCGCAATACTGATAGTCTTCCCAATATTGTAGTGAGCGGTACAGTGATAAAGTTTTCTGATACTGTGAATAACCTGGGTGTACATTTTGATAAAACTTTATGCTGGGGCCATCATGTTGAAAGTGTTTGTAAAAGAATAACCTTCCTCCTAAGACTATTATGGACTACTACAAAACATTTCAATTCTACACTTCGCCTTCAACTTTTTTCTTTCAACAATTTTCTTTATGGAGACATAAAGTATCAATCATTTACAGTTGTTATTCAACTCATGCATAAGATAGGTCTTTGGACTAAGAAAATATGATCATGTCTCTCAGTATACAAAAATCTTACTTGGCTCTTCGCTCCATGAATATTATCCGTTTCGGGTATGCTTGGCGGTTTTTAAGTTCTTGAAGGATAAACGGCCTGAATATATTTTTAATAAATTAGAAAAATTAAAATCTAATCGACTCCAGGCTATAAGGATCGCCTATAATAGTACAAACCTAATGAATTCCTCCTTTTTTGTGAGGGGAATTAGTTTGTGGAATTCTTTGTCAGTTGACTGTAAACATTGTGGCACAGCAGCATCATTTCGAAAAAAAATACTTTGAGTAAGGCCAAGTACAAAGTAAGAACTAGTGTTTTATTATTATTATTATTTTATTATTTTCATTGTTATTATCATTACGTTTATATTAATATTATTACTGTCGTTATGATTATTATTATTATTTTAATAAAGATATATGTATATATATGTTTTTTTTGTATCTAATGAAATAAGTTGGTTACAACTTGTAACATTCATTAAATAAATAAATAAAATATTGTATTTACGGGTGCTGAAGAAATATTAATAGATCTACCATCCAATGCAGAACCAATTCAGTATTTTTCGCAAATGTTTGACGATGATTTAGTGGCAAAAATAGTAACGTGGACTAACGCACATGCTAAACTTATTTATGCTCATAAACGACTACGAGAAAAGCAAATTTTAACCGGTGGAAAGACAACACATCTCTCAAGATAAAGCAAGTGGTTGCTCTGTGCCTTCTTATGCCACTAAATAAAAAAAACACTTGTATGTCCAAAATATTTTTGGTCAAACAATGAGTCGAATACTATTTGAAAATGTGTTAAAAAGTATGTGTTTTTATGATGAAACAAATGTTGACCGTTCAACTCGACTATACAAGATTTAAAACGTTGTAAACCACATTTTGAATAACATAAAAAACATTTATAGACCACCAGAAAATTTGTCTTTGGATGAAGCTCTACTTTTGTGGCGGGGAAGACTTTCATTTCGACAGTATATTCCAAACAAAAGGCACAAGTATGGTATAAAGTTTTACGAGCTATGTACGCCAAATGAACACGGTCATTCATATGGTGTAGTTAAAGAACTTATGAAGGAGTATTTAGGAAAGGGACATACACTCTATTTGGACAACTATTATTGCAGTGTCGGCCTGTCAGGATTTTTAGTTGATTCTAAAACAATTAAGTGTGAAACTTTACGAGCAAACAGCAAGCGAAACACGTCATATGTTATAAAACGTAAATAAAAAAAAGACGAAATTACATGGCGGCGCAATTTTAAAAATATTATTGTCATGAAGTAGAAAGACAAGCGCGACGTGTTAATGATCTCTTCAAAACACAACGCCGAAATCGTGAATTTGAAAACAAAACGAAATACAGAATTCACCAAGCCAAAAATTGTTGCGGACTATAATGCTTATATGTCAGGCATCGACAGGGCTGACCAAATGATCTCATAGTACACTCGATCCGCTGGTACATGAAAGTTTTTTTCCACTTGCTGGATATTTGCATTTGGAACTCGTATTGAATTTACAACAAAATAAATTTAGACCGAAATTTGCCTTTATTGGAGTTTCGAGAAAAAATTATCAAGTCATATTTAGGACAACCTTCAGCCCAGCGATTTAATTCTAGCTCAATTATGGGACATCCAATAGTGGGAAATAATCCAACAATGGGACATTTCCCAAGCGTGGTACAGAGTCGCAAGAGATCTCGCCAATGTAGCAAAAGTCGTATGGGCATTCAAAGACTCACGTCACATATATGTGATGGATTGTTGACCAATAAACTCATGTCACATATAAGCGACTTGTTATTGCTAGTATGGTAGTTTTTCCTGAATATCGAACAAATGGTTGAGTGGCAAACGTGTTAACAAGCTGTAACAGATCTTTCATATACAGTTCATACTCTCAGTTTGCTGGTCAAAGCATCAAATTATATACTCAACCCTCACATCAGTTTGACCCTTCTCTATATAATATATTACCAAAACAATAACCCAATAATATTGGTTATGCCCGATTAATTTTAAACTGTATAGTATACGAGTATATACATATATCCTTGATTAACTGACCGAGAAGTCGCACTCCACTAAATAATTTTCTTAATTTCAACACATTGTTTATTATGATGGCATATTTGGTTTTAAACTTATTCTCGTCCATATACATATATTCAGGAAATTCCGACATATTTTCCCTAAAAAATAAAAATGTCTAACAGCTACCTCCTTTTCGTGAAAATAAGACCATTTTTTGTGTATTGTATTCGTACCATACATATATGTACGTATATAGAGTTACCAACCCAATAAATTTTTAATTAAAATCCATTATTAAAATTGAAAAACGAAACTCTCATGTATATATACTTTATAGTATAAAGCGTCGTCGGTCGCCGCACATAGGTCATATACTACTAATAATAATTATGGTGGACATAAATAAAATGTGGATGGTGGGTGGGTTATGTTTGGTAAACTACATACGACACAAACATATAAGAGTCGAATTGTTCATTACTTTTTGTTCTGCTTTATTGTTTACAATTAACGAACGCTTCATAAATGTACAACAATAAAAAATTATTTTTATGAATGCACATATACGATACTTTACACAAAAAGGATCTTTATGTTTATATATAAATGTACTATATATATGCTTTTATATACATATATCCAGTAAATAAAGAGAGCATAAACATTATATTTATTGTCAACATATTTTATGTACCTATACATGCTAGATTTTTTTACATATAAGGGTGGTGATTATTTTACCCTGTGCACACTCGATTATTGTTTCAATTTGCATTGCAAGTTGTATGTGTGTGTGTACCTATATACGAGAGATGAAAATGCGTTTACAAGTTTCAATCAATACTAGAGTATCCCCTTATCGCATATGTGTATAGGTACATCCAGAGGAAAATTGATTACAGTAATTGAAAATTAAACAAGATTACCATTTTCCTAGATCAATTGAATCATCATTATATGTACATATACTCACGTATGTTTAGTTTCTATATTTGATTGATAGGATTGATATCCTGTATGTGCTACTTCAAAATTTATATCTAAAACTCTTATAAAAGTATCATACATCTATGGGTTATTATGCCCAATCAATTTACCTCCATATACATACATATGTATATCTATATATGTGTAAATCGATGATGTTTCCAACTTAATTATATATCGCGAGATGAATATAATTTACAAATCATCGTATTACTGTTCATAAATGTCTTCACTAAATCCTCTTCCCGAAATACAAAACCATAATAAATAAAATGTATACACATACGTATATAACTCTATATAAAAGCGCAGATGTTATGTTTTACATCTTAAGTTGTGTTGTTGAACACAGAAATTAGAATATAATTTCTGTTGAGCACGCAAACACAAAATTTAATGTGTGCCAGCCAGCACAAACCACACACAAACATATTTACTCTTCCCATAATAATAACACATACGTACATATATGTTTATACGTATTACATTATATACCTAACTGCTATTTACGCGTCTTGAGGCTATATATACATAAGTAAAATATTATTAATTTCTTATTTTTATCGACACATCCACCATTAAGCGAAAGCAAATAAAAAATTTTATTTTGGTGGTCAAAAATTTCGCGTGCACTTAATCGCTATCGCAACATTCTTGCACGTCGATATGAAATTAATGTCAAATATCATAAAGGTCGATAAGAAAATGTATTTATCATCTTAAACATAATTTCTGCGGGATGACTTCGTTTGCCTTTACACTCTAATCTGTAGATATAAATAATATATACTTTTATCACTAAAAATTAATGGATGTTTGGCGGCAGATTACCGCTATTGATATCCAGTCGGGATCATTAATTTTAAATATAATAAAAAAATTGCGATCTTCGATTACCATTTCTTATAACCACCGTACATTGTCCATAAATATATAATCTTATATTTATTTACTATGCGGTGGTATATAACGGTCACAGAAAATTACGAAACGATTGATTAATTAATTTAATTTTCAAATAATTATTCATAAATCACCATCTTTCCCATATAACTGTGTAACCATGTAACTTCCGGGTGTGAGATTTTAGTTCTGTTCTTTACATACCGGGTGTTTCTTTTAAACTGAGACGATCAAATATCTCGAAAAATAGCCACTCTACGGAAAAAATGTCCATAATCAAAATATAATCATACCGCGGGGGAAATACATTAGTGCAAAAAAATAGTCCCCCATCCCCGCTTTGTAGGTGGGGCGGGGGTAACTTTTAAACTAAAATAGGAAGCTATATTTTTTATTGCAGATACGGATTCTACGACTAAAAGTACGTATGATTTGAATGAAATATTTTGTTCGGTTCATGATAGATGGCGTTGTAATCGACGAAATTCAATTTTTTCAATTTTTCCTTCTTAGAACACACGCATTCGATTCTGCAATACGTTTGAACTAAAAAACATCACGTTATCATTGGAAATACTCGAAATTCGTCATCAAAAAAATTTATTCAGTTTTGTAAATCTAAAATAAGTGTTCAAAATGACGGCCTGCGACTTCAATGAACTTATTAATCCTCATTTCAAATGATTGTACAAAACTGAGAAGTGTGTCTGGTTGAATTTCAGCACACGCATTTCTGATTCGCTCAATCATGTTCTCACGTGCTGTTGGTTTTTGTGTGTAAACTTTGTTTTTGAGGTAGCCCCACAAGAAAAAATCTGGCGCAGTAAGATCTGGTGATCTGGCGGGCTAATTTATCGGACCAGCTCTACCGATCCAGCGACCATTGAAATCACGATCAAGTATTTCACGTGCCATCAACGAATAGTGTGCAGGACAACCATCATGTTGAAACCACATGTTCCGTCTCACTTCTAAGCTCAAATTTTCAAGTAATATTGGCAGTTCATTTTCAAAAATGTTTCGGTACATTTGACCATTCAAGTTGCCTTCAATAATGTGGGGCCTATGAGGTTGTTGCCAATTATTACACACCATACGTTGACAGTCCAAGGACGCTGATGTTCAACTTGATGAACCCAGTGCGGATTTGTAACACTCCAATAATGCATGTTGTGTTGATTAACCGTTCCATGGTTTGTAAAAGACGATTCGTCGGAGAACATTACGCAACGATAAAAATTGGGGTTTTGTTGTATTTGTGCACGTGCCCATTGACAAAAAGTTACCCGATTTTGGAAATCAACGCTATGAAGATCTTGGTGTAAAAACACATGAAATGGATGATACTTGTGCCGTTTTAAAATTCTCCAAACACTGGTGAGGGGCAATCCGGAATCCCGAACTATTTCTCGTGTACTAATATGATGATTATGAGCCACTGCTGCCAATACAGCAATTTCATTATTTTCTCCAGTGACTGTTGCTCTACGGGTTCTCTTTTCCGGTTGAACATTTCCATCAGTAATAAATTGTTTGATAGTACGGCCAAATGAAGCACGTGAATGAATCCTATCCGGAAAACGTTGAGCGTAAATAGCAACAGCATTTTCAAGATTTCTGCCAGCTTCTCCATAAACCAGAACCATTTCAATTTTCTCTGGCACAGTTAAACGCTCCATTGTAAAGTATTTTGTCGTTTATTTTGCAATTACGAAAAACATGAAGATAAGAAATAACACAAACGCTAAATGTGATTTACAAAACTGAATAAATTGTTTTGATGACGAATTTCGAGTATTTCCAATGAAAACGTGATGTTTTTTATTTCAAACGTATTGCAGAATCGAATGCGTGTGTTCTAAGAAGGAAAAATTGAAATAATTGAATTTCGTTTATTACAACGCCATCTATCATGAACCGAACAAAATATTTCATTCAAATGATACGTACTTTTAGTCGTAGAATCCGTATCTGCAATAAAAAATATGGCTTCCTATCTTAGTTTAAAAGTTACCCCCGCCCCACCTACAAAGCGGGGGTGGGGGTAGGGTTGCCAACAGATCTCTTTTAAAGAGAACATGTACTCTTTTTCAACAAGATTTTTTTGTTCTCTATCTTTTTTGGAATATGTTTGATTTGTCCTCTTTTTTATATATTTTATAAATCTATACGAAAACTATAGAAACACCGATTAACAGAAGTTTCAGAACAAAGTTCGTCATATTTTCGATCTATTTTGGTTTCCTCAACAAACAACTTTTGTTGTTAAATTTCAATTCATTGTGTTTATGGCCTTATATTCTAGTTGGTTTTTTACTCAACGTCGTTTTTGTGTTTATGACCTTATATTCTAGTACGTTTTTTACTCAACGTCATTTACTTAACATTGCAGTTATAGTGTGTTCGTTCGTGTTCTCCAGTGGTTAGATTTATTCAGATTTATTAATTTAAATTTATTTTGAGATCAAATAAACCATAGCCTCACCACAGGTATGTATTAATTTATTTATTGTCATTAAGTTTTGTTTTGATAAAGCTTTATTATTATTTTAATAGCAAATGGGTAAACGAAAGTGCGAGTTTTCTGAAGAGCCTCAACAAAAATACAATTGTTTTAAGCCAACAACAAATTCAAAATCCGAGGCATTTTGTTCAATTTGCAAAAGCATTGTAAACATCGCTAATAAAGGAAAATATGACTTGGAACAACATATCCATTCGCGTAAACATATCGAAGCTCTTCGAGCGGGGGAAAATTCAAAATCAGTAAGTGATTTTTTTTTTCAAAAAATTTTCCCGTATTGATAACAAAGTATCAGCGGTTTAAGGAACCCTAGCATTCCACACAGTGAAACATCATTTCAGTTTTAACTCAACAGAATGGACTAACAAACTATTTAAAAAGCTTTTTGATGATTCCGAAATTGCTAAGCGAATTTCATCAGGCAGAACCAAAACAAAATGCATCGCTAATAACGTTATTGGATTGCACCATATTAGGTCGAAAATATACTGCGATCATTATCCAAAATATCATTTTTATCGGTTTCAACCGACGGAAGCAATCATGGGGCAACTAAAATGTTTCCGATCCTGATTCAATTTTTTGACCAAAATAACGGTGTAACTACAAAAATAATTGATTTGAATTCTTTACCGAACGAAACAGCTGAAACCTTAAGTGATTATTTAATAACTTGTTTGCAAAAATTTGATATTTTAAACAAATGTGTTGCATTTTCGGCAGATAACTGCAACACAAATTTCGGTGGAATTAAAAGATCCGGACAAAATAATGTCTACCACCTACTAAAAAGTAAATCTGGCATAAACTTGGTAGGAATCGGATGCCCTGCACACATAATTCACAATTCTGCACAGCAAGGGTTTGATTCAATGTCAATTGATTTGGAAACAATTGTTTTTAAATTATACAACTTTTTTAGTATATACACCGTGCGCACTGAGTCTTTAAAAGAATTCTGTGACTTTGTTAATATTGAATACAAATCGCTATTAAGCCAATCAAAAACGCGCTGGCGTTCGCTTTATCCCGATGTAAACAGACTATTACAAGTTTATCCAGCTCTAAAGTCTTATTTTTTATCACTTGACAACTGCCCGCATATTCTAAAAAAGTTTTTTGAAAGTAATTTTAGCGAAGCCTATTTATACTTTGCACAATCCTTAATGCATGTAATTAATGAGGACATCAAAAAAATAGAAGCTGAGCAAAATTCCATATTAGAAGTAAAGAGAATATTAAATTCTTTATCGAAAATGCTTTTGTAAATTTTTGATGAATCGTTTCTTCCGCTAAAAGTTAAATCAATATACTGTCGGAAAATCGGAGAAATGGGTTTGATCGAGAAGTAGAGTTTTTTAAATTAAATTGCCTCAACTGTTATAAAAAATCGTATGACTATTTAATTTCATGGTGTGACCAACTAGCTGAGTTTGATTGTTTTTCTTGGATGGCATTGGATGATGTACCGAAATGGGAGGATGTTGAAAAAACAATATCTTATCTAGACTCAAAAAACGTTTATATTGACGATAGCAAATGCTTCGATCAGTTCTGTAATTTAAAAGTATTTTTAGAAAAAAACTTGATCGAGAAAAAATTGTTCTCATGCCATAAATGGGTAGATTATTTTAAATCAAATACAAATTTGGAGTATCATTCTGAATTACTTAAAATATGCCAATTTTTTTACGCAATACCTGTACCTCGATTTTGTTGCCTTTTTGAGACTATGAGACTATGAGACTGCCAAATATTTTGTATACGTACACTGTGTGGGCTATTAAATATTGTTGTTGTGTGTTGTCATTTTTTGTATGTGTATTTGTTTTGAGAGTGTACAATAAGCATCAAAAATTATCGAATCGGTATAAATCGGTATAAAAAACAAAAATAATACAAACATTTTTGGTGCTTACACTCCGTTTTCTCCTGCTATTGCGCCGGAGAATTGACGTTTATGTCAAAAGTATAGTACATAAATTATTATGTTTACTTATTATCCTATTATGATATTTTTGCATCCGAAAGCTTTTGAATTTTTGTCAAAATAAAATATAAACAAATTGAACAGCGCATGCGCACAAATACACACATACTCACTAATATTACTATTTTCCGGTAATTTTTACTCTCCTAGTCCCATAGTCTCAAAAAGGCGACAAAATCGAGGTACTGGGCAAAACGCCAATGTCGAAAGAATTTTTTCTATGACTAACGCGCAGAGGACGAAAGAGAGAAATCGCTTAAAAATGTCAACAGTGAAAGGTATTTTAACCATTGTTTATAATTACAAAAGTGTATCTTGCGGAAACTTTTACGATGAAATAAAAGACAATTACCATTTCATTAAAAGACGATTACCATTTCTTATAACCGCCGTACATTGTCCATAAATATATAATCTTATATTTATTTACTGTGCGGTGGTATATAACGGTCACAGATAACTACGAAACGATTGATTAATTAATTTAATTTTCAAATAATTATTCATAAATCACCATCTTACCTATATAACTGTGTAACCATTTTTAGTTCTGTTCTTTATATATATATATATTTAATAGTTTTGACATTTGTCACATTTGATAATATTTGCTCTATACATTTTGCTCCAAAAGTTTAAAAATCACAATCAGCGTTGCTTTTTGGTACGCGTCATGCTTGTAACTAGGCTTGACACCCGTCCTCCTTTGTTGAGGATAGTCCTCCTTTCGTAAGAAATTGCCTCCATCCTCCACGAGGACAAAAAAGTCCTCCACCAGGAAAATAAAGTATATGTTTCCAAAAATATTTATAAAGTGCTGTGAGAAGTCTGGTAAAATTGCAACAAAGGTCACTAAACCAAATTAAAATTTTCAGACAGATTTGTTCAGTTTTGACAGCCATTGAAAACAGACAACCCATTGTTTTTTGAGGTACCAGGAGCCTATGGCACAAAACACGGAATTTGGCTGAATAATGATTGGCAGTATGGGCAATACGGATGATAGTAATAGAACAACAATGGTGACCAATAAAGCAATCGAGGAGCAATTGAAGTTGCTCGTGGAGAACGACAACATTCCGCTAAAGCGAAGCCACACCGAGGAAGAAACCCAAGTAGAAGAACATTTTAAAACCAACGTAGTAAGGGGTGCAGATGGAAAATTTATAGTAAGGATTCCATTCAACAACAACCCTAACACGCTAGGGGAATCGCGAAAAAGAGCCGTTGCAAGGTTATTACAAAGCGAAAGAAGATATTCATGAAGGATCCAAACTACAAAAAACTTTATCATAAATTCATGCAGGAATACATCGATTTAAACCACATGGAGTTGATCCAGGAAAGACGGAACGACGAACAAGCTGAAAACACATATTACATACCTCATCATGGTGTGATCAAGGAAAGCAGCACAACAACCAAACTTCGGGTATCCCTAAATGATATTATGATGACCGGGCCCAAACTTCAAGAAGAGCTTACCGATATATTACTACGTTGGCGAAAACATAAAATTGTATCGTCAAGTATGGATAAACAAAGGGGACCGAGACTACCAACGAATATTATGGAGAATCGATCCTTCTCAGCTAATCAACGCATACAGATTAAACACAGTAACGTATGGAACTTCCGCAGGCAGCTATTTGGCAGTAAGAACACTATTACAACTAGCTCAAGAAGGAGCCAGTACCCATCCCACAGCAGCTAACATCATCTTAACAAACTTTTACGTCGATGACCTGCTCACTGGCACAGACAGTGTGGAGGACGCACTAATAGCACTAAACGAATTACGAAAGCTCACAGCCCAAGGTGCATTTCCGTTAAGAAAACGGACATCAAACAAAATCGAAATAACAAAACATATTCTTCACGAGCAACTGGCAGATGGAAACATTAAAATCAAACTAAACGACTGCATCAAAACTCTAGGGATTTTATATAGCCCTCAAACAGACTGTTTTGAGTTTGATATAGCCCAATTGCAGTTAACTACCAACCAGCCCACAAAACGATTATTGCTATCCGATTCATCAAAGTTATTTGACCCTGTAGGATGGCGGTCACCAACAACAATCATGGCCAAAATTATGATGCAGGAAGTATGGATGATCGGAACAAATTGGGATGACCAGTTACCAGAAAAAATACGAACCAAATCGCTTAGCTATAAGGACGAGCTAAACGAAATTTCTAACATAAAAATACCGAGATGGCTGAACACCAGAACAGAAGAACAAAAGGAATTGCACGGATTTTCTGATGCTTCAGAACAGGCGTACGCAGCAACTGTGTATTGCCGCAACATTGATACCTGCGGCAAGGTAACAACCCAGTTGGTAACTGCGAAAACACGGGTCACTCCAATCAAAACAAAGCTATCGATCCCTCGTCTCGAACTGAAGGCAGGTGTATTGTTAGCAAAATTATTAAAACACGTCCAAAATAGCATGCAACTTCAGAACGTTAAAACATACGCATGGTCCGATTCCACTATCACTCTGTGCTGGATCAAAGGGACCCAAACCGTTTTAAAACATTCGTAGCAAACAGAATCTCGGTCATCAAGGAGACATTACCATCGACAACATGGCAACATTAAATCGGAAGATAACCCAGCGGACATGGCTTCACGTGGTATAAACCAAGCGAACTCATCAATAACAATTTATGGTGGCACGGGCCGCAGTGCCTTACAACAACATCATTGCACTGGGAGACAGTCTTGGCTAGCAACTCAGATGACGATCTACAAGAAGAACAGAAACAACTGTTACCGGAACTTGAAGAGATAGTAGTGATTGCAACCATGATAAAAGAATCTCACTTTCTCTCAGATGTATTTAACCAGATCTCATCATACAACAAGATAAGACGCATAGTTGCATACTGTTTGCGATTTACCGATAACAGCAGGCACAAAAATATTAACAAGGAGTCACTAACCGTACAAGTATCACAGCGTGCGGAAGCATTAATATTAAGGTTAAGTCAAAGGCAAGATTTCAGTCAGGATATTGAATGCATAAAAAAATCAAAGGAGCTACACAAGGGCAGCAAATTAGCATCATTACACCCAGGAATCGATGACAAGGGGCTGTTACGCGCGATGGGACGTTTATTAAATTCCAATTTGCTCATTGACAGCAACCGACCTATAATTCTCAGTAAAAACAACGTAATCACGCAAAGAATTATCGAGGAAACCCACCAAAAGACATTGCATGGTGGCATACAATCAACTTTAGCTCTCCTGAGGAATAAGTATTGGATCATTGACGGCAGACGCGCTGTGAGAAAAATTATTAATAAATGTGTAACATGTTTCCGACACAAACAAACCAATATGAAGCAATTGATGGGCAGATTACAACCATCAATAGTAAGGCCGGGAAGACCGTTTGCAAAAACGGGAATTGATGATGCGGGTTCTATCCAACTAAGAACTACCCAGGGCCGAGGCCACAAGTCATATAAGGGATACATCGCACTTTTTGTGTGCATGGTTACAAAGGCCATTCATATCGAGTTAGTGTGCAATTTAACAACAGAAGGATTCATCGCTGCATATAAATGTCTTATATCCAGACGAGGATTATGTACAGATATATACTCCGATAATGGAACAAATTTTATCGGAGCTAACGCCAAAATCAAAAAATTCCATCAGACTACAATGAAATCACTACCAGGCGACATAGCAGCTATATTGGCCGAAGAAGGAACAAACTGGCATTTTATACCACCTCATACCCCACACTTTGGAGGCCTATGGGAGGCGGGAATAAAATCAGTGAAATTTCACCTCAAAAGAGTGATTGGAGAAACAACCCTCACCTTTGAGGAACTATATACCGTACTCACTGAAGTCGAGGCGGTGCTCAATTCCCGACCTCTAACTCCACTCACCAACGACGCTTCGGATTTAGCAGCATTTACACCAGGTCATTTTTTAATCGGAGACTCTCTCAAAGCATTACCAACCACTGACATCGAGGAGAAAAGTCTACGAACAAGGTGGCATCTAGTAGAGAAAATGGTGCAAGATTTCTGGAAGGTCATCAGAATATCTACATCAACTACATCAGAGGAACAAGTAGACAACCATTCAACCAAATTTAATGGCAAATGATCTTGTTCTATTAAACGATGAACAACAACCAGCCACTCGATGGAAATTTCGACGGGTTGTTGACACCCATATTGGTTCAGATAATTTAGTACGAACAGCCACAGTTAAATGTAAGTACGCAACATACAAGCGGCCAATAATCAAATTATGCAAATTACCTATTGAAGAGCCATCAGAGGAACCACCACCACCACAAAAAATTGCCCTGATTACAAATAAAACACTCAAAAATGATGTATCTAGCTCCGGTCCGAATCTTAGTGACGTTCCTAGACGACAACCAAGCCGGCGAGTCAAAACCGTAGGAAAAATGAATATAATATAATTAACAATGCTATCAGTTTGCTGTCTGCTAGGACTCGGAAAAGCCGACATCCAATTAAAGCCGTTCAATTGGTCTATCGGCATATACTTCGAAAAGCTGGGCAAACTAGAAATTTTAGCAATGGAATGGACAGTAGTAATTCAGTATAACATGAGCAGCTACTGGGATGAAATGAAGAACGTTAAACTGGCTCACGGAGAAATACAAGCACTGTGTAATGAGCTACCCTTGTCTAATTGCAACATTCTCAACCAATTACAATGCCAATTAAGAAATCTAATCGCAGATAATGAACTATTACTAGCAAGTAACAAGGATCAAAAACGTGTGAGAAGAGGTTTCGGAAGCGCCACTGGAATCATATTAGGAGATATGTTTGGAATACTCACACAACGAGAGGCAAGGGACTATGAAAATCATTTCGAAAAAATTAACAACAACGAACACCATCTATTATCACTTATCAAAAATACAACAACGTTGATCGATAATACTGTCAAGCTAGTTAAACACAATACAAATCTCACTCTAACTTCAATAAATAATTTAATAAAGGAACAAAGGCACCTACGAAACGAAATGTCACAACTTCAGTAATATCGAACATACGAGGATAGAGCGTGCTCGATAATACTAAGCATACTTGAAATGAGTCTAGTTTTGAGAAATCTGGAAGATACCCAACAAGGTCTACTGGAGGTGGTTTACGACGCTCATCATGGAATTATACATCCCGCCATACTTATTCCAACTCAATTAAACAGAGAGCTACAGTTTATTCGCCAGCACGTGCCAGCCTCCATTACCATCCCAGGACACAATCTCTACGATCTCACTCATGTGTATAAAAGCATGAAAACACGAACTAGGGTAACACAACGGAGTGTAATAATTGAAATCACATTACCGCTTGCTTTCACTTGGGACTATACACTATTGTCAGTAATACCTCTTCCAGATATTAACCACGGTAGTACTCAGTCGTACATTATCAAAACAACCGACTACTTGGCCGTAGATGACCGTCGAGAGCATTTCGCAACTTTAATCAAAGTAGACGTGAACCGCTGTCAATTATTCCAACCAACTAGATTCCTATGCAAGTCGATATGGCATGCAACAGCAAGACAATAAATGGAACCAACCACTGGATCAAGCTTCACACGCCGAACCAGTGGATTTACGCCATACACAATGAAACGATAGTTGACGTTATATGTGACTCCACTGACGCTGAGTCGTTAATCATAGCGACAGGAACAGCTGACAACAACATCAGAAAGGCGTTTCATAATTCACCGATTTTGTTACACGAGGGAAAACATCTAAGAGATTTTAATGCACGAGTCCAAAACAAAATGAGAGAAACTCAGCAGGTCAAATTGTTGACTGCGCCAGTAACAACTGAATTCAAATCGCGACGTTGGAGCAGAATGAAACTTTTCCGCTGAATCAGAGCGTACACCATGTGCATCACTATGCAATGATCCATCTAATATTTTGGAGTGGCATACTAATCATAGGTATCTGGGGCATAAAACGACTGTGCAGAAGAAAAACATCAACCAGTCCCAGGCCACCATCGCCACTACCACCGGTAGAAACGAGCGCTGTATAATCTCACCACCAACAACTAACCCGTCTAATACCTGAAAATTATACAACCTTCCGGGAGTGTGTTTAGTTCACTAAACAGGTCATACAGGTTTATATATAATAATATTGTAAATATCATATTACATACATTTCATACACATTTTGATTTTATATAAAAAAACACAATGTACATATAGCAAAAATGCTAAATGTACACAAAACTAATTTAATTTTGCTATATAAACCGAAAAAATGTATTTAATAAATCAGAATTAAAATTATTATTCAAATTAATTGTTTCAATTCTCACGATTATTAAGACCTCACCCGTAGTAAAAACCCTTAACAATCGCTTCAACCAGGTTTTAAGCAGAGGATAAAACTTTACAATATTACATAGCTGAGATAGTATAGGCATCTCAGATGAACGTGTTCGCAATATATCACACGAGCATTTGGATATTAAAAAGCTATTCGTGCGTTGGGTGCCGCGTTTGCTTACAATCGACCAAAAACGCACACGTGTGACAACTTCAGAGGCCGGTTTGGCGATGTTCAAGCGAAATAAAGAGTAGTTTTTGCGTCGTTTCATAACTCTGGATGAAATATGGATGAAGAACAGTCTAAACAGTGCATTAATATTTGAGAATGATTTCGGGAATGCCCATCGCGACTATTTTGACGAAGAGCTTTCTTGTCAGTGTTGTACCTCTAATTACCTGCCACGGGCAAGGCGGAGTCAAATACGCAGTGTCTGTGGGCGCGCAGACTCCTTTCTGGTAATTAAGATTACTTACTCTAAAATACTTACTAACATATTACACATACATATATTAGAACATTCCTCTAATATAACAATGGCGCTGCCGCAAACTTTCAACTCCGGGTCACATAATTATCAGGATCAAATACGCAAACTTTCCACTCCGGGTAACCAAAAACGTTCCACTCTAGATAACAAAATACTTCACCATTTAACAATTCCAACCTATCGCGACATACAAATTATGAAAAACATGGCACAAATTCAAGAGTCAGTTGAAAGACGAGTTTCTGTCTTTTACGGTCAACCAGACGTTATCGCAGCGAAGTAAATTTTTTCATGGATGCTTGCAAACGTATCGAAAAATTATACGCTGACAAACCGGACAGTTTGGCTACCGCATTAGAGGAAACAATATTCAGACTACGAGGAAGAGCATATGAAATATTCCGTGACATTGAGGTTAAGACCTTTAATGAATTTTATAGCACCTTAACACGAAAATTTCTGCCTACCTACACAGTAGAGATATTATCGAATAGACTCAGTAATGCCAAACAAAACAAATTTGACAGTTGCGGAGATTTTGGAAGCCGCGTCCAAAGCTACGCATTAGATTATGAAGCAGGCGTTCAAATCTTGTGCTTGCCAAAGCAGTCGATTGTTTTATTTAGTTGTTCCAATGCGTCGTCCAACTGGTGAAAATTTCTTATCCGGTCCCTACAGATTGCTTTTTTCCTCCACAAATTCACGTAAGAGTTTCCAATTTTTTTTTGAATTGGTTAATCTGGGTGCACTTTCCCTTCAAATTACCGTTTCACTGTCATGATAACCGATACTATAGAATGGCTGTTTTCAATGTGGATGTAGTTCTGAGATATACCGCTTGCTACATAAGTCTATTAGGTCCGGAATTTTATCTTTGTCATTGGGCCAGTATGTTGGGGAACCACCAGAGTAAAATTCACATTTTGATGTTAACAAACTGCTTGAAACACCTCTTGCTCATTCCGCTGGATGAATGGAATGATATAAGTTATAACCCCGGATTTTAACAAACGGGGATTTAACAAAATGGCTTTCAGTATTTAAAATTATTTCTCTTTCTGGAATATGCTGCATAATCCCATTCGCATTCCAGTTTGCTATTCTGAAAGTTGTGTTCTTTTCTTCAGTTGATCAAGTATAATGTTGCTCAGATTATTGAATTCGGTTGAACCTGAACCTTTTCCTACCTGAGCAAATGTTGTTCTTTGGGCTGCGGTGCTTGGCTGTGGATTTTGAGCCATCTGATTTGATGTTTGAATTATGGCCTAAATTTTAGCGCCACATTTAAATTTTCACTGTACTAATAAATAATAATAATTTTAGTGTTCACAAAAACTCGTAACCAACTATCACGAGATTTGATCGCTCTGTGTGTGTGCATATATAATATAATCTCGATGTGCTTGATGATGTGCCGACCATGGGAAATGTTCTTCATGGATAATATATGCGCGGTTCAACAGATAAAGTTAAATATTCACCACCTGTTTCCCATCTTCTGCTTAGACTGACTGTACCTACTGTACTATACATACATTTATATTTACATATATTTGTATCTAATTCATTCATTTTTTTTTTTTTATTCAAAACATTATTTCTTGTTGATTTTATTCCATTTTATTTATCCAATAAAAATAAAAATAAAAATAATTGGGAATATATTTTTTATTTTATAATTTGATTGCTTGATTTATAAATAAAATAAAAATTCAAATAAATAAATTCATTCTTGTATATAATTGACAAGCCATTTGCCATTTTTTTTTTTGTTGTTTGGAGCAATAAAAGATTATGTGGGAAAATTTATCAAATATAAATAGAATTACTGATAGACTACGGATGATCGTCACGCTGCGAGTTGTATATTATCTTTATAGACTAATTAACGCCTTTTTTTATTAAAACGGTTGGAACCTACAGAGGTTCCGCACTCAATACCACAATATGCCCATGGTGAGAACCTTGAGGATCTATATCCTAACTCGCATAAGCGCACTGCAGCCGTAGCAAATTGTACAAGTTTCAACCAAGAGATGGTTAATAACTGATCTACGTTCAAAGATCCGTACGAGAAAACTTGAGTTCTAGCTTCGACAAAGGCCGGATAGCTGCAAAGGTAGTGTAGACCAGTGCTGCCGTTTAAAAAAAAAAACAGGCAGCTCCAATCACATTAAATTAACTTTAATATTAAGTTTCAGCCTTTTTGTTTGTATTTGACATTTATGTAGGTCAAAATTAATTCATTCAGAATTAAACAACATAAATCAATAAAATCTAATCTAAATTCTTAGGAGTTTGCTAATTTATATTTTGATAATAAATTTTTTGACGGTTTCCATTCAATAAGCGATCAGTTTTTGGTTAATTATTTGGTAATTAGCAATGAATTAATTGTAGAAGTTTTCTGTTTTTAGGTGTTTAATTCTGAAAATATTCTTTCGGCGGCTGCGCTATACTATGTGGCAAACTTAATAAACCGCACAGTAATAAATTTACATTGACTTATACATTCTTTTGAGAGTAGGCAAGAATCCCATCGCTTTGCATGTAATTGTACTGAAGTATGTAAAGTTACATCCACAGTGTAAAGCTCAACTTTTGTAATTACATTAATTATTCGTAATTTTACAGACCTGATATGTAATTAATGGCATGACTACAAATGTAAAATTACATTTGAAATGTAATATTTAATATTTTGTATGTATAATTAAACATTTTGCTCGGTACTTATACATCATAATTACTTAATTTTTATGAGAAAAAGCGTTCAAAATTACTGAATGAATGTATTTTTAAACTATGTTTATGTAAAAATTAAGTGAAGAAAAGGGAATATTCAGTGAAAAACTATGCAATTTTCAATATTTTCAAAATTCATTTAATTTATAATTAATTTTAATAAAAAAATAAATGTGTACATTTTTAATTCATATATAAATATACTCGTTTATGTTTGTATAATATTATTTTTAAATTATGCTCTTTACAGTTTATCCCTATAACCCTATAATATTTATCTCAAGCCAACTTGATGAATACCTTAATAAAAAAAGCACTTTAAAGAAATAGTATTGGTTGTAAAAAAACTAGAATGAACGAACGAAAATACCACTGAATCTGCATTCAGACTGACTATTACTATGACTATGCACTTTGAAGGGTCTCCAACTTCTGGGGGACAACTCGACCGGATACTACTCGACCGGCTACTGGATCAATTGCGTCGTTATTACCTACGATACCGCACCATGGTGTGGCTATTGGTACTTTTATTTCGTTTTGTATAGTGCTGATCTATAGAAAAAAAATATACTTTAAATTTACGTGTTTAACCCCTTGAAGTTATACGACCGCTCGAAAAACAAATTGTAGATACCAATGACATATCCGATGATGAGCATTGACCGTCTGAAACAATACCGGTTTTTAAAATGGTACCGGACGAATGAATCCAACTAATAATCGGATCGTTATTTCAGAAAGTATATCAGGACATCAGGAAATATGATTTCTGGTGTAGTGACAGTTGATACGACGGGTGTAGGAACCCAACATTAATTTTCTTCCAGTAAGAGAAAAGTAATATTATTTACACAATAATGTTTCAGAACGTCCGTGTCTTCAATTTCAGTGCCATCTGATTCTGATACCAATTGCGATCCACTAATACCGGCTGCATTTGCTGTAATTGTAATAAATAAGTTTTATATTATAATACAAAAGTAATATTCAGCTGTAACTTGACATTACCTTTTTGGATAAGTTTAGAAATATCCCCAAGAAAAATATTTTTTTTTGCAGACGATTGCAGGTAGGTTTTGAATGTTAAATAAATGTGTATATAAAATACATTATTATACCGGGTGTTTCTTTTAAACTGAGACGATCAAATATCTCGAAAAATAGCCACTCTACGGAAAAAATGTCCATAATCAAAATTTAATCATACCGCGGGGGAAAAACATTAGTGCAAAAAAAATAGTCCCCAATCCCCGCTTTGTAGGTGGGGCGGGGTTAACTCTTAAACTAAGATAGGAAGCCATATTTTTTATTGCAGATACGGATTCTACGACTAAAAGTACGTATGATTTGAATGAAATATTTTGTTCGGTTCATGATAGATGGCGTTGTAATCGACGAAATTCAATTTTTTCAATTTCTCCTTCTTAGAACACACGCATTCGATTCTGCAATACGTTTGAAATAAAAAACATCACGTTTTCATTGGAAATACTCGAAATTCGTCACCAAAACAATTTATTCAGTTTTGTAAATCACATTTAACTTTTGTGTTATTTTTTATCTTCATGTTTTTCGTAATTGCAAAATAAACGACAAAATACTTTAGAATGGAGCGTTTAACTGTGCCAGAGAAAATTGAAATGGTTCTGGTTTATGGAGAAGCTGGCAGAAATCTTGAAAATGCTGTTGCTATTTACGCTTAACGTTTTCGGGATAGGATTCGTTCACGTGCTTCATTTGGCCGTACTATCAAACAATTTATTACTGATGGAAATGTTCAACCGAAAAAGAGGACCCGTAGAGCAACAGTCATTGGAGAAAATAATGAAATCGCTGTATTGGCAGCAGTGGCTGATAATCATCATATTAGTACACGAGAAATAGTTCGCGATTCCGGATTGCCCCTCACCCTGCTGTGTTTGGAAAATTTTAAAACGGCACAAGTATCATCCATATCATGTGTCTTTACACCAAGATCTTCATGGCGTTGATTTCCAAAATCGGGTAACCTTTTGTCAATGGGCACGTGAACAAATACAACAAAACCCCACTTTTTTTCGTTGCGTAATGTTCTCCGACGAACCGTCTTTTACAAACCATGGAACGGTTAATCGACACAACATGCATTATTGGAGTGTTACAAATCCGCACTGGCTTCGTCAAGTTGAACATCAGCGTCCTTGGACTGTCAACGTGTGGTGTGGAATAATTGGCAACAAACTGATAGGCCCCCACATTATTGAAGGCAACTTGAATGGTCAAATGTACCGAAACATTTTGGAAACATTTCTTAATATTACTTGAAAATTTGAGCTTAGAAGTGAGACGGAACATGTGGTTTAAACATGATGGTTGTCCTGAACACTATTCGTTGATGGCACGTGAAATACTTTATCGTGATTTCAATGGTCGCTGGATCGGTAGAGCTGGTCCGATAAATTGGCCCGCCAGATCACCAGATCTTACTGCGCCAGATTTTTTTTTGTGGACCTAAAAAACAAAGTTTACACAGAAAAACCAACAACACGTGAGAACATGATTGAGCGAATCAGAAATGCGTGTGCTGAAATTCAACCAGCCACACTTCTCAGTTGTGTACAATCATTTGAAATGCGGATTAATAAGTGCATTGAAGTCACAGGCCATCATTTTGAACATTTATTTTAGATTTACAAAACTGAATAAATTGTTTTGATGACGAATTTCGAGTATTTCCAATGAAAACATGTGCGTTCGGAGAAATAGACATGAATATACATACTCGTACATTATAAATTGTAGCATGAAAACGTGATGTTTCTTATTTCAAACGTATTGCAGAATCGAATGCGTGTGTTCTAAGAAGCAGAAATTGAAAAAATTGAATTTCGTCGATTACAACGCCATCTATCATGAACCGAACAAAATATTTCATTCAAATCATACGTACTTTTAGTCGTAGAATCCGTATCTGCAATAAAAAATATGGCTTCCTATCTTAGTTTAAAAGTTACCCCCGCCCCACCTACAAAGCGGCGGTGGGGGACTATTTTTTTGCACTTATGTATTTCCCCCGCGGTATGATTAAATTTTGATTATGGAAATTTTTTCCGTAGAGTGGTTATTTTTCGAGATATTTGATCGTCTCAGTTTAAAAGAAACACCCGGTATATGGAACATACATAATAAAAATTATTCTCACCAAAAATGAGGGATTGCCGATTGTAATGTAGCCCGAATTTAGTTCGACATTGTATAGAATAAAAGGAAAAGGAGAGGCGAAGATGGAATGGCAAATTATAGTATTACCTTGGTACTAACGTCTGTTACTTCATAAAAGCCGGATTTGTACATATACATCATAGAAAAAATGTTTCCAACAAACGCTATCTTAGAATAATTCTGATTAGTTAAAATATATACTTAATACTTAAACCAGTGAGAATTCCGTACATGCCCATTAGAAACTGCTAATGATTGCATAATAAAATATTTTGTGTTTTTGTACGTAATTTTTTTTTTTTTTAATTAAAATTGGGCGGATTTTTGGGCCCACGGTGCAATACCCACATTCACACTAACATTCATTACACCCATTCATCCCACTCACGCTATAGTTTTTCATGAAATGTATAAATTTGGGGAACACTTATTGTAAATTTATTAAATTGTGTGGGTATCAAATTTCCAACAATATAGACATTTGAATTCACAACCAGCACCCCTATTTGTGAATCCGTTTCGAATTGCAATTCGTTTCGAATGATAGATTCGTTTCGAATTTGAATTGGTATTTGTGAATTCGATCGTAAATAGAACTATACACTGTCACAAAATGAAAAAGGAATTTTTTTTTAATGGTTACACCTACATGAAAAATATAAACTTTGATTAAATTTTGACGTTTAGTTTATTGTTTTGGAGTTCAACAACAACACGCATCACGTTATATGTAAAAATGTTGTAATTTTTCATGTCCCAAATTTATAAATATGTACAAACAATAAAATTTACTAAAACTGTGTTTTTGTTACATTATTTCTGTTTGTTTTTGTTATGAAACTATTATTGTCCTCACAAAAAAAAAATATTAACAATTATAGTATATTTTGTGTATGTATGTATAGAAATATTAGATTGTATGGCAAATACATAATATGTATAAAAATTATATTTTATATATAATGTAAATACTATATAAGTATATATACATAAGTACATTATGTACATATGTATTATAATATATTTATACATATAATATATAGCACCGGTTGCCATTTTTATTTAGTTAAATTTTAAAATTTAAGATCCTTTTATATGGGTTTGTCAACAAAATGTATAACGAACAGAAATTCGTTCATGATCGTACAATTTTTAGTCGAAAACGAAGTGCGCGATAAGGGAAATTTGTGTTCGTTTTAGGTTTTTTGATTTCGTTTCATAGTAACACGTTTTCGTTGATTTACTGTACGTTTTCGAATTCACAAATACCAATCGTTCGTTTGGTCGAATTCGAATTCACAAATAGGGGCCCTGGCTTACTACAAGTAAAAAACGCGTTAGCCCTAGCACTTATTAACTAGACATTATGAAATTTTTCGATTTCGGATTTTTTCGATATCTAAAAAATTCGCCCCATTAAACTAAAAAAAAAAATTCGACGCGTATTTTTCCGAACGCACATGTAATCGTAAAAATCCGCCATATTATGAAACTAAAAAACAACATCAAATCGAATTTTTCCGAAAGCACATGGCAAAATTCGACTGCTATTTAGTTGACGAATTTCAAATTCGATCGTTGTGTAGTTAATGCTACCGTGAAATAAAAACATATAAAAACATTTACAATGTAAGTTTTATTATAAATATATTTATGTATATATTTAAACATATGTTTGCAATTATTTTCATGAGAATTTCTTATTCAGGACCTCCAATGCCAACCAGTTTGATTTTTGTTTGGTCTTATAATGTTGATGTGTGTACCATCCACACACACAATAACACCCGGAAATCCTGTTTTATTGAGGAAAAAGTTTTCTGATTTGGCTTTTTCTTCCTCCGACATTTTAAAATTAATGTAGCATTTACAAATTTTTGACTCCAATATTTTTAAGGTCTCAGCGATTACTATTGAAACTGTTGGTTGAGCCATTCCTATTAAAAAATCTTGGCCTACACCACGTGGGTAGGACCCATCAGCCAAAAATCGTAGCGTAGTTGCGAACTTTAAAATTGGAGGTATAGCATCGATGTTTTTTCTTGCCGTGAAATGGGGCGTTGCTTCGTGAAGAAGTAATTTATAACAGTCCTTCGACACTCGATATAATTTTATAAATCTAAAGAAATAGACATGAATATACATACTCGTACATTATAAATTGTAGCATGAACAACTAAATTCAATTTAAAATTACCTTTTGTTCGTCATATCAAACGGGTTTGACTCCGTGCGCAAACGCTTTCTTATGGTCATCGGCGTCACTTCATCTTGAGAATCCTCATCACTCGAACTGGCAAAAAAACCAATACTGGCCATTTAAACACGAATTTATTTACGTATAATACTAACCCGTCGGAAAATAAAAAACATCTGTTGTCAAATGTTGTTGTGATTTGTTGTGCAAATTCGATTTCGGAAAAATTAGATAACAAGTTTCATAATAAGGCAAATCAGCGGCGGATCGAATTTTTTAGATATCGAAAAAACCCGAAATCGAAAAATTTCATAATAGAGGCCCAGTTCTAGCCTTTTATGTTGTCTAAAATAATGAGATGCATACACATTGAATTTTGTGAAAACTTTACCACACTCTGTAAAAACAAATTTGAAAACGGCATTTGGGTCCAATAGATGTACCCGTAAATGAGTACAATATTTAAACTGAGGTGCACGAATTTTGCCACGATTGTCACAACTAATCATTGTTATAAACAAAGGAAGACACAATATGTTGCAGGTGCACGTGCAAAATTGAGTTTTTCTTAGTTTAAATGTACATGACATTATGAGCAATAGTATGGTTGTATGGTTATTTGTATGTAATATTTAATTACTAATAATAAATTGGTATTACATTCCAATTCATGTGATTTTAAAGAAGTATTGAAACTAGTTGAAAATGTTCTGGAATAATTAAAATAAACGTAGTAGTTGCATTGAAAATTAAATTTTTTTAAAACAGTGGCGCCTATAGATATTTTTAAATTAGGAAACATTGGTTGGTTTAACCCGTATTTAAATCGAATATTCTTCCCCAAAAATCGTCCAACTTTGTTGAATTATCGACAAATTTTTGATAACGCAGAATTCGAAACTCTTCTTCGGTCTCTTCAAAATTTTCATTAATTTGCGGAAAGATGTTTAGCAAAGGTATTATATACTTTCACCCAATTTTTGAGGATCTAAATGTTGTAATTGAACTGGTGTTTCATCTTTAAAATCGACACGCATTAAAATTTGAGTACACAACTTCATATAAAACTTCCTACAAGAACATTTGGGGTAGAACATTTTTATTTAATTCATTTTCCGCTTTTGGCTCTAAATATATTATAGGTTATCTGCAACATAAATACCATTGGAAAATTTTAACTCATTTAATTGTATAAGATTGTCAACAAATATGTTTTAATAGAAGGAAGCAACCTATAAATCTTTGGAGACTCACTTTGGAACTCTTTATCTAAATTCTTGGTAATTTTAAGAATGTATGAAAAATAAACCAAATTAACGTTATTTACATTTTCAGAAATTTACCAAACCAAATCGGAATTGGTATAAAATGCTGTAAAGCCTGCCATTGCTCTAAAATTCGATTGACAACTCCTTCTAGTGACAGCCATTTAGTGTTTCGCTACGTTTAGGATTTTGTGAAATGGAATATTAAAGTATTCCTGAAATGATCGAAATTCATTTCTCGCCAATCTTTCGCATTCTTGTGGAAGTTTTTTCGCTTCTGCTGAGGAACATAAAAGGAGGGAATGGCATGTACATCCCAGGGAGTAGAAACAGGGATTTACGTGTTTTAATAAAGCCTGAAGCCCACCTTTTTTACCTATCATTACGCTGGCATTGTCCGCTCCAAACCCCAAACAATTAGTTTTAGCCTCTGCTTAAAACTTGGTTGAAGCGATTGTTAAGATTACTACGGGTGAGGTCTTAATAATCGCGAGAATTGAAACAATCAATTTGAATAATAATATTAATTCTAATTTATTAAATACATTTTTTCGGTTTATATAGCAAAATTAAATTAATTTGTGTACATTCAGCATTTTGGCTATACATTGTGTTTTTTTATATAAAATCAAAACGTGTATGAAATGAATGTAATATGATATGTACAATATTATTATTTATAAACCTGTATGACCTGTTTAGTGAACTAAACAATTGGAATTTTATGAAGATCAACAAATTTTTCACTATTTTCTAGCTCTAAAAGGCACAAAAAGCTATCGATGGTTTTATTTTGGTTAAAATCAAAATATCGAGCTACTAAGGCTAAGCATTTTTTACTACTCCAATCGGTGATTTCATCAATTATGATTGAGAAATGTTGAGCTTTTAAAACTTTTACAATGTTATTTGTGCCCTCGTCGCTTAACAAAGAACAAATCGTTTCACTTCCTTTAGTTCTACCAAATTTAACATGTTGAATGCTTTTCGAATTTACATCTAAGGACATGACCAGTTCTACAATTTCATCAATAATCGAAAATGGTAAATTGTTTCGAACGATATATGAACATTAAAATTTTAAGTTCGGCAGTTTTGTAGCTATCCACACTTTTTCCCAATTCAGAAATTATTTTTATGTCATCGATTTTTTGTTGATTTTTTAGAGAGTCCCAAATATTCAAATGATTTCCCGAATAACCATGTCTTTTCAGATTTTGAAAATGGTTGGGTAATGATTGTTGACATAAACTACAAAAAGCTCCCCCTATCTTTTCAATGACCCAAGGAAATTCATTAGTCCATTGTATCTGAAATTTTCTTTTTTTGCTATGGTTTTCCTCATACTCGGTCACTGATAGAGAATGCCTTTCGTCTGTGTTAGGTAGCGTTAAATTCGATGCGACTATGCTGTGGGTTGAACACGGTTTCCTATTATTGCAAAATATATAAAATTAATTTAAAAATTGATGCTTGAAACTTTTTTTTCTGTTATTTGTAACGTATGTCATCTAATTACCACTGGGTCAGGTGCCGACAAATTTAATGTTTCAATTAATGTGGTTTGAAGAAAATATCTTAATATCCTGGTTTGACGACGGTTTCTTATTGCCTTGGTTTGACGATGATATCTTGCTCCATTGGTTTGATAGCGGTTTCTTATTGCCATTGCTGGAAGACGATTTAACTTAAATAATGCCCTAAAGTTATTGTATGTGCACTGTGCAGTATTTAATAAGTATATGTTAACATTTACCTATCGGTTATTGTTCCACATTCGGTCTCAATTTCATTTCCCGCTTGTGATTTCATAGATTTTGTGTAATCCAGTGTGCAACACGACACTTCCGCCAAATCTTCTATAAATGATGAAGGTACATTTCAATCCAAGGGTTCAGACTAAGGCAGCGATTCAATATTTTCAACTGAATACGATTATCTAATAAATATTTATTTTATGAATAATAATATGTTTAGAATTTTGTAACTAGTATTATACCAATAGTTAAATTTACTTACCTAAGCTTTTTTGATGATGAAAGCAAATCTTGTGGTTGCCGTTTTGTGAAGAAACTAAAATATAAAAACGATTTTTACACTGTATTTCATATGTTGTTACAAATATTGTTGTTATACTTACTTAAGAATTGCTTTTGGTTTATTATTTCGCATTTTCGCACATGTTATTTTGTTTTCGGCTGCAAATCAGTTAAATTAAAAATTACATTACAATGAAATTTCAATTGATATATGAAAGTAGAGGTTATAATTTTGACGGGTACATTTGTTCCTATAAGCAGTTTCTATAAGGATTGTTTATAGAAAACCCAATAAACATATACATACAGTTTATAGAATGGAAATACATATGTACAATACATTTAAAAACATAAAAATTATTGAAACTGTTTTGAAAGCTCCAATTTGAAAGTTGACGAGCTCCACTCGGCTCCTGGGCCCCCGCAATATTCTAAAGCTTCATTTTGGAGCCGAAGCTATCTTTCGACAACGCTGGTTAGACAGTCATCCACTTCCTCCAGACAATCTCACAAAGATCATCCTGAGCTAGTCCCATGCGTTGGAGTTCTGAGTTGGCTCTTTTTTAAGGATAACACATATTTAGTGACCCTCACGTTGGGTTCGTTGATAAACCGTTTTGCCTTTCGACACCTAGGCGTAGAACGCCACTTTTGCGCCTGTTCAAGTAAAGCAAACTTCTTAATAGCATCCTTACCACCATTGCAGGATAGAGTAATTGCTGGCTCGGGACCACAAAATTTTCTGCGCGATCCAGCTTTCGCTAAAAAGTCAACCTTATTGCCCATAACGCCACAATGAGCAGGCACCCACATGACCCTTACTCTCGAATTAGCGCAAAGGAGATTAATGAAGTGTTTGCACTTTTTGACCAGTTTAGATGTAGTCAAAGGATTTTTAACGGTATTGAACACGGCTTTACTATCCGTGCAGATAATAATAATAATAATCAGTTTTAAAGGCCATTACTAGCCCCTTACTGAGTCAACAATCTGGCTCCATCGCTTTCGCGTTTTGCGCCGTAAATCACACGCATGATTCTTCTCTCAAATGTAAGGAGGCATCTCTCGTACTCATCCGTCAGCGCCCAACTTTCACATCCAAACATAACAACGAGCCTGATCAACGCTTTGTAAAGCTTCACCTTCCCGGCACTTGATAAGTGTTTAGATTTTAGCAGTGGCCTTAGAGGATACAAAGCACGACTGCAAGCTGCCAGCCGCACTTTAATATCCTCACCCACACTGTTATTGTGAGTGATAAGAGAACCCAAATATTTAAACCTCGTCACTCCCTCAAACGTGTGGTGGCCACTACTAAAATCTGGTGTGCCATTGTCCCTAAAACCAGAGATCAGGTATTTCGTTTTGGGCTCATTGATCTAAAGTCCAACTGTAACTGAAAACTCTACAAGCGGATCAAGTATTTCTTTCACTCCGTTGCTATTCAGTCCAATCACGCATATGTCATCTGCATATGCAAGCACCTGATTGGACTAGCGATATAAGATGTTGCGCTGTGGTGTTTCAGTTTTACGAAAGATATACTCCAACATGAGATTAAAGAGTATCGGGGACGGAGCATCTCCCTGCCGACCACCCGAGTTAACTGCAAAAATTGTCCATAGCCTGTTCTCAACCTTATAACACAACATTGAGACTGCGTCACTGTCATCCTACACAGTCGTACTAATTTTGTTGGCATTCCTAGGTATTCCAGGGCAGACCACAAACTCGATTGATCCAGTCATAGGCCTGCCGGAAATCCAGGAACACCTGTAGTACGGGGATGGATGTCTCATAATATTTAGATAGAATCAATCCGCAGTGAAAAGACCTGATCGGTGACTGATCGATTCGGACGAAATCCTCCTTGATAGTCACCAACCAAGCCCTCCGGTAGAGGAGTGATTCTATCCAATACAATGTATGGCAGTAACTTGTATGCTGTGCAAAGGAGAGCTATACCGCGATAATTCTCAAATATACACTTCAAGCGATCTCCCTTCTTGAAGATGGGGCATATCGCGGCCACTTTCCATTCGTCAGGCATAACTTCGGTTCGCCATACTAATCGAATAAGGTCGAAAAGACAGTTCCACAAAGTATCACCTCCGAATATCAAGAGCTGCGAATTAATGCAGTCCACTCCAGGTGAGCGGTTTCATTTCGATCTCTGCATGGCTTTAATGAATTCCTTATGGGATGGCTCCTCAGTGCAAATCTCCGCAGTCTGTATTCTATAGAGATGGCTCAACAACATTCTGTGACGCATGATGGACATCAAGCAGGTCAATAAAGTGTCCACTCGATGCGTCAAGTACTGCGTCGATGTTGACACAGAGGTTTCCATCCCGGTCCCGAATGGCGGTTGACGTAGGCCTGAAAGTATGGTGCAGTCCAGTAGTTCCTTTAAAGAAATTACGCGAACTGCGCTCATTGCTGAGTTGTTGTACTTTCAGAACCTCGGCCTTCCACCATTCTCGCTTCTTCCGTCTACAAATACGCTTATCTGCCCTCCTTGCGAGAGCAACCTTGTTTTTCCTCGCGATTGTGAGACGTTGTTACACATCACTATGGGCGATAATTTGATGCTCGACAGCAAGACGACAGTCGACAATAAACCCATCATTCTGGGGCCCGACTTTCACTATACCTAAAGTCTGTTGAGCAGCACTGACAACCGAAGTTTTCAGTACCTCCCAGACAGAGTTCACGCAGTCAGACTGGTAATTAGCTTCATCAATGTTGTCACTGACAAGATCCTGATATCGTTTCTTTTGATCTTCATTTATCAGACCTTCACAGTCGAAACGTACCATGCGTTTCGCTATGTTCCCAGACTTGTACGAAAACTTCCATTGTAGCTTTGCAGCAACCAAATGATGATCGCTGCCTACCTATTTGGTTGCTGACCGATAAGTTCTCACATCCTGCACAACCTGAGGAAAAAGGAAAGGACAACCGTCCTTTAGAAACTAACACATGGTCAATTTGGCTGCGGGAAGTTCCGCGAGGATGTGTCCATGTCTCTAGATGTATGTGTTTGTGAGGGGAAAATGTGCTTGCTACTCTAACATCATGAGCAACCGCAAAGTACATCATTCTCTCGCCATTATCGGTCGCAGTTTCGTGTCGGGAGTACGGACCTATGTTCTCACACAAGTCGGTCTGATTTCTGCCAGCTCTAGCATTAAAGTCCCCAATTACCATTCTAACATCGTGTTCGGGTATAGATCCCATCAGATCGTCAAAGTCATTGTAAAATGAGTCTTTATCTTGGGGCTGGCTGACTTCTGTGGGCACACACAATCGGTTATTGAATGCTTGGAAATCCGAAACAGCGTTCTTTACCTACGGCCCAAGAAGAAATCCAGCTCCAAGATTTCCGAGGTCATCTCCACTGTAGAGCAACGTATAGCCCTGGGACACATGGTCTCCACTTTTAGGCCAGCGAGTTTCTTGAAGAGCAACGAGTTCCAACCGATACTACTTCATGCACGTGATTAGGCCTTCTATAACGCTCCTGGTTTTCTAAGTGATTGCCAAACCTCGTGTCCGGGTACTTAAGCGGGGGCCGATGTTGTTTTGGCGGTATCCATTTTTCTTTTTGTTGACTTTATAAACACTTGATTTTTTTACGGATGCGGGTCGTCAGCCCTGCGATCCAACATTTAGTGGCCTCCTACGACAAGCAAAGGGTACTGTGGTGGTATTCTTTGGAAACATGTTCGTGTAATTTGGTTTTACGAGACATGTGAGTGCCCCCCGATCACAGTCAGTGCATGGGTCAGTGCAATGAATTCAGCTTGAAAGACCGTGCCGTGTTTGCCCAGAGTATACCCGAGAATCTGAGCCTATACTTTGGACAAAAGAAACCAAACCCTGAACGAGAGCCATCCGCAAAAAAAACTCGGACAACTGTCTATAGAAATCCTGAGAGAGCTATAGTTATCTCGAGGGGAAAACGACGGAGAATGAATTGGTGAAGTTAAATTCGTCAATAGCCTGTCATTCACCAGTTCAACCTCTGGAATATGTGACTTTAACTTATTAAGAATCTGTCTATGCCCCGTCCAAGTCCCGAAGGCATTCCATGCCCCAATGCACCTCAGTCGAAACGCGGCAGAGCACGCTATACCAAGAATGTAAGACTGCAATTCGGGCAAGCATATAGAAAAGACTTCATAGCAAGAAGGGGAGTAGACGACATAGCCCCGAATATACTAGCAGCCTACATGGCGTCAGCTGCAGTCCATCCAGTTTTGTTACAGAAGACGTCAATTTCACAACTGCCACCAAACAACTGCTGCATACGACAGTAAAGGTAAAACCAATGATTTGTCGATGAATAACATCATTTTGGAGGTCAGACTTCAGGAATTGCCAAAGCCCTTCAAGGTGCAATTTCCAGGAGAGTTTCCTATCTAGAATAACGCATATATAGGTGTTTCACGTGCACTGTCCTAGTAATTGCTCTACCAAATAGAGTGGGAACAGATATATTAGTACTATCTCTATACGTCTGGAAAACACAAGCAGATTTGTTTTCGAGGGATTATGGTGCAACCCCTTTTCAACACACCAAACTACTACTATATTAAGGTCGTTCTGCATCAGATCAGATATAACGTTCAGGTATTTCCCAGTAAACTGTCAAAACGAGATAATCCGTGTAGCTTTGCACGATGAACCCAGATCGTTGCAATTTAACAAACAAGTAATTCATCGATAACCATGAGCCACAGCAAGGGTGATAGTACTCTGATAGTACAAGAAACTCTTTCTAATTAAGTGATCTTTCGATTTTAGTTACGAGTTCATGTAGCGCAGTTTCGCTGGACTAGCCAGCTCTGTAAGCATGTTGCATGTTACTGAGCGGGGAGGTAGTTAAATAGTTATTCCTAATAAATCTGTCGATGATCCTCTCTAAAGCTTTAAGAAAAGTAGAGGTCAGACTAATGGGCCTCAAAGCTTTAGGGTCGGCTTGACTTGCCAACTTTAAGTATGAAAACTACTCTACTCCTGCTCTAATATCGTGGTACAATACTAAAAATAATGCGCGCTTAGAACAGATTGAGCAGGTGGGCTAAGTTCCAATCCAGCGTACCGACAAAAATGTCAGGAGGTTCGGAGGCAACCACACCCGAATCAACAGTGTCACATCCAGGAAATGGACCGACAACAGTAGCTCACCAACTTCTCGCCTGCAGGAGGTGAGTTTCGCGGAAGCTAAGCGAAGACTATCAAGTTTGCAAGTATCATTCTTAGCCAGAGTTTCGTTAAGTCTGGCGAGAACAGATAAGCTATCAATTTCCTCACAGAAGTTTTTCCATCCAGCCCTCTGCGCGGATCTTACCAGAGCCACCTATATATACAGAGCCCTAAGGTTAAAAATTGAGCTTTTTCTAGAGGAACTAAAATTGACGAAAAAATCATTTTTTCCATACAAAACATATGAAAAATTAAATTTTTTTCTGTGCGATATTTTTCAATGAAAATGTCGATGGACGAAGTATTTTAACATTGAAATAGAATCTACAAATATCATTTTATATATGATTAAAAACCTGACCAAAGAAGTTGTTTAATTTTTGTTATATTTATTAATAAAATTTATTGAAAAAAAAGCATTTCTCCATTAAATTGATATAAATACACACAAATCCCAACGCAATAAAATTAAACTGCAAGACGAAAAGAGAAAACAGTAAAAGTGTGGTTATGTTTCCTTAATTCCTTTTGAATTATATTTTTGTGAATAAAATAAAATACTTAAAGGGTATTTCAATAAAAGCTGCATGATTTTGTTGGAGTAAATCTCAAACTAATTTCACTTCAATTTCAACGTAAATTTTGGATTTTAGATTATAAATGGAACACCATGACTATCACAGTTCTTCTGGCACGGTTCCATTTTATTTTGGTAAAGTTTTGTTACGCATTTATGCATAATTATGGTTCTAAACTAATTGTGCAGCTGATATTGGACCTCCCTATGACATGTTGTAAGTTGTCAACATCACTATTTTGTTTCTATCGATCGATGTTTATGTTCTCTTTTTAAATTTTACGCTGTTTCGTGTATTCAATTTTGATTTTTTTCTATTGCGATCTCAACCTATTAGAATAATTTTGTACTCTATCCCTTTTCCCGATTTCGCTACAAGGTTAACGAAATAGAAATATGTGGTGATACATTTTCAAATGTATAAAAGGATTTAACTGTTTTATGTTTTTATTAAATTATATTCACAAATTTATTTATTTATTCACTAATTGTTTTGTTTGTGGCAGAATCGAATATCGGTGAGTCGAATATTCGAGCTGCTACAAGGAAATAGAATAATGCTTTATTCGAGCATGTTGCGATCGCAATAGAAAAAACGAAATTAAGAAAAGAAAAAGTGTGTGGTTTAATTGTTAAAAAAGAGACAAAATCATCGATCGAAAGGATGGCAATATATTTTTATTTATTTATTTTACCTACACATTCAAATAAATTCTTGTTTACATAAATATAATAAATTCATATTTAATTTTGATTTAATGTTTATTAAATTAATAGAAGATTTAAGGTTCTGACTTTCACATATGTGATTTGTGATGCTTCAATATAGAATAAATTTAACAAAGTGTTTATCAAAATGAAAGAATTAACTTTTCATTGATGAAAAATAATTCGAAAATGGTCATTTTTACATTGATTCTTATGGGATAATGCAAAAAGTAGTTCCTCTAGAAAAAGCTCGACAAAACCATGGCTGACCCTTACTGTATTGGCTCTGTATATATAGGTGGCTCTGATCTTAGGCTTTTTTTTATAGGCTTTTTGAGCTTCCAAAAATCGATTCCAATCATAAATGAGATTCGTATTTTTGGCTTTATTTTTAATTTTACGCGCACACTTCCTTAACTTTTTAAGGACAGAACACCAGAAGGGTTTGTTAAGCTTCTTCTGGTTGTAAATAAGAGGGCACGACTTTTCAAAAGCAGTCGAGATTGCTTTCGTTAGTAGATCTCAGAGGAGAATGAATCCCGATTTGTTAGTTTCCTATTATGATATGGTTTAACCGGTGATCTTTTAAAGTTGATATTAAAAAAGATGCACCTATGATCAGAGGTGAGAATATCATTCGTCACCATTAACGCTTTAATTCGTTCAATTGAATGACATTTAATTTATTATCCTATATATTGACAGTAATTAACTTTCTAATACGCGCACTATTTTACGCAAATTTCGAATTCTATCATATAAACAACTTATATGTATTTTCTAACAAGATATAACAAGAGAACTAATATAAATATTCATCCACCTATATCCTTATAAATATATATAAGAAGACGTAAAAACGAAACCCAACAATCAAATACAATAACAAATCTGATTTTATTTTTTCATCTTAAAGTTAAAAAACAAACAATCCCACCCAGGAATATAAATTAAACAGTATGACAGCGAAGATAAAAAAAAACGAAACCAACCTTAAGTAATAATTATCTTTATAACAAGAATATATAAAAAAAAAAAAACCTCAAAATAAAATAATTTTTAAATTTATTAACAATCAACATGATGAGGTCTTCAACACATCTCGCAGCTTATTATCCTCATCGTTCTCCGTTGATTTCTTATTTGTGTTTTTTTTTTTGTTTCATGAAGATTGTGTTTTGTACTTCTTATTCATTTTATTGTTATTACGTACTATTATATGATTATTATTATAATTTTGAAATTCACTCCGCACACACACAGCATAAATTAATATTAAACGTGAGATGTTTTTATATATATATATATATATATACACGAATCATTGGGATATAAGTATACTGGGAAAATGTTGTGGGTGGGTGGAAAAAATATTTATATTACTGGTGACCAATTACACCGCATTCCTTGTCAAAATTTCTTGAGATATAAATACTTATGCCATAACTCTCCATCATAAAGTTTATTGCAATTACATTTGCATAAAATTAGATTACATTTATACACAAAAATAAAATAATTTCTCCCAAAATGGGTAAAACATAATAATTATTTATGATTCCTAAACTTATGTTATCCAACATTATATATACGATTTAAATATGCTAAAGTACAAAACAACAATATACATACATACATACATACATACAATAAAATATGAAAAATAAGTCGAAAGAAATAAGTTTCGAAAGAAATTAAAATATTTTCAAACCGGAATTACCAACAAAAAATATTTTAAATTTTAAACTTTTTGGGAATTATAAGAAAATGTTTATTTTATTAATAAAGGAAATATGTAATTGAAATTCGTACCAAAGTTTTAATTATTGTTAAGAAAATCATATGTACGTATGCATATTATATATCGAAATACCTCGTTCAGTATACTACACAATCATGTCATGGAATGCTAATGGTTTGCTCCGGCATCTACCTAAGTACTACAAGCAGTCCTCGAAATTGAGAAGCAGAGTGGATCGTTTGAGGTCTCGCAGTGTAAAGGTCATTCGTTAAAGGAGGCTACAACGAACAAATCCAGTAAACTGAATTTTACATTTTACATTACATTTATTACATTTTACATTATACATTTTACACTTGTCATTATAGTGATTTAAACTATTGTATTTAGTGAAGTTTTGTGAAATAAATGAAAACTGTATGGTGTGATTGAATAAAATAGACCATAATAAAAAAAAATAATTACCATAGGCTGCTGGATCTCAGTTGCAACCTTAAATATCATTCGGTATTTTATTCACACTTACGGCAAAAAGTCTTGTCATACACCAAATTTCCCGCTAACAGTGACATTACTTAATTTTTTTTTCTTTTTTGAGTGTTTGTAAAAATGACTGGAAATTGCACTAAGTGTTGTAAAAGTATTACTAGAGAACGTTTCCCAGGTATCAAATGCAATAATTGTTTAAAGATTTATCATATTAAGTGTGCGGAAATTTCTGTCGAGTTGTTGTGTGGTCTAAAAACTGGATCTGCTACTTGGGTATGATTGTCGTACCAATACCAATCTGTCAATACTGGATAATGATGATGACGAATCTGATATTCAACACCCCACTGATACACTAAACATTAGCGATATTGGCAAAACACTCAAATGTATCCAGAAGCAGTTGGATGATTTCAAGATCTCTTTCAATTTCTTATGCAAAACTTTGGATGATCTTAAGGGAACCATAACCAGCCTCACCAATGAAAATAAAAGCATTAACGCCAAACTTACCAACCTTAGGCAAACATGTGAGATTCGTGAAGAAAAAATCAACTTTTTGGAAGCAGAGATTGATCGTTTTAGTCAAAATATACAATCAGAAGAAATCTAGTTATCGTCGGTCTACCCGCAAATTGCAGAGAAGTCCTTCACACTATAAAAAATCTTATTGTCCAGATTGGTGTCTCAATATCTGATGATGACATAACATCTGTTCAACAAATGTCTCACAACAATACATCGAAGTCATTTTTAAAAAATTCTTATGTAGTGACACTAAAAACAATTGAGTTAAAGAACAATATTTTAACTACATTTCGTAAAAGCAAGTCATTACCCAAAGTGGATGAGTCTTCTTTGGTTCATCAAATTGTTATTATGCATCATCTTACTATATTGCAATCCAAATTGTATAATGAAGCTAAAAAAATCAAAATCAAATATAAGTTCAAATTTTTATGGTGCAAAGATAATAAAATTTACTTGCGAAAATCAACAGAATCTAATGTGTATTTCATCTCATCCTTCAATGACATCACACGGATCAATAAGACTTTGGAACTCGCCGAAACTCCAATCCAAAATCAAAATATTGAAGTTTCACAGATCAGCGGAAGTACGACATTTCTTGATATTCCAACTGTTAGTCAAATCAATCGTCGAGCTGATGCTTCCGGAAATAAAAAATCATCATAGTTTGCAATTATGTATTACACTAATTAATTCATTCACCTTTGTTTTAATCATACCTCTTAAATTTTATAACTGTTATACACTACTTTTTATTTTATTTTTTATTTTGTTTTTATTTTTATTTTTGTTTTGTTTTAATTCAATTACTATTAAATTATCATTTTTATTAGTATTTATAAAAAAAAAATTATTTTTGATTATGAAAGGTATAATTGAACCTCATAAATGCTATTTTTGTATTCTAAAATTAGTCATCAAATTTTTCTATTACACTGATCATTTTTATTTTTTGAATTTTATTTACTATTTAACTCGTAGCTGTATTTTATCCATGATTATATTTGAATGCGTAATTATTGGATTGACATCGTTATGCATTATGATGTGCTGTTTTGGAATTTGTTTTGTGATATATTATATTTGTGTACATTATAATGGGGCGAAAGTATAATGTTTGTGAGAACATTGATGACGATTCGGTTGTGAATTTCTTGAATAAAAATATGAATGGGTCAACTGATCTTTTGAATATTGCTCATTTAAATGCACGTAGCATTCCTGCTCATATTAATGAAATATCTCATTTAATGACATCTACCAATTTAAATATTGTGGGAGTTTCTGAAACTTGGCTTCGTGACGGAATGCCTAATTGCGTATTCCAGGTACCTGGGTTTTCACTACTAAGGAATGATCGAATCAATGATAGAACTAATATTGGTGGTGGCGTTGGGATATATGTACGCAATAATTTGAAGGTCAAACTAGTTAATCGATCTTATCAAGAGCGATATGAGGCACTTTTTCTGGAAGTGATGTTATGTACAGGGAAATTGCTAGTTGGTATTATGTATAATCCTCGTGTTTGTTCTATAGTGCAAGCTGATGAGTTGATTGAGTTTTTATCCAATTTGATGGATGAGTACCATCGCATTGTCATTATGGGCGATTTTAACCTGAATATGACGGATCCAGTTGCTGCAGCTAAACTCTTTGTTGATTCGATGACATCGCTTTCCATTGACATTTTGCCTTTCTCTAATATAAGATTAACGTCTTCATTGGATTTAATGATGATTGGCAGCATGGACTGGTTTAATATTTACATGTGTTCCGACATCAACAGTAAAGTTAATTATTTTAATTTCAATTTTATTAAACTATTTAATGACCATGTTCCAATTAAACGCAAGTTATGTAGAAATAAGTCAACTCCATGGTTCAATAATTTCATTTTGGAGTCCATTAAAAAACGAGATCGTACGTTACTACTCTGGCGCAAGAGTAAAAATCCTGCAGATTGGTCGGCTTACACTAAGTTACAGAACAGAACTACTTGCCTTATACGGGATGCTAAACGAAAGTACTATTTTGATAAGTTGAACAATGGGCATAAAAATGGTAACATTTGGAAGCTTATTAAGAGTTTGGGAATGATACGTTCAAACGATTGTGCAGTAAATTTATCTGCTGAAGATTTTAAGAATCAGTTTTCCATGGTGGCTGCAAAGCCTGTTGCTTGGCCCATGACTGAATCGAATATTGATTTTTGTAATGAATTTAATTTTATTGCATTTAGTGAAAGTGAGGTTGCATTGGCGTTCAACCAAGTTAAATCAAATGCTACTGGTCATGACAATATAGTGCCTAAATTAATGAAAATGTATTTGCCAGTAGTTTTACCCTACTGTACTCATATTTTTAATCACATACTAACAACATGCACAACATCCCGGATTCGTGGAAGAAGGCTATCGTGATTCCTGTACCAAAAGTTTCAACACCATCTCAAGCATCAGACTTTCGCCCAATTAGTATTTTACCCTACTTATCAAAGGTCTTTGAGAGTCTTTTATGCAAGCATATGAAAAAATATTTATATGATAATAATCTTTTAGACCCATTCCAGTCTGGTTTCAAGAGTAATCACTCCACGACTACTGCTTTAGGAAAAGTATATTATGATCTACTGCAGAGTATGAATCAGTCTTACTTTTCTGTTTTGGTTTTACTGGATTTTTCGAAAGCGTTTGATTGCATTGATCACGTTTTACTTGCACAGAAGCTGAGACTCTACTTCAAGTTTTCTGATTACTCTACACGTCTTATAATTTCATACTTAGCAGACAGACAAGGTGTAGTTAAATATCAGGAGGAACTATCATCCCCAATGTTAATTTCTTCTGGTGTACCGCAGGGTTCTGTTTTGGGTCCATTATTATTTTCATTATACATCAATGATTTACCATTGCGCATTCAATACTCAAGATACCATGTTTATGCTGATGATTTACAAATATATTTAGCTGGTCCTGTGGATAGCATGGATGATATTTGTAGAAATTTGAATCAAGATTTAGCGTCAATTTATAGCTGGACCGAGACTAACGGTTTAATTTTGAATGCAGTGAAGTCCCAATTATTACCAATATATAAAAAGAAGCTTAATGTTCAGTTACCTCCTATAGTAATTAACGGTGTAAACTTAACGGTATCTGATACTGTCCGGAACCTCGGAGTAATGTTCAATAATACCTTTACCTGGAGTGCACATACAAATCTGATCTGTAGAAAAGTTAACTATGTGTTGTATTCACTTAGAAAACTGAGTTGCATAACTCCTGTTACAATCAGGTTATTGTTGGTCAAGAGTTTGATAATGCCCTTATTTCCTTATGGCGAGATATTTGTATATAATGCCGATTATCAGTCAAAGTATCGTTTGACGTTGGCTTTTAATTCGTGTATTAGATATGTTAATTCTCTGCGGAAGTATGATCATGTTTCTTGCTTTCAGAAAAGTATACTGGGTGTGCCATTAATGACATATCTGTTAATTAGAGTTCTTTGTTTTATATTTAAGGTATTGCACATTAAGCATGCAGCTTATCTGTACTCATTGTTGTCATTTAGCTCATCACCGAGAGTTTTTAGAATCACTTCCTTGTCATCTAGATTCGCTTGTCATCAGTTTTCATCATCAGCTTTCGTTCATGGAATTATTCAGTTTAATTCGCTGCCGGAAGCAATCAAACTTTCAAAATCCATTAATAAATTTAAAAAAGCGTGCTTTGAGTTTTTTCAAGACAAATAACAGTATAGCGAACTATTGTATCATGATGTCAATGTAATTTTTACTAGTATTTATTATGTATTATGATAATTGTATTTATAACTCATAATGTATGGTTTGATATTATGTATACCACAGTATTAAAACTTTAATTGTATTGTATACTGAGGCATACATCGACAAGGCTTTTGGCCTTACGTGCCTTGGGTGTGATGAATAAAATAAATAAATAAAAAAATAAAACTGTAACTAAACCATTAATGAGGTGCTTTAAGGCTTTATTCTGGTACTTGCACGATGTACCGGAACTACTACGATGGTACTACTATACCAAATACCAATCATAATTGTTCACCAAGTTTTGTGTAGTGGTTTCTCGCTAGTTTCCATAAGCTGGGTAATAATTTGATTCTAAAGACTGCATTTATACGATTGGTCAGTTTGGCTATAATTATAATGACTTTTCCCTCATGTGCATAACTTTAATTGGTGTAGATAGAAGTAAATTTTCTTCACTTACTCAGCAAATTTGTTCAAGAATTGTTTCTGGCCCATTCGCTTTCGCACCTAATGTACTAACTGAAGTAATTAATGTAATTATAGTTGTTATTTACTAACGTTACTAACTTCCTTTCTGTATGAAGTTTTCACTCAATGTTAAATCAATGTTATTTTATTTAATGGTCAGTTGGTCAGAATGTTCCTTTTTTTCATTTAACAGCGCTTCACAACCGTATTTCATGGTAAAATACAGCAGTTTATTATATTTAGTCGTTGTTAGGCCGCATATAGAACCCGCGGCAGTGGATATTTCTCGTATTCAAGTCCTCTCTAGTATTCAGTGTAAATCAACCAATCTTTTAACCACCTTTGAGGGTGGCGTACGATTTTTTTTTTTTGTATAGGGAATGCTGTTTTAGGTTCGATATATTTTTACTGATTTTTTAGGTAACGAAACTATATTATAGCATTTTATAAACCAACTGTATTTTGTGCTTATGCATATTATGTGAACCACCAATTTATCGTCATACATAAGCTCTATCGCCGAAATCACCATCTGCGCGTCTTTCGAAATTTTTTGCTCTATCGCAAATTTTCATATCAATGAAATCCTCGCAATTAGAATTTTTATTTCATCAAATTGATTGTGATTCATGTTATCCATTTTAAAATCAACCTTCAATCTTATCGTTTCTCTTCGTCTTCATTTTTTATTAATTTCGTATTTTTTGCTTGAAGAACTTTGTCAAAAAGTACTTTAGATATATCGAGATGGAGAGCTCGTATACAACTATATACATAAACATATAAGAAATCAATCAATTAATTGAAATATCAAATTGATATTCCTTGGGAAAACAGGTGAATTTCGAATTTGATGTTGTTGATGATGATTTTATGCATCATATAATATTGATTGTTCGGCAATATCTGTCTTAACGAATTTTCTAAGATTCATCAAATATAATTTTTTTTTTCCGTTTGCACAATTTCCAAATCAAATTTAAATTTTAAATTAATTTTATTTATTTTTTTTTTGGATCAAATTAAAGATATAAAAAAAATATATATTTTTTTATTGTACTATATAAATTGATGATGTTCACTAAAATATTTATGTTGCAAGGAAGTTTATATTTATTCATGTATTTACTATTTATGAATAATAAATTGGAAAACAATTTTTTTTTTGTAAATTTACAATTGGAGACGAAAACTATAATTTATAATATTTCAAATGTCACAAAAAATTGCATGATTGGTTTTGTCTCTTAGACTTAATATTGATCCATCTACATATATTCATGAACAGGTGGCTACTGTTAAAATTGTGTTCAATATATATGTGCGCGGTTAAATATTATAGTTAATCAATTAATAGTTCATTTGAAAACTAAATAACTTAAAGTTAAAGAAATTAGTTTAATTCCATCTGTATATGATCAGTTCCACCTGTACTAAATCATATATATGAAATTTTATATCGAATGATCTCTAGCAACATGCCTTCGAATCAATAAAAAAGTTTAAATTGATTGAAGAAATTTGAAGCACGTTCTTTTACCTTATTAAATTTGAACACGAGACCTCCAGCTTGATAAGTCAACCTGCTACTATCAAAGTACTTTTCTTGTCAAGTACCATAGCTGGATCTAAAATTTGGGCAATTTAAATCAAATTAGAGGCAAATAAGTAGAAATTACCTCAGTCACTAATATGTTTAATTTTGGACCTGATATAGCTTTAATATTAATGTCTTCAAAAGGCAAAAATTAATATTTAATATTTCAAACAATTTATAATTATAATTATAGATTTTTAAATTTCATTTGATTGCATTCAAAAATTTGCCGGCAAAACACATTACCATTTAATAGTCGTCAAAAGAGTTTCTGTCAAAAATCATTTCTACCAGTCATATATAAAAATCAAAAACTGTTCTTTACTCTTACAATAGCATCGCCTGAAGTTAACAAAAAATTGTAATTTAACGATACCAAATTTTAGCCAACCTTCCAAGCACTCACATAGTAAAATACACATAAAATTGCGTTGAATCTCTGCTAGACAAATTTTTGTGTGTTTTACTATGTGGATAGTTGGCAAGACCGACTAAAACTTGGTATCAAAATATTTTGTTCTTATATAAAATAGGACAAAACTCTCAATACCATATTATAATCGATCTTCCTAACTTAGGAAACCACAAAATGATCGGGACACGGTTCACCTTAAGCACTGTGACGGGCCGTACCTGCAGCGAAGAGATGTGAATTTTGCCTTATTTGTTTCGAAGATTTTCTCAAATGTTAACTATTTGGAAATAAATTCAAATTAATGTTTTATTTCGTGTACGATAATAATGAATTAAAATATTATTTAAAAAAAATTTACATATTTTTAAACGAATTTAAATTAAAATTAAAGTTTGTTGAGAAAATTTACAAGCAGGAAGTAATGATATTTAAAATGCTCGTTCTTATTTGCATGCTCCTGTAATCTATTAGAGGCATGAAAAATAAATAAATACAGCCGCGTATCTCACATAACTCTATTTCGAGCATGCAACTCGACGATTGAGCAAAAACTGATGATTTGAAGCCAATTTTGTAGTTCGTGTATGTTAATACCTGTAATAAAGCAAAATATTATTTTTTTAAAATTTACATATTTTGTAATAAATTTAAATATAAATCAAAGTTTGTTTAGAAAAATTACAAGCAGGAAGTAATGCTATTTAAAATGCTTGTTCCTATTTGGATGCTCTTGTACTCTATTAGAGGCATGAAAAATAAATAAATAAAACCGCGTATCTCACATAACACTATTTCGAGCATGCAACTCGACGATTGAGCAAAAACTGATGATTTTAAACCAATGTTGTATTTCGTGTATGCTAATACCCGTAATAAAGCAAAACATTATTTAAAAAAATTTACATATTTTGTAACAAATTTAAATTAAAATCAAAGTTGGTTTAGAAAAATTACAAGCAGGAAGTAATGATATTTAAATCTATTTTATCTTGTACTCTATTAGAGACATGAAAAATAGATTAATACAACCGCGTATCTCACATAACTCTATTTCGAGCATGCAACTCGACGATTGAGCAAAAACTGATGATTTTAAGCCAATTTTGTATTTCGTGTATGCTAATACCCGTAATAAAGCAAAATATTAGTTAAAAAAATTTACATATTTTTTAACAAATTTAAATTAAAATCAAAGTTTGTTTAGAAAAATTACAAGCAGGAAGTAATGATATTTAAAACGCTTGTTCCTATTTGCATGCTCTTGTAATCTGTTAGAGGCATGAAAAATAAATAAATACAACCGTATCTCACACAACTCTATTTCGAGCATGCAACTCGACGATTGAGCAAAAACTGATGATTTTAAGCCAATTTTGTATTTCGTGTATGCTAATACCCGCAATAAAGCAAAATATTATTTTAAATAAATTTACATATTTTGTAACAAATTTAAATTAAAATCAAAGTTTGTTTAGAAAAATTACAAGCAGGAAGTAATGATATTTAAAATGCTTGTTCCTATTTGCATGCTCCTGTAATCTATTAGAGGCATGAAAATTACATAAATACACTGCGTATCTCACATAACTCTATTTCGAGCATGAAACTCGACGATTGAGCAAAAACTGATGATTTTAAGCCAATTTTGTATTTCGTGTATGCTAATACCCGTAATAAAGCAAAATATTATTTTAAAAAAATTTACATATTTTTAAACGAATTTAAATTAAAATCAAAGTTTGTTTAGAAAAATTACAAGCAGGAAGTAATGATATTTAAAATGCTTGTTCCTATTTGCATGCTCCTGTGCATGGAAAATAAATAAATACAACCGCGTATCTCACATAACTCTATTTCGAGCATGCAACTCGACGATTGAGCAAAAACTGATGATTTTAAGCCAATTTTGTATTTCGTGTATGCTAATACCCGTAATAAAGCAAAATATTATTTTAAAAAAATTTACATATTTTTTAACAAATTTAAATTAAAATCAAAGTTTGTTTAGAAAAATTACAAGCAGGAAGTAATGATATTTAAAATGCTTGTTCCTATTTGCATGCTCCTGTGCATGGAAAATAAATAAATACAACCGCGTATCTCACATAACTCTATTTCGAGCATGCAACTCGACGATTGAGCAAAAACTGATGATTTTAAGCCAATTTTGTATTTCGTGTATGCTAATACCCGTAATAAAGCAAAATATTATTTTAAAAAAATTTACATATTTTTAAACGAATTTAAATTAAAATCAAAGTTTGTTTAGAAAAATTACAAGCAGGAAGTAATGATATTTAAAATGCTTGTTCCTATTTCCATGCTCCTGTGCATGGAAAATAAATAAATACAACCGCGTATCTCACATAACTCTATTTCGAGCATGCAACTCGACGATTGAGCAGAAACTGATGATTTTAAGCCAATTTTGTATTTCGTGTATGCTAATACCCGTAATAAAGCAAAACATTATTTAAAAAAATTTACATATTTTGTAACAAATTTAAATTAAAATCAAAGTTTGTTTAGAAAAATTACAAGCAGGAAGTAATGATATTTAAATCTATTTTATCTTGTACTCTATTAGAGACATGAAAAATAGATTAATGCAACCGCGTATCTCACATAACTCTATTTCGAGCATACAACTCAATGATTGAGCAAAAACTGATGATTTGAAGCCAATTTTGTATTTCGTGTATGCTAATACCCGTAATAAAGCAAAACATTATTTAAAAAAATTTACATATTTTGTAACAAATTTAAATTAAAATCAAAGTTGGTTTAGAAAAATTACAAGCAGGAAGTAATGATATTTAAATCTATTTTATCTTGTACTCTATTAGAGACATGAAAAATAGATTAATACAACCGCGTATCTCACATAACTCTATTTCGAGCATGCAACTCGACGATTGAGCAAAAACTGATGATTTTAAGCCAATTTTGTATTTCGTGTATGCTAATACCCGTAATAAAGCAAAATATTAGTTAAAAAAATTTACATATTTTTTAACAAATTTAAATTAAAATCAAAGTTTGTTTAGAAAAATTACAAGCAGGAAGTAATGATATTTAAAATGCTTGTTCCTATTTGCATGCTCCTGTGCATGGAAAATAGATAAATACAACCGCGTATCTCACATAACTCTATTTCGAGCATGCAACTCGACGATTGAGCAAAAACTGATGATTTTAAGCCAATTTTGTATTTCGTGTATGCTAATATCCGTAATAAATCAAAATATTATTTTAAAAAAATTTACATATTTTTAAACGAATTTAAATTAAAATCAAAGTTTGTTTAGAAAAATTACAAGCAGGAAGTAATGATAATTAAAATGCTTGTTCCTATTTGCATGCTCCTGTGCATGGAAAATAAATAAATACAACCGCGTATCTCACATAACTCTATTTCGAGCATGCAACTCGACGATTGAGCAAAAACTGATGATTTTAAGCCAATTTTCTATTTCGTGTATGCTAATACCCGTAATAAAGCAAAATATTATTTTAAAAAAATTTACATATTTTTTAACAAATTTAAATTAAAATCAAAGTTTGTTTAGAAAAATTACAAGCAGGAAGTAATGATATTTAAAACGCTTATTCCTATTTGCATGCTCCTGTAATCTATTAGAGGCATGAAAAATAGATAAATACAACCGCGTATCTCACATAACTCTATTTCGAGCATGCAACTCGACGATTGAGCAAAAACTGATGATTTGAAGCCAAATTTGTATTTCGTGTATGCTAATATCCGTAATAAAGCAAAATATTATTTTAAAAACATTTACATATTTTTTAACAAATCAAAATTTGTTTAGTAAAATTACAAGCAGGAAGTAATGATATTTAAAATGCTCGTTCCTATTTGCATGCTCTTGCATTCTGTTAGAGGCATGAAAAATAAATAAATACAACCGCGTATCTCACATAACTCTATTTCGAGCATGCAACTCGAAGATTGAGCAAAAACTGATGATTTTAAGACAATTGTGTATTTCGTGTATGCTAATACCCGTAATAAAGCAAAATATTATTTTAAAAAAATTTGCATATTTTGTAACAAATTTAAATTAAAATCAAAGTTTGTTTAGAAAATTACAAGCAGGAAGTAATGATATTTAAAACGCTTATTCCTATTTGCATGCTCCTGTAATCTATTAGAGGCAAGAAAAATAGATAAATACAACCGCGTATCTCACATAACTCTATTTCGAGCATGCAACTCAATGATTGAGCAAAAACTGATGATTTGAAGCCAAGTTTGTATTTCGTGTATGCTAATACCCGTAATAAAGCAAAATATTAGTTTAAAAAATTTACATATTTTTTAACAAATTTAAATTAAAATCAAAGTTTGTTTAGAAAAATTACAAGCAGGAAGTAATGATATTTAAAACGCTTATTCCTATTTGCATGTTCCTGTAATTTATTAGAGGCAAGAAAAATAGATAAATACAACCGCGTATCTCACATAACTCTATTTCGAGCATGCAACTCAATGATTGAGCAAAAACTGATGATTTGAAGCCAAATTTGTATTTCGTGTATGCTAATACCCGTAATAAAGCAAAATATTAGTTTAAAAAATTTACATATTTTTTAACAAATTTAAATTAAAATCAAAGTTTGTTTAGAAAAATTACAAGCAGGAAGTAATGATATTTAAAACGCTTGTTCCTATTTGCATGCTCTTGTATTCTGTTAGAGGCATGAAAAATAAATAAATACAACCGCGTATCTCACATAACTCTATTTCGAGCATGCAACTCGACGAATGAGCAAAAACTGATGAGATTAAGCCAATTTTGTATTTCGTGTATGCTAATACCCGTAATAAAGCAAAATATTAGTTAAAAAGCTTTACATATTTTTTAACAAATTTAAATTAAAATCAAAGTTTGTTTAGAAAAATTACAAGCAGGAAGTAATGATATTAGAAATGCTTGTTCCTATTTGCATGCTCCTGTTAACTATTAGAGGCATGAAAAATAAATAACTAACAGGTCTAGTATTGAATGTATATCTTACGACCCATTTTTGGTGAATCAAATATGAGATTCCAAAAGTTGAGGAGGATAATTTGCAATCGAAACCTACGTAAATTTAATGATTTTACTGCGGGTCGTTAAATGGTCTGCTATTGAATTGGCCGAGTAGGTGACTGACTACGATCTCTTGATGTGGGATGAATGAATATTTGAATGTTGTTTTATTGAAATTTCACATATATAGGCCGATTAATAATTAAAAATTGTAAGTTGAATTGAAACAAAAGAATTTATATTACTTCGAATTTGTGTCAATTCGTTAAGTAGTTAACAATTAAAATTTTGACAGTAAAATGAATTGGTATTTATTTATTCACCACCGGTGATGAATATTAGGAATTTGGAAAAGGCTAAAATTAGTAGTGTATAAACAAAAGTGTTAATTGAAAACTACGAATAATGGTTGCCAATTTAAAATTAAGAAACTTTAGATTTAGGAAATTGAATTACTGGCTTAGAATTAATTTTGACTTTTCATAGTAATTGTTCGTTCCGTAATTACTTATGCTTTTTTTTAACATACAATAATTTTAGAATTACTTTGAAATTTCGAATTCAGGATTTGAAATTAGATATTTGGTACTTTTATCGTTTAATTAGGATTTAAAGAATTAAAATTTATAATTTTCGAATCGGAAAGAATTGGGAATTTGACATAGAACATTCAATAGGTGTTGAATGTAAATCTTATGACGCAGCTTTGATTGATCAAGTATATTAGTACTGATTTTTATTGCGGGTCATTAAATGACCTGCTATTGAATTGTGCGAGTATAGAATAAATGATTCGATGTTAGTTTAGAGAACTTTCGCACACCTACTTAGGCTGATAATGAATTAAAAATTGTGAGTTGAATTTAGAATTAGGGATCTGTGTCAATTCATCCATAAATATTTGGAATTTGGAAAAGGCTATTAATTGAAAATTTTAAATGAAATGGTTAACGTTTAAAAAAGGGAAAATTTTAGATTTAGAAAATTGAACTTTGGCATTTACAAATTGGAATTTAATTTTAACTTTCGCAATTGTTGCGTATTTCCAAATTTATTTAATTTATAATTTTTTTTTAGCATTTATTAGTTTCAGAATTTCGATTTTTGGACCATGCAATATAAATTTGAAGTTAGCAATTTCGAATTCAGGATTTAAAATTAAAAACCTGGTAAGAATTCATAAAGACGAGAAATTTTAAAATTTCAATATTATTAATTTAGTTATAATTTACTTTATTTAGTTATAAATTATAGGTATTGGAATTTGAATATAGAAATTAATAATCAGGAAATTAGAATTTTCTATACAGCTGAAATTTTGTACCTTAACCATTCTGGCAGATCTCGCGCATTGAAATGTTATTAATATTTTTACGATTTTATATTTTTAAAAAATACCATCTATGGCGTTATAAATTATATATTTTTAATCATGATTTCATATTGGTCGCCTATGGGATTTTGAACGATCATAATTTAGTATATTTGTGTACGTAATAAATAGAATTTTCCATCGTGTTTTTCTATGGTAGTTATCGGATTTGTTTTTGGTACCAGCAATCGAAATCACCAACAAAATTTTCACATTTCCTTATTTTCCTGAATTTTTATTTTCCAGCAATTTTTATTGATTTTTTCGCATATCCACAGCAAACAATGAACTAAAATTTTTCGATATTGAATTAATTAAAAAATTAGCGATATATCGATACAAAGAAATTAATTTAAAAAATTTTCGCTTATTAACTAATCCATCAATTGAAAAGCGTATCAAAGAAAATTTGTCATTGCTGCAACCTAGATTTCAATCGACCCACCAAAATCAACAGCAATTTAGGAACAAACCGGTAAAACGGAAACCACTTAGTGAACAATTTAATGTGGAAATTTTATTACAATAGTAGCTGAACAATTTACAAACACAAATGAGAAACGTTGAAAAGAATTTTTGTCCAGCCAAATATTGAATGTAGACTGTGTCCGAAACCTGTGATAAAAAATAGAGAATTAATTTTTTGACATTTACTTGAAAATATCGAACACATCCAAATTATTTGATTCGAGTCTATTACTATGATAATTTTTGACAAGTGTGATTTATACATACATAATAATATATTCTAAAATTATTAATTCATATAATAATAATAACGTGACATTAAAAGGATTCTCGAATCCATCATTTTAATATTAATTTTTTTAAATTTTCTGTGCAATTTATTAGTTGTCACAAAAAATTTGAGGTTATGATAACTAAAATTAACATATATGACGTGGGGAAAAAACTTATGTGGTGAGGAGATTTATTACACATTTCGGACAGCATAATAAAAAACCGTGAATGTAGAGGAGTAATTATCAAACAAATGTCAAAATATTAATTCACGATTTTTTATCACAGGTTTCGGACACAGTCGTAGATGAAAATAAGGAAATCTATCGAAAACTTCTTCAAGACAAAAGGTGAGTGTTTATTAGCTATATACATATACGAATTTTACAGGCATTCATCACGAGCGAATTAGAATCTCAATAAGACGCAACGAACTGTTTCCAATTTAAGCACACCGGAACTCGAATAAATCATTAATATAATTATACATATATACAAGTGTCTTTTAAAATCATGATATAGGTCGATGTTAGTAAATAAACGACATGGATGTGCTATATGTATACGCCATCATTATAGTGATTATCATAATTATCGCTCTAATATCCCACAAAAAAAAATTAAAAATAAAATAAAATCCCAAAATAGTTTGGAGCATATACATACAAAAGAATTTAATCTTAAATACCTCAAGTGTTTTGACTCCTTTTTAAATCCCAAATAATAACTTAATATTTCTTATAAATAAATCATATAACATATAATTTAGTTTGATGTATATATGTATGTTGCTGTTGATAGAGAAACCACTTATTTGGGAATTACATACTTTTGTATAGATATACGAGTATATATTCGTACAAGAGACTGAGCTCACTAAGTATAAACCAACAACAACAACAACAATAATTATTTATAATAACACAGTATATGTACACACCGGTACTAAAATAGGCTGTAAATTTTATTTATAAAAAACAACAATACAATCAATAAAACAAATATTAAGATGATAACAAGAAAAGATGAAATCTAACGAGGGATCGAACGAGAGTAAAGGTATATTATGAGGAGCACACACACACACACACACACACACACACACACTGGCTAAGGAACACAACTAACACAAAACTTATGATTTCATCACGAGAACGTAATATAACGTTATAATTTGGAGATTATTTATGATCAGTGATTTTTTTTTTTATGTTGTATATATACGTATATAAGATTGTTGTTGCCTGTATCATAATCATACTTGGGCGCCAATATAATTATTTTGTTGTTCTTCTTGTTGTTAAACTATATAAGTTTAATATACATTTTATAAGATTTACTCGTAAGATATATTATAACCCAACAAGGTATACGATGAATGTATGTATGTACATATGTACATATATAGGGTGTTTGAGATTTTATATATTTTAATGTTGATGACATGTTTGGTGGTCTCTAAAAAAAAAAAAACGAAGAAAATTATTTTCGGTTGAATTTCATGTAATCAATTACACCAATTATATAATTTTTTTTATGTCTATATAATATTTTAAGTACATACATAATATATCATGTGTGTGTGTGTGCTTAATATGAAGATGGTGAAATGCATATCGAACGTGAACAAATCTGATATGATTGATTGATTATGTTAATGAGATGAATTATGCGGTTAGACAACTTTCTAAATCTAATCGACTGGGCCCAAGATTCATTCGAAACATTTCGAAGCGCAATTAGTTAGCAGCAATCTATAAACAAGGTTGTGCGTATATTGTAATTCGCATACGCAATGGGATTCTTATTTTTTGACAAACAAGATAATTAACTCTCGATATATATGTACGAATTTTGAGTTGATTGATTGGTAAATCAATTTTTGTCTTTCACATTATAACCTTTTCGATTATATAAATATAAATGTGTATATACTCGTATATACCATCGGAGAACAATTTAATTATAATTTAATAGATTTGTTTTAAAAATTTTAATTGGTTTCTAAAATGAATTTAATGAGCTTGAGTGATCTTGGTGGTGGTTCTAAAAGAGCATGACTTTGAAAAAAAATTTTATATATTTTTTTTTTTTGAAATGATTGATAGATTAGTTTATTTTTAAATCGCGCTTTTATTGTTTTTCCGGGTTAAAAAGCTCTCGGCATTGATTCCAAATGCTTCGTTCGAATCAAAGTATACAATCGTCCGTGTATTTTTCCACATGAATATTTTTATTTTTTTATAACTGGCCTTATTCTAAACTAACAATTCTTACATCCAGTTAAAAATGGTTGTAGTCGCTAGGTTAACGTGGTATGGTAAATCACGATCATATTCGCAAATTTATCTTTCCATGTCAAATAGCGTATGGACCATTTCGATGTTCTGGATGTGTTCCTCGTAAAACGCACTCCACACATTAACAGCGTATTCAAGCTGGGATCGCACGTATGCACAATACAAGATCTTAATTGTCCTCAAATCCAAAATGTCGCCTGTCCATCGTTTAATAAAACCAATGTGCTTTATAAAGCACATGTTGTCAACGAAAGTAACCCCTAGGTCTTTAGTTTCAAATACGTTCTGAAGAAGTACATCATATATCTTATATTGTTGTGTAACATGGTTAACTTTACGATGGAATGATAGAGATTTACACTTCAATGTTGAGACTAAATGAATGTTGAGACTAAATGAATTAGACTCACATCAAATAACTATATAGTTTGTCAATATCCTCCTGCAGTTTGTTGATATATATATATATATATCATCAAGTGTTTCGATGGTTCTGTAGATTTTCAGGTCATCAGCGAACATTAGCATTTTGCCGTGCTGTATATACACCGAAGGTAACTTGAATTGTTTCTGATCTTTTACCTATTATAACTCAACATACTGTAAGCGATTACTTAAGTATTATGATTTAAACCAAGCTACGATTGGCTGGAAAACCCAAACTTATAAATGTGTTCCACAGTTTTACAGTGACTGATGGAATCAAAAGCTTTTGAAAAGTCGGTGTATAGATCACGTCAACTTGTTTGTGGTTTCCTATTTCTTTAATCGCATATAGCTGGTAAATTTGATAAGGTTGGTCGATGTTGATCTTTTGGGCAAAAATCCATGTGGTATCTGGGACACCTACCGTGGTACTAAATCTCTGAATGGCCTGCATGCCATATTCCAGTTCAAATAATTTTGGTATTGAAGAGATAGGTGTAATACCTCTGTAGCATGAGATATCAATTCTATTTCCACCTTTGAAAATCGGCGTTGCAATGATTGATTAAATAGCATACTTAGTGGAATTGCCAATATTGCGAAATTTTGCAAAAATGAACCAAGAATGAACCTCGCTGAATGTCCTCGGGCTCGATGTGTGGGGTAAATATTGATGCACTATAATCAGAAATTGTTGGATCTCTGTTGGAAGAACTTAGCAAACATATTGGATATGATCAGCGAGTCGCAGGATTTCTGTTCATTAAATGTCAACCAGGTTGGTTAACCGTCAATTTCGCGTTTGGTTCTATAAAAACCCCAAAAGTGTTGGAGATCTCTTTTTATTTTCTTCTTTAAGTCGCTAATATAGCTCTTGTATTTTAATTCAAAATAGGACTCAAAATCTTGGCTACACTTAGTGAATTTCAATTTAAAGATTTCTATCGTTGTTCAGCACTGCTCTTGAAATCGTGGACTGGAGTTCAAGACTCGTCAGCGCCAATACTTTTTTAATTTAATTTTTTCGGCAAGTATAAGAGCCATCTCTTGTATATAACCGTAAAGAAAATGTAAGAGCCATCTCTGGTGTATGACCGTAATAAATTGTCCATTCCTGTTGCTAAAATTTTCAATTATCTCTATTGAATTGGCAAACATAATAGATTTGTATATCAACAAATTTATATACGCCGGTGGTCAAGTAAGCAGAGTCGATGCATTTAGAATTGTGAACTTGAGTTCAAGCCTCGGTTTGTGGCATTAAATAATTTTTAATATAATTTATTTAATTTCTTCCTTCAATTAGCAAATATAAAGGATTAGTAAGTATAGCGGCAAATCTATATATGGAAATGGTGAGATGGTAAAGTAAGCGGTGTCATAGGATTTGGAATTGTGGATGTTGTGCAGTGTTCGAACCTCGATAAAAGGGTAAAACCAACTTTGAAATGTATCCGGAAATCCATACATTTCTCATTAAATTTAAAAAAAATCGCTTTTTTATTTAAAAATGACCAATTTGCAATTAAATTAAAAATATATGTATATCAAAAACTGAGGCTTGAACTCGTCTCGATTCAGAACCAGTCACACAGCTACTTTTACCACCGAGCCACCGCAATACGCATATAAATAGTAAAATTGCTATCGTTTATAGCTGCCATTTGAATAAAAATATTGAAAATTTTAGCAACGGCACTGGACTCTGCTGTCAATGATGCTTGATGCGATTTTCTAAGCGGGCCACAATATTGACCACTGACCATACAAGTTTTTAGTTTAAATCAGTACATGAATAACGTCCAAATAAAAATTTCCTTATATAAACTGAGAGTATAACAAATAGGTATAGCTAAGTTTAAGTCTCGATTAAAACTAAAAACAAATTTAATTTAATTTCTTACAAATTAATTCAATTCAGATTCAACTCAGCTCATATTATAATTTTCAAATTGTTCCAATTAATTGCCCAAATAAAAGAGGCATGTAGCAGCAATGAAAATGTACGGCGATGGTCAAATAAGCAGAATCCAGAAATACTTTTGGTTATAAAAAAATCGATCAGGTCATGTATTTTTCCTGGGTTATAGTTGGCCAATATGTTGGTTTTCAAGTTGAAATGAATTCACATCCATTTTCTTTAATGGCAATCTGTAATTCTTTTCTTTAGTTGTAGTTAACCTAGAACCCAGTGAGTATTCTTCGCATTGAAGCCACCACCTATTATGAACCTTTTTCACAGACGCTTGAAGAACTCTGAGTATTATTTGTTTTTAATAGAATGTCTTGGTGGACAGTTGAAAAGAGATTTAAATGCATTGACGGACATTCTATAAAACTGTCACCAAAAACGCATTGCTCCTAAAGAAATTTGGTCACCCTTTAGTTTAGAAGTAATTGACAAAACCACTCTAGGAATTGTTTACATTATGGGTTGTCGACATTCAATGTAGAAAATAATAGATTACGCGTAAACGCCCATCCCTACTCCACCCAAATTGCCTCCTTCTAGGTATTTTAAACCTTTCGGAATGTTTATACTTATACTTGAACTACGGTCTGTGTGCCTTAGATCACTTGACCTAGCTCGACTTATTTTTTGTTTTTGAGCCTGCGGGTTCTCGGAAATTAAATCCGATTCACTGGAAAGCATATAACTACACTATTTTCTATACTGTTTTTAAATTGACTATTGTTTAAAAAAAACTATTTTTTGAAATTCCATGGATCGTGAAAATGATTAGAATGACCCTTTTTAATTATATGAACGCCATCTAAAGTAATTCTTATCACTCTTGTTTTGCATAACAAGAATTTTCTTTCTCTATTCCACATTGAAACGAATTATCATTTCTTTCCAAATGGCAAGCATACCCATTATGAATTAGTTTAGGTTATTTGGCTGTACAATGGATGAGATGTGCATATCATAACAAAGAAGTATCTTCTAAGATCTAACATTTTGTTCCCCAGTTTTAAACTGATAAATTTAGAAACGCTTTCAAACCAAACTAATATTTTAAAAAAACGGTTGCAGGAAGTAAATATTGAACATTGCATATACCATGCTGTTGAAGTAATTAAGTTGTGTGGGTACAGCGATGCAAACTATGCTGGTGATGTTAAGACCAGATGATCGGATTTTTGTTATACCTTCTTTATAGGCTTAGGTATTGTCAACCGGTGCGTTGAACAGCTAAAATTCGTGTATATATCTAAAGGGTTTTCCAATAGGAGGTGAATCATTTTGAATAGCCTGCTATTTGGGCAGCTGCCAATTTTGAAGCTGTCACCTTTTGACAAAATTCACTACAAAAATGGTGAAAATGGTTTGCAGTCACAGCTCGCAAAACTAAAGCTGTTGGGACAAGTAAGTGATGTTAAGAATCGAAACCGTGTGCGTCGCATCAAGAACAACTGAGAATATTGCTGCTGTAGCCCGTAGTGTTGAAGAAAACCCAGGTTTGTCGATTCCTCGTCGATCTTTGAAATTAGGCATTCCACAAACGACATTACACCGTATTTTGCATAAAGACTTAGGTCTTAAGGATTTTAAAGTTCAGAAAACACAAGAACTCAAGCCGGTCGATCACGATAAACATCGTATCTTCGCTGATTGGGTCCTTCAAATGCATCAAAATGATCCGGATTTTCATCGAAAAATCATCTTCAGTGATGAGGCCCATTTTCACCTCGGAGGCTTAATTTTTCGAAAATGACGTTGGTGCAACTGTTACGGTGCGAAGAGATTGCGCTAGCGGGCTATGGTTAATGATTTTTTATGGCCGGAATTGGAAGATATTGATGTGGACGACGTTTATTTTCAGCAAGACGGCGCTACGTGCCACACAAGCCACGAAACAATCGCAATTTTGCAAGAAAAGTTTCCTGTCCGTGTTTTTTCTCGAATAGGTGATCACAATTGGCCACCGAGATCTTGTTATTTAACACCATTAGACTTTTTTCTTTGGGGCCACGTGAAAGATAAGGTCTATGCCAATGCTTCACAATCGATTCAAGATCTTAAAGATGAAATTCGTGAAGTTATCGTGTTGGCCATGCAAAATTTCATGAAAAGGATATGGTGCTGCAACCGTAGCCGTGGCGGCATTTGGCTGATATCGTTTTCAAATTTTAATGGCATACGTTCCTCTTACAATGAAATAAACATTCATTGATTTCTCTTAAAAAAATACTCGTTTTTTTGTTAATATCAAAATGAAACCTCTTATTGGAAAACCCTTTACAACTGAAAGCGAGTATGTACATTTCAACGAGAACAGCAGTAAATGAAATGATCTTGCCAAAGGGATTGATAGATTAGGAATTTCCTGACCGGCCATAACTTTGGCCAGCATAATTATATGTAACTATTTAAATTTTACTTATCAAAAACGTCTGGGATTTTTTCATACTAAAATTGGTTTCTTTGTATATAAGTCTGGGAAGAGCCGACTGTTTGAAATCCTGGGATGAACCCACTGTATAAATTAAATATTTTTTCAAAATTTTGAAATATTTTGTTAACATTATGTTCGAATTAACATTTCAGGCGAAGCACACTTGGTATAAATTTAGAAAGAATGAAATTCTAGAATTATATTGAATCTGCCACTTCTCTGAAATTGTATGAAGAATTAACAAAGCTTACAAAATTTTTACAATTTTGTACAATATCCCTTCAACGGTATACTACATTAAATTAAATGCGCGGCACATGTTTTGATAACTAAATCAATTAACCAAGATTTATGTGCAACGGTTTTATTTGTTTAACCCAAATTTCAATAAGAAAAAAAAATTAATTCCCCCAAAAGCAAAAGGTGTTCCCTAACAAAACAAATTAGCCAACAAAACATTTTGTTTCGTTTAATTTATGAATTTCATAAATTTTTGGTTAAAAAAAGTAACATTTTGTTTAAAAAAAAAAGGAAAAAAGTTAAAAAAGTTTACGAGGTACTTGATTGTTTTGGTCCCGACCTCCCAGAAATGAATAAAAAATAATGTTTGCTTCACATCAAAACGGTTATATATGTATTTTATTCGGATTAATTAATTATAAAAACATGTTTTCATATATATATATATATATATATATATATATATATATATATATATATATATATAGTTTATGGTGGGCTATCATGCGCAATGGTGTCATCTGAATCACTTTGCGATGAATCAATTGGATATTTCTGGAAATAAACAAAAAAATGGTTATTTAGTGTACTAATCGCACCAAGCCTGTAAAACTATCAAAAATTCATTCATATATGTATGTACGTATATTAATAGAAGACACACGGAGCAAGCAAACCGCCCCAAAAATATGTTTTAATTAGTCTAGTCCTTAACCAAATTTACAACGAACATAAAATGTATAAACCCCTTAAAACACGAATAACTACAAAATGTTTTTTTTTTTTTTTGTTATTTATGTTGTTAACATTTATTAATTTATAGGATTGAAATATGCGTTAACCATCCAGAAAAATTTAGACAAATCAAAAAAATATAAAATTAAAAAGGCTACAAAAAACAAATAATCGAAGTCATCATCATCAACGGGAGATCTCTTCTTATAATATACCAAGACCAACAACAACAACAAAACCCCAAATATTTTTATTTTTTATGTCGTTTACATTTTCCTTTCTCGAACATTTCGATGTATGTATGTATCTGCGGTTGAAATTTTGTTCATTTTACATTTATGAAAAATTTGAAAAATTTCATATGATTGGCGCCATGTATCATCATCGCCATCCATCCACCACATCGACGACGGTCGTCATCAGCAGCGCACATTTTATTATGTACCAAAACATATAACATTTAAGATCAAATCATCGATCTCTTTTGTTTTAAAAAAAAGAGATTTGTTATTGTTGTTGTACAAATATATTTCAAAAAAGATTATTAGGTCGATCTTGGACGATTGACGATTGTTTTATTTAATCTAAATACGCATGTATATGTATTTTTATGTACATAAATGTAGAATAATTTATTAGACATAAAATACATACATCATGTTGAGTTTTGTTGGAATTCTTCTTATATATACTTACGTATATGAAGCAGTGGTCTTGATTTTGTTATTATTGTGATGACTTAAGTTTCTGTGTGTCTGCGCGCATTGCGCGCGATGTGTATACACGCAGTGAGGATCAAAGAATTTAATTTAATTAAAACTTATATAAATGTCGTGCTGGACAAGCAAAATGTTTATATATGTATGAGTCATCGGCGGCGGCGGTAAAGATGCCGCAATATCTTTTAGTAATCTATCAATATGTCTTATATAATGTTGTATATACATGTACTCGTATATATCGAACTAGTTATAATTCAGGCGATAAATATAAATTTGCCACGGATTAAAATCATATTTAGAAAGGTATAACTATAAAACCTATAACTATCATCAAAGTCCTTATTTTAAAGACGCCTTATATTCAAGTTACACTCAATCTAGGTCCCTACCTAGGGCTCGTATTATCGGATATCGAATACCCAGATAAATAATAATAATAACAGTGTTAAAGGCCATTACTGGCCCCTTACTGAATCAACAATCTGGCTCCAACGGTTTCGATCCTGAGCTTGGTCTTCATACTGTCTTAGACAATCTGAAGAGGCCAAGTCGTTCTCTACATCGTGGAGCCATCGTCGCCTGCAACGACCTCTGCGCCTACCATATGGTGGCTCTCCTTTCAGAGATCGCTGCACAATTCGTTCCGGATCAGCACGCAGAACGTGACCGAGCCAGCGTACTCGCTGAGAATACCCAGATACCCGAATATTTTTCTATTTTTTTGATTTCTTCTGAAATACCCCTTCTGGTAGTTACACAGGGTATTTCTGTAACGAGTTTTTAAATTATTCATACAAAAGTTTAAATATGTGGTGTTTGAAGTAAAATGGCTAACGAAGAAGTTTCTAGCTTCATGGGCATTCATAGAAAATTTTAATGTTGAGATCATTTAAATTTATCGTTACAAAATAATGGTGATAACCGAAAAGTAATATTGGACCATTAAAGATGCTCCTTATACAAAAAACTACATCAACAGCAATTAAAATCCGCTAGGCGTTTCTCGCTCAGATACAGATGGGCAGTTATTTGTTCATTAGTTTTTTCAGATTGATTAGATCGAACTTCTCGATTTCAATCATATAAATAATTCGCATTCTTAATCAAAAAATGTTTTAAAAAAATTTTAGTTTTACTTAAAAAATATTTAATCGGCTTAAGAACTACCCGATGTATGTGATACCCGGGTAACGTATGTGATATTTGTCCTAATTCCGTCCTAAAAAACAACAAAAACAATTTCGATCTATATGTGCTAGTGTGCAAAGCAGAATATCTCGATTTAACAAATTTTATCACTAAGAGTGTGTGTCAATCGGTTAAAAAGTAGTCAAAAATTAAAATTTTGACAGCAAAATTAAAAAATAATTATTTATTCACCACAAAAAAAAATAAAAAATTTAACATGCTAAAGACCGCATATAATTTTTGACAACTATTGTTAAAAAAAACCTAACCCAAAAGAAGTGTTTCACTGTTTCAGTATCATCATATGTACATTGAAATTGGAAATTTTTGTAATCTACAGTATTCTAATGGCTTTATTGAAAATAGGAATCGTATATTTATTATACATAATATATACATGTTACTTTGTAATAATAGAATATAGTAACTTGTAATTCTCTTATTTTTATTTTGTATTGGCATATTATATAATAATAACGTTACATTAATATGTATTGAAAAATATGTTGTACCAATACGAATCATTGTTTTAATTTAATTTTTTACATCAGTCAAAATTTTAACTAATTGACACAGTAAAATTAATTTTGAGTAGTTGAAAAATTTTACCACGGCAATTTGATTTCACCAAATTTTTAACAAGAATATTTTTAACCGATTGACACACACTCTTAGAATAGAAAATTTGATGCGACGAATAAATTATTTTCTGAATTTTCTTGGGAAAACCCTAGGAAGCTAAAAATAACGCAGTATACACAAAGATGAATTTAGGTCTGAGCTATCCGAAAAATATTTCAATTTATTGAAAAATAGAGGATTAGGGGGTTTAGAACAACCATGTTTGGTAAGACCTCATGTATGTCGATGATATGGTTTTTCCGAATTTTCTTGGGATAATCAAAAATACTCTAATCTAAGTCAGTTTAGACCAAATGACATCTTGGAATATATGTCATTACGGTGTTAGCTTCATAGGATTTTCCCAATTAAATTCGGAAAAATCATATACATACGTGAGATCATACCACACTTAGTTGTTCTAAATCCCATAATCCCCTATTTTTTCCAAAATAGAAATATTATAATACGTCAATTTCGTCAAGAAAATTTGAAAATTTATTTATTCGGCATACATGAGTTATAAAAAAAGTGACTTTTAATCGGTTAAATTATAAGATTTATCGGTTTATCCGAATAAAATATGATATTCACACTTATACATTTAAACATTTTTTGAATTTAGGACAAACTTCTCCCGTTTATAAGAATTGTGAATTTTGTACTAAAAAAAATCCTTATTCTTTGGACAGATTTAGGACAAAATTCACGCCAATACCCGGGTACTAATATTTTCAGATATTTACGAGCCCTATTCTACTTTAAAGTTAGTTTTTAAATTTTGTTTAGAATTCAACCGTGAATTCGATTTTTATTTAATTTTGCATATACTTATCTACATATATATGTATAGTCATCTTCGATAAGAATTTGAATAAATTTTTAAAGACGATTGTAGCGCATAACTTATATTTTGTGTCAAAGGTATAGCGTAATTTATTTTTCTAAATTACTCAATACGACACTAGGTTTGAAGAAGGTTTGAACAAATTAGAGTCGTATCTCTAAGGTCCGACCTTTACAAAGCTACGAACTACTTTGACTATTCCAATGTATTTGCCGGGCTCCTATACTACTGCACATACAAAATTCATAATTAATGCAACACTTGGGACCGTATACCATCTGCCAGTATTTTTGTTCAGTGGCGATTAAAAAATGTTATGTACTAGCGTAGTAGTGGCCAACATGCGGTCTCAAACGCTATGAAAAAATAGTCGTCCCTACATAAGCTTATATGGAAATACGATTTTTTCTTCGATTTACTTAGAAAACTTTGCAAAGGCGAACATTTATATATGTAGCGGATGTTCTATTAACCAAAAGAATATCAGTAATGGCTGGTCATACGGATTGGACATGCGATCCCTGCTAAGGATTGGACATGCGATCTGTTCTTCCATTAATTTACATTAAAAATTTCGGAAGACTGACTTATGTAGGGGTAATTCCTACTATCAAAAAGTTATCAGCGCTGGCTAGGATGTCACTCTAATTCGCTAAGAGAAAATATTTATCCCTTCCATGGTTTGGGTAGCAGATTTTTTGTCCACTGGTAAGACAACATTGCTCTAGAGTTTCACCTAGAATGTGTGTGTAATTTCTATCCATTCCGCTAGTCTGGGTCTCAGTCACTTGGATTGCAGAGTGAATAAACTGGCTAGGCACTGTACTACCCTACATCTGCAATCGGAATGAGGACGTTTTGGGAGCCCTATTATAACACTTAAAGTTCCCCTAAACAAATCTGACCAAAACTGGACTTGGAGCGTGCGAGAATGCTTGGTCTGGAATTAAATAACCCTTGTAGACGAAACTGTATATACGAGGAGGAAGGGGCTTTACTTCCAGTTTTATGTTCATGTTCGGCATTAGCACACAAAAGGCATAAACCTTTGGGTAAGTACAGTAAGATCCTGTTAAATCATAATGAACCGACACTGGTCTAGGTATGTGGAAGCAGTTACTCTAACCTAACCTAACCTTTCAAACTACCACTCATGTAAAAATTATTAATTGGCATAACAACTACGATGTACCAATGGAAAAAGATGGCTTAATTGGTATTCCTTGGCATTACACTCAATGTGAGATTGTGAGGAGATAAACTTTCAAACGAATTCTCTGGTCTAATGAAAGTATAGTTTCACACAAATTTGAATTCTTCACCGGTACATTTCTCACTATTGGTTTGGATCAAATGATCGGGACCGTCCAATTGAGCTATACTTCCATGAGGAAACCGAAACCACTGATAGATATCTTCCTATGAAATAATTTATTGGTTAGGTTATAGACAAAATAAGTTTGGAATTTATAATAAAAGTAGCACCTCTCTCTCCTCTATAATAGAACATTTAAGAAAAAAAAATCTCATCTCATTTTAATGTTGGCAGATACTTCCAAAAAATATTACATTTTTGACCATTTACTTTCATCCAGGAAAAGAAATTCTGAGTCGATTTTTTATAAATTCAATTATGTCGGATTTATCAATTTTTTAGAAAATTACAGAAAATTCTTCGATTTAAATTTAGACATTCACTAAAACATTCCTAATTTTCGAATATATACACAAATCGAGATAATTTGTTGTTAAAATTTATTACTATTTGAACAAAATGTAAAATATTTATTGTATTTTAAAAACATAATAATTTGAATTTTTAAAATCTTATATCGTTTAGGTTCATCTACTAATTTGGATACATCGTCAATCTATATTTTGTCTATATATTTATATATTTTTTATGAATCATATTGTCTATCACGGCCATGGTTCGCTTCTGATATGATTCCCATAATTTTAATCTAAAAACGTTGAAGTATGTCCAAAACCAAGTTTAATCTTCAACGCAGATAAAGATGGATTCATTAAGTAACTTGTTTTAAGAAAACGAAAATATTTACATTTGACAAATGTAGTTACAAATGTTATACTACAATCATATACATATAGGCGCTTTTTTATTTTACAGCAAGTCGATTGGGGAATTTATTTATTTTTTATGAAATAGAAGAGTTTCAAAAGACATTTATTATTGTTTATTTAAAACAATATTTTTTTTGTAGCAAGCAGTTTCAAAATCTGAAAATTTGGAAATGTACCATAAAATAGGTATATCTAAAATTTGGATTGTTTTTATTCATAACTCAAAATCGCCAAAAATTCAGTTAACTTATAGTTTCTCAAAAAACAACCACAGGTATATTTACTAGACCAATTTTTTAATCTTTCCATTGATATTATACAAGATGGTCGACTTGACCACTTAGGAAAGATTTACCTAATATCTCGAAAAGCATACATTTTATACGAAAAACTCATTTATAAAAAAAAAACAAAGCGGCCAATGCCACTGTTGGTTTCATCATAGATGGCATTACAGTCAATGCAAACGTGGTAAACGTTATTTTCTGACTTGAAAAAGCAAAGAAGCTTTCATCTACATAAAAAAAATCGTAACATGGACTTATCAGAAAATATAAGGGTTTGAAGTTGCTGCGCAGTATGATCAAATATTTCAAACCATACATTACATGTCAGTCTACTCTGTGTATAACTATCAAGTGATTCGGTTATTTTATAATTAGTGTTTGTGTGCCAATCGAAGTAAAAAGCGTATAACAAGTTAAAAAGTTAATAAAAAAAATGTATTCACCACAAAAATTTTAACTGGTTTGGACCACGCCAACTTGTAAATATTTTTTACGCTATAAAATGCAACTTTTTTTTTGGTACTATGACAGAACCTCAATTAAATTTTTGTATAATTTGCACAAATGAACAAACATGTATAGTCAAATATTTTATAAAACCTTTGCTTATTTTATTGTTTATATAAGATTTCAACTTTATTTTAATTCAAGAATCTTATATTAAAATGAAATTACAAAATAACGAAATTGCGCCGACATAAAAGTTGGTAAACGTAACAAATTTTAAACTGGTTCCAATTGGAACAGCAAAACAGTGAGGAAATTTTTTTTATTTTCACCACAGTTAAAATATTTAGCTTTTTAACTTTTTATGCGCTTTTTATTTCGATTGATACACACACTTTTCGAAATAGTTCTCTACCGCAAAGCAAATGGGCCTGTGTTTCGACGTTGAGACAGGAGGTGTCAAATATTATCAGAAAAATAATGTTTCAGGTAAATTGTAATTGCAATATAAATTGCACTGAGTTTTGGAATTTCAACAAACCAATGTAAATTGTACCCAAATATTATATGTCATTGCACCAGAAATTTCATGAGAAACACTTCCAAAATCGTGTGAACTATCATTATATGCGCAAAAATAAGTCATAATCAATTACAATCATAAATACTTTTTTCGGTTGGATCAGTTTCATTCCGGCGATTATAGACTAAATAGGCAGTCATCTATGAACAGATCTATCGTGTGACGTCTCTTATATTGAATTTAATATTTGTTTTACTCATAAAGTGTCATGAAAACGCTTGATTTGATTTTTTTCTGTTTCCCAGATAACATGGAAATGACCGTGATTTAATTTTTACAATTACTATAAAATTTACGCTGTAATTATTAAAACTTGGTAGCTGAAATTTCAACAAATGATAGACATAATGCGGCCACTGTAAATTTCAAAAAACTTTTTGATAATAAAAATTTAGCAAGCGATATTTAAAGAGCACTAAAATCAATCAAAATGGAGGTGGCCATTTGGAGCACCTGCTGTAAAAAAATTATACAAAAGATGAATAAAAATCTTTAAAAAATTAAATTAAATGCATTTTTTGAACAAATATAGTACTCTGTGTAAGTACAAAAAATTCAAATACATGTATATCATACATACATATATCAACTTTAAATCGATCAAAAATCCAATCGAATCGTGTTGTTTAACAAAAACAAATTGTGGATACCCACACACAACCGTGTAAATTAAAAACATAAATCGATACAACTAGAAAATAGTGTTGAGCACTGGGTTAAAAACTCTTACATAAAACAATTAGACACTACATACATACATACTTACATTATTAAACAAAAATAGTGATGCAATAATGGATTCACAAAATTAATCACAAATAAAATATAAAGTCATTAAACAATATTATTACAAAACACAGAAATTATTATTATTATTTTTTTTTTTTTTTATTTAGTTATTGTATTTTTGTTTTTTATTTTATTTTTTAAATTGAATTTAATAAAATTTATTTTTTTTGTTTGTGTATATCTGTACAATTTCTTATGCAATTACTACATAAATAATACATGCTTCTTCGATTTCGCAGTTACATAATATAACACTTATAAATGTAATGTAATGTATTTTCTTTTAATTAATAATAATAATAATAAATCATATTAAATTAGAAACATTTATCAATCTTTCTTTTTGTTTCTTTTTCTAAATTATGAGTTTCCAAATATATGTATAAATTTATTTAATTTAAAATTAAATTTATAATAATTTTCTTTTCATTTGTTTTTTAAACAAAATGTAAAATTTACAATAAATATAATTAAATTTTTGTTTTATATAATTTTCTTAATGTGGAATGATTTCTTTTACAATCTTTTACAATGTTTTTATTAAGTTAGATTTTTTTAATTGTATTTTTTTTTATAATACAAACTAAAAACTAAAACTAAATACATATAACAATAATTTTAATCTGTTATATTTTTTTAATTAAAAAAAATGTATATATAAATTACTATTAGAATAATAATAAGTAAAACAAAAATTATGTATATATGTATGTTTAATGTTTATTATGTTTTATGCTTTTTATTGCAAAATAATTTTACTTCTGAATTATGTTCTTGTGTGAATCATAAAATCATAAATTTTTTTATGTTTTTGTTTTACGTTTTGTTTATGTATTTTATGTATCTATTTTAGTAGTAAGTTATTTATGGATGGAAATAACTTGACACAAAAATTAATTTAAAAAAAACAATATTTTTATTTCTAATTCATAATTAATGAAGACTGTGTGCTATTTCCGTTTAAATGGGTGACAATTTTAGATTAACAATTAATTATATTAATGGCTATATTGTAAATTGTAATAGGTATGTAGATCGTTTGTGAAAAAAATATTAAAAATTAAATTCCAAAATGTATCATCGAAAATATTGTCAAATTTCGTATTCAATTTGATATCGTATTTGTCGGAATTTATCGCCACATTAAATTTTAGTTCTTAAATTAATATCCAATATAAATGTTTTTTGATAATTCCGATTCGTTTATTTTAACTATGTTCGGTATTTAATACAAAAAAAAGTAAGCAATATACAAATTTATAATATTTCAATGATTTTACAAGGATAGAACAAATCAATAATAATAACAGTGTTAAAGGCCATTACTGGCCCCTTACTGAATCAACAATCTGGCTCCAACGGTTTCGATCCTGAGCTTGGTCTTCATACTGTCTTAGACAATCTGAAGAGGCCAAGTCGTTCTCTACATCGTGGAGCCATCGTCGCCTGCAACGACCTCTGCGCCTACCATATGGTGGCTCTCCTTTCAGAGATCGCTGCACAATTCGTTCCGGATCAGCACGCAGAACGTGACCGAGCCAGCGTACTCGCTGAGATCTAACTTCATGTACAATATCGGGGATCTTCATCAGATCTCTGATCTCGAAATTGTACAGAGCTCGGTATGTACCATCTATTTCGCGTTTAGGGCCGTAAATCACACGCATGATTCTTCTCTCAAATGTAAGGAGCCATCTCTCGTACTCATCCGTCAGCGCCCAACTTTCACATCCAAACATAACAACGGGCCTGATCAACGCTTTGTAAAGCTTCAGCTTCACGGCACTTGATAAGTGTTTAGATTTTAGCAGTGGCCTTAGAGGATACAAAGAACGACTGCCAGCTGCCAGCCGCACTTTAATATCCTCACCCACACTGTTATCGTGAGTGATAAGAGAGCCCAAATATTTGAACCTCCTCACTCCCTCAAACGTGTGGTGGCCACTACTAAAATCTGGTGTGCCATTGTCTCTAAAACCAGAGATCAGGTATTTCGTTTTGGACTCATTGATCTGGAGTCCAACAGAAGCTGAAAACTCTACAAGCGGATCAAGTATTTCTTTCACTCCGTTGTTATTCAGTCCAATCACGCATATGTCATCTGCATATGCAAGCATTTGATTGGACTGGCGATATAAGATGTTACGCTGAGGTGTTTCAGTTTTACGAAAGATGTACTCCAACATGAGATTAAAGAGTATCGGGGACAGAGCATCTCCCTGCCGAACACCCGAGTTAACTGCAAAAATTGTCGATAGCCTGTTCTCAACTTTAACACAGCATTGAGACTGCGTCACTGTCATCCTACACAGTCGTACCAATTTTGTTGGCATTCCTAGGTATTCCAGGGCAGACCACAAACTCTCTCGATTGATCGAGTCGTAGGCCTGCCGGAAATCCAGGAAAACCTGATGTACGGAGATGGATGTCTCATAATATTTAGATAGAATCATCCGCAGCGAAAAGACCTGATCAGTGACTGATCGATTCGGACGAAATCCTCCCTGATAGTCACCAACCAAGCCTTCCGCCAGAGGAGTGATTCTATCCAATAAAATGTATGACAGTAACTTGTATGCTGTGCAAAGGAGAGCTATACCGCGATAATTCTCACACTTCAAGCGGTCTCCCTTCTTGAAGATGGGGCATATCGCGGCCACTTTCCATTCATCAGGCATAACTTCGGTTCGCCATACTAATCGAATAAGGTCGAAAAGACAGTTCCACAAAGTATCCCCTCCGAATATCAAGAGCTCCGAATTAATGCAGTCCACCCCAGGTGAGCGGTTTCGTTTCATTCTCTGCATGGCCTTAGTGAATTCCTCATGGGATGGCTCCTCAGTGCAAATCTCCGCAGACTGTTCTAGAGGTGGCTCAACAACAGTCTGTGATGCATGATGAACATCAAGCAGCTCAGTAAAGTGTCCACTCCATGCGTCAAGTACTGCGTCGATGTTGACACAGAGGTTTCCATCCCGGTCCCGAATGGCGGTTGACGAAGGCCTGAAAGTATGGTGCAATCCAGTAATTCCTTTAAAGAAATTACGTGAACTACGCTCATTGCTGAGTTGTTGTACTTTCAGAACCTCGGCCTTCCACCATTCTCGCTTCTTCCGTCTACAAATCCGCTTAGCTGCCCTTCTTGCAAGAGCTGCCTTGTTTTTCCTTGCGATTGTGAGACGTTGTTGCACTTCATTATGGGCTATATTTTGTTGCTCAACTGCAAGACGACACTCGTCATCAAACCAATCATTCTTGGGTCTGACTTTCAGAACAAATCAATACATATTAAAATAAAATTAAAATATTTAAAATTACATAAATTTTACAATTTACAATACAATTATCGCTCCACAACAAATAAAATCTATATTTAAATATATAAATGAACACAAGTTCCAATTGTCACAAAATCAAAATTAAAAAAAAAATTAAGTCTTTCCCATATCATATTTAATAATATAATCAATAATATTATTTTATTCACATATCTCTATATAATTAATTACTTTATTAGTAATATATATGTATATTTATTAATTATTAATAATAATTATTTTCATTTCTAGTATTTTTAATACTTTTATGACAATTCATAAAAAATATATATATTTTGTGTATTAGTATTAATATTTTCATTTCTTTTTATTTTATTATTTTTTTTATTTCATATTTTATTTTATCACAGATGAGTTAGTAATTAATTAAAAAATCATATAAAATCAAAATTAAAACCTATGTTATAGAATTTAAAAACAAAAATGTTAAAAACTTAAAATAAAATAAATGCATGAGATTTGATTAATAATTCAAATGTATGGATAATTTTTTGAGAAATGGGGTAAATATTACCGATGCAATGATGTGTAGTAATAATAACAATATGTATATGTATATAGTAATTAATTCCGGGGGTTTTTTTACGTTTTAGGTACACATTTGTTTATATACAAAATTGAACTGAAATTTCATAAATTTGTTGAATAAATTTGTGACAAGGATTCACACATAAAAGTATGTTGAGCAAAATAATAATACATAATAAATTCTCGTTTATTAATGGAAGTCAGTAGTTTTACTATAGATTATATAATAGTAGTATGTACCTATAATTAAAAATAAGTCTAATGAGTCGTAAAAAACTTGAGCATCTAATTTATGTTGTACGACAAACTATCAGCAATAATAACGTAAAATGAGCATAGTAAAATATTAATTAAGGCACTTAACGTATAATGTTAAGTTGCATAATTTCTAATGTATTTAAATGACGTTTATGAAACGAGTAAAATATGAATATCATGTTAATGTGATGGACTACATTATTTTTGATCAACAAATTAATCCAAAAGATTGTATTTGTTATAATATATGAAAATACCGCTATTTTTAAAATCTAGCACTACATAAAAAAAGGCCTGATCACAACTAAATAAAGTTTAACCGCCATCATAATTATGATATCCTTGAACTAACGATATAAAAGAATTGGTATCCTTACATGGCACTTGAGTCTGATCGTGAAATAATTCATCTAATTGTCTTTCTCTTTTACTTATAATTGATCGGAATCGAAAATCGAGAGATTATAGATAATTTTCAACAGTTTAAAATTTTTAGTTTAATATATTGTTATTTCCTTGTTGATCAATAAATAAAAGTCCACCACAAATTGGTCAATTATGATTGTGTTAACATGTAAAATCGCAAAAACACACCCATCAATTTTATATAAATAATTTTTCAAACACCTTTTAATTTTGTACAGACCACAGATTTCTACAAGTAATTTAAAATATGTTTTGTTTTCTTTAAAAGCAAGCCTATTATTTGTTAATATGTAGTTTTAAATTAGGTGCACATAAAAATACAGCCAAAAACTATTATTTTTTTGTTTAATAAATATACAATAAAGTTTTTTAAACAAAATTTGTGCTTAATACACGCGGGGAAATTTTAATTAATATTTTTTGTTTTTAATTAATTTAATTTTAGTCCAAACAATAGTTTGGACACAATATATAATAAAATACAACAGTACATAATATATACACAGTACTCATAAATTTCCTTTGAGGTAATATAATATAAACATAATGTCTTATTATTTTTAAATAGAGTTAATACCTTTTTCTTATTCACATTAATTATATTCTTTACATATTTAATAGTATTGCTTTGAATTTTGAAATAAACCAAACCGAACACCAGAAGAAAATTAGGCTTTTTTTATATATAGGTAATAATGTCTTAAGTGTTAAGTAATTTAGTTTTAAATTCGCTAACAATTATTATCAATCAATATCAATTTATTTTATTATTAAAGAGCGGTTACAGCCTTGTTTGTTTTATACATTAATACACATAAAATTAGAATAAAATTTTCATGTGGGAATCGGTCATTATAATCATTATATACGATTTTAACGAGCATCATTTATTGTATGGAGATAAAATAGAATATTTTGATGCTTTCGATTTGAACTGAAAAAATTGAACTGAAACATTAATTTTATTTTTGACGTAGTTTAAGATGATAAAACGATCCCGATCGTTTTCGATTATTTATATATTGGAAAACCATCTGATTGTTCTACGAACAACAAAACCGGTCAATTAAGAAATCAACGAGATCATAGAAAGTAGTTTTATTTTTCCATAAATTTCAATCCACACCCACTATGAAAATATATTCCGCATAATAAAATACTGAAGAGAGAAAGAGAGAGATTTAAATATAATTTCTAAACAGAAACTACAAAAGATTTATTTAAGCTTCCGTTTTATAAAGCAGTCGATTCAACACGATCGAAAATACTCGATTTGCGTGGCGGTATTTTTGGAGGTGATTGCTGATGTTGCTTTGGATTGGATTTATCTAATTTATGTTTTACTATTTGCTCACTATTGTTACTAAGACTATTATTATTTATATTTGTTGTTGTTGATGTATGATTAGCCGATCGAATATTTTTTTGATGCTGTTGCTGTAACTGTTTTGTTTCGGTTAATTTTGCATTCAATTTGCGTATACTATTTGGTGATAGCAATGATAATTTATTATTCGGCACAGGTGATTTATATTTTGGTGGTAGATTATTATGGTACGCAGATAAGGGTGAATCAGGCTTATCATAATTTGTTGTTATGTATTTATCGTAAGAATCGGATTTGGGTGTTGGTTTTTTATCACGAGCTAATTTGGTGTCTTTTTGGGGTGAGTATTGAGATCCGGATTTTTTGGAGAAATTAAAAATATTCTGCGTAAATATTTGATTTTTATCAGGATTTGTCGGTCTCGATCCGTGTACACCAACTGTATAGTTATTATTGTTATTCTGGTTAGTCGGGTATCGAACATAATTCATTGAACTTCGATCGACCGCAGACTGTGTTGGTGACTGGTTTGTAGTCGAAAAACTATAATTTGGTTTCAAATCGGATGTTGGCGATATTTTCTGTTTCATACCGAATGTTTTCTCGACTGGACTAACCATCGGTTTCGGGGCATAAAAAGTCGACGACGATTTTGGTGGTAGTTTCTCTACAGAATCGCTGCGACGGAATAGTGAATTAGATAAAATTGAACGTACATTTCGTCGTTCAAAAATCGGGGTATCGTTGACGCGAAATAATCGCGTGGACGGTTTTTTAGAAGCGCTCGATTCGACAATCAAATCGGCAGCGGGTAATTTTTCGACCTGAATCGGCCCACGTTTAAACATTACAGGTGCTTCGGGTTTTTCATCTTTATCTTTACTAGTCATGTCTGGCGTATCCAATCGTGACTTATAAATATTTAGCTTCGCTCGAATATCATCCAAAGTATTTTTATACGATCGTTGATGTGCTGAGAGTTTACATGATGCTTTATCAGAATTTTTCGGTGGATTATCGGCCGAGCTTCTCAATAAGCTAAACCGCGAGAATACCGTATTTTTAACCTCATCTTTACTACTAATCGATGGACTTTCTGGTTTGCTCCATAAATCGATCACGACATTTTCCTTTGGAAGTCCAACTTTCACCTTTCCATCATATTTACTAACCAAGTCGCGTACGCTATCTTTAACCAATTGCGGCTCTGGTATTTGTTGTTGTACTAGAATCGGTGAATTAACCTCGATATAATTTAAACTTGTATCACAACTCGAATCAAAATCCGAACAATTATCCAAATCTCGAACATTATTCAGAGACAATAGTCCATCCTTTAGGTTGATTATGAAACCTTTTTCTCCATATGGTCGACTACTACCCGGTGCTTTACTCTCGGCTTCCAATTTGCGTTTAACATCAAACAATGTTTTATCCGTATCACTATCGAAAGACGACGTATTTACTAGACTAACAGGCTCCGACACACTAGTTTTATGACTACTATCATCATCATTTGCGGATTTTTTATCACTACTACTCTCATTTTCTAGTGATTTTCGTTGCGATTCACGGTTTTTCATCATACGCTGCTGTCGTCGTGCTCTTATACTATCCCGAATTCGATCACCATTCGGCGAGAAATCTTTACTTAAATGAGGTGACTTTGGTATATCTTTAGTCGATATAAAATATGAGGATTTATTATTTTCCGTATTATCGTCACTGGTGGTAATATGTTGGGAACACTCCCGATTCTTGTTATCGTCTACTAAATTAGTTTGCGGGCATTTAATACTATTGTCTATGCTACTAGTTTCTAGACTACTATATTTATTGTCAGAAGTTTCATTTATTGCAACTTCTGAGGCACTAAGGCGTGGTGTTTTACTTACGGGTGGGGCTATAATATCATCAGGTGTTGAACTAAGGCTAGATTCGCGGCTTTGTGATCCTCTATAGTGTTCAATGTCAAACACTAAATCCGGAGGCAATGGATGGCCAACTGAAATATGCATGGCTAAACTTTCGAGCCATACCTCCAACACTTCAAATGGTGGGCTAAAATTAAGCAATTATATGGATTAGCACAATATACGAAATTGATATAGACGAATTATTAAATTACCGACGATCCGGATTAAGATCACAACATAGAAACGCAATCTTATAATACGGCACGGGACACTGATTACAAAATTTGTCTCTGAATACAGTTTGATTGAGTCCGAAATCGGATGTTCGTGGCAAAAAATCTGGATCTGCTTGTACACGACCAATTATCTAGTATGGATTAAAACTGGGTAAAATCCTGTTTGAATTATTAAGGGAGATTGAGTATATTTACCTCGCACAGTACAATTCCAAATGAAAATACATCCACTTTCTCATCATATTTATTCCCTTTCATCATTTCCGGGGCCATCCAATACGGATTCCCCACGACCGTATACCGTTGACGTCTCTGCCGTCCTTTACGTCCAGTCGTACCAGTTCCACCTGCTGCACTTCCACCGCTGGCACTGCACGCCCACTTTTCATTTGCCAACGACGATGATTGATTTATAATCCGGGCCAATCCAAAATCGGCCACAATCACCGTTTTGTCTTCCCGAACAAGACAATTCAATGAATTTAAATCTCGATGTATAATATTCATCGAATGTAAATAGCTCATGCCACATGCAATATCTTTAGCAAATGAGATACGTTGTTCCCATGGCAACGGCAAACCGGAATCATGGATTAATTCTTTTAACGAACCGCCTGAGATAAATTCGGTTAGTAAATGAAGTTTCTTATCTTTATACAAAACACCAATGAAACGAAGTACATTATTATGTGATAATGAACGCAATACAGCCACCTTTAATATAAAAAGAAATAGAATGATTAAGCGGCGGCCACTAGCAGTTTGAAATACATTCCAACTTCATTTACATGCACATAACATACAAAATGCAAAAAAGCTCAGCAAATAAGTATCGAACTTACCTCTTTCAAAAAGTTTTTCTGTGCCTCTTCATCCACGCGATAGAGTTCTTTGAGCACCATAACCTCTTTTGTTACTTTATGTGTTACTTTGAAAACCTGTCCAAAGAATCCCTTGCCGAGGAGTTCACCTTGCACCAGATCCGATGCTCTAAATATCCTTTGCGGCTTTGGTTCAACCCGAAACGATTTAGTACGCGATAAATCATACAACTCCGGATTCTGTGACGAATGATTCTCATCCAAAAGCTTTGACATACTGGAAGAACGTTCCTTTTCACGCAACGAATTCGAACCAATCGAACAATTTAAATTCAAATTTTTCGTTTTCCTCAATTGCCTCGTTTTCGTTCCGCTTATATATCCTTCGTCCTTCCGTTTAAATAGTCGCTCCTTTTCGAGTTTATTTATTTTCGATTCACTTCCAGCGGACGGATCACGGTTTGCTCTTTGATTAAAATCTATCGCCTGCAACGGAGACACATCATTACCGCTGAAACGACGATCCAATACCGTAGGATCGTGTTCGATAGTCAATTGTAACACTTTATCCGAACTCTGTATTAAATTCTCGATATTCTCGAGTGCTGAATCCTTTACTGGTGTACCATTAACTTCTAGGATTCGATCACCGATATGAAGTGACATCAAATCCGTACTTACATCCAATCTAAATTGAGAGCAAAAATTGGAAATTTAATCAACACCTATATCGCTATAAATTAAAAGTATTAGTTTACTTATAATCAATCGCACCACAGCAGACATCGAATGCTGACGATATAAAAGAAAATACTACCTTTCCGACTTTTCCATAGAAAGTACAAAACATACTAAACAAAAATTAATTAGATTAGTAAAGTCTTAACGATAAATTAGTACTGTTATTTACTTAACATTTCAAAAAATAAATGCTACTTACTCAGATATACGTACACCACGACAATTAGAGGTCGAACTCACGGGCGCACCAATTTGATTCTCATCCACCGACAAACGAATTCCACTTTTATTACCTCGAGTCCACGGTATTTCAACTAAACGAATGGAATGTAAAGGTTTCACAGGGATACTACAACTTGAATTACTTTGAGATGTCTTGGAGAGCGGTTGCATTTGACGACGATAACATTGACCACTAAAATTATCACCCAATTTAATTACATTCCTCAATTGAATTGCACTATTTACTCACCAATATAACTTTGAGCGTTCGACGAGGGCATACGATTCTCCATCGCCAATATATGCATTACACGATTCACAGCAAAAACATTCTGGGTGGAATTTGTGATCCCCTGCTACCATTACCGGTCCAGTAATTATCTGTAAATTTTTATTGTTGATTCAATTTATTTAGGTCGTAAATAAAATTAGCGTGCGTTATTGATTAATAATCAATATTTGTAATCATAATTAATCATCATCCTACTAAATAAATAACATGACATTTTGTGACGATCCGGCGTTGTGTACAATACGATATTCAACAAATAGGAAATATTGAAAGCAACCGAGGAATTTACCAACATAGAAAACCTCACAAAACTTTTTAAAAAAGGTAACGGATTTCATTAGCGAAGTGGGAAGCCTCCATTTCCACAAACTACTGAATTCCAGACCCAATCAACAAGAACAACACAGACATCTACAAATTCCACTGTGTATCTAAAGTAAATGGAAATAAAATCTGGTGAAATCAGTTCAGTTAATTTCGAAAATGGAAACTGTATTGTGGCAACCATTACGCCTTTATAGGGTTTTAAAATGAGTTTAACTGGAAATTCAAATTCTGAATTTAATTGAATAAGAATTCGAAAAACTTCGAAATGTAGTAACATTTTTCGAGTTTTAGAACTAACCTAGGTAAGTTTTTTTTTTTATAAAAACAAATTTCTAATAATCATAAATTATAATTCCATTGAACTATACATATCGTAAGCGATAATTCCCGGAACCCATACTAAGCTTAATCATACACAGCAACCACAGTTTTATTGATAAAACACTTTAGTGGAAACATTCAACTTATAAAGAATACAACAGTTTGTCCGTATCATAGTTTAAATATTTATATTTGACATTTTTCATTCGGAAAAGTGTAAATTATATTTCACATTTAGCAACGAATTACATAATCTCTTGAGCCAAAAACAAGCTTATCGAGAACTGATAGAAACGAAATTCCACTATGTTACATTACTGCCAACAAACTAAACGTTCGAGACTTGTAAATACGAATTCATCAATTATTTCCGATGAATTATGCAATCTGAATTATGCAAGCCATTAACCAGCTTATATGAGCATTGATTGGCGCAGAATTTCACAATTCGTCAAATGCTACTCGAAGTGGTACTGATTTTCGATTGAAAATCCTTTCAAATAAGTATAATTTTATTGGACGGGTACGCATACATGAAAATCATTGTTTAGTATTGATTCCATGAATGAAAAATTAATTTCCACCATTCGCCCACCAAGGTTAAGTTTTGCCGCAACATAGTGTCTTATAAGAATCTTGCCAAAAACGTCACATATCGTAAAAATCAATATATTTTGTATATTTACCTGACCACATTGTTGGCACGATTCTCCAAATTTGGCCCAATAATCATCTTTACAGAATAACAGTCCATCTTTCTCAAAATACCAACTAGATAATAGATTATCACATGCTGAACATCTAAAATACAAGAGACATGATTAAATTCCATATTTCTAGATAATATATTAGAACTCTGTACCTAAAACAATCTGTATGCCATTCCTGGCCTAGTGCCGAAACATACTCTTCATCCTCCACAAAATTAAAACATCCCGAGCACGATAAATCATTGCTCTCTGAAAATGAAAAAATGTACAATTAATTTCGTTAACAATTTAAAAATAATAAGACGCGACACTTCTTAAGGTATTTGTTCGCTGTATGACGGAATTTTCTTATTTTTGTTTTCGTTTTCTTGCCACTTTTCACTCTCAAGGTGATCAGAGGAATGACAGTCGCAACGACGGAAAACAATGCACACACGAATTAAAATTTATAAATAAGTCGTGCGATTTAATATTTATATATATATATATATATATATAAATATATATATTTATAAAATAATAAAACCGTAATTGGTTAACGTTTGCAATTAATTCATACAATTTGACCAATAAATTTTTAATTGAAAATCGCATCACATCATACAGCAGTACAGAAAATGAAGGTTGTGCAACCCACGCATGTGACTTCTGCTGCTGGTGAATAATAACTAGTATTTTAATATTAACTCGAATCATTTAGATTCGTACAAAATATTTTTAACTATTATACGTAATTAGTTTAATACAAATAACATAAATTCATACCATTTTTTACACTTTCTTCCATATTTTCTTTACATTGTTTTGCACAACAAAACTTTGAGACGCGATTTGATTTTTTTTGGTTTTTTGACTTTAGATCGTCGCACAAAAGATGGCTGTCACATAAACATAACGAAATCACTGAACTGAAAATTTCCCTGTATTTTGAATTTACAATAGGAAATAAACCAGTTTAAACTCAAAAACACAAAATTACAAATTAAGTAGAATAATTATTAAATTAATTCGCAACTATAAAATAGGTACAAAACTTAATACACAGAAAAGTGGCGTTTAAAAATTTAAATAAAACAAATCAGTATGAATAGTTCTCACAAAACACACAATATTTTAATTGTTTGAAATATAATTTATCATTTGGTTTAAGGTTTGGTTAATAGACCATAATAATACCATATTATAATTTTTAATAAATTTAGGCTAATGTTCGTATACAGACAATTTTTTAAAATGGCGAATTATATTAACGAATTTCTAATCAAAATTTATGATCAAACCTTGAACAATCATAAACGACTTGGAAATGAAGGGAAATTAACTCACCACTGGCACCACCAAAAAGGGCAAAAACAAACAAAAAAAAATTCATCTCCCTTTAATTTCGACATTTGACATACAAATTTTGTGTAAATTACATTCCAAGTTTTCATTTTTTTTTTGTTATTTGTACCGATTTATTTTCCGTGACTTAATTTCGAATTTATTTATTATAGAAATAAACGTGAATGGTGTATTGAATGTTTTTTTTTTGCTATTATAATTAAAGTGTACAATAATGAGTGTTGTAAGTAAAAAATTAAATCAAATTGCGGCGAACGCAAACATTTTGGACGCGGCGCCTGCTGAATCTGGTAGTGCTTCGCAACAGCAACGAATCATCTCACCAGAGGATGTTTTGCGATTGACCCAAATAACGGAGGATTATTTGTGTACACTAGATGCTAATATATATGAAATAGATTTTACGCGATTTAAGATACGGGATCTCGAAAGTGGTGAGATATTATTCGAGATTTGTAAACCACCATCGGAACAATTTTCAGAATTAGTGAGCGGTGGTGCGGATGATCCTAGTTCACAAGCGGAGGACGCAGATGGCACGGAAACAATTGATCCAAATGCAGGGCGTTATGTACGGTATCAATTTACACCACAATTTCTAAAACTCAAAACAGTTGGAGCTACGTGAGTACCGCACTTTGTTTTGTACCACATTATCAATGTAAACCCCTTCTTGGATTCATTTTATTATTCACTCGTAATTACGATTCCATTACCCTTCACCACCATGCATCGTCGTTATTTGTAACAAATCGATAATTTTGTAATTACCATTTCTTTCTATAACACTTTAACTACAGTAATTTTTATTGTGGAGTACCTTTTATGTTGTGTACCTACTCTAATACGAAACCAAATATATTTTTATTTAAAGTTCAAAGCCCACAATAAAAAATAAACCAGACAACATGCTATGTCATTAGTTTTCCATATCAAATGTATTGAGTTTGGGACTCTTACTGTATTTTAATGGCAAAAACATATGGGAACAAAATTGCGTGACCTCTTTTAATTGTCGTGGGTTAAATTTAGAATCGAATTTATTTTTAATAATGCTGGTCTCCATGGTTTATTGTTATGGTTTGAGTGATTTGATTTTATTCCAAATATTACTTGATTCGCCTCTATGTAGACGTTGAAGTTAATTATTCCTATATCGTTGTCGTGCCTACGAGTAATCTAATATCTTTTTATCGATATAATACATCTTTCCCAGTTTAATTATTACACTAAGGCTACACTCGAGGAGTCTGCAATGAAATAATTGTTCGCCACAAATATGACAACCTAATCAACAAATTAGTATATGATAATAAAATGTCAAGCCGTTCCTAATTGCTAACTTTCGAATTGAATAGAATTGTCTTTGAGGCAGTTAAGATAATTCATTTTTAAGTATTACATACTTGAAGGAGTAGGTCTTGAATTATGAATCTATAAATGTGAAGAATTACAAAATAATCTAAAGTAATTTTTTTTAGAAGTATATTTTAGTATCATTTTCAAGTCAACTTAGAGTAGTATTAAACACTTAAGAACATAATTTGTGTAAAGTTTTAAAACGAAGATATTTAAAAGTTTAAGAATTTGCTAGGAATAATTTAAATGTACTCTTTTATATATTTTATAAATATATATTATAAATATAATTTATAATCTCAAGGCAAATTTAATACAGTTAACTTTTATTAACTTCAGAAGATTTAAAGATTTTAATAAAAATGTTAATTTTTTAAGAAATAATTATTAAGGCTTGTCGAACATATATGTATGTCATTCAAGAAATTGAATAATTTAAAAAGTATTAAATAGGTTAAGAATTTTAAAAGAACTTTTTTGTTTGCACAAAAATTAATCCAATTTACCTAACTAAAATTATATACATACATATATGTATAACACCCATGCTGCTATAGCACCCAGATATTCAGACAATGGTTTCGGCGACAAAATAATTTGCGATTCATGTCTTAATCAAATATAATTAAAAAATGTAATAAAAGCACGAAATGTTATTGACAACTTTTGAGTACTTAAGCTTTCAGTCTTCCTTTTATTTATATTGATCAAAAGTTATTTTTATTCGTAAGTTCGTGATAGTTCTTAATTATAGTAGCGAGAACGAACTTAATTAAATGTCTCGAACGTCATCAGATTTAGGAAACCTTCAACAAATACATCATATCAAAAATACTATTTTCTATATAAAAACTAATTTCTTTTTTCTTTTTTTATTATCTATTTTCAGTATTGAATTTACAATAGGAAATAAACCAGTTAATCATTTTCGAATGATCGAACGTCATTTTTTTAGAGATCGACATCTAAAAACATTTGATTTTGAGTTTGGTTATTGTATACCACATTCGAAAAATACATGCGAACATATTTATGAATTTCCTAATTTACCAACAGATTTAGGTATGTATTTGAGTTCTATGCTTTGTGTTGTTTATATATTAAATTGTATTAGATTTTTGTATTAGATTGGAATAGGTCAGTAGAAAAATCAATACGATAAATTGTATTTGTATATAACCGGTGTAGTTTGATATCTATACACAATATTTGATAATCAAACAGCACCCTCTATTTAATATTATTCAATTAATTTACCACCCAACAACTACCACCGATACCTTACCTCTGACAAAACTAACCCATAACATAATTATATCGATTTGGAATGATGAATTTTTAGTCTTTCTATAAAGGATAGTCATTAAATATATTGTATACATATACCGATATATAGAAGACTTTTCAAGTATGTTAAGTGATTTTTTATGATATCTACATATACATACATATGTATACATTAACAATATGGAGTGTTGTTTGTGTTTAGAATGAAATTACATTTTTGCGATATGAATAATGATTAAGCACTAACTTATATTATGATGCTGTTGATTAGATTAGAATAGAATGATAGCGCGTGATTAAGATTTAAATATCCGTATTTTAACGGAAAAATAATGAATGAATCGATATAAGGACAGTAGCTGATTAATGCTAGATCAGAAGTTGGGAAACTTTGGACGAGTTATGAGTTGGAATTTTCTAATGTTTGAAATTTCACACGATTTTTTCTCGATGTTATAATGTATATTATATTCGAAAGATTATTTTATTATAAAGAAATATAGTCGAATTATGTACGGCGTATTTGCATTTGTAGGAGCTCGTCCAAACGAGAAGGAAAACAATTTTGTTATGTGTTGCTCACTTCATACCATTTAATAAGCTATGATTCTTTATTTATTTAAATTTTTTCTCTATTTTCAGTTAGCGAAATGATAACAAATCCATTTGAAACACGATCGGATAGTTTTTATTTTGTGGACGATCGACTTGTGATGCATAACAAAGCTGATTATGCGTATGACGGCGGCTTAGGAGGAATATAAATATAACGACCAACATGCATATGTTTTTATTTATTTCACACTAAGTACCAACATATTTATTTCGAAATTTGTTGTTATACAAATCAAAATACTTAAATATATAATTTAATTTAGTTAATTAATTTCTGTTAGTAAAAAAACAATTAAGAAAATATTTATCAAAAATCACCTTTCTTGCCTTATTGATAAATCATATATTTAAAAAAAAAATTGTGATTTAAATTATTTACTTTTTTATTTATTTTATTTATTTATATTTATTTTTAGTTTATAGTAAATTATCGTTTTATGATAAAATAAAATATATATTTTTAAATTAATAATTCCAAAAAAAAATTAAAAATAAAACAAATACGAATTTTTAAAACCAAAACAAAAAATCACTTTATTATATTTGATGTGTAAAAATAATAATTAAAAATAAAAATAAATATTTTTTGTTAAATGTTGATTTAAATATTTTTAATCACATTTTAAGTTTAGTAAATTATTAAAATTTAAAAAAAAAATTATATCAAAATTATTTTGTATTACTAAACAAACAACACCGTGTGTTGTCACAGTTTTATTGTGAAAAAGTGTGCACGAAATTAATTAATTTATATTATATATTTATTCTGATTATTAATTTATTAATTAATGATTAAACGAGCACAATATAAAACATACAATTTAATTTAAAATTTAATTATTAATTATCATTCCATCGTCGTTTTGGTATAAAATCATTAATAATTTAAACCATTTAACAAACAAACAACAACAAAACATGTGTTTTTAAAATTTAGATTTTGTACATTTTACTAACTTAACTACATAATTACACACAATTTAATAATATTTTTTTTAAAGTAATATTTTTGATTGTTGTGAATATCGTCCATATTAAATTAATAAACAATTAACATTCCAATATTATGTATGTGTTTGGCCAGAATTTTATTACATTTCTGATTTTATCGAGATGCTAGCCTCTGATATCTTCTCCAATCAGTCATGCAATGTATTTATAAGTTTTTTAAACAATCAAAAATGGTTTCAAATATTGGCATGATTTGATTGGATTTGTACTACATTTTTCGTTTGGCCTATTTTTTAATTATTTTACAAATGTTTCTATTTCGTAGAAAGTTTACTTTAAAATTTTAAATCTTTGAATAGACTTAAAGAGTAAATACTTTGAAAAATCATTTAACCCACATACCAATAATACTCATTTTCTACTAAATAAAATTAAACTGAAAACTCAAAATAAAATTCAAACTTAATTTCATTCAAAAAAGTAACACTCAGTAGTAATTAGAATATTCATAAATTCAATAAATAGATTTTAAGCATACTGAAACCATTTCAATGTAGCTAAATTGATTTTTTAGTAATTTTATTAAGTTTGAGCTCAATTCAAATGGGATAGAGCAAAATAAATTACTTAATTTCTTGTTTGACGTTAGACGACATAACTATGTATTATCTAGACTGTACATTCTAGATAATAACGTAATCTGAAAAAATAATATTTAAAAACAAATCAAGTGAATCAAACATAAAATTCTGGCCATATTACCATGTACATATATTCCATAACTGGTGTAATGTAAACTAAACGGATTCCACCCCATTTTTCGTAGTTATTGTTACTTATATATAGATATCATTCGATAATCAACTAAGATCCAATTTTTATTATTTAAAATTAATTTAAATTATAAATCTCAGGTGTATAAAACTACAAACTAATTACTCAAAATAACCAAAAATAACAACAACAGAAATTCAGTTACATCCGCAGATGAAAAGCAATAAACAAATTGATTTAAATGACAAAATTAATAAATAAGAAATTAATATAAATAAATAATTCAAAAATTAGTGAAAATATTTAGCCCAATCCGTAAATAAATAAAAGGAAAATTAGATACGAGTAAATATTCCTATAATATAAAATAAAAAATATTAGAAAGTTTTGAACACAGTGGCACACAAAGTTTCGAGATTTTTTTTTTGTTTAGAATTTTTACAAAATACTAATAAACAAAATACAAAAATTGCGCTATAATAAATTTACATATTTTGGATAAAAACAGCTTTTATATTATTATTAATCAATTAATTCATTAAAAAAAATGCAATAGTAAAATATAATAACATTATTTTAATAAAAATTTATATTTATAACAAAAATATATAATACAGATATACAAACAATTACAAATATTTTATTTGTTACAATAAATTAATAAAAATTTATTCATCATCTCAAGTCACATGTGTATTTGCCATATTTTTTTAAAATTGGTTTATGTGTGTGAGTGTATAAAACGATATAATAAATTTGCAAATAAATTATTGAACTGTTAAAATTCATAGTAAAAAAACAACAAATAAAAACATCAATTATTTATTGTAAAAAATTGATTTGTTTTATTTAAATAAATAACTTCATTTTTGATTGTACGATTCATTTGAGTAGAAAATAATTTGACTTTTTAATTTACAACGGTGTTTATACAAAACGTACCTTCTAGGTAAAAATGTGAAAAATGAAGGTTTTGACCGTGGATCTATAGTACAACAATAAATAGTATGGTTATTTGAAGAAAGCTATGCTAATTAATTATAAATTACGGAATTTCACAAAGCACAATTTATTGGGTTGTCAATCTAAAATAAAAAATTACTGAATAATTTATCGTACAAATTTGTTTCTACTGGTTTAACAAATGTTTCCACCCTACATTAAAATTTAGGAAAACCAAAAGGGGAAATAGACAACACAACAAAGTCTATAAATTGGATTTTCGATAAAAAAAAACTATTCAAATAAAGATCTTAAAGTAGTACGGAAATCTGTTGTTGAATAAGCTGCGCTAGAATAGAATACATCACAAAAGCAAGAGAATACACCACAAAAGTAAGAGAATACATCACAAAAGCAAGAGAATAGATCACAAAAGCAAGAACATTGGTATTATAATAAAGTAAAAAGATATTATACTCTTGTTTCATAAATCAGCAATGGCTTACCTCTCGTTTGGAATAAGCAATACTCCGTCCAACTCCTTAAATCGTAATTGGGTTTGACTGTACTATATTTAGTTTCAGCTCAACCTAAATTCAAATTAAAATATGATTAGAATTCTGCTACATTATATATAGATAAAACTAATCTTTTCACCTGAACGGGTTGACTCAAATTATATGCAACCTACACCTACCTATATTATAATTAAAATGCATAATTGTCCTTACCTAATTTAATTATGCCAAAACCTACATTATGATTCTTCTTACTTACATTGCAAATTCTATAGCATGACTCACACCCAGAAAAAAAATTCTTCCAAGGTTTTATTTATTAAAAATTAATTTTTTGATGAATTATATTTAGTAAAATTAAACCAGCAAAATATTTACAAAATTTAATTTTTTTTAAATAACTTAAAATTTTATAGTTTATAAACATTTATCTAATTGCTCAATTGCTGCCTTCGTATATAATAAATAAGGAAATAAACGTTTGTATTCATTTAAAATTTATCTTTGTTTAAATACTTTAAGGTAACGCCAACCAAATGTAACGACCCGGTTACTAAAATATCAACTTTCTCATCCTTATAAGTTTCATTCAGTTGCTCAAAAATTGATGAAATACACGGCATTACCAAAACATTTCCTTTATTCGACGTACCCTTCCATTTATTCCGTAAATTTAACCATATTTGTCGTAATTCATAACACTTGGCCAGCTTACCTTCATATCCGCCGCTTGCATATCTTGAACTATCATTTAAAACTTCATGTACATTTGGCACATTCGGTGAAAAATAAACCAAATCCAAATTTAAATGATCAAAAAGTAATTTAAGTAATTTATCAAATTCACGATCACCGGTCGCGTTGAATATTAGGCACTTTGGGTTAAAATTATCCCGCGTACATTGTTGAAACCATTCGATACAAATTTTAATACTTTCGTATGTGTGCGCCCCGTCAAAATAGATTTTTTTATTATCTAAATTTAGTATTTGGCAACGGCCTGGCCAGTAGCATGTTTCTAGTGGATTAATAAACTCGTTAGGCACATCAATCGGACATTGATGTTTTGGCGTAGTGAAAAGAAAACCAACTTTATCCAGAATATGTTGTGGAATCGTGTCTTTATAGTTTCGTATCCAATTATATGCTAATTGAATTGCTAGTGAGGCGTTTAATTTTTGAATATTGTGATCAATTGTTAATTTCACAGGCGTATTCCATTTGTAGTCATGGAACTTAGGAACAATTACTAATTTTGCCACTTTATTATATTTGATGTGTAAAAATAATAATTAAAAATAAAAATAAATATTTTTTGTTAAATGTTGATTTAAATATTTTTAATCACATTTTAAGTTTAGTAAATTATTAAAATTTAAAAAAAAAATTATATCAAAATTATTTTGTATTACTAAACAAACAACACCGTGTGTTGTCACAGTTTTATTGTGAAAAAGTGTGCACGAAATTAATTAATTTATATTATATATTTATTCTGATTATTAATTTATTAATTAATGATTAAACGAGCACAATATAAAACATACAATTTAATTTAAAATTTAATTATTAATTATCATTCCATCGTCGTTTTGGTATAAAATCATTAATAATTTAAACCATTTAACAAACAAACAACAACAAAACATGTGTTTTTAAAATTTAGATTTTGTACATTTTACTAACTTAACTACATAATTACACACAATTTAATAATATTTTTTTTAAAGTAATATTTTTGATTGTTGTGAATATCGTCCATATTAAATTAATAAACAATTAACATTCCAATATTATGTATGTGTTTGGCCAGAATTTTATTACATTTCTGATTTTATCGAGATGCTAGCCTCTGATATCTTCTCCAATCAGTCATGCAATGTATTTATAAGTTTTTTAAACAATCAAAAATGGTTTCAAATATTGGCATGATTTGATTGGATTTGTACTACATTTTTCGTTTGGCCTATTTTTTAATTATTTTACAAATGTTTCTATTTCGTAGAAAGTTTACTTTAAAATTTTAAATCTTTGAATAGACTTAAAGAGTAAATACTTTGAAAAATCATTTAACCCACATACCAATAATACTCATTTTCTACTAAATAAAATTAAACTGAAAACTCAAAATAAAATTCAAACTTAATTTCATTCAAAAAAGTAACACTCAGTAGTAATTAGAATATTCATAAATTCAATAAATAGATTTTAAGCATACTGAAACCATTTCAATGTAGCTAAATTGATTTTTTAGTAATTTTATTAAGTTTGAGCTCAATTCAAATGGGATAGAGCAAAATAAATTACTTAATTTCTTGTTTGACGTTAGACGACATAACTATGTATTATCTAGACTGTACATTCTAGATAATAACGTAATCTGAAAAAATAATATTTAAAAACAAATCAAGTGAATCAAACATAAAATTCTGGCCATATTACCATGTACATATATTCCATAACTGGTGTAATGTAAACTAAACGGATTCCACCCCATTTTTCGTAGTTATTGTTACTTATATATAGATATCATTCGATAATCAACTAAGATCCAATTTTTATTATTTAAAATTAATTTAAATTATAAATCTCAGGTGTATAAAACTACAAACTAATTACTCAAAATAACCAAAAATAACAACAACAGAAATTCAGTTACATCCGCAGATGAAAAGCAATAAACAAATTGATTTAAATGACAAAATTAATAAATAAGAAATTAATATAAATAAATAATTCAAAAATTAGTGAAAATATTTAGCCCAATCCGTAAATAAATAAAAGGAAAATTAGATACGAGTAAATATTCCTATAATATAAAATAAAAAATATTAGAAAGTTTTGAACACAGTGGCACACAAAGTTTCGAGATTTTTTTTTTGTTTAGAATTTTTACAAAATACTAATAAACAAAATACAAAAATTGCGCTATAATAAATTTACATATTTTGGATAAAAACAGCTTTTATATTATTATTAATCAATTAATTCATTAAAAAAAATGCAATGGAAAAATATAATAACATTATTTTAATAAAAATTTATATTTATAACAAAAATATATAATACAGATATACAAACAATTACAAATATTTTATTTGTTACAATAAATTAATAAAAATTTATTCATCATCTCAAGTCACATGTGTATTTGCCATATTTTTTTAAAATTGGTTTATGTGTGTGAGTGTATAAAACGATATAATAAATTTGCAAATAAATTATTGAACTGTTAAAATTCATAGTAAAAAAACAACAAATAAAAACATCAATTATTTATTGTAAAAAATTGATTTGTTTTATTTAAATAAATAACTTCATTTTTGATTGTACGATTCATTTGAGTAGAAAATAATTTGACTTTTTAATTTACAACGGTGTTTATACAAAACGTACCTTCTAGGTAAAAATGTGAAAAATGAAGGTTTTGACCGTGGATCTATAGTACAACAATAAATAGTATGGTTATTTGAAGAAAGCTATGCTAATTAATTATAAATTACGGAATTTCACAAAGCACAATTTATTGGGTTGTCAATCTAAAATAAAAAATTACTGAATAATTTATCGTACAAATTTGTTTCTACTGGTTTAACAAATGTTTCCACCCTACATTAAAATTTAGGAAAACCAAAAGGGGAAATAGACAACACAACAAAGTCTATAAATTGGATTTTCGATAAAAAAAAACTATTCAAATAAAGATCTTAAAGTAGTACGGAAATCTGTTGTTGAATAAGCTGCGCTAGAATAGAATACATCACAAAAGCAAGAGAATACACCACAAAAGTAAGAGAATACATCACAAAAGCAAGAGAATAGATCACAAAAGCAAGAACATTGGTATTATAATAAAGTAAAAAGATATTATACTCTTGTTTCATAAATCAGCAATGGCTTACCTCTCGTTTGGAATAAGCAATACTCCGTCCAACTCCTTAAATCGTAATTGGGTTTGACTGTACTATATTTAGTTTCAGCTCAACCTAAATTCAAATTAAAATATGATTAGAATTCTGCTACATTATATATAGATAAAACTAATCTTTTCACCTGAACGGGTTGACTCAAATTATATGCAACCTACACCTACCTATATTATAATTAAAATGCATAATTGTCCTTACCTAATTTAATTATGCCAAAACCTACATTATGATTCTTCTTACTTACATTGCAAATTCTATAGCATGACTCACACCCAGAAAAAAAATTCTTCCAAGGTTTTATTTATTAAAAATTAATTTTTTGATGAATTATATTTAGTAAAATTAAACCAGCAAAATATTTACAAAATTTAATTTTTTTTAAATAACTTAAAATTTTATAGTTTATAAACATTTATCTAATTGCTCAATTGCTGCCTTCGTATATAATAAATAAGGAAATAAACGTTTGTATTCATTTAAAATTTATCTTTGTTTAAATACTTTAAGGTAACGCCAACCAAATGTAACGACCCGGTTACTAAAATATCAACTTTCTCATCCTTATAAGTTTCATTCAGTTGCTCAAAAATTGATGAAATACACGGCATTACCAAAACATTTCCTTTATTCGACGTACCCTTCCATTTATTCCGTAAATTTAACCATATTTGTCGTAATTCATAACACTTGGCCAGCTTACCTTCATATCCGCCGCTTGCATATCTTGAACTATCATTTAAAACTTCATGTACATTTGGCACATTCGGTGAAAAATAAACCAAATCCAAATTTAAATGATCAAAAAGTAATTTAAGTAATTTATCAAATTCACGATCACCGGTCGCGTTGAATATTAGGCACTTTGGGTTAAAATTATCCCGCGTACATTGTTGAAACCATTCGATACAAATTTTAATACTTTCGTATGTGTGCGCCCCGTCAAAATAGATTTTTTTATTATCTAAATTTAGTATTTGGCAACGGCCTGGCCAGTAGCATGTTTCTAGTGGATTAATAAACTCGTTAGGCACATCAATCGGACATTGATGTTTTGGCGTAGTGAAAAGAAAACCAACTTTATCCAGAATATGTTGTGGAATCGTGTCTTTATAGTTTCGTATCCAATTATATGCTAATTGAATTGCTAGTGAGGCGTTTAATTTTTGAATATTGTGATCAATTGTTAATTTCACAGGCGTATTCCATTTGTAGTCATGGAACTTAGGAACAATTACTAATTTTGCCTAGAACAAAGTAAAATATTAATACAAGATTTTTACTTAAAATTATTTGTACTCACTTTACACTGACGCGCTGAATCGACGATAACGTCCATACATTCGGCGGGCTGCTCAATAGTAAAAACATATGATTTATCTTTAATTATTCCCGATTTTTGCCATGCGATTTCGGCCAATGTATTTCCGAGGAGATTTCTATGTTCAATCCCTAGGGCTGTGATCCCGCACGTTTTTGTATGTGGCAATAAATTTGTTGGGTCATATTTTCCACCAATTCCAACCTCAATGATAGCTACATCCACTTTTTCTTCGAGGAATATATAGAATGCCATGCCAGTTAAAAATTTAAAATATTCCGGTTTTTCGTTCTCATATGCCAGGCCTTGCATTATAGGCTGATATATTTTCCAAAAATATTGCGCAAACAAATCGTCTGATATGGATTTGCCATTTATTCGTATCCGTTCTGTTACTTTAAACATGTGTGGCGATGAATAAAAACCGGTTTTTAGACCTAATGATTTTAGTAATTGCTCGATTAGCACACATGTCGAACCCTATAACAAGCATAATACAAATATATTTAATTAATCGGTATTTTCATAAGTGTATATGTTTTAATATTACATCTGCTTTATTTTGATTAGCTTCAATTGATATCGAGCTGACTCGGGGTCAATAAGTTGATAATATAAAATATTCGATTAGTTTTGTTTTGTATTACAATTGAGATTGAACCAGTTATTAAAGCTGCAAATTTATTATCATAATTTATATCATTTGTTTGATTTAATATGTGATAAAGAAAAGAGCATGATAGGCCAGCGACGAATACTAAGTGCTGATGGCTGAGTGAGCAAAATTAAATCGTAGATTTATCGTTATCTTGTTTTTTTTTGTATAAGATTAAAAATCGAAGATGTACAAGGACAAAACAAAATGAGATGATCTGTATTTTACAAACCTCCGTCATAGTCTGGCTAACTAACTCAGTACTTGATATGATTAGATTAACAGAGGTTAATGAAATGTTTAAATATCAAAAAACTTGCACTAGTAAAATAGAAACTAACAAATTTTTAATATAATGATGAATAAAGGGATTATTATTCGCTTTAATTACCCACCAACAAAGGAAAGGACTGCCATTAAAATCTCTAATCTATCAGTTCGATCACAAAATGGATGAGAAAACTTACAGTGATTCAATCGAAGTTGTATTAAGTCAAACGAAATTTGCTACAAATTAGTTGGATCGATAGTATTATATCGCAAGATGATTTATTTAGTAATTTAACTTTCATCTTGTCCATTTGTCTAAAGTTTAACTGCCCTAAACATGGACCTACAGCCGTGTAAATTCAGCACCATTTCTAAAACCAAGCGATCATTAATATAGGAGGCGCTTGTCATGTTTAAATGACAAACGACAAAGTTACGTTTCATTAAAATATATTTGACAAATTTGCATATTTGTTAATTAACAAATAACAAAACAGATTTAATGGCAACTGTACGTTTAATCAAAAATAGCTATTTTCAAAGTATTTTTAGCCAAATTACACGGTTGTATTTTTTTTTTAAATATCAGTTATATAAAGTTGGCTATGGCAAAAGTAAAGAGAGATGCATTAAATTAAATTTTCTAACACCCATTATCATTTTCACAATCACGCTGAGAAATTATTATTGTTCACCCAGTTGCGTTATTCATCTGTTTACTTTCAGAGAATTTTAGATACAATCAGTCGTGTATATCGGGTATCATAACAATGATCTCAATGGTAAAACCGTAGGAGTAGCAAACACATTAACAGTTTTAAAAGATAATGCAACTAAGAATGAGAGAAAACGAGCGAGCCAAATGTATGGATCATATAGGATGTAATTTTCCATCGACCAGAGCTATGAGACAATTTGTAAACCTCCTAAAAAACAAACAAAATAAATTTCCAAAGAAGTGGGAAAATTTGAAATTTCATTTGAAGCCGCGTTCAAGATACCAAAAAAAAATTTCTGATGCACAAAAATTCACCACGAAGTTAGCTATCTGAGTTGAAATATTCCCAACTCTAATAAAATTTCACCAGGACACCATACTAACAAAACTGTAAATTATACTTGTTTTGCTATTTTTTCGTCAATGGAACATATTTTGCCTAAAAAAATGTTCCTTTATCAGAAATTCAAAAATAGCAACGAAACAATATGCTTGTTTATAAATAAAGAATTGTCATTTTGATAAATAAACAAAGAATTGTCATTTTGAGTATAGTTAAACAAAATTTTCACTCAAAAGTCATAATATTTTCGTTATTTACAAAGGCTATACTGATTAAATTATATTTCGAGTAGTGAATATTTCAACTCATACAGCTAACTTCGTGATGAATTTTTGTGCACCAGAATTTTTATTTTTTGTATCATATACGCACCTTCAATGTTAATTTCATCGAAGAGAAGGACGATACAGTATTTTGCAGCACTGGATGAATTTTTCAATGACCAACGCGTCAGTGTAATTACAAATCTGCAATTTGTGAAATTCCTACGGTGTGTTAAACATTGGTTGCGAAATGGCGCTTTTAAAATACAATAGTTCCTTCCATATTTAATACCAACACATACAATTAGAGACTGTTCGGCTAGTGGATTTGTTGTCGTTTGAAAATGGAACAGTATCCCTATTTTGAACACGGCTGCATGTCCGTCTTTTAATTGGCCATCTGCAGACTGCATAGCTCCATGCTAGCCTGTTAACATGAACGATGGGTCGGCTTATGAGTTCTACATTCTAACAGAGGGTCATAGATGTTTTTAATTTAATCACTGATCTTAATCGGGCGATGAAAAATCCCTTTTGCATCCCTCGCCTCTGTTGGGATTCGAAACCCGGTACCTTCCGATCCAAACATCAGAGCTTTAACCACTGCGCTATTTGCTCGGTAAGCTCTTTAATCAACTGTACTCTATACTCGCTGATGTTAATGGATCGAAGCCTTTTTCTTTGGCGTTTCGTCTTTGTTCAGCGAAGAGTGAATCAATTGATAACCAGATGTTTCAAATGCTTATCGATTACGCAGCGGAAATTAAGTTGGAGCTAAAATTATCAACTCGTTGAAAAACAATTTTCCATGCATCCAAACCGAAGAATGCCATTTCCATTTTGGTCGAATAACATATCGTCGCATTCAAACTGTCGGATTCACTTCAAAATATGGCCATAATAAAGAGTTTTCTTTAAAAATATATGCCATTCTTGGCCCATAGGTCTAATTTGGAGGTATGTCGATTTAAGATGCGTTTTCTTGTGATACACTATTTGTACAGCACAAAGAGAGTCTTATTAGGAAGTTAAACTGATGGAAAAAAGAAATACCAACCAATTCTCAACTAGTTTTTGGAGTTCTTTAAATCGTAATATAAAAAGCTTACCAACGGCTCAAAACTTCGCTGAATCTATACAACAAATAATTTATGTGGAGCACGTTGGTGTTTATAAAATAATGAATGAACTCAAACAAATCATTTTCATAAAATCTGAAATTAGAAAGTAGCAAAGTAAAGCAAAGAAATTCAGATATCAAGAACTCTGGAAAATCAAACCCAATGCAATGAATTAAAATTTTTATTGGAACTGGCTAAGAATATGCGTTTGCAATAAAACAAATAAATTTAACTCAGTCGTCTATTTTTATTATAAATACTTTTAATAAAAATATTTAGTAGTTGTTACGAATTAACGTCATCTCAGTACTTAAGTGTTATAAACGCACTTTTGTCATTTTCGGAATGGCACTATTTTATACAAAAAAGTTGTAAAATTAAAACCAAACTTAAGTTTTACATACATACAATTAAAAAAAAGCGGTACTTCAGAACTTGAATGATACAAACATACAGTCAAAATCTAAAGTAAACATAAACACAAACTTACATACATAGAATCATTATTCCCTCGAGACGCGGGTGTCTTCCCATTTTTCAATCTATTAATGGCTGCATATACATCCTCTGTCGTTAAATATGATACAAACGCCTCTTGAACTACCGAATGTTGTTTAAGGTTTTAAGTGATACATAGAAGACTAAAAAACTGATACATACAATTAAATTAAAACAGTTTTAAAGGCTATTACTGGTCCCTTACTGAGTCAACAACTTGGCTCCAGCGGTTTCGATCCCGAGCATGGTCTTCATACTGTCTAAGACAATCTGAAGAGGCCAAGTCGTTCTCTACACCGTGGAGCCATCGTCGCCTGCAACGACTTCTGCGCCTACCATGTGGTGGCTCTCCTTTCAGAGATCGCTGCACAATTCGTTCAGGATCAGCACGCAGAACGTGCCCGAGCCAGCGTACTCGCTGAGATCTCACTTCATGTACAATATCGGGGATCTTCATCAGATCTCTGATCTCGATATCGTACAGAGCTCGGTAGGTACCATCTATTTCGCGTTTTGGGACGTAAATCACACGCATGACTCTTCTCTCAAATGTTAGGAGCCATCTCTCGTACTCATCCGTCAGCGCCCAATTTTCACATCCAAACATAACAACGGGCCTGATCAACGCTTTGTAAAGTTTCAGCTTTACGGCACTTGATAAGTGTTTAGATGATAGAGAGGATACAAAGAACGATTGCCAGCTGCCAGCCACACTTTAATGTTATCCACACTGTTATCTTGAGTGATAAGAGAACCCAAATATTTGAACCTCACTCCCTCAAACGTGTGATGGATGCATACAATACAAATCGAAACAATTTTGAAAAATATATGATACATACGCAATTTTCAAAATTTTTAATTTCGTTTTTTAAGAAAGGTACAAGGTTGATCAAATGTTTAGTTTTAAATTAAGATAATTAACAAATAACAAAACAGATTTAATGGCAACTGTACGTTTAATCAAAAATAGCTATTTTCAAAGTATTTTTAGCCAAATTACACGGTTGTATTTTTTTTTTAAATATCAGTTATATAAAGTTGGCTATGGCAAAAGTAAAGAGAGATGCATTAAATTAAATTTTCTAACACCCATTATCATTTTCACAATCACGCTGAGAAATTATTATTGTTCACCCAGTTGCGTTATTCATCTGTTTACTTTCAGAGAATTTTAGATACAATCAGTCGTGTATATCGGGTATCATAACAATGATCTCAATGGTAAAACCGTAGGAGTAGCAAACACATTAACAGTTTTAAAAGATAATGCAACTAAGAATGAGAGAAAACGAGCGAGCCAAATGTATGGATCATATAGGATGTAATTTTCCATCGACCAGAGCTATGAGACAATTTGTAAACCTCCTAAAAAACAAACAAAATAAATTTCCAAAGAAGTGGGAAAATTTGAAATTTCATTTGAAGCCGCGTTCAAGATACCAAAAAAAAATTTCTGATGCACAAAAATTCACCACGAAGTTAGCTATCTGAGTTGAAATATTCCCAACTCTAATAAAATTTCACCAGGACACCATACTAACAAAACTGTAAATTATACTTGTTTTGCTATTTTTTCGTCAATGGAACATATTTTGCCTAAAAAAATGTTCCTTTATCAGAAATTCAAAAATAGCAACGAAACAATATGCTTGTTTATAAATAAAGAATTGTCATTTTGATAAATAAACAAAGAATTGTCATTTTGAGTATAGTTAAACAAAATTTTCACTCAAAAGTCATAATATTTTCGTTATTTACAAAGGCTATACTGATTAAATTATATTTCGAGTAGTGAATATTTCAACTCATACAGCTAACTTCGTGATGAATTTTTGTGCACCAGAATTTTTATTTTTTGTATCATATACGCACCTTCAATGTTAATTTCATCGAAGAGAAGGACGATACAGTATTTTGCAGCACTGGATGAATTTTTCAATGACCAACGCGTCAGTGTAATTACAAATCTGCAATTTGTGAAATTCCTACGGTGTGTTAAACATTGGTTGCGAAATGGCGCTTTTAAAATACAATAGTTCCTTCCATATTTAATACCAACACATACAATTAGAGACTGTTCGGCTAGTGGATTTGTTGTCGTTTGAAAATGGAACAGTATCCCTATTTTGAACACGGCTGCATGTCCGTCTTTTAATTGGCCATCTGCAGACTGCATAGCTCCATGCTAGCCTGTTAACATGAACGATGGGTCGGCTTATGAGTTCTACATTCTAACAGAGGGTCATAGATGTTTTTAATTTAATCACTGATCTTAATCGGGCGATGAAAAATCCCTTTTGCATCCCTCGCCTCTGTTGGGATTCGAAACCCGGTACCTTCCGATCCAAACATCAGAGCTTTAACCACTGCGCTATTTGCTCGGTAAGCTCTTTAATCAACTGTACTCTATACTCGCTGATGTTAATGGATCGAAGCCTTTTTCTTTGGCGTTTCGTCTTTGTTCAGCGAAGAGTGAATCAATTGATAACCAGATGTTTCAAATGCTTATCGATTACGCAGCGGAAATTAAGTTGGAGCTAAAATTATCAACTCGTTGAAAAACAATTTTCCATGCATCCAAACCGAAGAATGCCATTTCCATTTTGGTCGAATAACATATCGTCGCATTCAAACTGTCGGATTCACTTCAAAATATGGCCATAATAAAGAGTTTTCTTTAAAAATATATGCCATTCTTGGCCCATAGGTCTAATTTGGAGGTATGTCGATTTAAGATGCGTTTTCTTGTGATACACTATTTGTACAGCACAAAGAGAGTCTTATTAGGAAGTTAAACTGATGGAAAAAAGAAATACCAACCAATTCTCAACTAGTTTTTGGAGTTCTTTAAATCGTAATATAAAAAGCTTACCAACGGCTCAAAACTTCGCTGAATCTATACAACAAATAATTTATGTGGAGCACGTTGGTGTTTATAAAATAATGAATGAACTCAAACAAATCATTTTCATAAAATCTGAAATTAGAAAGTAGCAAAGTAAAGCAAAGAAATTCAGATATCAAGAACTCTGGAAAATCAAACCCAATGCAATGAATTAAAATTTTTATTGGAACTGGCTAAGAATATGCGTTTGCAATAAAACAAATAAATTTAACTCAGTCGTCTATTTTTATTATAAATACTTTTAATAAAAATATTTAGTAGTTGTTACGAATTAACGTCATCTCAGTACTTAAGTGTTATAAACGCACTTTTGTCATTTTCGGAATGGCACTATTTTATACAAAAAAGTTGTAAAATTAAAACCAAACTTAAGTTTTACATACATACAATTAAAAAAAAGCGGTACTTCAGAACTTGAATGATACAAACATACAGTCAAAATCTAAAGTAAACATAAACACAAACTTACATACATAGAATCATTATTCCCTCGAGACGCGGGTGTCTTCCCATTTTTCAATCTATTAATGGCTGCATATACATCCTCTGTCGTTAAATATGATACAAACGCCTCTTGAACTACCGAATGTTGTTTAAGGTTTTAAGTGATACATAGAAGACTAAAAAACTGATACATACAATTAAATTAAAACAGTTTTAAAGGCTATTACTGGTCCCTTACTGAGTCAACAACTTGGCTCCAGCGGTTTCGATCCCGAGCATGGTCTTCATACTGTCTAAGACAATCTGAAGAGGCCAAGTCGTTCTCTACACCGTGGAGCCATCGTCGCCTGCAACGACTTCTGCGCCTACCATGTGGTGGCTCTCCTTTCAGAGATCGCTGCACAATTCGTTCAGGATCAGCACGCAGAACGTGCCCGAGCCAGCGTACTCGCTGAGATCTCACTTCATGTACAATATCGGGGATCTTCATCAGATCTCTGATCTCGATATCGTACAGAGCTCGGTAGGTACCATCTATTTCGCGTTTTGGGACGTAAATCACACGCATGACTCTTCTCTCAAATGTTAGGAGCCATCTCTCGTACTCATCCGTCAGCGCCCAATTTTCACATCCAAACATAACAACGGGCCTGATCAACGCTTTGTAAAGTTTCAGCTTTACGGCACTTGATAAGTGTTTAGATGATAGAGAGGATACAAAGAACGATTGCCAGCTGCCAGCCACACTTTAATGTTATCCACACTGTTATCTTGAGTGATAAGAGAACCCAAATATTTGAACCTCACTCCCTCAAACGTGTGATGGATGCATACAATACAAATCGAAACAATTTTGAAAAATATATGATACATACGCAATTTTCAAAATTTTTAATTTCGTTTTTTAAGAAAGGTACAAGGTTGATCAAATGTTTAGTTTTAAATTAAGATAAACGGAAATGCATATTTTAAGATTTGTATTTCATGTTTCCAAAATAATATAAAGCTTTACAATTAAAGTCATTCAAACTTTAGATTAAATTGTCTCGACTTAGGGATTTTGTTGTTTGTAACACTTAAGTACTGAGGTGACGTAATGTTTTATTCTATTATTTATTTTTTAGACAACGTTCAGTTATATTTGTTTGAAATTAAAAGTACCTACCAACTATTATTACTATATACTTAATTTGAATTTAAATAATCTTCACTATTTTAAATGAAATTTTTAATAAAACTAATAGAAATGTTTGTTTAAATTTCAGAGTAATTAATTTTTGGCATATTATTCTTCAGGAATTATGATCATCAAAATGCCTCAAAATTTCTGAAGAATAATTTACCAATAAATGATTTGTAAATATATAATTGACATTCATACTTCTTTGCCAAAGACATGTTTGTAAAACGTTTTTTAATGCTAGTAATTTGATAAAACTATCATTTGCGAAACAATTTTTAACAAAAGACAATATATCCAAATAAAACTGTTTACAACACTGATGTCTAACACTGTCTTTAGATGTTTACAAATTTTTGTAGTGACTTGTTTATGAAAAAAATATAATGAAGAATTATCCAACAATTTGTTTTAATTTAAAAATTGAATTCCTATTTTATATGTAATTTTGAACAATAATGCAAAATAGTTGAATAAATAAAATGATGCTAGCTACCGGGTAAAACTAACAGTGCTGTGCTTCTATGGAGGATTAAGACCAGGCATAATAGCCGTATTACGTGGTTCACATCAGTTAAAAGCGATGTGGACACGAAAGAAAAACACAAAATCTGATTTCCCTCAAGTCTCCCAACGACTAAACCTCGTATTGAACTTTCCTATTGAATGAGGTTAAATGCTGAAAATGAATTAGTTGTGCAGTTTGATCGAAGTCGTGTAAATAAACAAAAATAACATCTTGATCTATATAGAGGTACATATTAATACATATACCATAATACCTGGCAATGGTGTGAGACTTCCGACTAATAAATGAATTCTGATTCGAGTAAGATAAGCAAATTCAACAACCTCGTGAGTTGACCTCGTTTCCACCGAATTACATGAAACCGACGTCACCATTCAAAAAATGTTTTCAACTTGAAATGCTTCAGATGTCGTTATTTTAAAGTGAAGGTTTCGGTCAAAGTTAAAACATTTTTTATGTGTTTTATAACTTATCTTTATCATAAAAAGTATTTTTTCGATATATTTGCCGATAACATTTAAAATTTAAATAAACTAGGTAATCGGAACTGGGGGGTTCCACGTAACACAGTTTGAACACCCATGAATTAAATGAACAAAAATATAACAAGCAGTAAGCAATATTTGTATAAATATTTGGATTTATTCAAAATTAGCTTACAAGATTTGTTCAAAAACATAATGCAAGATAAAATTATACAAAACTAATTTCTCACATACGTGGTCAATAACGTAGTTGTGTATTATATAAAAATATATTAAAACAAAAAATCACATCACACCATACCTTTCCTTTAGTTCCCGCAACATGTATAACTTTTAGTTTGCGTAAATCATCCACTGTAATCCCAATGCATTCGAGTAATTTTCGCGTATCATCAATATGACGATACTCATCTTCATTTCGATTTAAAACTGATTTTTGTATCACAGCATAGTTAGGCAACAGACGATTTAATTTCTCTATTGCATTCTCAAATGATTCGTTTACACGAATTTGACTACTAATTAATTTATTACTATCACTATCACTACTAGTATTTGTATCACTATGTTTATTAATTGTTTTATGATCAATTTTTGGTGGCGTGAATTGTGGTCCAACACTATTTTTTTTATTTGTATCGACTTGTTGAACGGAACACGACATTTTCATATTCACCACGCTCTGCACATTCTTCAACAACCGAAAATTTTTATAACTGAGGAGCTTTTTTAAAAAAAACATTATTTATAAATATTGTATCGACCCCACTACACTTTTTAAGACACTTTCAACTCTAACTGTCTCTTTTCTACTTTAGTTTTTATGTTTGTTGATTTCATATTTTTTCTAATTATTTGATTTCTTTATTATGTCTGTACGATCGTCATCGTGTGTATGTAATTGTATGTTTGTGAACTATTTAACATGTTTATAAAAAATAAATTTATGATTGTGGATTTTTTAAGTTAAAAGTTCATAAATTTACTGGAATCGGAATTGATATAAATTCTAATTACGAATTGAGCTCAGTGTCAGATTGAGTACCAATCTTTAATCTGAATAGTCTGTGAATGAGGCTGCTAAAAGAAAGTTAAGCCTGCAAAAATTGAGAAGCTGGCCGCACTTTTTAAAAAGAAAACCTCTGCAATAAATGAGGTCTCACATTCATTGATTGAATAGATCATACAATAATCTTAGACAATAATCTTTATTTCTCCGTTCATACTCCTCGTAAAAAAGTAAAAAATAATTAAGTCACCTGCAAATAATAAAAGGAATCACGACTAACTTGGTTTCAATTTAAAACAACAAAGCCTACAAATCTTAGAAAAATAAATTGGGCTGATTCTGAAATAATGGAAATGTTGTTATTTTATTTTCTCGCCCCTACATTTTTGATATCAGAATCGGCTCCATATAGTCACTAGTCAGTAGTAAATATAATCGAGCCTCGAATCACAATGAACAATTTTATAAGATTCTAAAACTTTACTTAAAAAATGCGCGAACGGTATATGTACTGCAAAATTATATGGAAAAATTAAAAATAAATTTGCACACACAAATAATTCTTATTATTTTTTATATAAACAGATTTTGTATTTATTATTTATGTCCAAATAAGCATGATAAATTGATAATCATTTTATTTACGCGATCTAATAAATTACTTAGCACAATGTATATTCTAATTATTGCTTTGATAACCAAAATAAATCAAAATATTATCTTAACAAACGATTTTAAACCCGGAATGGCACACATGATACGACATGTAAATGTAATATGCAAAATTAACCCCAAAAAAATAAAAATTAACTTCTATTACAGAATGTACGTTGAACAATTGTACATGAAAAACTATTACACATTTTATAAAAATCTTACGATTTCATTCATGCTTCCATAATTATATAGATCGAACAGACGGAGATGGCACGAAAATCATGTGCGAATAGATAATAAAAAACACATGGTTACATTATTTGACAGTTTGTTTAATCAATGAATCAAAGTTTTTTGAAACGGTTCAGCTGAAATCGCCGAATACCAAAACACCGAATTTGTTTTATTTAAATTGCGTTGATCTGATACTGATACTACTGATCAATAGAGTTTATTTTGATTAAGATACTTTAAAGTCTCGCCCACCATGTTTAAAGGGCCAATAACTAAAACATCTATTTGGCATTTTTTATAGATTTCATTGAATTTGTCAAAACACGATGAAATACACGGCATGGCCACAACCTTAGTTTCACGGAAATTCAACGATGCTTTCTGTAGATCGGACCAGGCTTGCGCCAAATCATAGCAATTGCTCAATTGTCCCTCATATTGCCCTCTTGAATATGCTGATTTATGATTAAGAATAGGATTAGCGTATGGATAATTTGGCGTAAAGTAAACCAAATCCAATTGTAAGCGATTATAAATTATGGTCAGTGATTTAACAAAATTTGGATCATCGGTCGCACTGAATATTAGACATATCGGTTTCCTATTTTGTCCAATGCAATCTTGAAACCATTCAGTAGATATTTTAATACTTTCGCAGTTGTGGCCACAATCAAAGTATATGGTTTTATTATCTAAATTCAAGATTTGATAACGACCAGGCCAGTAACATGTCTCCAACGGATTGATAAACTGATTAGGCACATCGGTCGGACAGTGATGCTCTGGATTAAAAAATAAGAAGTCTACTTTATCTAGAATTTGTCGCGGAATAGCATCTTTGTAACTACGTATCCAGCTATATGCCAGTTGAATTGCCTGGGAAATAGTTAGCTTTTGAACGTTGCTGGTTAATTTTGGTTTTACAGGAGTATTCCATTTATAGTCGTCGAATTTAGGAACAATTTGGAGGTTAGCCTGAAATGTTATAGAAAAACCTTTATTTATGAGTTATCAAGCTAATAATTAGTCTTATGCGAGCGATAATTTATACTCACGTTACATTTATGCGCCACACGCCGGATAACCTCCATACATTCTGGCGATTGCTCATTTGTAAAAACATTTGATTTATTTTTAATAATTCCAGAATTATCCCATGCTACGTCCGCCATTGTATATCCCATTGTATTTGTTTGATCAAACAGCAAAGTTGTGATACCTGCGGTTCTTGTATGCGAAAATAAATTAGTCGCGTCATATTGCCCACCAAACCCAGCTTCAACAATTGCTACATCGACTCGTTCTGCGAGGAATATATGATATGCCATGGCGGTTAAAAAGTTAAAATATTCTGGGGTGTTGTATTCGCTATCATGCGCATGCTGCCTCATTGCGGGCCAATAAATTTGCCAGAAATGTCGAGCAAACAAATCATCAGATATGGGCACTCCGTTTATCCGTATCCGTTCGTTTACTTTGAACATGTGCGGTGAGGAATAAAATCCCGTCTTGAGTCCTAGTGATTTTAGCAGCTGTTCGGTTAGCACACATGTCGATCCTTTGCCTTTAGTGCCCGCAACATGTATAATTTTTAATTTTGACAAATCATCAACCGTAATTCCGATGCATTCTAGTAATTTTTTCGTATCGTTAATATTACGATAGGGATCATCATCATCTTCGTTTCGATTTAAATTCGATGTTCGAATCACAGCATTCGACATCAAATTTAATTTCTCGACCGCTAGTTCATATAATTCAATAGTCTTCAACGATGGTGAAGAAAGATCAGATAAATGTCGGGTACCCAAAGTTGTGGTCAACAAATGGAATTTATTGCAACTAAAGAGCGCTCTTATAATAAGCATTTTATTTACTCATTTATAGAATCGTTAATTTTTCAAATAATCAATGATGTCCACCATTAACATAATGTGAAAAAAAATCCGCAAGCACGATGAGAATCTATAACTATAATACGTCACGATAATAAATAGATTATATATTGATTCAAACAGTATTTCCTCTTTATTTCAGGTTAAGACGAATATTTTTTAAATTTAAACTGGATTAAAATGTCAATAGCTACACACAAAATGGCATTTACATCACGGTTTACTATTATAGATACTATTATTTTATTATATATCAAGCCAATAAAAATATTTCCAAGGATGGTAATTTACCGAAGCCAATTTAAAATTTTTAACAGCTAGGTGGGTTCGAGTAGAGTTCGTGCAAAATAAAACTTAGCACGGGTTGGCCTCTCTCTCTCAACAGTAAATACAACAAATAAAAATACAAAAACTGTATAAAACAGGAAAACAATAAAAACTTCTATTTTAGCATAATTTTACGCATAATATAAAATTCTGATTTAATTTAATAAAGATAAATTTAAGACAAATATAATAAATAAAGAAGTTTATTATATAAACTATAAAAACATTATAATCACAACTTATCTTCATTTAGATACTTTAAGGTTTCACCAACTAAATGTGATGATCCCGTTACCAAAATATCAAGCTGATAGTTCTTGTACGTTTGATCTAGTTCGTTGAAAATGTTTGATATGCATGGCATAGCAACAACTTTTGCCTGCTTCGACGAATTAATTTGGAAATGTCTCCAAATCGTTTTCAAGTCAAAACATTTGCTCACCTTACCATTATATCCGCCCGCCTCAAACCTTGAACTATCATCATGTATCTCTTTAGCATAAGGACAATTCGGTGTAAAATAAATCAAATCCAGTTGTAAATTATCATGGAGTATTTTAAGTAATTGTTTATAATCCCGATCTCCGACCCCGGAGAAAATCAGGCACTTTAGATGAGTATTATCACGGACGCACTGCTGAAACCAATCAACACAAACTTTCATGCTTTCTTCTGCGTGGGCACTGTCAAAATAGATAGTTTTATTTTTCAAATGGAAAATGTGACAACGCCCGGGCCAATAACACGACTGCAACGGTTCTATAAATTCATCGGGCACATCGGTTGGGCAACTCTCTTTTGGCATCCTTAGTAGAAATCTCACTTTATCCAGACTTTTGGGTGGAATTGTTTTCTTATAGTTAAGAATCCAGTTATACGTAAGTTGAATCGCTAATGATACGTATAATTTTTGAATATTATGGTTAACAGTTAATTTTGGCGATGCCGTCCATTTGTAATGCTCAAATTTCGGAACAATTCGAAGTTTTGCCTTATTGTGTCGTGCGACTTTGGCGATTGTCGCTAAACTTTCTATGTTTTGGTTAAATGTAAAAACGTCCGAGTGATTTTTAATTATTCCTGCCATATTTAGTGCCGCAGATTTATAAGAATCGCCCATAAAACCTTTGTGACATGTAGTAATTCCAACAGTTCTTGTGTGTGGTAATACATTCGTGGGATCATATGTTCCTCCTACTCCCGATTCGATAATGGCTACATCAACATTTTCTTCTAAAAACATATTAAGCGCCATTGCGGTTAAATATTTAAAATATTCGGGCGGTTCTTTTGTGTTCGTATGCTTCTTCATTACCGTCTTGTAGATTTTCCAAAAATATTTAGCAAACATTTCATCCGATATTGGTTCGCCACCGATTCGTATTCGCTCGTTTACTTTGAATATATGCGGTGATGAATAAAAACCTGCACGCAATCCAAGTGATTGTAAAAAATGTTCAACAAGCACGCAAGTTGTACCTTTGCCTCGGGATCCCGATACATGAATAACTTTCAACTTCTGCAGCTCATTATCTTGAATTCCGATGTTTTGGAGCAATTGCTTTGTGTCACTTATGTGACGATACAAATCTTTGTCATTTTTACTTTCAACTATTTTCTTGTGTACAACATAATCAGGCATTAGAAGGTTTAATTGAGTGATCGCATTATCGTACGATTCAGTGTTAATCGCTCTACTAAAATTCCTAACGATACAACTTTTTAATTTACTAGTTAGTAAAGAAAATGTTTTTAAAAGCATTTGTATTTCGGAATTTAATTATTAACTGATAGTTTAAATTACATCCAAGATGACACACATAACGCAGTCTACTAAATTTTTGAAGTTGTAAATTGTGAATTGAGAATTATAAAGTATCAGCAAGCTATCGTGATATCCAGCTATAAAACAACCCATTATCAAAATATACTTACTGCCTAAATTTTCTGGAGCCTTGTTCTAGATGTTTGAGAATGGGCAAATTCGGGATTATACTCCTTAAAATATTTCTTCATATATGCTTCGAACAATAATTTAGAATATGAACCTTAACAAAATATAGCTATAATATAACTATAGTAAATAGCATGAATGTCTCGAGAACTGTACAAAATTGATCTAGTACAATTTCAATACAAAAAATAATTTCTTTTCTCATTCACACGCCTAGGTGCAAAACTGAGATGCCTAGATAATAAACAAAAAAATAATAATAATAATAACAAAGCACATTGTTGGTTGCATAGACAGTTGTAATTAAATCGTGAATGAAAACAAGTTTCGAATAAACGGAATTATTCGTGTTTGAGGTGTTCTTGCGTGAATTATGTTTAATCTAAAAATGGAAGTCGAACAAAGTTGTAGTACCAGTGATACCGATACTTCTTCTGGAGTTTCGGTTACCAAATCTAGGTAAATACACTATTATTTATTGTGCCGCATGTTTTTCGTTATATGTATATAGAGAATTTATCTATCGACCATTTCCAGACTAGGTTTATGCGAAGTATGCATCACTGAGGAGGCCAAATACGCCTGTCCTCGTTGTGAAGTAAAAACATGCTGCCTAAAATGTCTACAAATCCATAAAAAGGAACTCAACTGTGATGGTATTCGTGACCGCACTAAATATATCCCATTGAAAAAAATGACCAAACTCGATTTTCAAAGTGATTACAATTTTTTAGAGGAATGTAAACGTTTCGTCGAGATCCGGAAACAGGATAAAACAAAACGATTCTCACGGTATAACAAAAATCTCCCGACCAAATTGTTTAAGCTGCGTAATGCCGCACGGATTCGTAATTGCACAGTCAAATTTTTACTTGATAATTTTTCGAAACGTAATTCAAATACGACATATTTCGATTCTAATTTGAGTATTATATTTTGGCGGATCGAATGGATTTTCCCGAACACTGTATCGCGGGTTAAATTCGTGGGCGATAAGATTAATGAAAACGAAGTGCTTGCTGTATTGTGCGAGAAATACATCAATCCGAATTATGAAAGCGAAGACAATGTGTTGATCAGAAAATATTTGGAATTTTATCAAAGTCGCGGTACAAATGAAATCCGATTCCTGCTCAAGGCGGAGGGGATTAAGAATTGTAATCATCGATTTTATGAACTGGATTTGAAAAAAACGTTAAAACAAAATCTCTCAAATAAAATTATCGTTGAGTATCCAGTTATTTATGTTGTGTATCGTGAAGATGTCGGTACCATTTATGAGATAATTGACGATGAGATAGATGTTGCCGCAGAGACGAAAGAGTATGAAGAATCGTTAAACGAAATTTACAAGAAATTAAAAAATCATGAAAATGTGTCGGATTCCCATTTGGCCGATGAGCAAGTACGTGAAAATTTGGAACGCATGAAAATCGCCAAAAAGCAACATGAGCGACGTAAACGACATGCAGAAGATGCAAATGAGCCGAAAAATTATCTCTTTGCTGATGAGAAAATGTGGGAAGATTTGTCCTCGGACACGGATGGCGGTGACATGACCGATGAAGAAGTTAATTGTTTTAAGTGCAAACCAGAGTTTCAAATTGAGTAATGTTATAGCGAATTTATAAGGTTGAATATTGAATTATGAATTGAATATAGATAAAATAAATTAATTAAAATAAAATTTTATTAATTACAAAATAATAATAATCATATATTTATTTTATTGTTTATAGGTATTGGTATCGTTCATTATTACATGTCCCATCTATTTAAAAAAATAAAAAACACCAAAAAAAAATTCATTCCAAAACGATTGCATCCAGTAGAGCTATTAAATTGTTGCGGTGGTTTTATGTGGATATAAAATAATAATTGTCCGAACAGTTTTCAATTAGGATATATATATAGTAATAATTGTTTTATTTATTAAAGAACCCAGAAATATAATATAATCACAAATAGGATAACGCCGCCCACTGCTGCTTTTACATACATTGATTTTCTATTTAGATATGTCGCATCTTTTTTATATTTTTGAGAAAGCATCGATAAATTTTGTGTTTTTGAATCCAGTTCTGTAAAAAAAAGAAGAGAATAATTTGATTATGCTTTGCACTTTTTTTAAATTTCGAAAGATAACATAAATTTTCGATAAAATTGGATTTTACCTAGATTAAATTTAATTAACTGTCCTGAATTTCGAAAGATAAATAATAAAACTTGTCATGAGAATGATAAACTGATTGAAACTTATTACCTGGTTATTATAATATAATTCCATCTTAAAATTAAGACTACATAAACTAACACGATTCAGTCTTTATCAAATTCAATTTAAGAGAAAAATTGAAATTAACGTAAAGTTCTTATTAAGCGTTAGTTTCAAAGTTATTTAAGGATTCTTATTTCACCATTAATCAATTTTCGCTTAAGTAGTTACTTTAAACCACCAATAAAATTATTAAGGCTTAGTTAGAGATGCTTTATTCAATTGATGAGCAAACTTTATCTGTAGCAATTAAATAATTTAAAAACGAATAATCTTTGAACAATGATTCGCAAGAAATTCAATCATTTATGAATAATAACTTACTATGTGGTTAGAAAAAGTAAAAACAGACGTTCATGTTTAGTTCACCTGCACGTAATTTTCTTGTTATCAAAAATATCCAATTAATTATATTTTTTCTCAACGCAAATGTAATTAAAATAAGTTAATTTGGATTGAGTAAGGTTTGCATATATGTATGATGTACATTATTAGCTAGTGCCAAATAGCAATAAATTGGGTAATGGGTATAGGTATACTGATATCTTTTAAACCACCTGATTTGAAGGTTTTGTTAAATTTAATTGGCAAATAAAAACATAAAATGATTGTGTAGACAGTATAAATTGTTATCAAATTTATGGTTACCTGATAATACAGTTCCCCGTTGCAATACATCATCGATATTCTGCACCATAATCCGCTGTACATCCTGTAACTGGGTATTTATACGATTTATATTTCTTCGGCGATCGGTCATTGATTTTCGTGTTTTTTGTATATAAATATCAAATTCTATAAATGCATAGGGTCGTGTAACCGTATTAACCTTACGGCCATAATGTTGATGGAATTCTTGGGCAATATCTTCCAAGTAATTAAAGGCAAGTGGTTTTGAATACATTTTATCACACAGCACTAGGTAGCATACTTCATTTTCTATTAAACAACTATAAAAAATAACATGATAGTTATCATTATGTAAATCGCAAATGTGCGAATGTATGTACTTACTGGAAAAAATATGGGCCTGATTCGATTGTGCATCGTGGTGGAGATTGTGGGCCTAATTTTCTGAATAACATTTTAGCTTGATTTTGATATTCCAAAACACTACGACCAGACTAAAAAATAAAATTGTATTTTATTTGATGTTTAATTAAACTTATACTGTATAAATAGAAACCTGTTCATCTTCCTGCATCGTCCCGACCAGGGGTAACCCATCAACCACCCGTGCAATCATTGTCATTAACGCCATTTCGGGTTATACACAATACTTTATATTTTAATTTGATTCTTTAATTTACACTTATCGTTATTTATAAATTTAAATTTTAATAGTGTTTTTTTAAGTGTGATTTTCGAATAAATTATTGCTCGTTTATTTAAAAACACGTCACATACTAAATTTTTACTTCTTTTCGAAATATTTTTTGATTTAAAAATGGCAACACGTCATCTGTTTTTTATTACTTTTGACAGCGAGCAAAGCTCAATGGAAATGTCAAAATAAGTTTTTGTGTTTCGCACGAGAGTTAAGTGGAGAAATTATTTGGATAAGATGATTTGTTGGTTCTATTTTAGTACATATACGTTTACCTAGATAACATGTACATATTTCGTTTTGCTAAATGGACTGCATATTATCATAACTGCAAAAAATGATTACATTTATTCATTTGATGTGAATTATTTAATTTGCAATCAATATTGCAATCTATGTATGTGCTCTTAACGAGATGAGCGTTCAATAACCGGATAGTCTGGGTTCCCAGTCATTCGAATGTCATGGGAAATTGCAGCGCGAATGGACTAGGTATTGTAAGCGCAACCAACTTCAACCGTAAAGGGTAAGTTTGAGAAGGCCTAGTACAGCTCTTTAACTGAAAGTTTAGAAAACAGGTGGTGACCTTGAACAATTAAAGGTGGACTAACACCTTCACAAATAGGTGGCAAGTCTGTCTGAAGCAGAACTCCAATATATTAATTTGAGTTTAAGGAATGATTTAAAAATTAAACTAAAAATATCATTAACATTATTAATAGTTAATGAAATAACACATATGGTAAAGATGACCAATAATAAACAACAATAATGTTGTAATAAATAAACAACAATTTTGATTTCACCTGTTTAAATATGTACATGTGTACTTCGAAATTTAAAAAATATGTACACAGACAATATTTGTAATAAGGAACGTACTAACATAAAATAAAAAATGTCAACGTCTACACAAAATATAATGTGTGCGCACAGCACACCTACCGTCAAACATCCAACACTAATCAATGAAAGTTCCAAGTTGGCATTCGGTTTAATGAAAAGTCTCTATATAAAAAAAATAAATTTTAATCTATAAAAAAATTAATTTCTGTTCTGCAAATTATATATATATTAGTTTTTCTTTAATTTAATATTGTTTATGTTTTATTTTATTGTGTTACAAATTTATTGTAAATCGTAAAAAAGCGATATTTATGTTTTGTATCCGAAAAAAATTATCATGATAATTTTTTAGTTCTTGTAAAATAAAATCTATTCTTGTGAGTAAAAATAAATTTTCTTTGGGAAAATCATATATAGATAATATATAAAAAAAAATCATAATAATACAAAAAAAAAATTGGCAGCACAAAGTTTACAACAAAATACGTATATTCATCACATTTTTCCATAATATACCAATATATTTTACAAGTCGATTTTTTTGTCTGTAAATTAAAATCGTAGCCCGAAATGATTTTCTCACAGGTGAAGGTATTTTAAAATTAACATTTTTAAAAAGTAAAAATTTAGAAGAGAAAGTCATTGTTGAAAAGAAAATTTAAAAAAAGAATGACATGATAATTTTTCAATAATAAATAAATGTAGTGTACATACTTTAAATTTTTTGCTTGAGTTGTTTTTTTTGTTCTTTTTTTTACTTACTACATTACAACACTACATACTCATTATTTTTGCTACGTTTATATTTATTATACTATATACTACTTAAAATTTAAATTCTAAAAATAGTATCATTTTTTTTTGTTAGTTCTAACAATTTTCTAATATACAAAAACAATTTGGTCAATAATAAATAAAAATTCATATCTACTTAAATAATATAGAAGTAGTTGTATAACAATTTAATATAAAAAAAGTGAAAATATGTCATGGCTTAAAGGGAATCCCCACCCGCCAATGGGTGTTCCACCTGGAGTCGCCACCTCGGCCATAAGTAACTCACAATTAGCATATAATCCAAGTGAGCAAAAGGTAACCAAATCTATAATTCTAAAGAAAAAAAAGGATCAATTTAATGTTGTCTGTACATAAAATATAATGTAGAGTTTCGATTGTGAAATTGGCCTGTTTAACGCCAATTAACATATTAGCAAAGCAATAATTTAAGTTCTTTTTTCTGGCAATTAATATTTCTATGTTATGTTGATTAGTTGCTTTTTTAAGAAAATTTGTTTCTTACCGCTAGATTTCTTGAATTTTATTTTTATTTTATTGAAACATATGTAATGATAATTAAACCCGGCTTTTCTGAGAACATACAAATATCTTTACAATGTCATTTTAGTATGGCATTGCTGAAAGGTGTCTTAATTACATTGTATTGTACCACAAGCAGTTTTATTGCAAAAATAATTAATTTATTAGTTATTACGTAATAGTGAATAAATTAAAAGGTCATAGTTCCAATGACTTGATTGAAAGTCAATGCAGATTAGAGAGTATCATAATACCATCCATACATTCGAAGCTTATGTTGCTTTCGTTTTACATAATTAGAAGTGATTATAGAACTATAGGTAGTAGATGTTTCCGAATGGGTTGTAAGTGTTTATTTAATAAACCGGGATTGTCACAGTCAACCGAATTCAGCACATATGTATCAACCAATTTCAGTCTTTGAAGTATTAAACAAATCTGTCAAAGTACTATTGACTGTCATAACATATGCCAACTAATCACTACTTTTACGATTTGCTGTAATATTATAAAAATACAGCTACATCATCAATTAACCAATTTTCATTTAGTCCAAAAGTAATTAATTGTAAAAATATAACCATAAGAATTAAAAAATGTCTAACGAATTTATGCTCAATAAAAATTACAATGCACCGATGAAACAAAAACGTGTATGGTTGTGTTGAAACATTGAGTTCCTATTATTTTGGAATAAATTCCAATTTAATCTTATAGGATAAAATGTTCTACATTCCAGGAGGAATTAATTAATCCTTTTCAAATTTAATGTAAATTACTTTTAAATTTCATACAAACCCCAACATTTAAATTGGGAAATACTATTCAAACTTTATTAAAATTCGCATACATATACTCAGATTCTAATGAAATATCAATTTCTCATTATGTAATGAAATATCAAATTTTATATAAATAAGTTGGTTTTATAAGTATAGAGAGTTAACTTTTTACAAGTTGTTTAATTAGACAAAATAATTTTGTTTGAAAATGTTATCAATTTCAAAATTCACTGAAATTTAAAAATTGTAAATATAATCAAACCACCAAAATTCATTCAAATTAGCCGCAATTTAAATTCTAATCAAATTTTAAAATTTAATTTCAACTATATTCAAGAGTAGTTTCCAAACTTGAATTCGTATTTAAATTTCATTGTCGATTTATTTCAACCTTTCCAATTTTATTCAAACAATTTGGAGAAATAAAAAACAGCTTGAATTACCGCAACTGGTAACTCCAAGCTTCCCTTCCAATTGTCTCTATTTAATAAATATAACTCTCTTATCCTCTCTCTCTTATCATATATTCTCATTAAGTAATTATAACCTGAAATAGTTAAATTTTGAATCAGTTTGAGAATATAGCCGTAACGATCTCCGGTTTTTGACTGAATTCTGGATGGTTTAATTATTCAATTTAACAATATTTTGAGTCATCTAAACAAAAACAACTCTTTCGGTTGATAAACTAATTTATTTGACTATAAGAAATTACCCTGCACCATTATAAATAACAATAATTATTATATCATTCAATTTAATCTAAACTAGCAAGAGGTCAACGTCACCATAATAAACTAATTACTAGGTCACTACACATCATGTTGATTTGAAATTAAATATTACTTCTAATAGTTTTCCTCTAATAAATCGTCTCTATTATTAGTATTCGTCATTGATAATTTTGAATAAATTATGAAAATACAAATTAATATATTTATGTTCATTTAGTGCCCAGTGAAGCTTTAAATCAAACAAATTATCACGCTACTTATACTTCATATCTTGCTCAACGTGAAATATTTTTATCACCGTCGAAAAGTAAATCAAAATCTGTGTATGTAATAAAAAAATAATTCTACGATACAGATTAGAAATAATCAAGTTTTATTATCACTACCAATATATGTTTTATAATTCACACACTTAAATATTTTATGTATGGTACACGTAGCTTGAATTTAGAAAGTTGTTGTATTAAAAAAAAATTGCATATTTTTAAAATTGCATGCCATATATTATCATGTGTTAATAATTTGTCGAAAATTACGATCGATTTAAATTTGCGGTAGAGACTAATCGATTTTTTTGTTTGTAAAATTGTTTTAGGCTCATCAAAATTGGAATCCAGTAGCTTATCCCACACAACAAGATCAAACGCTTGCTAATACTAAAAGTGACTGGTACTCACATCAAACAAGGCCACCAGTCAATTATTCAGCAGCCGCTCAATATAATAGTACGGTGGCACAGCACCAGCCTCAAAATCAATATTATCATCCTACACCCGATTCTATTAACAATAATAATTTGAATATAAATAATCATTCGAATGTGATAGCAAATAATATGAATAATAATCATAATCCCGCAATGACGTCACAATATTTCGATAATACGAAACATTCAGGTGATGGCTGGGGTGACGAGTGGGGTGATTTTAACGACGATGGTAATATTACACAGTCGAATCAAACAGCAGCTGTACAGCATCAACATATAAATTCACAACCGCCACCACCACTACCGGTACAGCAGCCTCAACAGCATTCGTTACCACCACAGCAACAACCAACTTATCAAAGTAATGTTGGATATATGGCCCCAAATCAATTTCCCCCGCAAAATAATGTAAATATGTTCAATTATTCTCAAAATACTCCGCAAATGATGGTACCGCAATCTGCAATGCCACCTCCAATTCAAAATCCAATACAACCGCCACAACAGCACCAGCCATATAATCCGTATTCAAAAACATTTCAACAATCAGCACCAGATAATTGGAATTGGAATACGACTCCAGTTCAACCAAATGATCTAAATAAACTGGACAAAATTTCGGAACAGGCTCAAAATTTATTCACCAAAGTTAGCCCAGATGCGGCTCGCAAACACGTTCGAAATATTTCCAACGAATCAAACAGCTTGGTGACCGACAATTTAGCGAAACATAATAGTGAACATACACCTATTCACCAACAACGACAATCCAGGTTACCTGATGAACATAAAAATACTCAAAATATAACAATGCCTCAGCTAACACGAGTGATGCGAAACGAGCACTATTTAACACCACAGTGGTCGATTGAAAGTCAAGCGTCCCAAACTTCAAGTGATCGATCGATCGAAAGTGATAATTTAGATACGAGAAGTTCTGCAACTAATACTAGTGATGAGCCCGCAGTATCAACTGGTGGATATGTACCCGAGACAGTCGAGAATAATCAGATTTTGAATTTTAATAATTTAAACAAAACGGATAATGAGCTAGATAGTCTTGATCAGGCGCTTATGGATATGAATATCGTTAAGAAAGAGGTGACACATAACATGAATTTCTATCAAAACGAGGTAGTTCCGAAGCCGACGATTCTACAAAATCATGTTCACGAAAATAATCAGTACAATCCTCCACCACCCTCAAATTTTCCGAACATGGAGACACTACCGCCGGCGGTACGAACAGTAACGCCAAACGCTGCTCTACCTCCTACGTTAATCTCAACTGCTCAATATCGGTATCCATCCCAAAGTACAACTCCTAATTCGATTGCTCAGAGCATTTCTCCCAATTTATCGCAATCGAGTCAAACTAATCTACCTCCGCCCAAAAGGAACACTCCACCCTTAAATTATTCTGGACCACCTCCCCCACAACAACAACATGCGGCTATGCCAATTCCACCGAGTTTGGCACCTCCACAATCAGCGGCTGGCGCTGTTGGTGGAAATCCATTCAAGCGAACTGGATCCGCAACACATCATAATTTACAATTCCAACAACCAACTATTAAACCACCAAGTGTAATGCCAACCAACTTTTATAGCGAACCACCATCAAATCAAGAAAATCCTGTACCTGAAAATTCCGAAGTCCCAGAGACTCGGAATTTAGAGGTTGAAAATTTAGAAATTGCACCTAGTAACGAACGAAATCAATATCTTCAGACAGGCCACCTCTCGGAAGAGGGACATATCGGTGATGGATCAGAATTTGCACCACCACCGCCCGAAAATAACGATAATTTACCACCACCTGGACTATCACGTCTCGTATTGGGACAACCCGAGTCGGATAACCGACTAGTCACTCAAATCGAACCACCACCTGGTCTCGATCGTATGATTCTTGGCACCGAACTAAATAGTTCGAGTGAAGTGAATTTAGCACGGCAGGCTGATGGACAAGCGGCGAATACATTAATTCAGCCGGTTCGTCCCATATCAAATCGTAATTTATATCAAGTGGCCGGTGATAGTGGCGTACAAGTTCAACAACGAGTTGTACCAGGTGTTGAACATGATACACGTCGTCCAATACCGCCTATCGTCAATCAAATCGAACATGATGTTCCGATAAATGAACAGCAACGTGAATTAATAATGGATGGTGAAAATGTAGATGACCAACCCGTGCAACATTTACAGCAACAACAGCATCATCCATCACTGGAAATAACGACTCGGGAAGAACCAATCGAAGGTGCAAACACATTAGATGAAATTCCTCAAGGGAATCTCAATCAAGCGGAAACAGAATCGAATCTTACATTTGATGGGGGCCGAAAAGATCTATCCAATCCATCAACTGCAAATGATGATAGTGATAAAGATCGTCATATCTACTATAGTAATAAATCGAAACGAAGTGACGATCCGACGCGTAAACGAAGTAATAAACCTAAAGATCGGTATGAGACAGAAGATACGGATTATTATAGTGATCGGGATCGTCGGCGATTTAATCGTGAGGGAAGTGTGCGCGACGGACGTCCTGAACGTACGCTTGAACGTGATCGTTATAGAGATAGTAAAGAGCGTGATGGTCGAGATAAAGACCGCCATCCTGAACGTCGTGAAGGTAGTGGTCGAGATCGTGATGATAATCGTGATCGGTTTGAGCGTGAACGTTATCGAGATCGATATGATCGCTCGGCTAGATACGAAACGGACGGTTCGAAATATGAAAATGAAAGTTCGAATCGATATGATAGGGATAACAGACGTAAATACGAACGTGATGATTATGAACACAAAGAACGACGATACAGACGACATGAACGTGACGAGCGAAAACGTGAAGACCGATATCGAGATGATCGAGAAGGTGATCGACGTCGAGAACCTCGTGGAGGTGAACGGCGCGGTTACGAATATGATGATGCATATAATCGTAGTGGTAGCCGCAATACAAGTGAAAGAGATCTCGAAAAACTTGGACGATATCCTAATTATTATGCTGGTACTGCAGCAGCCGGTTATGGTTACAACCCGTACCAGTATTATCAACAACAGCAACAGTATTACGAGAACATGCGACGCACTAATCCTCAAGCATACGCTGAATGGTATCGCAAGTACTATGCACAAATGCAAACTCAGGTACCACCAGAGCTAATCAATCGGGATGGGCGTGAATCGGTGCACTCGGGTCGAAGTTCAGCTAACGGAAAAGAAAGGTAACCGAAAGTTTGTTCAATTTTTTTTAACATGGTGTTTGATGTTCTGTATTCGTGTGTTTGTATATTAAGTGCGTGTACGTGAGGGTTTAATGCGTTTTATTTTAATTACGTATGACCCTTATCTATCTGTGGAATTGATTTTGAAAATCCCAAATTACTACACACAAATTTATATACAGATGATTGCTTAGTTTTAGGCACACAATACAATTATATATGTTTCACAAGCATTCATACATCATTTAAATCTATTTTCACACGTTTTCTTTTGTTTTGGTTTTAACGCTTTTTAATAGAAATTTTGCTGCAAAATCGGCGAAATTGTGTGGATTTTTATGTTCCAATTTTAGCTCCAACATTGTATAACAGCAATATATTAATCACCGTATACATGTTCAAAGCTGGAGATTGCCAAAAATAATTATCCTTTTATAAATAAGATGATATTGGTTTCAATATAGTTACCTAAATTCCATAACTTTTGCATTTCATTTAATAAATTTAAATTGATTAGCTAGTCAAATTTGCAGATGAAAAACTCAAAATAAATAAATTGATAACTATAGTCAAGTTATGAATACTATTTTTGTATGTGCTGCACTTGCTTTTTTATATTAACGTTTAATATTTTTGGTCCTTGTAAATAATAATAAGTGAAAATTTAATTAAGTATAAGGACTGACGTCTTTCTCTAAAGCTGACCTGCTGTTATACAAACCTTCAATTAAAATGTGTTCCCTATTTTATGTTTAAAACTTGGGATTACTTCAGTCGGGCAGTTTACTCTATTATGACAGAAAACCCCGTTGTGAAAAAATGTTTTTTACTAACTAATTTGTTCGAGCGGGAGGGATTCGATTAAGGTCTAGATACAAATCCGAATTAAAAAATATGTTTTTGTATAAAAATTTCTAACAACATGACATCAAAAAATACCGCACCCCTCATCAAAACAGGTACAATCAAGCAACGATTCAACAACAACAATTTTATCAACCAGCCGGATCACAAGCCCAAATGCAAAATTCATCATATTTAGAACAAAGTTTTTTGAGTGGAATTGGCCAGCATCCATCCGGAACCTATATACAACAATCATCGGCAAGATCATATTATACACATAGTGAACTTTCTGAATCAAGGTGCATAAAGAACAAGTTGAATATATATATATTTAAAAATTATTATTTATTACACTATAATTTATAACAAATTGGCTTTTTCGAGAATATCTGCTAATCTTGTATCTCTCTCCAAAAGGCCAAAGTATTTCATTTATTATTACATGTGGTATATGGGAATTGTATATGGTGAATTTGGTAAATCGGGCACATGAGTTGTAGGTGACCGATCGTAGATTATGTCATATAACGATTTTTTTTAAATTAATTCATCAGCTATAATCTCGCTTAGCTATGTAAATAATTTTGAGCATGCTATAACCTATATAATTTGTTTTGTTTTTTTTAAATTTTAATTTGCGTAGCTTGAGATTATAATCCCGCTTATAAAATTCTTTGAATTTAATTCTGTTCTTTTATTATAAAATTATACAAACGATTTAGGGCTGATAATATTGATGTCGCTGGACAGATAAAAAGTCAGCAAAGCACCGATGCAGCTCGACTTACACCATGTAAATTTATAAACGACCATAGCCTAGTGTCGATTGCAAGTGGGGTAATGGTTTGCTTGAAACCCAATCGCTTTTCGCAAGATTTGTCGAATGTAATCAAAATTCTTAATATCAATATTAATGATGGTACGAGGCGCTTATTAAATTCATTTCCGGGTCCACTGGTGCGTGGTGTAACACATAAGAAGACCGTGATTGAATTTTGTGAGGAGCAAATAAGGAATGAACCACATTCAAATTTGGTGAAATCGCGTGGAAATTCAGTGTCGAGTTTACATTCTCCGGCACAGATTAACAAACCATCGTATGTGCTGATGTGGAAGCTGCTAATTTTGCTGTTGCGACAAAATGGGGTAAGTGGACATTTAATTTAACGTTATTAAAATGAAAAATTGTGAATTTTGTTGCCAAATTTGTTTAACAAGTCGAACTGGATATTTCATCAAGTGTCTAAGGCCGTTTGGTCAGTTTCAACCTATTTCACAAACAAGGTAAAATACAATAAAATTGTAAAATTTTACCAGAATAAAATCAAATCATTGATTACACTTTGAATGCGACGAGCGTTGCACGTGATTTTTCAGTTGTAACCTTCTATAAGAAAGTAATTGCCAAACATTTTGACTAATTCGATCATCACAAATAACATAAAGATTTCTTATAATCTTGGTAAAATTCATATTCCAATTTACATCCTCGTTCTTTTGGATAAGCTTATTGGATCATTATTCTAATTTCGCTACTAACATTTTTCTTACCCATTATTCCTTGTTTTTAGATGGTTGTCGGGACAGATATCTCCGAATTACTGCTTAAAAATCAAACAGAATTTCCATACGAAATGTCTTCAGCTGCAGGCCGCCCACAGCGTGACATCTCACATCAAAGTGGTCGAAATTCTGTACAATCAAATTTCTCCCGTGAGCACCTGACACCACCATCGAATGAAGAAAATAATTTGGAAGATTTGCACGAGGTGAATAAATCGAATGAGAATATTCTAGAAGCTGTGGAACCAAAACCACTCACCGAAGTTGAGGTGACAGAAAAATTCCGGAGCTATTTATTATATGGTAATGTAAATGAGGCACTCGATTGGGCGACAGATAATAATTTGTGGGGACATGCACTATTTTTGGCTTCTAAGGTGGATCGAAGATCGCATGCTAATGTTCTTATGAAATTTGCGAATAAAATTCCGATTAATGATCCATTACAAACATTGTACCAATTGATGAGCGGTCGAGTTCCTTCGGCGGTTACGGTAAGTGGTCGCTACATAAATTTATAAAAATACAGTAATATTTCTTACATGTCGCTATATTTCAGAGCGTACAAGATGAAAAATGGGGTGATTGGCGATCCCACTTGGCCATGATTTTGGCCAACACATCACAAAAACCAGATTTAGATCGTAAAGCTATCACAACACTAGGCGACTCGCTTTACAATCGTGGCGATTTATTTGGTGCTCAATTTTGTTACTTGATGGCCCAGGTCGGATTCGGAAAGTACACAAACGTTAATCAAGAATCAGCGCTCATGTTTAACTCTACTGCGACAGTTCGGTTAATCTTGCTTGGCTCATCACATCACAAAAGCTTTAAAGAGTTTGCGACGAATGAAGCGATAATTATGACCGAAATTTATGAGTACGCATGCACTTTGAACGATGAAAAATTCTCGATTATTGAATTCCAGCCGTATAAATATTTACTTGCGACACGGATGCTCGACTATGGATTCCAGTTAAAAACGCTTATGTACATGGAACAAATTTCGGCGCATATACAAAAGGATGTCGGCAAATATTCGAATGAATTTATCGAGAAAATATTCGTGATGGCTGATCGATTAAAATATTTCGATCCGGCGCTTGAAAAAACTATGGAAGATAATACAACCGAAGATAATGGGAATATGATTGAGGATCAAAAGTGGTTAAAAACACTACGCACTTTGGTCGCCAATAATTTACCGATTATTAATAGTGTGCAAACGACTCTGCAAGATCAAACACAAATTCAAGCTAGTCAACAGCAATTTGCAACGAGTGGATATGCTCCACAGCCGTCACTCGATACTCAATATACTGACATTAATCAACAGTTTAACGAGATAAATAAACAATTTTCTGATTTGTCACAGCAATACCAGCAGCCACCGATGCAGCAACATCACCCAGAAGAAAGTTCGGTGAATAGTCAGGAACATCAACCATCGCAGTCGATTCCGACATACAACCCAAACGATATGCAACATCAGTATGGTGTAACATCGTCTCCGTATACTAGCTATGATCAACAGCAAAATGTAGCGCAGCAAGATCCATATGGACAACAGTCGCAGCAAGATACCCAACAGTGGAATTATGATCCTCAGTATGGTATGCAACAAACAGGAGGAAATATTGGACAACAGGCGGCCAGTTACGATTGGAATGAGGTAAAATATGTTTGAGTTTTTTTATGGATTTTAGTGGGATATCTAACATAATTTTGCTTTGAATTATTCTAAATTTCATAATTTTTGGGAGTTTTATAAATTTTTTAAAACTGGGAACGTACCTTAATAATCAAGTCGATTCTGATGTTTCATATGACATGTGATATGACATATAACTTTTATTGGTTTAGAATCGATTTGATAACTCATTTAACGCATTTTTGTTTATATGTATTTCATCTAAAAAAACACATTTTTTTCTAAATAAATTCCAAATCATGGATGCAGCAAAAAGACCCGTCTATGCAAATTCGGCATCGTAATGTTGCTACTGCTTTAAAATCATCGCCGAATAATGACACAAAAATCACATCTAATGATGGTAGTACTAAAGATTCCTATCCACCACCCGCATCATTTTCACCAAGAAAATATTCATATGATTTTAAGCCAAAGCTAGACGAGAATGTAAGTAAAACTAGTAGTTTATATAGTAATAGTATTTGTAATGAAAAGGATGTTGATAAAATGATTGTACGTAAACGTGTTACTATAAAGGCGGACGATAATATTTCGGGTAGTTTAGTTCGGTATGATAATAAGTCGCGTCGTATTCATCATAATCAGGAATGCTGTTTACCGATGATTGCACGCGAAATGAAAATTAAGAATGTGGTGTATAATGGCACATTCCCGATTGATGATCCGATCAGTAGTCGGTTTGATGAAGAATACGCGGTTGCGGAGGATGATGATGATGAATACGAAGATTATGACGAGGAGGATGATGACGAAAATGGTGATGAAGATCCGGATGACGAAGATATCGTTGATAACAAGTACAGTAACGATTTAGAAAAAAATCATCCAAGCTACACTATCAAAGAGCTGATCGAGAATAAAAATATCCAATTTAATTACAATAAAATGAAAAAAGATTTTGAACAGAGTTTTATGAAATTTGACCAATTTATGGACCGTAAAAATCGTACAACTGTACCAAAAACATTCGATATCGATGAACCAATGTAGACAATTTTATTATATATGTAGTGTATTTAGCCAGGTATTTAGGTAGTCATAATGCTGAGGCCTTAAGCAGACCAATACGCGCGCGCGGTTTGTAAATACGTATTGCCTAATTCTATATTTTACATAAGCATGACAGTATTTAAAATTAATTAAATTATTATAAATTATATTAAATTAATAAATTATGTAAATCTCAACTGTGCATAGAGAAATAAAATTTGATTTAAAATCGAAATTTGGTTGTTTTGGGTTTTTTATTTCTAATTACAAAAATAAACCCGTGGTGGGGGTGGCTTATTACATAAAAAACAACTATAAATATTAGAGCATGCTTCATTTCTTATTATCGTTATTTACTATTTATTTTTATTATTATTATTTATTTGTTTATTAATAATCGGTTCTATTTTTTTTGTTTGTTTACTTATTTTTTATAGATGCCCAAACCAACGATATCAATACCAAATTCCATGTCTAATAAACCTGGTTATTATGATGAGTCACCCACCACGGCATCAACTGAGTCACCATTTGGTCAAAACAATAGTAATAATAACAGTAGTAGTAATAAAAATGATGATAGTGGGAAATCAAATAATAAAAAGACTGGAAAAGATAAGAATGAAAATCATAGGTAAGTGTTCAGAGATTTTTATAATTTGGTTTGAATGCGTTTGATTTCAAAACAATTTTTATATTTTGGGGAGAAAAGTTAGAAAATATTTAAGCCTTACCAAAAGTCACAACATATAAACTTCTAAGTTTAAATACTAAATTTTAATAGAATTTAATTTTAAAAATTTGAAAATATCGTGAAAAATCCTAAACTTCCGAATTTTAGTGTTTTGAATTACAAAATTCTGTTTATGTACATTTTCAAACACTACAAAATTCTAGCACATATTTGCCTTAAATTCCTCTAAAAAAATTAGCTTCTAGTTTTTGGATGATATTTTGTTACATTTAAAATATCGAAACGCTTTTTCATCGCCCACCGATAATTAAAATTAATATTTTTTCAAAAAAGAATACTTAACTGATACGTTAAAGATTTTACTTTTTACTTTTGCTTTTCGATGTATATTGCAACTTGTGTGATGAACAGGAAAAAACTACGACAAATTTAAGAGTTTAACTGAATCATTACGAAGCTTGTGTGTCTCACATTTAAATTGGTCAACTCAATCCAAAATTATTGAAATCGTCTACCGGATACTCCAATGCGTTATTTCGAATATGTAAAATTTCATGAGCAGAATTACATTAATCTTTTCGTGTGGTAGATCTTTTAACTGCTATCGATTTCATTATCAACGTTTACTCCGACCAGGTATTCCAATCGTTTGGTTTTCCTTGATTGTCTTACGAATTTAAAATTTTCAGAATGTTGACTAATCCTACCTTCCATTTTCTATATTTTATTTTTTATCATTTTTCAGTAATGCAAATAGTGGCTGGTTCGGTGGCCTATGGAAAAAAGTAACATTAAAACCAAAAAATCAAATGATTCTGCCGGACGATAAAAATCCAGCCATTGTATGGGATCCAGAAAAAAAGAAATGGGTAAATACAGATGGCGTTGAAGAACAGCAAGAAGCATTTAAACCACCACCAAAATTATCCGATATGAATCCACCCCTAATGGCACAACAATTGCCACCCCAACAACAACATCCTCAAATGCCACCACAAGGGAGTTCACCTCCAATGCCACAAATCGGTAGCAACACCGGGCCATACAACCAAGATATGAGTAGTAATAATCTAATTTCTAATAATCCCGTCACAATTAGTTCCAATTCTAATAATATACCAGCTAATTTAATTGATAGTGGAAAAGTACCTAATTTACAATCGAATATGTTTAAAATGCAACGAAATCGAAGTAAGAATTTTGCTTCCGTGTTGAATATTAACAAATTAATTTATATTTATTTTACAGCCTTAAAGAATTCCTACGTAGATGTTTTTAATCCATCCGGAGCACCATCAAAACCAATAGAAAATGTTTTACCAATTCCGGGTGCATCGCAAATGCCGCCAGTGCCACAAGGTGGATTCTTTGTACCAGGGGCACCTGTTCCACAACCAGCTGATCAACAACAAAGTGACGTATGTGAATAATATATTTTGTGAATTTGTAGTTTTTTTTTGTTGATTTTTTTTATCATTGCATTTTCATTTCACACACAGAAGGTTGTATCATCTCGAAAATCAAAGAATCTCATTTAGCGCGTTTTATAGTTTTAATTTTTATATTACAAATAGTACAATATAAAATTCGATTACATTTAAATTGTATTACAAAAACGGTTGATTAGTAAGTAGCTGTCATTAACTGTGTTGAATATTTCGTGTGTTGTTTATAATACCAAATAAATGTCCGTGATTAACATAACACCACAAATTTGTATGTTTTGTGAGTAGAATTTATGTATATATGCAACTTATTAATTTACATATTTAAATATATTTGATAACTGTCGTTTATTAATCTGATCAAGTTGATTCTGCTAGCTTAACATTAATCTTAAAATGAATCTACTCGTAGTATTTAAAATAAAATTGCTTTTCTTCATTTTCAATTACAATAATGGCATTTGTTCCAATAATATTGGATCTCAAATCGAACGTTATACATATTTACATATTCCATTGTCGAAATTTTAACATAGATTCGAACCACATGGATCAGATAAGTAAAAATAAATAACACTTGAATTAAAATGTATGTCTATCAATATTTTTCACACAGATAAGGTATTCTGTATTATAAAAGAAATTAATTTGTTGAAATATTGTAAATTTACAAAATTATGACGTCATCTGAATATTAAAATATTTATATCTTGCTTAATTATGGAAATTTGCTGGGTAATGCTTTCCATATTATTGATAAGGCTATTTTTTAACTAAATTTTAAGTTGCGAATCCTTCTGATTTTATATAATGTATGTACAATTTAAATATTTACTGTTATCAGCAAAAATTAAAATATTGAGATATTTAAATATTCAAATATAAATAATTCTTATAATATTTACTATTAAAAAATTTTCACAACAAAAATTTAGGTTTTTCAGTATACGTTGAAATAATTTTAATTAAAAAATATTTATCAACTTTATAAATATCTTTAAAAATTGTAAAAAAGAACCTAACGTTTGTTTTGTTAATATGTGAAAGTTCTGAATGTAAACTTTTCTATATATTTCTAAACTTTATATTTTTATTTATTAAATTCGGAATTTTCAGAAAAAAATCACCAAATTTTACAAAATTCCTTTAGAAATCGGAATTACATATTTTAAACTTGTTGCTGATGTGGGGCAATTTTTGGGTTTGAATTAAACATTAATTTCTTAAATAAATTTGATAATATGTATTTCAGAAATTCAATCTGTAAAAATTTCTCAAAACAATCCCAAAATATTCCTAAATAAACTCATGGACAAAATCAATGCGCTAATTTATTTATGGGTGGCCAGAACATAATCGGAATACTCCGATGCAACACAAATTTAGCAATATTCTTCTAAATGTATCTAAAATGTGCATTTATACTTTGATATCTGATACGAATAGGTAGTTCGTGAATTAGCTTGAAAATAATTCCTCACCAAAATATTGATAGTAATTGACGATTATAAAAGTAGGATACGCGCCTCTCTTGTAAAAACATGAAATATCCAAGCTGGAGAAAATGACGAGAAGCGCTTAACCTACTTTTACAATCGTCAGTTGTAGTAAAAACCCAAAACAAAAACATTACGTATAATGAGTTCTTAAACATTACACTTTATTGAGCAGTATGCTAGGAATATTTATTGCGAACCAGCCAAATTTCGCTAGAACGGTGATGCGTTAATTTTGTCCAGTACATAGTTAAATACTTTATTTAAATCTTTAGTTTTTTAGAAGTCATCCATACGCATACAAACATTTCAAAACAATTTTATTTTATACTAACAAATCAGAAAAACTTTAATTCTTTCCAATTTTAATTAAAAAATTAATATATTTCATTAATAATATCTAAAATTAATTTCGTATACAAAAATATTTACAATAAACATATTAATTTATTATGCCTAATTCTAATTTCAGGGAACACCTCAATTTTATAATCCTAATCAATATAGTGGTTATCAACAGTAAAAATGTCTATATAATAATTAATTATATGTAAAAGAAAAATTGTATTTTTTATTTCTATACAATAAAAATAATTATATTATAAATTATAAATAATCATTTGTGATCAATTTTACATTAAAAAAAAAAAGAGAAGAAAAGAAAATTATTATAATATAATAAAGCATAAAAAATAAAATATTTAAAAAAAGTTGTAAAATTATTATATTATATTATTAAAGTATTACAGATTTATATAAAAAATATATTCTATTAATTATTTGTATAATTTATACATAATTCGTAATAATAATTTTTAATTTTTTTTCATGGGAAAATTTATATTACATGTTCATTTTAAATTATATTTGTTTTTAGCTCGAGAAATTCTATATATAAAATAATAGGAAATGGATAGACATTTTTCATTATAAATACATATTATTAAAACCATGTTTATATATACCTAAATCCAGATGTATATATGTACTTATTTATATACATATTACATATATACGTAAACATATTATATAAGAAGTGGGCTACTGTATTTTACATTTTATTTCTCTACAAGATTTTCAATTCAATTTTATGTTATTTACTAAATATTATAAACTATCTAATACTACATACTATATATTTAATATGAGAGACGGGGAAGGACTAAAAAAATAAAATGTTTATATTATATTATATAAATGAATAGTTAGCTCTATAAATATATATAATTTTAATAATTTAGGTAAATTATGTAATTAAAAACAGAAAAATAATGAAAAACCAATAAGAAAACGATGAAAAGTTATAAAAAATTATGAAGAAACGCAAACATAAATTAAATTAAATTAAAAAAAACAACAAATATGTTGATATTAAAAAAAAAACTTTGTATTTTATTTATACATATATTTATTAATTATTTTTTACATTATCTACTTATAAATACTTGTGTAATATTCTTCTTCTAAATCGTATAGATCGGCTGCCATATCATCGCGCAGTGTCATCAATTTTTTGTCACAATCTGCTTGTTTCGCTCGATACAATTGGGAATTGGCCGTGATAGCATCGTTCACCGAATGAAAGTCATTTAGAATTAAATACTGTTTGATATCCGCAACTAATTTCATGAGACTCTCACCGGCTCGAACTGAAAACATGTAAAATATTTGTTTGTTTATCTGTGGATATATAAATATAATATTAGGAATAATAAATAGTTTCGCCCTCTCTCGATTTTCTCAAACTAGTATATTTTAATTATTACAGTTACAGCCAATATAGCCTTAAATGAACTCCAGGTACATGATATCATACCACCAAATTGAAATTAATTAGTAATTAATAATTCAGCCTTAACTCATTCAGTCGATTGGGATCCTCGTTGGGATATAGAACTTCCATGCAACATTTTTTATCTTATTTTATGTTAGATTATAGGGTTAAATTACTTAAAATTCTTATCATCTTTTATTCTTTATTTTCGGGTAGCTGACCCTAAAGCTTTGTCCTGTAAATGGACTCTAAATTTGGGTTAGAAATTCTAGTAGACAACATACATCGGAGGGATTTTGCACAGACGGACTAGAAGCTGGTTTATTTGTTTTTCTATGTTTAAATTTGAACTCTTGTTCACCTATTCGAAATCATTTCGTTTATTGCGATCATTGTGACTGAAATGATCATTCTATTTTAATTTGCATTTGTCGGTGTCATTCGTCACTATTTTTGTTGTGAAATGGAATAAATGTTATAGAGCATGAGTTTACTCTAATAGGCTGAGATCGCAATTTAACAAACAATGTTGTATACGCAAGATCTTGTGCAAATTTATTCGTAAAAATGGAGACGTAAACTCGTCTCGCGTATTTGGTGCAAAATCGCAGTACAAATTCAAATTAATTAAAATAAAATAAAATGTTTAACTTAAATTCGTATACTTATGTAAATATACCAATTTCAAAACGATCAGACCTCTTATATGTCTTATAGGGGTAGTTACTTTATTAATTCATTTATTGAATAATCCAAAAATATTTTTATTAAATTTTTTAATTTTAAGAGTTTAATGTAATTCGCAAATCGAAGATATTTATAAGAGTTTGCATACATATTCTATAAATTTTCAATAAATCCAGGTAATTCAATGTTGTATCAATAGACATTTCTAATTCACCTCAATAATCTGCATTCAGGCTTATAGTTCAGCGATCTCAAACAATTTACTAACATTTCTACTTTAATACATAGGGTGTCCCAATATACTCTGACACGAGTGGTACCGTTGGACGCCAAGGTGATATTAGATGTACCACTTCCAAGCAGCTTGCCGACATAGCACTACTCGCATATTAGCACGTTTTTAACAGGATTTTCCCCATTTTTATCCAATTTTTTCAGAAAAACCCGAAATTATGTGGAAAAATGACATTTTTCCCTGTCTTGAAGAAACCGCTATAACAGAAAAACTGGTAACTAGAAATTTAAAATATTACATTTATAGTAACCAGTTTTCCTGTTATAGCAATTTGTTCAAGAGATGGTGCTATGTCGGAAGGCTCCTGTTTAAACGCATATAACTTGAAAGACTGGCTGGTCATTGCGAAATGGTACGTCTAAAGTTACCTTAGCTTTAATCAAGGAATCCAACGGTACCACCAGTGTCAGTAAATATTTAGACACCCTGTATAGATAATAGTAACTTTTTTAATAAATAACAAATAGGCGACCTATTTATCTACTCACTATCAGAACAATAATTTATAAATTTAATTGCGATATACATATATGCGAATATGATGTATGAGTTTACCTCTACTCATATCATCACCTACATTTCTTGTGAATGTGATCGATACAGTTTTAAAATAACATGATCAGTTCAAATTGCTGCGAACTTATATTTAAAAATAAAATACTGATCAAAGTCTACTTCTTTGGTCGCCTAGTTGTCTAAAATTACGTAACTCACGAACTAGTCTGCGACTCACATCATTGTGCCACGACTCTCGATACTTTAGGAAACACTAGTCTAACGTATAATGCATTAGTTTTAGTCAGGGTGCGGTCTTATAAGATCTTATTTCAACCCTATTAGTAAAACCCTACAAAATGGCGTATCGTAATTCTCCACAATTCGATGCATATATTTCAAAAATCACATGTGGAGTAGATTGTGAAAACTGGTCGTACTATACATAGTGACCGTTTCCAATACTCAATACTAACCGAATGAAGGCCATTAAAAGTAAAATAATCGTCATATGGAAATATGGTATCGGCAGAAACATTGAATTGCCTTTATCCGAATTAAGTGTGTGATTTCAGCTCCAACAAATAACAATATTATTTCATTATGAATGAATTATTTTAGATGGAAAATTAAAATAGATGCTGATGAGAGTTCGGTCTGAGAGTGTATGTAACTAACTCAGGTCGAGTTTTTTGAAACTGATTTTATTGCACCTACACTCCGGTAATACTAAAATTAAATGGCTACTCAACTTAACAAATTATGATATGCTTTAAAACTATATTCTGCAGATTTTGATTATAGAACTATAGCAGAATCCGTAACCATTTATTGTTATAAAACAACAACAATCAATCTATCTAAGAATTAAGTTTTCGAAATGGATGATACGAATGATTAATACCACTCAAATCAATTGGATTCGACTCGAACTTTCTCAATCAATTTGATTCCAGTCTAACACAACTCTGTTTTTTCTTAAATGTCAAGTTAATTGCTTCCAAGCAGTCAGATTATTGCCGGCAACAACTATTTGTTTGTGCCAAATTAAGATCCTCCAAAGTGCTAAAATTCTTTACCAGTGAATCCATTGTACGACTAAATATTGAAATTGAATTTTGACAGTTTATAGAAGTTATTTAATACAAAATTAATTTGCATAATATAATAAATATGGATGTGGAAAGTTGAAGTATAATTGTGCCTGGGATAAGTCTACACAAATTCTACTAATGTGACATGATACATGCAATCCAATGGTATGATAAGATTATTGTTAAAACATAAACTGTGATTTTATTAGTGTTTTTTTCCACATAAACAAAATTCTATTATAAACAACTATTATATAACACTAAAATATAAATTAACCATTGATTTAGTTTAGAAAAGACGAACTATCCCACAATTTTACAGAATTATCAATTAAAATTCAGAGAGCGTTTATGTAGGCGATAATTGCTTCGATTAAGTACGCAAGCCGCTTGTAATTGTTGTTGGACGAGTGTTAGATTTGGATAGTGCAAAGAAAGTACCTTTCTCCATTGTTATAAATGATTGAAACTTTGCAAAAATTGTAAGAGATATAGATATTTTAGGTTTATAGATTATCAGTTTCTACTAATTCATCCAATTAATAAGCTAGCATTCATATCTTCAACATTGTTGACTACCTGAGAACAATCGAGCAAGTCGTGCGAAAATAATCTCATCCAGTAGTTTTCATGAGAATATCATAATTTTTACAATCACTCTATGACCGATAATAATGGAGAGTTGCACCAGTGTAAAGGTTATGATATTTCCACTAATGGTGAACGATTAGAAAATAATCATAAACCATAACCACAAGACTCCATTCCAACTAAAATTTCGAAGAAAGCGCGGGAACTGTGCTTTTTAGAATTTGGTACAGATTTACATCGTGGAATAGCTTTGACCAACACCGTTGACCCTAGAGATGTCCACAGATTTACATCGTCGAATAGCCTTGATCAACTGCGTCTTTGATCTAATTCGCTCATATTTGTAATTGATTATAATATTGCTACTACATGACTAAATTTAACAAGCTCACAGTTTTCCAATGCTGATATAAAATTTGTCAGCTACAACAAAAATGTTGATTTTATTTACATATACATGTTTATGTATTAATGAATAAATATATGCTAAGTTAGAATGACGTGTCCCAAAACTAAAGTTATTCATTTTGTCGTATCTGATGACAAACCGCCAGTTAATTTTATTAGGAACATTAAAAATTTGTACTTGTTGATAAGCAATATTGTGTGAACGAACCTATGCGACCTTCAATATTGAATTATGTGGGTGTACTGGATTTGGTGTACCACTCTAAATTAATCGATTGTAAACTAATTCACTCTTTTAAGTGAAAATAGAAAACCCATGTGCATATTAATACAAATTATATTAGTTTGTTTACATAAATGTCTGTACGTGTTTCAATCTCAATGTCAATGTTTCATAACACCGATGATAATTTTTTATGAGATTTTATAAATAATAATTTTTTTAACAATTTGGTATAAAATTAGTACAAACTTGTAATATAGATAAGCGAGCAATAGATAAACGTGTTGAAATATTACTGGATCAAATTTGTGTTAATTCATAGTGTGTGTCTAACAGTATTATTAGTCTTTGTGGCCGCCTTTCTATTAATTCGAGTTTATTCTAGACTGAAAATTGAAAATGATTTTGTACACATTTTTAATATTATGCACATACCAACAAAAATAATAAATTAAATATCTGCAACAATTAATAATTACATTTAATTTGTTCTAATAGATTCGGCTAGTAGGTTACGCTTAATTCTGGATTTGGAAGTTTTATCAATTTGAAATCTACTTAGGACACGTCATACTTTCACGTTTTACGCTCGATTTATCAATATTCATTGCTTTCTTTGAATAATTTGTATAACATCTAAGGCACGTCATTCTCTTAATATTTAACATTAAAATCAAGATTATTATTAATACAGTTTTATAAGGCCATCACTGGCTCCTCGCTGAGAGTTCAGTCTGGTTCCACCGGTTTCAATCCTGAGCGTGGCCTTCATACTGTCCTAGAATCTGAAGAAGCCAAGTCGTGCCCAAATCACTGATCTCGACATTTTACAGAGCTCGGTATGTATCATCTACGCGTTTTGGGCCGTAAATCACACGCATGAAATTAAGATACTTGGTTTAAAAAAAAAGAGGTTGAAATTCAATCTATCTTGCCTAATTTAGCCTTTGTCATAGTCTAAAGCTTGCTCCATTAAAAGTTGATATCTGACCATGTACACGTCATATTTCCATCACACGGGTCCTATGTGACTCCAATAATAGTAATTCCAAAATTATTGTTTAACCGTTACGGTATTTTGTCATAATTTTCTCAATAATTCGTCTTAATGCGGACACTTTCTGCTTATGTTTATTTAATTTTCCTGATTTATCAGCAGCTAAAATTCAATTTACTGCCAATTCAGTAGTCTGAGATTAAGATAAATCGGTGATAAATTTAATAAAGCAGTGTTTAACCGATCTTTAATCAAATGACAAAATAATGTACCTAGTTTAAATTACATAAATCCCGTAAAGCAAAGAAGAAACAAATTCATTCTAAAAGTTCCTCCTCGTTCTTCTTCCGAAAAGGTAAATTGTAATATGGTTGTGAACGACGTCATATTTATACTGGTAGCATGTGGGACACGTCATACTTTTAACAATCTCTAAGTACTAAACAATACAGTGTAAGATTTTTTGTTCTTGTCCACAACCCAGAAGGTTTAGCTTAATAATCAGCGCCAGACATCAAACCGAACTTAGCTGGATAATATTTAACATAAGAATCAATTTCGATAGGGTAAATCAAGGTTCAAATATTGAAGGTTTGGAGTTACATGATCTGTATGCCATACTAATCTATAAATCGGTTCAATCGAAATTCCGGCTAGTTCACATTATAATAGACTTTATTGTAGCCAACATTAAAATGAACCCATGCCTGGCGTGTAATATAGACAGCCATAAATCTGGTTAAGCTGGTGTAAATCTGTACGCCTACCGCTAGAACTTCATAGAATAACATCGGTCAAAGAAATTGGGAAGCATGCTGATCAATTATTAAGAATTTTGTATTAGATCTATAAATATTCGAGCTGAATGAAAAATACCCATCGCTATGCTTCCTCAACAAGAATACGAAATCAACTCACTTACCTATATTCGCGGCCCTCACTTGCATCTCATATGTATCCTGTTCGCATTGTGTAAGTTTTGATAGTTGTGTTTCTGTCTCGCCTTTGGCCAACTTTATAATCTCTACAAAACCAAGCAAATAACAGAATCAAAATCACCACAAAATGAGGCTACACTATAGTACCACACACAATAAAACCATCGAATACCTTCAAAATTTTCAAGCATACTTTTTACATCATCCTTGAGCCGAGTATTATAGGATTTAAGTAATGCTTCTTTGGATTGTGTTAAATTTCGTTGAGACATTATTTTACTAAAATTTAAAAATTAAACAAAAACAAAGTCAAAACAACAAGAAAGTGGATTTTCAAAATAAAACCAAATGTCATTTAGTACGGATTCTATGTTTTTATTTTTTTCAGATGGCAATTGGATCGATCAAAAAGAATATTCTACGTTTTCTTTTGATGGGATGAGAATTTCTCGAGAACTCTCGAGAAATCCAGAAATATTTTACAATTTTTGAATTAAATAGTTATTTTTATGAATTAAACTATTATGTAAAATAAATATGTTTTATAATTGTATGCGTATTTCGTAATAATATGTAGTATTTTATACAAAAAATTAGTATTTTTATTTATCATTTGGTTAGCACGACGATAGATGGGTCTAGAATAGTAAAAAGAATATTTCAGCTACATTCTCCACCATACATAAATTTCCCCAATTTATTTTACGATTTGATTGGAACGTGGGCCAATCACAGTAACCCATGTTGAATTATTTGCACCAATAAAAAAATAACACGCCAGACATTCAGCGCCTAATAATTGAGGTGGTTTGTATATGAACCTCAGTTTTCATTCATCAAAGCAAGAGACAAGACATAAAAATATAATATTTAGAGCGAAGAAGTTTATTTAAATAAATTGTGTGTGAGATTTAGTTTATTAATAAATAATACACTTGTGATTTAATAATAGAATAGAATATTTATTTTGTTGGATATTTTATATAAAAACAATTTAGAATGTAAGTATTTTTGTATAATGTGTAAATGTAAATTAAAAATAGAATAAATCGCCATATGCCGGGGTGTACGCATTTTGCAAGAATCCAATTGGAATTTCAATTTTGTTGCTTGTGTAACAACTAAATCTACATTTTAAGAACGCACGAAGACGTTTTCTACGAGTTTAAAATTAAATTTTAGAAAATTTGATCCGGGAAATTACAAAATGAACGAAAATATAGTGTGTGACGTGTTAAAAAGAAAAAATTCTTAGAATGATTTCATTTGACTTTCAAATCTTAAGGCAACAACAAAACGCAATGCGACGGTATAAAAATGTCATTAACTGGACTTTTACTAGTCAGATTTGCAATAAACCGTTATTTGAGATCAAAAAGCGTGCTTTATTTTAGAAATGAGTGAATTTTTGTAATGACGTATGTTACAAAAATTAATTCTTTTATACCGTTCATCGAGAATAATCTACTTGAATGTAGTTGATAAGTCTGACGTGGCGTTAACTACTACTACTCTGAAGCCGGTTTAAGATTCTTTATATCTAACGAATACATATTTGGGGCGATGACCTAAATAAATTTAAATTAGTACTGTACGTAAATAACGGGTTTTAATACATTTTTTTGTTTCGTTTTATTTACAGTAATTACAACACAATGAAATTTGCGTTAGGTTTAATAGCCTTATTGGCTGTAGTATGCGTCAGTACTGCCGCTGAGGATAAGAAAGAAAAAGAAAAGGATATTGGCACAGTAGTAGGAATTGATTTGGGAACAACGTACTCATGTGTGGGTGTATACAAAAATGGTCGTGTAGAAATTATTGCAAACGATCAAGGTAATCGAATCACACCATCGTATGTTGCATTTACCGCCGAAGGTGAACGTCTCATTGGTGATGCAGCTAAAAATCAATTGACCACAAATCCAGAAAACACCGTTTTCGACGCAAAACGGTTGATTGGCCGTGAATGGAGTGATGAGAATGTTCAACACGATGTCAAATTCTTCCCTTTCAAAGTTATGGAAAAGAACTCGAAACCGCATATTAGTGTGAGCACCAGCCAAGGAAACAAGGTATTTGCTCCTGAAGAAATTTCTGCTATGGTTTTGGGTAAAATGAAGGAAACAGCCGAGGCCTATTTGGGTAAAAAGGTTACACACGCCGTCGTTACGGTACCAGCCTATTTTAATGATGCTCAGCGTCAAGCCACAAAAGATGCTGGTGTTATTGCCGGACTTAATGTCATGCGTATCATCAATGAACCCACCGCAGCCGCTATTGCATATGGATTAGACAAAAAGGATGGCGAAAAGAACGTACTCGTATTCGATCTTGGTGGCGGTACCTTCGATGTTTCTCTTCTTACAATTGATAATGGTGTATTTGAAGTCGTGGCAACAAATGGTGATACTCATTTGGGTGGAGAAGATTTCGATCAACGCGTTATGGATCACTTTATCAAATTGTACAAGAAGAAGAAGGGCAAAGATATACGCAAGGACAACCGTGCCGTACAAAAATTGAGACGCGAAGTCGAAAAGGCAAAACGTGCCCTATCATCAAGCCACCAAGTCCGCATTGAAATTGAATCGTTCTTCGAAGGTGATGATTTCTCAGAAACCCTAACCCGTGCTAAATTCGAGGAATTGAATATGGATTTGTTCCGGTCAACATTGAAACCAGTACAAAAAGTATTAGAGGATGCAGATATGAACAAAAAGGATGTTGATGAAATTGTCTTAGTCGGTGGATCAACTCGTATTCCAAAAGTACAACAGTTGGTTAAAGAATTCTTTGGCGGTAAAGAACCATCTCGAGGTATTAATCCTGATGAAGCTGTCGCTTATGGTGCTGCTGTGCAAGCCGGAGTATTATCTGGTGAACAAGACACCGACGCCATTGTACTACTTGATGTTTGTCCTTTAACTTTGGGTATTGAAACTGTTGGCGGCGTCATGACAAAACTTATCCCACGTAACACAGTAATCCCAACCAAAAAATCTCAAATCTTCTCAACCGCATCAGATAACCAACATACAGTAACCATTCAAGTATATGAAGGTGAACGTCCAATGACCAAGGATAACCATTTGTTAGGTAAATTCGATTTGACTGGAATTCCACCAGCCCCACGCGGTATTCCTCAAATTGAGGTATCATTCGAAATTGATGCTAACGGTATTTTACAAGTATCGGCCGAAGACAAAGGAACTGGAAACCGTGAAAAGATTGTCATCACCAACGACCAAAATCGTTTGACCCCAGAGGATATCGAACGGATGATCAAGGATGCTGAGAGATTTGCTGATGAAGATAAAAAGCTCAAGGAGCGCGTAGAATCACGTAATGAATTGGAAAGCTACGCGTACAGTCTAAAAAATCAATTAGGTGATAAGGATAAATTGGGCGCCAAAGTCACAGACGACGACAAATCCAAAATGGAAGAGGCTATCGACGAGAAAATTAAATGGCTCGAAGAAAATCAAGATGCGGATTCGGAAGAGTTTAAAAAACAAAAGAAAGAGTTAGAAGATATTGTTCAACCAATTATTGCAAAATTATATCAAGGTCAAGGCGGTCCACCACCAACCGGTGGCGAAGAAGATGATCTCAAGGATGAACTATAAGTCAAATTTCTAGTTGATTTAGAAAGAAAAGGAAAAAACAACAACAAACTATAAATCTTAAGACACACCTCTTTAATGTTAATTAATATTTAATTTATTAAAATCCATTCCGAATCACCAAAAACAAATGAGGATTTTCTTTATGTCGCGCGAAAAGTTTTTAAATTTTCTTTGTTTCTCTAACGTCTTAAGAAAAAACAAACAAACAACATTAATTTTTTTTCTTTATATATTACGACTGATCGCTAATGTTAATAATTAAAACTTTAATTGTATAATTAATTAATTATGTCTGATGATGATAGTAGACTGTATAAATGTGGTATAATGTATGCATGTGTGATTTAGTATTTTTTTTTGTTTTTGAATGAAAAAAGTATAAATTATAATTTAATAAAAAAGAAAATAAAAAAAGAAAAATGATTTTATAAACAATATTTTTTATTCAAATATTTCGCCCACTATTTGCATTAGACTATTATCTTCCAACAGCGAGTTGATAACTTGTTTGAGCCCGCGCAATAATGCATATGTCAGTTTATTTTTTGTAAATAGTTATATTTGTTCGAAGCAGCACGTGTAGTCCCTGTGGATTCATTAGTCATAAACAGCGAATCTGTCGTTCTTATTCTCATAACCGTGGTGGTGATGGTAACAAAACGAAGTCTTGGAAAGCAACATAGAAACTCCATTCTGCAACGTGAGAACGAAAACGACCGTGTTTAACAACAAAGTGATTTATCAGTTTGAAGAGGACTTGGGCCCTCGTTATGCCATTTGGCAGCCGACCCTCAGTTCTATCTGGAAGTCCACCAATTCTTCAAAACTCGATAGTGGGATTGATAGCTTTTTTGCCTAACAAAGCTCTGGATAAAAATGACACTTGTAGACTCGATAATCTTCTTCTACCTTCCGACAAGCTAGCCTGTTCCAAGCGAGAAGTTGGTGTGCTACTGTTATCTATCACTTTTCTGGGTGTGACATTGTTGACTCAGGTGTGGTTTCCTTCTGACAATTTTTTCGGTACTTTGGATTGGAACTTAGCCCGTAGTTTGGTTACTGATGTTCTACCACATATTAATTAACATATTAGTAATATGTGGTTCTACGCTGTAGTGTTTTCTCATTTGCCCCTTTCAAATCGAGTGGTTCTGATGACGTTTTCCCTGTTGAATTGCAACATGGTATTCTATCCAAAAATACTCACTTGTTGTTTCAGGCGTTCGTGGTTTTTAGTGCTTACCATGTTGGAGCAGGAGTAGAGTAGTTTCCATACTTAAAGCTGGCAAGCCGGATTATACTGATACAAAGGCTTTTCGATCCATTAATCTGACCTCTATTTTTCTCAAAGCTTTAGAGAGAATCATCATCAGGTTTATTAGGGAAGATTATTTAACTACATCTCTATTCTCTGTAACATGCAGCATGTTTACAGAGCTTCGTAATTAGAATCGAAATAATGCAAAATTTCGAATCAAAGAAAGTTTGAAGCTGGAAGATAAATCTATTATGATGTGTATGGCAGCATGGCAAGCGAAAATGACAAATGACAATGCCCCATCCCTGGGGCAAGGTAGGTTCCGCGATGTAATCTACGCGGTTATCAATACGTAAAATATAACGTAAATTACTTGGCAGTGTTTTTTGTCAACGTCGACAATTAAAATAATGTCAACTACCTATGACATTTGTAATAGTTTCAAACTGTCATCGTGTTTTTATTTATTCAGTATTGTTTGCCATTCATCATGGTAAGACTGAGCCCGGCATAGCGTCTACAAATTGATCAGCTTTATTACTAAAATCAGCGTTCTATGAGGAATGTGTTTCGTGCGCATAGACCAAGTTACGGTTGACATAATCGGCCTGTCGAGACCACTATTTGGAATACCCTCGAAAAATTTGAATCCCTGCAGTTTACAGTATTGGATGATACGCGAATAAATAGACGGTTTGGTGTAATTTATGTGCCTGTGAAATCATTCGTACTAATTTCTTCAAACGGAATTCGACCGGGACGTACCTGTGAATAGTGCTCGTTATTGCGCCATGATAACGGTATATGTGCTGCATTGAAATATGTGCGGAAATTGAAGTCTGATCTCGACGAAATTTGGTTCCAAGAAGTCGGAGCTATTTACCATATAACACGCGAAACAATGTACTTATTGAAAAATCATGTTGGTGAGTAATTAATTTCACGGTTCGGATCGTTGAATTGGCTATTTAGATTGTTGGATACCTCTAGACTCTTTTCTTTGGGGCTACGAAAAGTCCAAAGTCTATGTGAATAAACAAGCTAGATTTGTGGCATTGCGGAAGCCAACATTACTTGTGTCATTCGCCAAATACCATTGGATATTCTCGACCGCGTCATCAAAAATTGTACTTTGAGAAGGTACCATCGCAGTTGCGGCATCATTTCAAAGAAGTAAGCTTTAAAAAATAAATGGCAAGAAATGTTCTTTCAAATGATAATAAAGTTTCCATACGAAATTGAATTTTTTGAGTTTTTATAATTTTTGAACAAATCACCTCTATAGATTTCGTTATTACGGATAAAATCACGTACATGTTGTTTGATGCCCCCTATTTCTTGCATAACTGCCGGTGAGACTTTTGCACCTTAGTACTCTTTCCACTATACCCCAACATTTTTCGATACATCGAAAACCTGGGGACTCTGAGATAACGTTGATTTGATTAATCTCGTGCAAATTTATTGCTTCTGTTGGAATTAGAGTCGTGTGAACGAGCTATATGGCCAACACTTTACTGCTGAATCGTGTTGAAGAATTAGCAGTAAAATACGCCGTTATGAAATGTGACAAAAACCTGCAAATTGCTGACCAAATCATACATTTTTTTGCAAATGTATCTATCTTGAAGTGTTCCAAAACCAATTTCATGTACGTTTCGTCATCCATCAAAACACATCCACTAAATTTTGTGAAAATTTTGTCATCAGTCTGGCAAATATTTTTTCGAGCAAGTGTTGGTTATCTCAACGATTTGGCTTTTTAATTACTCGGTAGCACTCATAGCCTTCCTGAACTCGAATTCGTTTTACCATGGAGTGGGGTGTGTTAAATTTAATGACACGGTCATAGTTAAATTTCTCCGGATTATTTTTATGAAAGTTATATAACCTTTTTGGAAAGATTTCTATCGTTTTTTAGCACCATTTTTTAATACGCCGATGGTCGAGTAAGCAGAGTCAATGCTGTTGAAATCGTGAACTCGAGTTCAAGACTCGTCAGCACCAACACTTTTTTAATTTAATAGGGCAATTTTTTAGTTACAGTTTTTGTCGCTAAATGCGACACCGTAAGGGATAAATATAGAAATGTCATTTTCTTGTATGAGAAAACATGTTTATCTTAACGTGAAAAACACAACAATTATAAATGGATTAGTGAAAATTAAATTAATCAGATAAGTTTTTTTCGTAGAAATAGTTTTAATTAATAATAACAGTGTTAAAGGCCATTACTGGCCCCTTACTGAATCAACAATCTGGCTCCAACGGTTTCGATCCTGAGCTTGGTCTTCATACTGTCTTAGACAATCTGAAGAGGCCAAGTCGTTCTCTACATCGTGGAGCCATCGTCGCCTGCAACGACCTCTGCGCCTACCATATGGTGGCTCTCCTTTCAGAGATCGCTGCACAATTCGTTCCGGACCAGCACGCAGAACGTGACCGAGCCAGCGTACTCGCTGAGATCTAACTTCATGTACAATATCGGGGATCTTCATCAGATCTCTGATCTCGAAATTGTACAGAGCTCGGTATGTACCATCTATTTCGCGTTTAGGGCCGTAAATCACACGCATGATTCTTCTCTCAAATGTAAGGAGCCATCTCTCGTACTCATCCGTCAGCGCCCAACTTTCACATCCAAACATAACAACGGGCCTGATAAACGCTTTGTAAAGCTTCAGCTTCACGGCACTTGATAAGTGTTTAGATTTTAGCAGTGGCCTTAGAGGATATAAAGAACGACTGCCAGCTGCCAGCCGCACTTTAATATCCTCACCCACACTGTTATCGTGAGTGATAAGAGAGCCCAAATATTTGAACCTCCTCACTCCCTCAAACGTGTGGTGGTACTACTACTACTACTAAACTACTAAACTAACTAACTAACTACTAAAATCTGGTGTGCCATTGTCTCTAAAACCAGAGATCAGGTATTTCGTTTTGGACTCATTGATCTGGAGTCCAACAGAAGCTGAAAACTCTACAAGCGGATCAAGTATTTCTTTCACTCCGTTGCTATTCAGTCCAATCACGCATATGTCATCTGCATATGCAAGCACTTGATTGGACTGGCGATATAAGATGTTGCGCTGAGGTGTTTCAGTTTTACGAAAGATGTACTCCAACATGAGATTAAAGAGTATCGGGGACAGAGCATCTCCCTGCCGAACACCCGAGTTAACTGCAAAAATTGTCGATAGCCTGTTCTCAACTTTAACACAGCATTGAGACTGCGTCACTGTCATCCTACACAATCGTACCAATTTTGTTGGTATTCCAGGGCAGACCACAAACTCTCTCGATTGATCGAGTCGTAGGCCTGCCGGAAATCCAGGAAAACCTGATGTACGGAGATGGATGTCTCATAATATTTAGATAGAATCATCCGCAGCGAAAAGACCTGATCAGTGACTGATCGATTCGGACGAAATCCTCCCTGATAGTCACCAACCAAGCCCTCCGCCAGAGGAGTGATTCTATCCAATAAAATGTATGACAGTAACTTGTATGCTGTGCAAAGGAGAGCTATACCACGATAATTCTCACACTTCAAGCGGTCTCCCTTCTTGAAGATGGGGCATATCGCGGCCACTTTCCATTCATCAGGCATAACTTCGGTTTGCCATACTAATCGAATAAGGTCGAAAAGACAGTTCCACAAAGTATCCCCTCCGAATATCAAGAGCTCCGAATTAATGCAGTCCACTCCAGGTGAGCGGTTTCGTTTCATTCTCTGCATGGCCTTAGTGAATTCCTCATGGGATGGCTCCTCAGTGCAAATCTCCGCAGACTGTTTTAGAGGTGGCTCAACAACAGTCTGTGACGCATGATGAACATCAAGCAGCTCAGTAAAGTGTCCACTCCATGCGTCAAGTACTGCGTCGATGTTGACACAGAGGTTTCCATCCCGGTCCCGAATGGCGGTTGACGAAGGCCTGAAAGTATGGTGCAATCCAGTAATTCCTTTAAAGAAATTACGTGAACTACGCTCATTGCTGAGTTGTTGTACTTTCAGAACCTCGGCATTCCACCATTCTCGCTTCTTCCGTCTACAAATCCGCTTAGCTGCCCTTCTTGCAAGAGCTGCCTTGTTTTTCCTTGCGATTGTGAGACGTTGTTGCACTTCATTATGGGCTATATTTTGTTGCTCAACTGCAAGACGACACTCGTCATCAAACCAATCATTCTTGGGTCTGACTTTCACTATACCTAAAGTCTGTTGAGCAGCACTGACAACCGAAGTTTTCAGTACCTCCCAGACAGAGTTCACGCAGTCAGACTGGTAATTAGCTCCCTCAATGTTGTCGCTGACAAGATCCTGATATCGTTTCTTTTGATCTTCGTTTATCAGACCTTCACAGTCGAAACGTTCCATCCGTTTCGCTGTGTTCCCCGACCTGTACGAAAACTTCCACCGTAGCTTTGCAGCGACCAAATAATGATCGCTGCCTACGTATTTGGTTGCTGACCGATAAGTTCTCACATCCTGCACAACCCGAGCTCGCCTTTTTGAAATTAACACGTGGTCAATTTGGCTCCGGGATGTTTTGCGAGGATGTGTCCATGTCTCTAGGTGTATCTGTTTGTGAGGGAAGAATGTGCTTGCTACTCTAAGATCATGAGCAATTGCAAAGTACATCATTCTCTCACCATTATCGGTCGCAGTTTCGTGTCGGGAGTACGGACCTATGTTTTCACACAAGTCGGCCTGATTTCTGCCAGCTCTAGCATTAAAGTCCCCAATTACCATTCTAACATCGTGTTCGGGTATAGATCCCATCAGATCGTCCAAGTCATTGTAAAATGAGTCTTTATATTGGCTGACTTCTGTGGGCGCATGTACACAAATTATCGACAGGTTGGCTAACTTCATGCGCAGGCGAAGCATACACAATCGGTTATTGACTGCTTGATAATCCAAAACAGCCTTCTTTACCTGCGGCCCAAGAAGAAATCCAGCTCCAAAATTTCCGAGGTCATCTCCACTGTAGAACAACGTATAGCCCTGGGACACATGGTCTCCACTTTGAGGCCAGCGAGTTTCTTGAAGAGCAACGAGTTCCAGCCGATACTCTTTCATGCACGTGATTAGACCCTCCAACGCTCCTGGTTTTCTAAGTGATTGCACGTTCCACGTGCCGATCCTAAATCTCGTATCCGGGTACTTGAGCGGGGGTCCGGTGTTGTTTTGGCGGTATCCATTTTTCTTTTTGTTGATTTTATAAACAGTTGATTTTTTTTACGGATGCGGGTCGTCAGCCCAGCGATCCAACCGTTTAGTCGCCTCCTACGACAAGCAAAGGATACTGTGGTGGTATTCTTAGGAAACATGTTCGTGCAATTTAGATTTACGAGACATGTGAGTGCCCCCCGACCACAGGGGCCTAGTTTTAATTAATATATTTAAATAAAAATATGTGCAATTTCGTTGTTTTTTAGGTTGCAGTTTAACAGCAAAGTTAACCATTTTTTTTGTATATCAAATATTTAATTGTCAAAAACATTTGTCAATAAGGCGCGGGATAACAAATCGACAGGATCAACGGTTTTAACAGTTGGTGATTTGAAGCAAAATGGATCCTAATAATAATAATATAAATAATTTAAAAATTAAATTAAAAGCTGTCGGTTGGTTGCAAAGCCGTTCTAACTAATAGGTATGTTAAAAGGTTTAATGTGTATAGAGACCCATTTAAAGTTATAATTATTTTTAGGTTAAGGCTATGGAATGTTGGAAACTTAGGCCATAAGCTTTATAAGGATGATGTAGTGCCAGCCGTCGACACTACAGCTTTTTCGACACAAATGGTGTACGTCGAACTAAAAGCGGATTCGGACAGACGTAACCTACAATGGCTGTGTGGAGCAGTAATTTCGGAATGGTTTCATGAAAGAAAAGCCACTGCCGGAGAAAAAAAGGGGCGTATATTATTTTTTAATGAATTTATCAAGGGTATTAAATTTTCTGATATGCATAATAATATTTTTTTTAAAGGGATTTGTAGCGCTGAAACAAAGAAGAGTGTGGACTATGTTGTGCAACTACAACTAAATTTTGTGTTACGACAAATTATGAAGGCAACTTGTAGTTGTCCAGCTGGCGGAGGATTAAGCGCTGCCTGTAAGCAGGTATCTGCGCTTTTATACGCAATTGAGTGCTTCGCAGTTTCAGGTAAACATTACAAATTCTAAATACATATACGTATTATGATTTTTTAAATGTATTAACGAGTTTTAAATTTCTAGGAAAAGTACCAACTGGTTTCAGCTCGACATCTCAGCTTCAAAAATGGCACAGACTATCAGGACGTAGCTTAGAGAACGTGTCGATTAATGAAATGCTCAACATAAAAGAGTCGACTCAGAAGGAATGTGATATTTCCAACGTGGCAATTAATCATGTTATTAGTTATAAAAAAGAAACTCCATTCTTAGCATCACGCTATGTTTCTATCTTGGAATACTGCAGAGAACACGATTACTGTGAGAACCACTGCAGTATTATTTATTAAATTAAATAGTCTTATTATCCATTGTCTTTTTATACTAACATTATTAGGAAATCGATGGAATTTTATGCCATTTCCTTTTGAAGCCTTTGATTTGCACTTTGGCACGCAGCAATAGTTCACCATCTTTATTAACAATTTTAAAACTGATCAAACAATTAAACAATATCTATTTCTATCGTTTTTGGTCTATTAAATATAGCACTTTACAGTATCACACGGTTTTATAAAAATTAAAAGATTTTAAACACACAAACGATTCTTTAAAATTTATTTTGTAAATGTCCCATACGAATCTGACATTTCTCGTATTGTTTATCCCTAACATACAACTGGTGTTAATCGGCAGAACTAATTGAAAAATTGCCCTATTTCTGCTGTAAAATTGGACAACACCGCTTTTGTTAAAATTTACATTCAATTTCTGCAAGTATAAGATCCATCTATGGTGTATGACCGTAATGAAAATATACGGTAATGGTCAAATAAGCATAGTCCTTAAATATAAAAGATTTGTATATTATTATGTATATTCGGCGGTGGTGCAGTTAACAGAGTCATTGCTCTTGCATTCGTGGACTCGAGTTCAATTCTCGTCAGCGTCGTTAATACTTTTTTAATTTAATTTCTTCGGCAAGTATAAGAGCCATCTCTTGTGCATGACCGTAATGAAAATGTAAGAGCCATCTCTTGTGTATGACCGTAATGAATTGTCCATTCCTGTTGCTAAAATTTTCAATTTTTTCTATTGAATTGGCAAACATAAAAGATTTGTATAACACCAACTTTATATACGCCGGTGGTCCAGTAAGCAGAGTCGTTTCATTTGGAATTGTGAAGTTGAGTTCAAGCCTTGGTTTGGCATTAAAATATTTTTAATTTAATTTATTTAATTTCCCCCTTCAATTGGCAAATATAAAGGATGAGTATAGCGGCATATCTATATATATATATGGAAATGGTGAAGTGGTAAAGTAAGCGGTGTCATTGGATTTGGAATAGTGGATGTTGTGCAGTATTCGAACCTCGATTAAATGGTAAACAATTTTTACGGGCATCAACGCATTAATCCATAATAAATTTTAAAAAAATCACTTTTTGATTTAAAAATTACCAATTTGCAATTAAATTAAAAATATATATTAAGGCTTGAACTAGTCTTCATTACAAACCAATCACACATCTTCTTTTACCACCGAGCCATATAAATAGTGATATTCCTATCGTTTATAGCTGCCATTTGAATAAAAAACTTTGTAAATTTTAGCAGCGACAATGCGGCCTCTGTTTATTTGGCCATCGCCGTACAATTTCATTACTGCTATGCTATATATCCTTACCCATTTTTTTATACTTGCCACTTTTACATGGAGAATATTGAAGTTTTGATTGAACAGAAGCTGAGTTGGATTATTTTTATTTCATCACCACCAATTTGGCAGGAGAAATTAAATCATAAAATGTTTGGTTCGACCGAGAATCGAACTTAGATCCATAAATCTAGAGTCACTGACTTTACTTACTGGACCACCGCCGAATATATATTCAATGCTATACAAATCTTTTATATCTGTCATTTGGATAGAAAATATTGAAATTTTTAGCAAAGGCACTGGACTCTCCGTTTATTTCACCATCGCTATATACCCATCTTGTATACATGACACTACTTGAAAAATATGAAAATGTTTAACAGAAGCTGTGTGTTGAACCAATTTGAATATAGAAGAAATGAAATTAAAATAATACCGTCGCTTATTGGGACTCGAACCTACGTTCACGAATCCAAAGTCAATCACTCTACGTCTTCGCCCACCACCGTATACATATTTGATGTTATGGAAATCTTTTATACTTTCCAATTCAATTGAGAAACTTGGGGAAATTTTTTAACAGAAGCTGAGTTGAACCAAAAATATCCCAACGTTAATATCGTTTGAAACTTAACTGAACTGCACAGTGCCAGGTGCAACATTTAATGCGATGACATTCCAAGTAGTGTGCTTCGAAGAAGTTAAAAATCTGACAAGCTATTCCTTCTTTTGTTCTTAAAAATTATAAAACTTCCGTTCCAGTCGTGATGCGATTTTCTAGGCGGGCCACAATATTGACCACTGACCATACAAGTTTTAAGATTAAGTCAGTACATGAATAACGTCCAAATAAAAATTTCCCTATATAAACTCGAGAGTATAACAAATCGGTATAGCTGAGTTTCAGTCTCGATTAGGGCTAAAAAAAAATTTAATTTAATTTCTTACAAATTAATTCAATTCAGATTCTGTGAAATTTTAATTTTTCTCTTTTTTAAATGGTGAATATAAAAGATGAATTTATCAGTAATGTAACTGTACGGCAGTGGTCATGTAAGCAGAAAATGAGCGGTTGATTAGTGAACGTGAGATCAAGCGGCATTCGAGCTAACGTTTTTTTAATTTAATTAAATTAGTTCAACTCCGGTTCTATTAAAATTTATAAATGTTTCCAATTAATTGCCAAGTATAAAAGAGGGATGTAGCAGCAATGAAAATGTACGGCGATGATCAAATAAGCAGAGTCCAGAAATACTTTTGGTTATAAAAACATCGATCAGGTCAGGTATTTTTCCTGGGTCAGTTGGCCAATATGTTGATTTTCCAGTTGAAATGGATTCACATCCATTTTCTTTAATAGCATTCAGTAATTATTTGCCTTTAGTTGTAGTTAATCTTAACCCCAGTGAGTATTCTTCACATCAATAAAAGTCACCACCTATTAAGAACCTTTTTCGCAGACGCATTGACAAAACCACTCTAGGAATTGTCTACATTAGCGCCGTTGTTTACGTTGTTGACGTTATCTACGGGTTGTCGACACATCAATGTAGAAAATAATAGATGACGCATAAACGGCCATCCCTACACATGACTGATAAAATAGTCACCTACAACAACGAATCCACAAAGTGCACAATATTTAAAAAACTTAAAATAATATGTAAAATGAAAATAGAAACGAAAAGCAAAAACAAGCTGAACCAGAGATTTACTCTATGGATGACGAGGAATTACCTGAAGAAAGGGATCCACCCTTGTGGGCCTGGTAATACCAATATATCAGCGGAAAACCAAGAACAACTAAAAAATAGAAAGCAACGTGTTCCACTTCCAGTAGTATTGAAGGGATAAAATCCTACGAAAGGCTTCATATATTAGCAACCTGGATTCCAGAAGATAGCTTCCAATTGAAACTGCTAAATGGCGACTCGGTCAAACTAAATGTTAAAGTCGGAGACTAATATAGTGAGATTATCGACATAAACAACGATTATGTCCTAATTTCTAAACAACCTAGATGAGCAAAATGTGCTGGAAATCTTAACTTAACTAACTTAATACACGAATGCTTGAAAACTAAAAATGAAACACCTCGATGTGTACACTGTGGAGAAGCTTACTCAGCAAGTTAAAAAGCCAAAAGCATGAGCAAAACAAAAACTATAAATCGACAAGGAAATCGTTCATAATTATTAATAGAAAGGTAACTGCTAATCAAGTGTCAGGCAGAAAAATTATATTCGCACAAGTGGTAGCAAGCACCCATCAGAAAATCGTATATCACATAATGATGATATTAATTCAACCTTAAAGTGTATATTGACAGGAATGACAAATATAAAAGAATTATTACTGTCCATTAATAACAAAAGAGAAAAATTGGAGTTTAAAGGTGGGAGTGCAGTTGAAATACAAGCTAAATAAAGATCAAAAATTATAGACTAACAGTAGTAAGCTTGTAGAATCCACTTAAGATTCGCAGACAGGCGGAAGAAGCGTACAACGGTGAGCCTATCCAATGAAGAAATTATCTTAACTTATCCAGCTGAAGTAAGAAAAGAAATAGAAGAACATATCGATCCAAAAAAAGCTCCTGCGGATCTCAAATCTTGAAAAACTAGCTAATTTGATTAACTCATGATTTAGGGTCAAGCATGTAGCGCAACTGTAGAAAGTGGCTGAAGTCATCGTGATACCTAAGCCAGGAAAACCACCACATGTAACAACATGATACAGACCAATATCTTTACTACCGATAATGTCAAAACTGTTCGAGCAGCTGTTATTGAAGAGAACCTTATTCCAATTAAAATCATCAATTTCGATTCCGCAGGAAACATTCTACTATCGGTCAAGTATTGATGTTTGTACATCACAAATATTATTGTAAAGGCGCTGGAAGAGAAACAAAGATGCTGGAAGTCATAAATATCAGATAAATACTTCAGAGTTAAACAGAGTGATTGATACCTATTCTGAACTGAAGAAAATTAAAGCAGGAGTTCCTCAAGGAAGTGTACTCGGACCGGTAGTTTATCTATTGTACTTTTGTGAGTTGTGATCTACCTATGATAGAAACTAGCACTCTCGCTACATTTATGAATAACACTGCAATAATGGTTGTTGGAAACAGCAGTGATGACGAGCAGAAAAACTAAAAACAGGCATATCACAAATACACAGCTGGACTGAGAGATGACGTATAAAATTAAACGAGACCAAATCTGTGCATGTCCATTTCGCTAACAGGAGAAACGAATACAAAACAGTTTATATCAATGGTCAAATTATTCCGTTTTCGAATACAGCGAAATTCTTCGGCATAGGGCTCGTATTATCGTTACGACGAAAGTTCTGACTAAACAACATTTAATACGTCTATGTCCGAGTGTAATAAAATTATCTGATGTGCTGATGGAAGAAAATCCGCTTACGATAAACTACGAACATTTCTGACTTCATACGCCACATACGAGCATTTAAATTTATGGAAAACAAATAATGTTTGTAAACGAAATCATGTTTGGACAATTTATAGGCCCTCATTTAAATAAATCCTACATTAACGGTCTGCGAACGGATATTTTCAGTGGCAGAATATAGCTGAGCTGTTTCTCAGTTGCTTAAAACTATAAGAATTGAACTAGTCTACTAAGGTGTATTCTGTATTTGCTTTCAGCTCGATCTGAAATATAAAAAGCTGTGCCTTATTCCCGCTAAAATCGATATGGACAGTTTGTTTATTGTTCATCATTTCTTTCAAATTGTTTACATCGAGTTTTTGATTTGTAAAAATACATCGATTTGTTAGAATGATTTTAGTTTCACTAACACATTGACCATTGTAATGTTAACCGCAAACGCTAATCTGATTTAGCGTTTGCTAAACTCATTTTTTGGGGTATTTACGAGCCTTATTTAGGCATGTCTCTTGATACTTACCTAAGATAAGGCCCATATAAAAAAGAAAAAAACAAGAATTGTAACTTAAATATTGAAAAATGTACTGTTTAATGGGAGGAAACTCCCTCAATATCTACAAATAAGCTTTTGATTTTTAAACAAATTCTGACGTGTCTGGACTTATGAATACAACTCTGGGGTTGTACTAAAGAAAGCAACGTACAATTAATTCATCGCTTTTAAAACTGTGGCATAGTAGATGCACCGTGGTATATTCGCAATGACGGTCTATATAAAGACATGAAAACGGATCTCGTCGAGTTCGAAATTACATAAATCGCTAGTCATGAAAAAGTCATGAAGAAAGACTAAACCAGCACGTTAACGTCGAAGGAACGTAGCTCGCTCCTCGACAATCAAAACATAGTAAGAAGGCACAAAATAGTAAAACCTTTTGAACTGGCAATGTTGTGAAGAGCAACAAATAATTAAAATCAAAATGTTGTGTTAAAATAAGTTAAAACCTAAGACATTATCAATGGATAAGCGCTTAGATAATTATGTTGAAATTTTAGCAAATTAAGTCAAAAATAAATTACTTATTAGTTTTTGGCCATTTTGTAACTACATATATTGTAATTGTATAAATTGCTTTGAATGGATAGTGTATTTTATAGAGCGAGAGAAAAGTCTTCTATAAATCTAAATGCGTTGCTAAAGGAAATTCAGACAATTTTTTATGTGCTAACCCGAAATATTCAGGAATCAGTTTTTTATTCTTTAAACGAAAACAGTTTAATTATTCATAATACCATAAATAAAATAAATACGTACAAATTTATTTGCAACATTGATCGATATTTAGTTTTGCACAAACATTTATGTAATTATTCCAAGTGATAAAATTGTTTTAGGTTAAATAAAACATTCCAATATTATTTATAAAATTTTTATATCAACTATTTTTCGTCACTCAGTTTATTTTTCCCCAACGAAAAACTAATTTCACTCTTCATTATTCACGCGCACCAAAATGAAGGCAATACCAGTCAGTAGTAACCTCGTAAAATAATAAAACACCAACATCATTTTATTGGATACCCATTTTTATTTTATTTTTTTTTGTCAATTAATTAAATAAATAATAATTAATTTATTTTTCAGTTTTCTTATTTTTTGTTTATGTAATAGGATTGTTTCTCATTTTTGTATGTTTTTCTTCATGTTTTCAAAATTTTCTTATTTATTGTTTTTCTTCATTATATTACTACTAACTAATTATTTTTTTTTTTTTTTCTTATTTAATATTATAATTAATTTTTTTTTTGTGGTTTTTTATTTTTATTTTTTAGTATATAAATTTATATAATAACATTTATTTTTAACTTGCGTACTTTTTTTTTAAATTTTATTTTTATTATTTTATTTATTTAAATATTATTTTGTTTAATTATTTTATTACTAGTATATTATTATTATATATATATATATATATATATATATATATATATATATATATATATATATATATACATATATATATATATATATATATATATATATATATATATATATATATATATATAATGTATTAATTAATATTAAATATTATATATATATATATATATATATATATATATATATATATATATATATATATATATATATATATATTATTAAATTTAATTTATTATTTGTTCTTTTGTTTATTTATTTTATATTTTATTTATTTATCACCATTTTTTTTATACATTTTTATTTATCTGTAAAAGTTCTTCAATATTATTTATTCATATTTCGCGTATGTATGTATATACATTTTTTGTTTATTTGTTATTTAATTCAGTTCAATTTTATATTATTTATGATTTATTATATAAAGAGATTGTATATTTGTTTTGTTTAAATAAAGGAACTGCATTTTTATTTTTGTTTAAATTATTTATTTATTTTTTACATTTCCTTTTTTATTTTAGGTGTTTTTTTTTTGTTTGTTTTGTTATTAAAATTATTTATTTACGACTGCATTCATCACTCTCATTCGAATATATTGTGTTAAATAAAATAATAAAATTATTAAATTAAGAAAAAAGAAGTTGTATTTTATATTTATATAATATAATGTAATATAATAAAATATTGTTTTTAAGAATAAAAATAAAATTAAACTAATAAATTAATAAAAATAACTTAAGAGATGAAAATACATAATTAAATTATAATTTATGCTATTAACTTTGTTTAAATCGATGCGAATTTGTTTATCTACTTAATTTATTAAAATTATAGTCATTGTAAATTTATTAATTTCTTTGAGTTGTTTTATAATTATAATAATAAAAAACAATTAAAATTAATTTTTGTGTTCTGGTGGAAGTAGAGTTTTAAAAACTAGAATATTAGATATAGCTATTTCAAAGAGTTATTAAAAATAAAAATAAAATCGGCGCTTAGCCCACATGTATCGATTGAATATAGGAACTTTATTAATGTGTTTCGATATTGGGTTGCGCGCAGGCTTTTCGAATAGTCATTTTAAATTTCATAATGATAGGATGTGGGTAGGCAGTGATAATTAATTCAAGAACACTTTTGCATTTAAAGAACCAAATGAAGTTCTCTTGCAGTATAATCTAGAATATGTTCGTGATTCAAATATCCAGTCTTCTCGGGGAAGAAGAAAATTGAATTTAAGCTCAACACAATTCATATGATAAAAATAGTAGATAAGCAGCAAGCAATAGACTATAGGTTAGGAATAGAAAATTCCATCAATAGCCCAATAAAATGTTCGTAATGTTTTAATTGGATAACTTTCAAGATGTCCGCAATTTTTTTCTTAGCATCCTGATGATAAGTCTTAAACACTGAAATCTTTGGCCGCTGACTAAAGTGTACAAAACAACCCAAGTATTGAAGTTAGTAACTTTATGTACACTTCATTTAACAGTAGGCTCTGTAATTTTCTAGATATGAAGTTATTTGTTACAGGAAATTGACTGTTGAAAATCTTATAAGCACGACGGAATTTTCTAGGGATAAATTACATGTGCTCAACAATATCAAGTTTTATGTTCATCAATTTCTGATGCACACGAAAACTTAACATATTGTGGTGACTGCTACACACCCGTATTTTTCATTTCAGTAGCAGATTTTACGGGTTTCTATCTAATAATCTTAAATTTGTGTCGCAACGAAGTTGTTGAACATTATGAAATTGATAATATTTGAAAGGGATGTAACGGGGCCTTCCTTGAAATGATGCATAGTCTAAAATGGTCGTTAGTCATGAAGGTTCATTGGGGGTTAAAATAATTAGTTTGCCAATTTACAACATATATCGAATTCCAATTGAATTAATCGTATTGAAGATCCAATTCCATTTTAGTTCTAAAGTTCAACACTAGGATTTTCAAACTCTTTTGTTTTATAGATTTTTAACAATTTTTGCAACAAACGAAATTCCAAACCAGATTTGGTTGATTATTGCATTTTACCAAAACTGAATTCAATTCATTGGCAAAACAAAGACGCTTATACGAATAGATTAAAATTAACTAGGTTTTCGGGAATACGAGCAATAAAATTGAATTATGCTCGAATTTGATAATTAGCGCTCGTTTTCAAAAATCTGACCCAAAAATTGTATGACAATTTGTTTTGGGAATCACATTTTGGGATCATAAAATATTTTAATTTTTAAACAAACGCAAAACATCAGTTAAATAACACAGCCTAGAATTTATTATTCACCTAATATGTGCTAGATATGGTTTTGGACAAAATCAATTCTTAAGAGAAAATTAAAAATGCACAAGACAACTTCCTACCAGATGTCTATGAAACTTAGTATGCAGGACATGAACGAAATTAAAACAATTGAAGCTACATTCCAGAATTCGTTATCGCATCCGTTTACTTAATCATTTTATACAGATAATTAGTTTACAATTTTTTTTAATCAATAAATAATTGATAAAAATCGAGTTAACCATAGTATAATATATTCATGCTTAAACCATAACAAGGGCAGTTTCAGAACTCACATACTTCCGACGTAAAACTACACACAAAACTATAAAATAAAAATAAGTAAAATAAATAATTAATTATGAAAATTGTTCTATAAAATAAAAATAAAAATTAAAAATAATTATTATAATACAAATTTTATTTTAAAAATGTTTTTAAATTTCTCATTATGATTATGGAAAATAAAATAATTAAATCAGTCAAATATTTATTTTATTTGTTTATTTATTAATTTACGTTTTTGTTTTATTTAGATATATGTATGTATGTATGCTGCATTGTTGTAAATATATAAAAAACAAAAAATAATAATTAAATTACTAAACAAAATTAATATTATAATTTTTTAACGAAAAATTTGCGCAAAAATCACACAAAATTTCCGCATTTTTACACTTATGCGTGGGCGATGAATTGAAAATATACATTTTCCGATTTTTGATCATATTGTTTGTTTGTTTTAATAAAAAAAAGTTCCAAATTGATATTTTTCGTTTTTTATTAAGCACTATTGCAATTAAATATGTTTTTAAGGTTTTCCATTTTCTTTTTTTTATAACTTACAATCTAAAAAATCATTAATTTAATTTAATTTAATTTATTTAGTTTTTTTTTTATATTTTTAAATATTTTTTTTATCACTTCATACTGCGAAGTCTTTTAGTTTTTTTCTATTTCATTCACTGAAACTTAATTTTTTTGTTTTATAAATTAAATTAAAATAAAAAATTAACTAAATTATATGTGTTTTTTGTTTAGATAATAATTTTGTTCTGTTTTATTTACTATGCTTTAGTTTCAGTGAATAACAACAGGACTCTGTCCAACGCACACACCAACCATCGGCGATTCGTCTCGATCATTTGACCCGTTCGATTGTGATGATGATTTATTATTTGGATTTATCTGCACATTCATTGCATCACTGACTGAGAATGGGCCATAGTTAATGCCAACGCCACCGCTGGATACACCACCTATGACACCGACACCACCACCACCACCACTGCTCGATAGACTACTAACATTTGATCCAATACTTCCTGAACTAACCAAACTATTGCCTAATTGATGCGGTTGATATACACTACTATTTATCGATACGGGATGACTGCCACCACCACCACTGCTAATTGTATCCTGCAGCATTATACTACTAGTCATTTGTCCCAGTTCAATGGGCAACGATGCGGGTGCGTAATTATTTAACTCACCACTCGGATACCGATTTCTATGTAAATGCGGATGGACATAACGTAATGATTGCTGCTGTGGCGGATCACAATCCATAACATTATTTGATGGGTTATATATTCTACTGCTACTGTTTGATGATTGTTTATTGCCGCTGCCGACTCCACTGCTGACATTACCTCCGACAGCCTGTGATAGGATCAAATTAGTCGTTTGTAAAGGATACAACGTTACCAAATGATCGATTCGTGTTGACCGTGGTTGAATATTTAAACCTAAAAAAAATACAAAATAAACAAGAAAATAGAAAACGAAAAGAAAATAATTAGTAAAACGAAATTTATTAATTAAACAGATAATTTTTAAACCCATGTCAAACGCATGCATTTTAGTTGTCTAAATAAATTCAACTGAGTGTGTGTGTATGTAATGAAAATGATTTGATATGAAAAATAATAAATTATTAAAAAAATAACAATACTTTACAATTCATGCAATGTCTAAATGGCAAACAATTATTGCACCTTAATGTATACATATGTATGCATGTGAATTTCTATTCATTAAAATCGAAAATTATAGTCATACTCACACACGAAGAAATACGAAATTAGTTTACGGAATTAGCCAATAGATGTCGTTGTTTTATTCGTTATTTAATGACAAATATTGATTAATTCGTTATTTGATTTTTGATCTGAATATGGTTAAAAAATACGACTATACATACATAGTAGTTTCAAAATTGTTTGAAAACAACCTAACTAAAATTCTACCATTTAGTTCTAAATTCGATTCAACTATAACATGCCACATTTTACTAGATTCATCGACCAAATTTGAAAACGGGAGAATCAAAATTCAGTTTCCGTTCTTAATTTATGGACTTACATATCTTTTAATCACACTAATTACTTGGCTGAACATATTTTCCTAGTCATACTTACTTATACTAGCGGAACGTGATCCGATAAACTTTGCAAAAAATTTAGCTATACAATCAATATTCTTATAAATAATTTTGAAACTAGATATAGATTTCAGTGAACTCCGAAAATATATATCAAGGAACGACTGAAGGAATGTTAAATTAAAAAAAAATTACGACAAATTTAATTTTAAGCTACGAAACAAGCCTCACACGAAATTTCCCATTAAATTGGGTAATTAGTTCTAAGTACTTACCAATATAAAGTGAAATTTTTAGTTTTTTTAGGACATTGCTCACAAAATACTACAGTAACTAGAAAATAGTTTAATAATTCTGGGTGAGACTACTAGAAAATCAAAGATTATTTAATTATAAGATGCGATCACGCCAAAAGTGGTACAATTCATGAAAGGCATGTAAACAGACGAAATATTAGCATTAGTATTAAACGTTTTGCTTCATACGCTCAGTAGTAGCGTGATTGATAGCTAAAGAAATTAATCAAAAACATATTCAAAATAGATGTACAATACCATTTATGGCTACATACATTTTAAATTAATTTGTAGTCCCGACTGTGATCCATGTTAAGTATTACAACACAGATTTAGGCTCTGCTTAAATGTGAAGTAAACATTTTCTTGTCATAGTTAAAGATACATTTGAGGGAAAAAATGGCAAAAGTGTTTAAGTAAAATGCCATCTAAAGATGAATGTTGGGTTCGAGAATTGTTGTGAACGTATGATTTTATTAATATTCTGAATTCTTATAAACTTACGATACAAGATGCTGCATATACAAAATTATAGTAGCTACTGGTAATTATAAAAAAATTGGATGAGATACGTTAAAGATAATCAACGAGAAATTAATATTTAGGATTACGAATGTAATTGAAAACTAAAAATTATTTTTGAATTACTCTTACGATTGCAATAACCAAAAGCCACAATTGAAATATAATTTTCGTGTTTGTGGTTTAGTATATGTACGTACAATAACAATTCTTTGTTCTTGTAAGTTTACTGTCCAATATAAACGCATCGCATACAATTCGAAATTGAAAACACATCGCACGTTCTTTAGTGAGTATGACTAAAATATTAAAAATAAATAAAAATCCACAAAAATTAACAACAAAAACAAAAATGATTATAAAAATAATAAAACATAAAATTACACAAATTATTTGTTAAAGACACAAAAGAGTGTTGGGCAAGTGTAATACAAAAAATCATAAAACACGACATTCACGGGCAGAATTAAAACTAAAAATTGTTTTTTTTTTAGATAATCTTTTTAACTCTAATTTATTTATTTTTGTAATTTAAGTATATAGTAATTATTATGTAATATATATATATAAATAAGAAATAAATAAATGATTAAAAACATAAAAATTACCTATGTTAGTGGATAGTTGGTATAATTTATATATAATTTTTTTTTTTTTAAGGTAATACAATTTTTGTTTAATATTTATTTATATCGATTGTATATAAATTGTTTTATATATAAATAATACATTTATATAACTTTTATATATTTTTGGTTTTTGAGTTAATTTTTTAATTGTTGTTGAAGTTTTGCTGAGGTTGATTTATGTTACTATCCCGAGGCACTACAAGTCATCGTCGATCATCTGATATAATATATATAATATACAACAGACACATAATATTATATAAGGACCAGCGATTATTTTTATATAAATTTATTTAAAGATTTATGTGTAATTAATAATTAGATAAGTTAAAGAGTTAAAAACAGTAAAATCAATTTTTTATAATATGTGATTATTATTTTGCTCAATACGTGCGCACGTTATACGATTTATATTTATCCAATCATTTCCAATCATAACTGGGTGCTTCGCGCTGTTTTAAATTTTTTAAGATCAACCGTGAAATTAAAACTATTATTGGTAACACAATAATCGTCTTCGGTGTATGTGACTTCAGGTGTATCCGAACCAGCCGCAATATATTGAATGTTTGGCACATATGATTTATACGCATCTTTATGGGCATTTGGATCATATTTATGATGCTCAATACCAGCAAAATCAAAAAAATCCACTAAAGTGATAAAGAAAGGAGAAAAAGAGAAAGATCTAAACAAAATTATTCTCAGTATGTTTTATACAGAAACAAATGTATCCAAACAACATAGAGAATGAACGACAAATAATGAGAATATTAGAGACAAATGATTTTCGCGGTGATTGTTTGTGTAAATATATGTATTACAATAATTGTTGATTAAAGCAAGCTAGAGTGCTTTTTGTCTTAACCAACATGCTTGTAAACTTGTTCAATTTCCCCAATCACTTCAAATGCTGTACACATTCAAACCACGTTGGCAAATATTGTTGGTAATTGTGACTTATATTTCTTTTATTAAATCACAAAAATAACTTGGTCGATTGGCCGGCCAGACACATATAAAAAAAAAACACGATACTGAATTGCAATAGTGTTTCAAAAAATGCAATGCCCTTTGGAAATACCAACTGAATGCTGATATACAATCCAAACGCCCTCTGAATACAAACACACCACAGCTTTAATAAGTTGGTTCAACTGAAGAATAACCATAATACTCTTCGATGGGACGGTTTGGTGAATACGTGTAATTTCGTGACAGGCTACCCGCAACTCAGATACTAAAGTTTTTGTAAGCCATCGTTATTTATTAGATATAACTATACTCTATCGACTATGATGTATTTTGCATACAGTACTTTAGCAGAGAATTTAAACTAAATTCCAGAAGGGCTTCCTCTTTAATTGAATTATATTAGTTTAAATCGTCTAGATGGCTAGAAAATGAAAGTCAACAATATGCTAAATTTTTATTTTATTTCCTAAACTTTATAATTTGCTATAATAAAACGACGAGCTTACTAGATAATATTGCTCTATATATAGCCAACACTAAATCATTGTGACCCGATTCCGAATATATCAACTGTTGTCATATTTAAGATGGTGTCTTATTTAACGCGGTTAATTTCACATATTATACCAAATTGATGAAACAACAAAAAAAAAATTTTGATAGTCTGGTTAAAATTTTGAATATGTAAATGCTGAATTTATGAACACGCGAAAATCAACCAAAAACAAATTATCATGTTTGTATATACGTACATATATTCAAAAAATCAACACGACTATCTGTCGTATTAATAAAATAGTTTAAATAATAGTTTTGTTTTTATAGTTTTAAAATAAAACATCATATTTTGTAGTGTGTAATATAACTCATTAAAAATGAAATTCAATTATCAGCCAATTAGAAATGCAAAACAAAAAAACAAAAATAAAATAAATTTTTTTTTTTGGTTTAATTCTTAGTCGATAGACAGGAGTTATACCAAACTATTTTTATATATATATATATATATATATATATATATATATATATATATATATATATACATATATATATATATATATATATATATATATATATATATATATATATATATATATATATATATATATATATATATATATATATATATATATATATATATATATATATATATATATATATATATATATATATATATATATATTTATATATGTATAAATAAACTACAATAGTTTTTTTTTTATTAACAATTAATTATAAAATAATAAAAATTTTGAAAATGGTGTTATGAATTAAATTAAAAATTAATGACAGTAGCAAAGCTAAAGCGCTTCTGTATTTTTAGTCTTCGGTTAATGATACAAATGAGTTATTATATAGGGGTTTCCAATTTCATACGACATATTCACACAAAATTAAATCTTAGAACAAGTAATACCAACATTTTCTAAAAAAAATAATTTAATTATAAAATTTGAATTACATATTATGTATTTTCAAGAATTTTAAAATATTTTTTAAATGTTGCAATTATTTGACTAAATATTTCCATTGGAAATTTGTCTATGTTCATAAAAAAGGTTCTACTCAATTGGAAACGCCAATACATAATTGAGTTTTGTTAAACTAACTATATGATTAGAAAAGATTCAAACAAATTTTGATTCAATTAAATTATAAATTATTATAAATTTTATTAAATCTACTAACCGTGATTTTGCTGTTCTTGTAAACTAACTGAAGGACTCGTGCTAACAGAATTTCCTATATTTGATGTATTTGTTCCTTCGTCGGCAGTACGCTTAAAGAAATTATGCTGCAAGGCATAGTATGGTGTTATTCTTGTTTTTGGATCAAAATCTAACATTCGTAATATTAAGTCTTTAAATTTCAGGTAATCGGACATTGAATGACCTGGTTCACCGGCTCTGCGTCCCCCCGGACCACCCGATTCCACGCCCAATATATCATGCAATTTTCGTAGACCGGGCAATTTATATTTTCGACAATTTTGACTTTTCTTTAGTAAATAACTTCCGTCTGTGGTTGATTTGTCAAAAAATTTACGAGTTTTATGGGCCTGATCAAGTAAATGTTTTGGCGGCATACCGAGCACTTCGACAATTTTATTCATTTGATCGATTTCATTACAACCAGAAAATAATGGTTCGCCGGTATGCATTTCTACTAGTATACAACCAAGTGACCACATATCTATCGCTAAGTCATATGGTATGCCTAAGAGCACTTCCGGTGAACGATAAAATCGTGATTGAATATATTGGTATATCTATAAAAATAAAATAATAAAATAAACATTACATGATAATTTGGGCAACAATTAACTGATGTTGTGTTACTTACCCTTTGTCCTAATTGACACGAGCTACCAAAATCAACAATTTTAATTGCCGACCGTTTTGGATTGCACAATAGGATATTCTCTGGTTTCAAGTCACAATGTATTATATTTAATTCGGGATTACTTAAAAATAGTAACGCAGTACATAATTGTTGGGCAAATTTTCTTGTTAAATTTAATGATACACCGCGGAAATTTGTATTACGTAATAAATCATATAAATTATACGATAGTAATTCAAATACAAGACATAAATGATTCCGCCACATAAAATGTCGCTTTAGTCTTACTGTAAAGTAGAAAAAAAATTAACAATGTTAAAATTTTAATTTGCTAATGTCCAATCATAAACGCAGAATGATATTTTAGGATCAAATGAAGAGAATGTTAAATTGACATAAAATTTCGAGTACATTCATTAATATTTTAGCATTCCTAAAAATTAAAATATATTTTTAAAGTTGATGAAATAATTTGAAATTAATTAAATATTTTGAAATGCCTACAAATCAATATTGACAGAATTTTAGAAAGAAAAAATCTCAAGGAAACTTTCAAAATATGATGAGAAATTACGAACTTTAGGAATAATGAACAATTCAAGTAACTATTCAGAATCTGGTGGTACACTTCAAAGTAAAGACTGTATTAGAATGCGATGAATTATTTATTAATAAAATTAATTCTGAAGTTCAGAGGAAATAAAATACTATAAAAAACTAAGGAAACCAAATACAGGTAATCCAGTATAAAAAAATTAATTATATTTCTTAGAATTATAAAACCAAACAAAAATTTCAGAATAAAAGAATGGGTAATTTTGCAGAATTGGGAGATAAAATTAGAATTACCAGATTCCTTTTTGTGGCAATCTTTAGATCTTATCGCAGACATTTCAATTTTTCATGCCTTGTCTCAAAATACCATTTCTCGTGAATATAAATCTAAAACAATAACACCTAAGGACAATCACTTACCAATATAATATTTATTATCTGAATCGGTTCTATTCATCATTTCAAGTAACTTAACTTCAATTTGTGCTTGATTTAAAAATGGTTTCTTATTTTTAATTATCTTAATAGCTACATGACATTGTTCATCATGATCGTACGCCTTTACTACCTGGCCAAAACTTCCTTTACCTGAAAACAAATAAAATAAAATTAAATATTGGCCCGACTAAATCAATCGTCTATATATGTATACTCACCGATTAATGAATCAATTTCATATCGATCTAAGAATTTTTCACCATTCCGTATAATGTAATCATGATTATCGTCATCATATCCATCGTTATATAATTTTCTTTCTTTTTTATGAGACGAATCATCGCCTTGTGTTTGCTGTGCACGTCGTTTCTTCTTAGCATAATACACCTAAAAATAAAAAAAGTGTTATGTTATAACCTTTTAACAATAAAACATTTAAAAAAAAAACTTCATTTTCGTACAAAAAAAAACTGCAATGCCACTTTCGAGTTTCGAGACAATTAATTTCCAAGACACAACAAAATTGCATAACCAATTTAATAAAAAAATAAAATATATTATTGTTGTTGCCAATCGGTTATGAAATTTTCAAATCTTATTCTACTACTCTATACACTAAAAAAAATCACATAACAGTTACGACGACGTCGAATTGTATTGTTGTTTTTATTTTATCCAAGGACTACATAAATAACAACGTCATGCAAAATTGTTTTTAACTAATTAGTTTTTGTATATGCTGTACAGCCATATAGGTAAATCAGGCTTTAATTACGATAGCCGTGGCCTAAATATTTTATAATCTCAATTATACGCGTTGCAAAGTAAATGTTCGTAAAAAAAACATGTATTCCAGCCTGGTCTGATCCAGGCTTCTATCAACTAAAGTTAATTTTTAACTTTTAACTATTTTGGTTAAATTATATAGTTTAGATCCGCCGATCTAGTTTATTAATGAAAACATATTCAACATAATGCTTTAATTCATAAATCAAGTTCCAGAGAATTTAGGTAAGTATTCAGCATCACATTTCACAGAAAACTAACTTTTATGATTCCTTTATATACCACAGAATATACGTCAATGCTTTGTTGATATAAGGGTATTTCGTGAATATTAATTTGGATTTTCCAATCGTTCGTCTAGATGTTAGGTTTCGTTAAAATTGGGAACAGAGGAAAAAGCATGATTCGTGTCAACTGCTATCTGAACTATGAGTCAATAAAATAAATAAATCTAATTGCCTGTCTGATGCGCTTAACACTATTTCTAAAGTACTGGACCTCAAATGTCGGTGCAGGTCAACATCATCAGGTGTAGTGAAAATGAAACTCAGAAATTATTGATTTGATGGGGAGTGCCATGTTTCTGTCGAGCGACTACATAAGAAAAGTACAAATACGTTTTAAATTGTTCTCCGCTGCTCAATATACAAGATATTGGGTGGAGTTAATCTAAACAAGTAAATGCTGTAACTTATGCTTTTTCAAGTATTTACTTAGGAGCAGGTAAATAAAATTTAAGTATTTACTTAGTGGACTAACTTTCAAGTAAAGTTTATTTTACAAGTAAACACTGTAAATATTTAAAGTACTTAAAAAATTATGAATTTAAAAAGGTAATACTTATACTTCTTCCGTAAATACTTGAAGATTTACAAGATTACATCCACGTAGCCTTAAATTTTAGTTTCGAACATTTAATCGGGAAGGCTGGAAATTATTAATATTCGAAAAATAAAAAGATACTGTGAGTGCTTGGAACAAAATCCAATCAACATCTGTTAAGATGCGAGGGATTCTTCCTTTACTTCTCATTCTAGATAATTTTTAATTAATCATCTTATGTTGGCGAATATTATGTTCAAGATTTTCCATCAAAATCGGATGCAAATCCATGCTGTATGAATTCAATTCTTTAAGAACGTTGGGTAACTTCCATTCCTTAACAAGTTAAGACTGATATTTGAAGTACTATCCTATCTGTTTATCCGGATTAAATTATTTTTGGTATTACTTAAATATAATGACGTTTTCATTAATAATAATTAAATTCTCAAGCCAGACTAAGCAATGCATTCCTTAACCGTAAAGGCCGCCACGCCTACTTGGCTTTTCTACTTGCTCGCCCTTTCATCATTACCGTATAAAATAAACGACACCCATTGCCATAATATTATTATATTAGGTAGCGATATCCATCGAGCTGAAAGAATCAATTGTGGACTTCTGACTACCAAGTAGTATTTCGGCCAAATCGATCGAATGCTGATCAAGTCTTCTCGTTGCGGTTGTTTCACCTCTCTTGGAAATAGAGTAAAACATCTCACACTTTACTGTTTTCGAGTTCCGAACATGCCATACTTTATCTTCTCAAGTGTTTATGCCTTCTGTGTTCTAATGCCAGACGTGAGCATACATAGGAAGTGAACAAAAGTGTCTTCCTCTGGGAATACTTAAAAAAATACTTATAAATAAATGTGTAATGGCGTAACATAGTCACAATGTTGTGTCAAAGTTGAGATCAGGCTATCGAGAATTGACTGAATGGCAACGGTGTGGAACAGTACAAATTTAGCTTCGAAATATTCATTATTTTTTGAATGTAAATTGTCGTTTTAAGTTGCCCATTTTTATTAGATGATCGTTAAACAGTACAAAAATAGGCATAAATGTAGTATGCAAAATTCCCATTTATTTGTTTTTGACCTGCAGCCTAATTTGCGCTGTTGCTATGTAAATTCACCATAATTTATATAAACACAACTTTTTTTCTTACTTGCTACATGTTAATAAAAATACTTATAATTTTTTTAAGTCATTAAATACACTTCCGAAATAAAATTTACAAACAAAAAAATTATAAATTTATTCAGGAACTATATTTAATATACCATAGAGAAAGATAATCCATACACACGCCATTTATAAATCTATCGTCCATGTGGCTATCCTCTCCTAAATGTTGATTAAAAACAAATATCAAATTTCTAACTCATATCCTATTTTGACGTGCTTAGTTTGTGGCTTGTGTACACCACTCTTCTTTACGGATAAACATGCAACAAAAAAAGTAAAATACCGAGACTAAAATTCCTATAATTTTCTCTTTCTTTATAATATGTGTTTTGTATATCGATACACACACACACACACATAACAAATAATTTTATACGTACATACATAGCCATAACCTACATCTTTTTATTTTATAATATTTTCGATGTAATAATATGTCTATAGACAACACACAAATTGAATCCCCTTTCCTCTTCTATCCTCTGCTCTATACTATATTGCTGCTGGTGCTCCTGCTACACAGCGCGAAAAAATATCCTAAATGTTGAATTTGCGAAAAAGAGATGCGACGATTAACAATCCGACTAGACCGAAGCCAGAAAAATCAATATGGGTGGTGGTAGATGGTTTTAATGGTGAATATATTATACACCAGCACAACAAAAATTGTATATACATATACGTACGAATACATGGATCGCATTAAGGTTTGAGTTTTTGACTAGTTTTTTAGTCTGCCAATGTGTAATTGTGGCGCTATAGACAATTAAGAGATTATACTCCTTTTTTGGTTTGTATGTACAAATAATTTAAATCAATTTTCCCATTTTTTTATCCCGCCCGAAGAAAATATTATACAGAAACAGTAGTAGGTACATACCATGATTTATGAATCAAATATTTTCCTTTGAAACATATTAAGATTTGCATGTTAATACATTTTGACAAAATGGTGATACACATTTAAAACAGATTTGCTGACGGTCCGCGATCTTTAATTTTTTATATTAATTTTTGTTATGTTCTGCACAATTACTAGATTTTTCGGAATATTCAACTTAACAGGAATTGACACAACGTGAAATTAAATTTGAATTCTTTCAAGGACTCAATGATTGCATAACTCGTGTTGAATGGGTTGTATCGTTTCTATCTAATTTTTTTTTTAAATAAATAATTTTATGCTATTCAATTTAACGTAGAAATTTTTTTTCTTTATATCGCAAAATATCAATTTATTTAGCATATGTTCAATTGGGATTTATAAAACAAAACTATAAAAAAATACTAATCAATAGTTTTATAGAACTGTAATAAAATCCATAAAATGAATTCATTTTTGAAGTTCCTTTACATAAGGAGAATTGAACTCAAATAAATTAATAATAATTAAAATATTCGCCTAAATGGTTGAACTGCAGGTTTCGTCCTGGTTCCGAGAAATAAAACTACTTTGATATAATATCATGATAATCCCAATAGTGAAATTGTAACTGACCCTGTGAGTAAAACTAGATTGCTTTTCGCCTAAGGCATTGATTTCGTGCTTATTTGGACTACTACGCCCAAATGTTGATCGATTTCGATTTTATAATTTTAGGACTTATATTTACGAGTAGTTAATGTGGATCAATTTCAATTTTATGATCAGATAAAAATGAACATGACCAAGAGCGATGGACGTTTATAAATGGGTTAAACATTTTGTACTATCATTGGTTTTTAGGGACACATACATTTTTTAGGAATTGCAGTGTCTGACAGTTATATGGCAGCAAGTTAGCATTTAAAATGTTATTTATCAGTTTTAATTGGTTTTTGGTTGAATATATTGAATTGTAAATATTCAGAATGGCAGGATAACTTCTAATATTTTGAATTGGTTTAAAATATAATTATTTATTTGAAGTTTACGTCTCCCAATTTATGGTGTTGCGCTCAACAAGAAATCAATACCAACCACAAAAAATTCTTTTTACAATGCTTCATTAGCTAGCTAAACATGTTATATTTACATGCATAATTTATAACTTGTTACTCTAATCCTTACATAATAAATTAATAATACTTAATTTCTCGGAGGATCTTTTAATTTTATGTAATGGTATATTTTTGTATCAAATCTGATCCGGTTATGATTAATTAAATATTGAAATGTAGATTGCATCTCAATAATCTACTTTACACAATACAAACCCAGAATCAGCCCCAGACATTCACAAATACAAACTAATAATTTGAAATAAAATAATTATTTTGTTCAACTATTTGTCTATCAATAAGATACAAATATGTGTGGGATTATAAAGATATTTATTGGTTTTTGCCAGATAAGGGAGGCGCCATCGCCTGTATATCCATATAATATAGTGTAAGAAAATTAATAACCAGATCACTACCCACTTTCCTTAAACTACTTTTTTGTTTGTTATATAGTTAATCGAAAGTTGCTAAACAATCGTACGCGATATGTGATTTTTTTCATGCTTAAGCGTTATTAAAGACGTAAATCGGCCACATAAAACAAATTATTTTCAAATTTACTTATCTTAAATAATAATTGCATCTAACCTACTACTCTATATAATTTATACTTACTTCATTTATATGTTTATAGGTTTTTATTAAATCTACACTAAGTTTTCTTAAAGGAGCTTGAGCGGGATCCCGAAATCGTAACGGTATCCTCGCTTGCATCGCCCGTATATCTGTTGATGGATTTGGTGATGATGGCCTCTGTAACATAAAAGAAAAAACGTACGATTAATAATAAATCAATTAATAAAATTAACTATAAAAGTCACCTGAAGTACAACATCTCTATGTGTTGCTGGTAAATGTTCTTCCGCTACTAGTCTACCATAAAGTGGTGCATGTCGTTGCCTTGTTGAATCCGGAGGACCCGATATATATGTTGCAGATACTGTAAATAAATAACCATAATATAAATTCATTAAAATCATGTGTATTTATTTAATAAACACGCCGGTTGAATTTTTTTAAACTATTAACAACATAATTATTCACACCTACTAACTAGCCAACCAAGAATGTCATATTTTGCTTTTAGTGGTAAAACGATACTTTTCAACAGAAAAACGAAAATTTCAAAAATAAAAATCTATTTTAATCCAATCGAATACCTGATGCATTCAACAGCTGCTGCTGCTGTTGCTGCTTTGAAGGCAATCATCATGAAAAACGCATAAAATGTTGTGGCTTTCTCGCATCGTTGTCGTGTTACAAACACAATTACTCGATGTAAATAAATAAACGACAAAAAATGAAAAAAAAAATTGCCATTTACAAAACAAGTGTTTTTTCCTGTACACGACAACGAAAAATTATCATTTTACCAATTTTCTTTGTTATTTTCCAAACAAAACACAGAAAATACAAAACAAAATTTTAAAAGTAACAAATTAGTAAATCAGGGTTGTAAAACCATATCTGTATAAAAGTTAACTGGTTTTGAGGAAGATTTTTCTGGGCTTGGGCAGTTTTAAGTTTAACACACATATTGTTGTGGTTGGGTAAAATGTTTTTCTGATTCGCTCCTGTGGTAAGAGAAGCATATCGTATCTACTATTAGAATTGTAAAGCTCTTAAAAGAATTGTCAAAGAATATTATAGCTGACATTCAATTAAATATAATGAAATATCATTGGAGCAAGATTATTTAACTTTATTCAGAATTCGAACACAATTATAGGTAATTATGTATATTTTGATAGAAAATCTATATCTGAAAACCATACATTTTTACTCAAGCTCGTTCAGATTTAATTATTCTTTTGAAGTAAAATAAAAAGAAATTTGTTAAATAAATTCCACAAAATATTTTAATCAAGTTTGAGTAACGTAGCCGAGCAAACGAATTAAATATCAAAACCAATTTCAAATACAATTATAAGTAACAGTATTACTCAAAGTTTGAGCAAACTTAAGTACTATAGTTTGAATTAAATTTGTCAAAAATTAAGCAAATTCTGATTTGAAAAAATTCAAATTTGAATAGAATCAATTAAGTAAGTCTTACTTATATTCAAAATTTATTTTAAAAAAAAAATGTTTGCTTTACTTTAAATCATGGTAACTCATAAATTTTGTTTTTTTAAATGATCGTAGTAAATGTACAATGACCTAGAAGGTTTCAATATTTTTTCGTCGACATCTTTCGTATTAATAGAAATAAATAATAAATAAATTTAATAAATGAGTAAACTATTCAGTCAGTTAAGGATCAAGCTGCTTAGTGTATAAGTTAAGTCCGATCCCTTGAACAAATTAGTGTTGTAAGTAAACCTGTTGATGAAAGCCATGACCATCGGTTCAACATTGCTTCCAACAATTTAACATATCGAGAAGGTTTTTTTGGTATCAACTGGTTGCAAACTCAAATAAAATTACTTTCAGAATTATGTCGTTTTCAGAACTTCCTTTTTAAGTATATATTTGTCTTTGTTCCCAACATAAATTTGATTATTGATATATTAATGAAAATATATCTTAAGAAAATTACAGAGTAAAAACTATTTTAAAAATATTTTTACATGATGGATAAGTAAGTAAATTAATTTTAAATTCATTTTAAACGTTAGAGCTAATCTAGTGGTTTTATTTTAGACTAGCACATTAATGGTTTGCTAGCCGTAGAATAAGTATTGTATGTACAAGTAAGAACATTTGAGAATATCATTTCAGTGTACTGGGTACAACTATTTTCCATTAAGTGATTTATAGTATTTTCACACTTTTAGAAAAGTGCTAAAAGCTTCAAGAATGGAATATATACATAGATACTTGAAGAAAAAGCCTAGTAAAATGTAAGTAAGTCATTTTTTAATTCTTAAATTAATTTAAATTATTTAAAATAAACTTGTGCAATCGTTTGCACTCGATAAATTTACTATTTTTGTTTTACATTTTGAATGCAAAACAATGTAATTACGCAATGAACTAATGACCTATTAAAGTAAGTGTCGCTTATATCACCCAGAAACTTTACTTATAGTTCCTATGACTATGTTCTTAAAAGTCGTAGTAAAAACACGCAGTTTTCTGTAAACGATTTTCAAATAACTTTCTGTGCGCTCGACCCAGTAAAATAATTTTTCTATTCACCCGATTATGAATTCCAGCCCAAATGACAAAACTATACATTTTTATATGTTGTTTTTGACAGTTCAAACTGAAATATGTAATGATTTTCAATTAATACATCAAGGTAGAAATTACTCTTGAAACCAGATCCACAGCTTTATTAGCAACACACAGTATCTCTATATATATTCTGAGAATTAACTTTGTTATTAAAAAATTAAAATGTATTCTTTTTCTAAGAATTTGTTTCATTCTTAATATACCAATGTTGAAAAATGTTTTTTATAAATAAAAAATATAATTTAATTCCTATAGGTGAAAAGTTAAACTTTTAATTATAACTTTTTTTACGAAAATTTTCTTATTGTTAGAAAGAATTTTGGTAGTGTGGAAAATGATAATTCCTAGAACATATGTGTATAAAAAAACAGATAACGATTTTCTTGATACAGAACGAAAATGTTGCAAGTCATACTTAAATTCAGTCACAGTGATGTAATTGACTAGAAATTTATCATCTCCGCCGCATAGAGTTGACAAACATGTTTATCTCTAAAATAAAAATCTGACCGTTTTTTTTAACGATCTTGATTTGTCATCATCTTCAACGTCTAATGAGAAGTGGCGCGGCGATTCTTAAATTTACATCATAAATCAATTGTATTTGCATATCGTTCGTCTTTGTGAATGGTAAATTTAAAAAATAAATTCTCAACTATTTAAAAAGCAGTAATAATGTCGCGCATCTCTATATAAGAAAATTTTTCTTAACCCAGGTCAAGAACCACCGCTCACTAAGAATGAACACATTTTGCATTGGTGCTCTTATGGTGGCATGGCGCAGCACAAAAACGTATGCTTAATTAAAAGTTTTTTAATTGTGTGCGGCACGAATAATCAAACGAAGCATAACTTAATTACCGACAGCTTGCTTGTCGACACACACACACGCACACACATATGTTCATAATATATAGAATTAGAAAAATATAAAAATCTTTATCCACAGCTACAGAAAACATAAGTAACCAAATCAATTTTTTCTTCACTCTCACACTCTATCTAACTTGTACCGAACATCTTGTGTTCATCTTCTTTATAATCATGATTATTTATTATGAATAACGTTCGACATTTCACATGTATAAATATATTATATATAATATATATACTCGTGTATATAAAAGATATTTATTCTTCTTTATTTTTATCCCATTTGTTGTTTTGTTTGTGTTTCTTGTCTCTAAAATTAGATTCTCAAGTCAAAAAGCAAAGAAATAGAAAGAAAAAAAAATTGGAAAAGATAGTCGTGTCGGTTTATTACATATTATGCTCCTCGCTCGAATATTTTACATATGTATGTATATACTATATATATATATACATATATATATATATATATATATATATATATATATATATATATATATATATATATATGTATATATATATATATATATATATATATATATATATATATATATATATATATATATATATATATATATATATATATATATATATATATATATATATATATATATATATATATATATATATATATATATATATATATATATATATATATATATATATATATATATATATATATATATATATATATATATATAAATATATACAAAATACGATATCGAATTTCTAACATGTATGGTGAAGAAATATACGGATAAGTTTGATTAAAAAATTATTTTGACAATAAAACACGAATAAAGGCAACATTTTTTTTATTTATTAATATTTCTGTTGTTTATTGTGTCTATAAGAAAAGAATACATATTTAAGACTAACAACAAAACATATTAGAGTTTTTTGCGGAAGAAACATAAAGAAAAACAAAGTTAATTGCTTTATAACTATAATTTTGATATTTCATCATTCTTTCTTTCTTTATATTTGTTTCAATAAATAATTTTCTATTATTCTTCTACTATGTAGAATTAGATCAGGTGTTAACCAGCTGGTGGTTTTGTGAACCTAGTTCCGATTGAGAGCAGTTTACTGGATCATAAAATTGTAATTACTGGATCATAATTTTGGCATTATGTCTAACATTAATAAATATATTTGCACACCAATTTTGATCTAACAAAATTGTCATACCGTGGGCCAGCACATTTCCAAAAGGTAGCCGTCATTTCCATCGGTTATTTAATTTATGGTGATCAATGAAAGTTGGATAACTATTATTACGACATATACTTAAGTATGTTATTATTATTAATTTTTATTTACTCTTAAAATTTACATCAAAAATAGCAAATGTGTAAACTATTTGATCATCCATAAAACATGAAGACCAAAACTTTAATATAGTAATCCATCAAAGTCACTAAATAAGATGATAGAAAATAAACGGCAATGGACAACATTGCGAAATGAGTTCAGATTATAAATCAACAAGCACCATTTTACAGAATTTTTACATCAATTATGGTTTACTATCATAAGAACCGGGTAAGAATAGTTTTAATAGGGAACGGCGTAAGCTAATTGCTTCCTCTGTCTTCTCTCCAGTGATTTAATAACTTGTGACCATCGACGTTATTCTTACCCCACGTGGTCCTTATTCAAGAACCTTGGATAAACAGTATTAGGATTTGTGGCCTTAGAATGAAGGGGTATAACCTAATATACTTAAGCAATTCTGGAAAAATCAGATCCTGCATTCTTCAAATAAGCAATCGTGACATAACTGCTGTCAGCCTAGAGGTTGGCGGCAGCCTAATCTGGCTGGTCTCAGCCTATATGGACTGGGACAAACAGGTTCCGCCGGATAATTTGTGGGACCTGGTCCTTGAAGCGGAAAAACAAGATTGGGGTGATCTTTGGATGTGATGCTAATGCGCATCCCACGATCTGGGCAGCACAAACATCAACGAAAGGAGTGGGTTATTTTTTGAATACTTATTAAATACTAACCATTGAGTGTGTAATATTGGGCAAGAACCCACATTTATTACTAAAAATCGGCAGGAGGTTCTGGACGTAACCTTCGCCTAAGATAATATTTATCCTATGGTCAAGGAATGTAGAGCGGCGGGGGAACATTCCTTCTCTGACCATCGATATGTAAAATTCAGCCTTAACGTGTCCCCTGCTACCCGGAAAGCTTTTAGAAATACCAGTAGGATAAACTGGAGCAAGTATAGGAAACACTAAAAGAGCTAATAACGCCGGGGCTTCTGAGCCGCCAGCAACAGTGGAGGAACTGAATTGCATAGTGAACACAATCACTAGTGCCTGCTACCGGTCCTTCAATGCTGAATGAAATCCACTTTCCAAGAAGCTTCGGCGACTCGACAGAGACTAGTACTCATCGAGAAACACATTCATTGCGTATAGAAGATACCGTAACTAAAAACGGATCCTATTGGCACTTGAAGGTTTCAAACCGTATAAATTGGCTGGTCCTGACCGAATTATACCAGCGGAAATTCAAAACAACTGGTAGATTATTCTCCCCTGGCTGGAAGTAATCTTCAAAGGGCGTTTAAAATTGGTCTGTATTCCGCGGAGGTGAACAGAGGTCAGGGTGATCGGAAGGAACTGGCGAACCTAGACTACGTTATACCAACATTATACTTCGAGAAACGGTTCCGAACTACCTGCCCTTCAAGAGAATCTTGGAGGAGGAGCTCGTTATCGGAAACAGAAGCATTACAGTTCTTTACGGATGGCTCCAAGCTACACAGTAAAGTAGAAGCTTGAGTCTTCTGTGATAAATTGAAAGTAAATATATCAGTTCGTCTCCTTAATCACTGCAGCGTGTACCAAGCAGAGGTGATAGCGATTGAGGAGGTCTTGACTTGGTTGAAACATAATGTAGTATGCTCGATTGATATTACTATTTATGTGGACAATCAAGTCGCTGGATTCAGTTTCTCTGACATCAAGGGTGGCGTTGGGTTGCCACTTGCCTCTGAATGAGATGAGTGAGCATTTCAACATTCAGATAGTCTGGGTCCCCGGCCACTCAGACCTCATGAGGAACTGCAGGGCGAACGAACTAGCTAGGCATGGTACAACTTTCCAACTGCTACCGGAAAGGGCAAATTTGGGGAGGCCTATTAAGACACTCAAGACAACGCTTAAAAAGGAGGCAGTAGCCTCACCGAATGAAAGGTGAACTAACACGGTAGCCCACTTCCTATGCTCATCTCCGGCTTTGACACACAGAAGACATAAATATATGGGTAGATTCTTAAAGGACAGCCTCTTTTATCTCGAAAACTGTAAGGTGCGAGATATATCACGCTAAATAAGTAGCTCAAACTGGTTCATATAAGGGTAATAGGGAAGTAAGATCCTGTGGTATCACAATGGACCGTCACCGCTCTTAGTGTGCCGTAGCAGCCACTCAACCTAACCTAACCTAACGTAATCATTCATAGATAACATTAGTAGCAATCAAATAAATAATGATTCTATTTATGATCCTTAATTTCAAAATGTTTAAACATTCCAATTTTTGCTGTCCATACCAGAAAAAATTACAACTAAAATAAAAGGCAAGCCCACGAACAGGCTAAACTAATTAGCCAATTTATAAACGCCTTGTTATTAATAGCACAACTAATCATATATTTAGAAAAATTGGCGATTTATCCGAAAATTGGCGTGAGGCTATACATGTGCATATGTAGATAACATTTTTTCATTAAATCAATAGAAAGAGTTACTGACAAAACTGCAATTGTCGCTAAACGGAAGTGTGGATGGTGTTAGCATAGAGAAAGCACTCGAGATACTGCTAATAACCAAATCCTACTTATTCCTGTAAAAATTCGTACTCCAGGAGTTTTTGCAGAATTAAAATCAAATTTGACTAGGGTGTGGTAAATGAAAATTATCAAAAATTTAGCTAACTGCTAGAGTATCGTATATGTATATATATTTTTCAAAGTTCAAGTTCAGTTTTCAAATTTTGTATCCTTTTTCATTTTTGATTATATTTACTGCACGAATAAAGATAGTTCGCACATAAATCTTGATGTGTTTTAAATCTCAGTATTTCAATATTCGCCATTGTTTTAACTTGTGTTAATAAATTAATTGGATAAATAAGAGTGGCCTAGTGAAACGAACCAGGATTTATATAGTTCTATATTGTTTAGGATAACATCTATTTTTAGGAACGAACGTTAATACGATTTATTTTTGTATACTTATGATTTTTAATTTCACATATCAATATTTTCTATGTACGATTATATAATGATGAGAATAACCTACCTGTTCTTGGGGGAGTTTCGACAAATATTTCACATAAAAGTATTTCAGATTCTAGGAGTGCAATTTTTAACTGAACTTTAATGTTAAGTTAACAGAATTAATGTTAGCATACTTATAAATCTGTATACAATTTTGATCTGTGTATTTGCCGTAGTTAATTTTAGAAAATGAAAATAAATTCCAATAAAGTTTAAATTCTGTAATAGGTAAATGTTTAAGTTGAAAATTATTTGAGTACCAAGGCAAGCCTACGATTTATTATGTATCCGAAGATTTATAAATATATGAAAAGGATTTACACTTGTTACAGATATCAATAAAAAATTAGGGCACCAAAATATGTTGTCGATCGAAAATAATGTAAAAAGGATGCTTTCATTTCAAATCAACAATGTTTAGATGTATGTACGACGAGTCCAAATAACAATTGTCTGGTTACAAAAATATATCATTATCTGATAACAAAATTCAACCTATTCAATGACAATGGATGAACTTCACAAATAATACGAAAAACCTCTTTAACTAAGGTAACGATAAAAAGATCAAGATAATTTGGAAATTTATAAAAACTAATTTTTCTTCTATCGATTTAAACATCAATGACATTTAATTTGGATTAGATACATATTTTTGCTCCAGACGACTATAATATCATGACACAACATAACAACAAAGCATAGTTTACCATTATTGTTATATATGGTCTTCTTAATCACGTTCCACTTGCTGTGTGTTGCTCCTGGTAATAAACTTAACAGAAAAACTAAATAAAAATATGACATTTCTAACATTCTTTAAAACAAAAATGTTGGTTTATTTATTTACGGAAAACGATTGTTTTTTTGTATTTAGAAATAAAAATAAAATTTTTAAAATTAAAGTAAAATTTCTTAGAAGATGATGATGAAAAAGAAGACGCGAAAAGCAAGAGTCTGTGTGCAGATTTGAACACGGAATATATATATATATATATATATATATATATATATATATATATATATATATATATATATATATATATATATATATACATAATATACATATAAGAAAAGAAAAATCAATTTCTTAGTTTTTATTTCATTTCGTTTTTAAGAAAATAAAATTCTATCTCTTATTCTCTTCTCTCGTTAGGCTTAGTGTAGAAGAATATATGTATATATACATAGATTACATCTTCACAATCAACGATTTTTATAATATATAAGTATGTAGCAATATATATCATCGAGGTTAACTACCTTTTAGGAACGTTTGGTATGTTATGTATATTATATGTATGTTTATAATAATCTATACGCTCTGTTTTGGTTACATTAACAATTTGTTTTTTGTTAATTTTTGTAATTTTTTTCAATTGCACATAATATAGTATTTTAGTTGAATAAATATAATTAATTTAAAATATGAAATAAATATGTTTTTGGCCTTCATAAACGTCCTCCATATTATAAAAAAAAAAAACCAATACACCAAAATTCAATTTTTAAATTCTCTAATTTAGGTATCCACACCGCAATCGTCAATAATATGGTGTCTGATCTCATTCAACACATACGGAACTATCAAAAAGATTTTTGTTTTTTCTTTCTAAGTTTATTTTGTGTGTTTCTTTAGAAACCCACAATGCCTTAATTTCATAAGAAATATACAACAAAATCAAAAAGATATGTTATTTAACATCCTGTGACTCATGTTTGGATTTTATAGTGATATTTTAGAAGATATATTATAGCAGGGCGATCAGCAGTCGATTATTTCAAACGTTTATTTGGTTAGAATACAGTGGCGTGAATTTTGTGAGATAAATGTAACTAGGTATTCTATAAATGTAACTAGGTATTATCAAACGCAATAAGGACAAAATTATAATTCTAAAATTTCGTACTAAATCTATGTGTACGTTTTAAGAACCATTCATAATTAAAATAGTTGTCCAACATCGAAGATCGGATACAAAAAATCACTGATCATTTGAATTTCTGCTCAATACACAAGTAGGCAGAATAATACACAAAATAAAGAACATTCGAACATACAAATTGGTAATCGATATCATTACTAAATTGTTCGCAAGTAAAACTAATCTAACAGTTTCAAACGCTAAAGTCAATCTAAGCAAATTAGCTGAATCAATAAATTTTTAATAAATAATGAACAATCCAATCGAAAAGAAATCAAGTTTTAATTTTTTTTATGTCTCAAATTTTATAACTAGAGTTTCGGCTAAATCCTGAATATTTGAACATCTTAGAAAATACCATCTATGTATGAGTGTAAGCTGGAAAAATAAAAAGTATATTTTACAATCTAAAATTAATTTTACCAAAGTTTTTTTTACCAACATTGCCGGAATTCTGACAACTTTTGAGCATATTTATAATGAAATAACATTTTTGATTTTAAATAAAATATATATGGAGCAAAATCAAATGTAAACCATAATCAACAATTCAATTTAAACTTTTTTTAAACAATTTAACTTATCGTCACTGTAGAATTTTCTTGTTGTAAATCTAAAAGTACGATTTTAGGGAAATTAGGTTTAAATTTGAAATTCAACTATTTCAGTTTAAAATTATGATTCAAAAGCTATTATTATATTATAGATTCTGTGACATTTATAACATTTCCGATATGTCCAATAGTTTTTAAGTTTGTCGTATAATTTTTAAACTGCTTACAAGAACTGTACAAATTGGTGGATTTACGACACAATGTTCTTCAAACCATTAGAGAAGGACAATAAGTAGGGGAAAAAGGCAGGTTTCAGTTAAATTCACACTGTGGTCCATTCTCTTAAATTTATCGACATAAATTTTGTAATTAATTTGATATCAAAATATTAAAAATAAAACATGAAATACACATTAATTCATATGATAGTAATTCACTTAAATATTTCAGTTTGATTAGAACTTAGATCCTTCTTGAAGTGGGAATGGTAAAGCCTTGTAGCGTCCATACCTGGCATATGTATATTCTAACATTGACAACTAAACTCTGCACAAAACCTCTCATAAACTAACAAATTTTGTATTATTTTAACATAAAAAACAATTAATTTAAAACGAAAGAAAATACAGTTCCAATTACCTACGAGTATATAACTGGATATATACACTTTTGAGATTGAATATACATAATATGATACAATGAATATTAAGTGATAACAAAAACGTAATTAATTACACAAATCGGAGTTATTCCATTTTTATTTCAGGGATAACTCTAAAGTATTGGAATTGAAGAAATAAAACCAATTTGAAACATAAAAAACACGATCTACATCAAATTCAAATATTCCTAAAATAATAAACTGGTCACGTGATATAACGACAAAAATCAATTGAAACAAAACTGACTGATTTATGACAAAAATAAATGTTAGTAAAATTTAGAAAAAAAAATGATTTGACAATTTCGTCATATGAAATTAAGGAGATACGACTAAAAATGAAAGATATTTTTGTTGTATTATGGACAACAAATGAATTCTCTGTAACTGGCAGTAAATAGTCGTGTTTTGTATCCTCTAACTAAACTGCTAAAATCTAAACATCTAACAAATACCATGAAGCTGAAGCTCTCCAGAGCGTTGTTATATATGTATGGATGTGAAAGTTGGACGCTGAAGCACGAATACAAGAGATAGCTACTTACATTTACGAAAAAAACAGCCCAAAACGCGAAGAAGAAAGTACATACGGAGTTATATACTACTGCGGATTCGGAGCGAATTATGCAGCGATCTCTGAAAGGAGAGTGACCTTACGGTAGGCGCAGAGCTTGTTTTAGGCGATTATGTCTCCACGATGCAGAGAACGACTTGGCTTCCTCAAATTGTCTAGGACGGTTTGAAAACCAAGTTAAAAAACGAAACCGATGGAGTCAGATTGTTAACACAGTAAGAGGCCAGGAATGGTTTTTAAAACTGTAATAATAACTCTGAAACTATTGTATTTTAAAAAGAGTGAAAAAATCAACTGAAATTATCGAAAAAACACAAAACTTGGCACTTACGCCAAGATTATTTAACAGCGACGATATATACTCTGCACCAAAACATAAAAATATATGATATACTTAAGCACCGTTGCGAAAATAAAACCTACACACATAATACATTCTTAAAATAGCCGTGCGTTTCGTCAACATTGGAACATTTTCTATTAAAAATAATAAAAATTGTGAGCCCTCTAGAAATTCTTTAGTTATGTCTCATCAAACACAAAACGAATCACCAACCGCAATCAATAAATCGAGATATTTGCTCTAACCCGAAAAAATTGCGCACTGTCATTTCTATATATAAGAGTATATACAGTCCTTAATGATTTCTTAATGCGATTCCATTTTTATTGTTCTTCGATTCATCATTATTTCATTACTAGAATTTTATTATTATTTTTTTTTTAGGTCAGCGACTTGGATATTTAGTTCACACTTTTTTGTGCTTTTATTCCGTCTTTTAGTTTTATTGTAATCTCAATATGTATTAAAGAAAACAAAAAACTGCTAAGAAAATGCGAAAGAACTGAAACTTAGTTTCTGTTATGTGTTTAGTGCAATGACATTTTATTATATTAAAAACAATAAAAACAAAATTGTTTTTATTTATATTTGTACACAAGGGTTCATTACTACATTAGATATTATATAGAGAGGGCAGACACATATGTTTATTTGAGCGGCGTTTAACAGACCAACGTGTGAATCCTTAAAATTGTCCACTTGCAATTATGTAGAAATACACAAAAATAGATACCTACATAAGTACGAGTACACACGTATACTCGTAGAATAAAAATAGACAAAATAGGGTGATTAATTTTCTTGTGTTTATTAATTAAATGGAAATTCTTGAATGGAACAATAAAACAAGTGGGTGATTGTTGACGTCAATTGCAAACTATGTATGTATATAAAAATTAAAAGATTTCTTTTTTGTATGTGTTTGTGTTATTTTCAGGTCTTTTCTTGCCAAATTCCAGTAAACACTTTTTGTTTTGTTTTAAATAAAATAAAAAAACAATCAACAGGTAATATTTTATTTTCTCTGTATGACAATAATTTATACACACATGCAAACACATTTCCTAATTATAAACATTTTGAAAATGTTCAGAGCTAAATTACAATTATGTATACAACAAAATGGAGCGGAACTAATACAGATTTTTGAGTTATTTTTATTTTTAGAGATTTGGAAATTGGTATGAAAAATATGTGGAGCAACGCACCAATATTATTGTATTAAAATATGAATCTGAAAATAAATTGTTTTCGAATGTTGAAAGATTTTTTATTTTATTTTATATGATAATCTTATGGTTCACGTGAGATAAGATATTTACGTGTTTTTGTTTTTTTATTTTAAAATGCCACCAACACACCATTTGGTATACAAGCAGAAAGATCTAAAACTATATATACATAATATGTTTAATGCATATATACAAAAACGAGATGAACGAAGTAGGTTTTACTAGTTGCTATGACATACGTATATACGTACGTAAGTGCATGGGATGAGTATAGAGCCATATGGTTAAAAATAAAAACATATTTTATTATTGCAACTTCCTATAAGAAAATGTATAAGCGTTTAAACCTATTGGCCTAAGGTATTGATAATATTGATACAAATTTATTGCTCTTAATGAACACAACTGAACCCGGCTTCACTATATATCTTTGTGCTTCTACTTCTTGGTAAATACTTACGATGCCTAATGAAAATTAGGATTAAGTAAGTTTACAAGTTTCAAACTTACCTGCAATGAGAAAAACAAAATAAAAAATTACAGTTTAGATTTAAAGCATAAATTTATTAATTAAAAACTATTAATTTCATATTCAATACGATTTTTTCAACCTTCCTGAATTAAGTAGTACGGACACGGACGTGTTATAGTTATAGATTTTTTTAATAAATGATAATTACCGAGTGTTATTACACACGAGTGTGATTAATTATCGAGTTATTCGTTTGATATTCTGCCAAAAATTTCAAATCGTAATTCATATTTCTCTTGAACCATAATATCATACATTTGACAAACTTTTGGGTGGGTCCGATGCGAATTAGTTACGTCAAAAATTAGGTAATGATGGTAAATTCTGAAACGAACGAATATCCACGTTTGTAACACAATTATGTTGGGTTGATTTGTTTATTTATAAGATAAAATTGTCGTCGTGAGAAACTGCATCTGAATATTGTTTCATCGATTTATTTGTTTCATTATAAACAAGAAAAAATAAGAAAAAAAGTAAAAACTTATGAGCTCAGTTTTTTATTTAAGGTGGGAAACCACCAATTATCTACCAAAATTTAATGTGTACTAGTGTCAAATTGGATTATTAATTAAATTTAATAATGATAGGTATTTATGGCGTTAATAAGTTAAAATATGCAAAGGGTGTTGAATAGTTTTTTCTTTCTCCTGCAAAATCCTGTTTTTGCACTTACATTCACTGTTAGGTCGACGACTTATTAATAAAGATTTCTTTTCTCAAATTAAATTAAATTTTCTCGTTTTGCTCTATTTTAAATTTGAAAATAGGACATGCATATTTTTTTAATAAAAATATTTATCTTTCGATTTTGTAAGAAATGCAAGTTAAACATTTTTTTTAAAACCACTGCTAAAATCAGGGTTTATTTAAGAAAAGAACAGAACATTTTTGACTAAAACTATGGCGCCTGGATCGGAATGTCCTAGTTTCGACTGGCGTCGGCCAAAAATAACGACGCTAAAACAAACTGCCTCTTCCGCAGAATTTAGTAAAACTTCGGACGGCTTCAAACCGGTAGAGAAATAGAAAACAGAAAGTCAATTTCAATTTGTTTTATAAGTAGAATAAGTAAATGTTGAGAGTCCTCTCATTTTTTAATTAATAATATTGTATAGGTACTTAAATAAATAAATTAAAATTGGTAAAATTGAACTAAGATTAAATGATTATTTAATTAAAATGTAAATTGACAGCTCACAAGGATGTGTTAAAAATGCACATAAAAACTACATCGCCTGTAGGTTGTAAATCTGTCACTAATTTTAGAGTGCGTTCGAAATGCGAATTTTAATGTGTATTTCAAAAATGAACTTTTTTCGAAATATTAATTAAAAATACTTGAAAATTTAATCTATACGAATATACGAATAATGAATTAGCATAGAAAATGGCGAGCAAATATAATATTTTCAAAAATTGGCAAAACTGCATCGAATACAGTTTTCGATGTGATTTGATAGAAAATGAATAATATTACCATAGACAAAACAGTATATAGACTTCTCATATTTCTATTTGCACTGCGTATGAGTGAGAAAAAATATTTTCAATATCATCGTTGTGTTCTTGATATTCCATAGGGTATACAATGTATAGAATAGAATGCACCAACACAACGATGACATAGGAAATATCAGAAGTTTATTGTACTCCTCTGTTATTGTACAAATGAGAAATCTAGTATGATTGTCCATGATATTACGAATCGACTAGACAAGGGTAACACACAATATGTACAAATGCATCCGATGCAGTACTTACATTAATAATTTCGAATTTTTTGTTAATTGTAATTCAAGTGATATTATCTAATATCACTTTAGCATATTCTCAAAATGTATTCCATTGTGGCATGTTTGGATGTAAGTAAATTCAAAATTATAATTATAACATTACACGTGAAATAAACACGTATAACGTTATTCTAACTCATGCGTTAGAAATACTACGATTAACGAACATCAACGTTAAGTAGCAGTAAAGATGTTCCAAAGTAGAATAAATAATTACGTGAGTTGGGTATCTCGTTTTTTATAAATAAAAAATAATTTAAAAGAGCTGCGTGTGAATTATTGGGCTGGGCAGTTCAATAAGCGCCAATTTTTAGAGGTTCTAATTAAACGTGCAATATCCATTATGACGGACACAAATTTTACTCTTCACTCACTCAATAATATGAATGCTACTTGATAATGTACCGTTCTAAAAATCTTTATTTATATAACTTAATGCTCGAAAAGAAATCAAAAATCGTGGGTGAAAACAAAAACCATAATAATCAATCTTTGACTTTCTTTATTATTATAAATAAGTATATATACGAGTATATATATATATATATATATATATATATATATATATATATATATATATATATATATATATATATATATATATATATATATATATATATATGTATATATATGTATATATATATATATATATATTCATTGTATATATTTTACAAATAATACGGATTCCGAAGACAACGTCAAAATATGTATAAATCTTTATACAACAAAAAAAAATGTAAATTTGTCAATCACATGCAATGTGCCAAGGCATGTCCAAAAGGCATGCGTTTTAAGTAAGTATAAAAAAAAATAAATAGAAAATTATGCAACTCGAACGGTATCATATAATTTTTATAATTAAAATATTCCTGAAATATCTATAATCGACATTCTCAACTAATAGCCTTTTTGACTAAATGCCAATACCGCGGGACGAATGATCGTCAAAATAATTCAATATCTGTAATCCAACTCGAGTACTTATATAAATAATTTATTAAAAAATCAACAATCAACATAACCTATAAGACAGTAATTGTATACATATATTTGTGTAAATTCTTATTAAAAAGTCTATTTCCTTATTATGATCGTGTGAATCACTTTATTTCAGCTTGATCTGTTTAATAATATTATTACTTATTATTAAAAAAAAAAATTGGCAACCAGTACATTCTTCGAAAATAGTTAAAACACTAAATACACACATATGATTTCGCACTAATAAAAATATTTAGAATCAATGCACAAATGATTATACAACAAATTGTTCCCTCATTGCGGACTCGCGATATTATTAGAAATAAAATATTTAATTACTATCAATTATATTGTTTTTCATGTATAAATTTAGAAATTTTAGTTTAGTCAAAAATAGTTTGAAATTATAAAATTAGAAATTGGTTTTGATCTCTCAAACGAACGCTTTATCGATCTGATCGGGGCGACATATCAAATTGAAAATTGGGATGTGTATAAGGAAAAGAAAAAAAAAATTGATTTTTTCTTTTTGTATAATATCAAAACATCCAAATCACACAAAGAAGAATAAATTCAAATTGTCAAGTTTAAAAATAAAATTGGAAAATGCAATTGAAAATATTTTTTGTAACGAAAATAACATAACGACATTTTATTACACACTAAAAATTCACTAAATTTTTAAAAACATTACCGTCATCATTAGCATAATCCTCTCCTCGCCAATCCCAATTCGGTTGTGACATTAGCGACACAAAACAAGTTGCCATTTTATTATCTCTTTCTATATTGATGGCTATATGTAATCTTATATAACACACTATAAAATCAGATAACTATAAACACACAAAACCAATAGTACCTAGTTTTTTATTTAATTAGAATCTCCAATTTTTAAAAATACATAAACTGTTATTAAAATGATTAATTTGTTTATAAATCCATCGATTTAATTTTTAAATAATTTTTAATTTAAAAATTCAACATTTAATAAACACATCAAACTAATAACTAACTAAAACGCGATTTGATAGATGCTAGATATCGTACAAATATTATTATTATTGTTGTATGTTATTATTACAACGCCGCGCGACACACACAACAACTATAATCTACTGCACAATTTATTGTGCGCTCTTAAAAAATTAAATTCAACATTTTTCTTAAACAAAAACTAAAAATACAAAAATAAATAAAGAAAATATTCTTTTTATTTTAATTTTCTTACGTGTGTATGTGTACATACGCGGGCAGTTATACGAAAAAAAACAAACGTTTGTTTGGTATTAATAGCGTTTTTTATAAAGGCGATGATAGATCAAACAGAATGCAACGGAAAGACACGTTAATAATTATAATTAGTTTTCGGTTTAGTCGCTCTTTCTCAATTTTCATCAAATTTTCCCATATTCTGTGTCTTAAGTATTCGAATTTTTACAAGTTCAAATGCTCATTCTAAAGAAAAATCTAATTTATGTTCACATTTTTAAAATTTAATGAAGGTTGGAATTTGAAAAATACCAAATTCATCATTTTGTAATCGACTTGCTATAAAATAAAATAAAACGCCTAAATTATAGTTTTACATGATTATCTACAGTTATCAATTCAATAATAAAACTCCATGTTATCGAATGTCTTTATAATTAATTTTCTAAATTTTTACCAAATTTTACTTTTTTCTTGATATTCATAGAAACATCGTAATTTATGCAAAAATCTGTTACTTAAAAATTAACAAAGTGCCCAATGTTAATAAAATTAACTATCTGCATATATCAACTTTTTAACTGCTATTTCCCAGCAATGATTTTTTGCAGTTAACTTTTCACAAAATAATACAGAAATGTAGAATTCGAAAGTAGTTTTGTGGTGATAATTTGACGTGAAAATTAAAATAAAACGTTTCTGAAATTAGATCAAATTCGAGTACAGAATTTTACTGGTACATCATGCCAAATTATCAAATAAATTTGTTAAATTTCTGAAAATATTGCTCTGAAATATTTAAACAGTATCGATGTATTACTCAAATCTCTACTGTTATTGTAAATTATGAACTGTTTCCGATTTTCATTTGGCAAGTTTATTTAACCAAAAACTCTTGAATTTAAAAAATTGTCTAAACAAATTTCATTTCCAATTTTTAAAATTAAAGTTTAACTAAATTTAACACTCAGAGCAGTCACAGTTAAATGATATTGTTAGTAAGGGTGATCCAATAAGAGCTTCCATAAATTTTTCTTTTGAAATAAAATGCATTAAAACCAATTTAATAATCAAAAATTGTATTTGTGACGTAAGTTCGGTTTATGACATTTAATGTTTGAAAATAATTTCTTTTCAATGTTGTCCGCGACTGGCTCTTAGATGATCCATTCTATGTGAACAATTTTCGAGCACTCTTTCGAGCATTTCGGCCGATATTCCGTTAATTACGCCTGTTATGTTCGCTTCTAATGCAGGAATCGATTGTGGGTTATCGATATAAACAAGTGATTTCAGATACCTCCATAAAAAGTATCCAAACGGCGTCAGATCACAAGATCTTGGAGGCCAATTCACGGGACCCCTTCTTGATATGATGTTCTCATTAAAATTTTCTGAACAAGCTGTATTTTATATACCTTCAAACCAAGATCTCTCCTCAAAATACGCCACAATGTGCCATAAGAGAAACCCATTTGAGAACGGCGACGAATTGATTGATTGCGGTCTTCACGTACACTTTCAGCTACAGCAGCAATATTCACATTAGATCGACTTGTACGCACATCAAATTGTGTATTGATACAAATATTAACATCACAGAGCTAGAGAACTCTGACTTTGTCTCTGACTCCAACAGAGTCGAAGTTGGAATTAAATCGTGGTTGTTTTTCGAACAGGTTAGGTTAGAATTTTAGAAGTGAATTAATATAAATATAACTTCCCTACAAATAGATTTTTTCTATTTTATTTTAAATTTTCTAGTTTTTTCATTTCATTTAATTTAATTTTTTTGTGTGGATTCGGAATCGAACGTGTTGCGCCCGACTTCAACTTCTACTCCTGCACGTAAGTAAGAGCCAATACTTAATTTTGATTTTGTAAGATAATTTATTTTCGTATACGTATCAAACGAAAATTGTCTAACATTTAGAATAAAGTATACAAAAACAAATCAAATCAAAACAAAATTTATTATAGGTACCGACATAACACAAACCTTTGTAGTCTAAATATAAGTATATAAATATATGGATGCATATAATAGTTAAGTATAAATATGTACTTAGTATGTATGTATTAGAAACTGTTCATTCGAATCAAAATGAATAAGTACTATTAAATATATCAGTGAATCGAGATATTCGGTTGCTATAAATCAATATGATTCCAAATTTCCTTTATAATCGTCTACGCACAATAATTAATTATGCCTAGATGATATACAATTATCATTGACGGCTTCCTTTACTTGTTAAAAAATTTGCAATTTTTTGTTTATAATTGTATACTACTTAGATGAAAATTTCATGGTTAAATCTGTGAAGGACACATATTAAAAAATATTTCTCATTTATATTTATCACGCGTAATTTTCTTTCTTCGCCAGAGCGCATCTTATTATTCAAAAGTGGAAAATATTTTTAGCGTATAATGTGCAGACTCGAACCGCACTTGAGATTGAAAATAATTTTTTGTTTGAATTACATTAAACACCTTCACTTTGTGTGTGGTCTCAAAAAATCTCGTTTACGACAAAAAAAATGCATAGCTTTGTGTATACATATATAGTTTCTAGAACCGTTTTTACGAGCTTCCTACACAGAGCTATCGGTATTTAAACAACAATAAACTATTTTTATTTCCTCATTATTGCAAACTAATCCATTGTATACGTTGTCGTCAAACATTTCGGATTTGCAAAAGTCAATTTCTTTTTTTTACCACTTGTAAATAGAATAAAGTGTTGGTTAGGAAAAATGCTACGAAAAAATCAATTGTCTACAAATTATATTTAGTTTATCGCGATCTAAGTAATAATACAGTATTGCTTATAGATGATAAAAGATTGCAGGTTCGAATTAGATTATATACTGAAGTTTAATCTTGAAATATTGAGGGAACTTCTAGTGATTTTATAAATGACAATCGAATTTGATTAAAAAATTTAATCGATTATAATATTATTATTTAAACGCAAAGAATTTCCAAATTTGGAAATATTGGTCTGAGTAAGTATAAATGCTGTGTCGGGCAAAACTAAAGCCCGAATTTATAATTTGTTAAATAAAATTTAAAACAGTTAACCTATTTTAATTAATTTTATATTCTTATAGTATTAAATCCCAGAGCATTAATACAATCACAAAAGGTTTCGTTTACTTATTGACTATTGTTTAATATTTAAAAAATATAATTTAATTAAAATGTAGAATTTTAAGCAGGGTCCATTTCGTCTAGAACTGGAGTTCTATATTTATTTTGATGATGATAAAATTTAAAAGTATTAACATCTGTCTAGCTAGGCTGTGAAAAAGATTATATGCTAAATGCGATCGTTCATAATTTTTAGATCGATTCTGCGATATCTTACTATGCGTCAATCAGAACACTGGAACACACGACTTTAATAGACTTATTATTGAATTTGAAAATAGTAAAATTATGAAGAATAAAATTTCCATATAGGTACGAGTACATACATACACATATATAACATATTTTACTGTCTATCAACTCACGCGGAAAAACAAAGAAAATTTTCTTTATTAATTATTTTGGCGGCGTAATACATATATATTCTAGGAAGAAAACGTGCAGTTGAGAATATGACAAGTTAAACTTACAGATGAACGATTTAACAATGAAAACCAATCAAACCTAAATTACAGCAAAAATTCTATTTGCTCAAGGCATGCCATTTTACAACATTGATCCCTTGATTAGCACTTCTAATCCATTTAGGATATTTTCGTAATAGCTATTATTATTTGTACTATATAAAGCTATTAATATGACAGGTAAGTGTGATAGCAAATACTGAGCTCTGTATAATTAAATCAAACACGCAACAAAAATGAACACACTCTCTCCTTAAAAATACGCAAACATAAAGAGAACTATTATAGTGTTTAACTATATTTTGAATTTAGTATTTTTATTGTGTAGTAAGAAAACGGAAGAAAAACAAGAACAAGACAAAGAAATTTAATATGTATATGATCTTTTATATAAAATGTACAGTTTATACTTAATTTCTATTTTTAAAAATGAAAAATGCATGCATATGTGATTGCATTTTCCACTTTTCCTCTCGCAAAGCTCACATGCGTTCTACTCGTCGTCTATGTAAGAAATCAATCTTTCAATGTTATTTTTAATTGGAATTATAATAGTTACGATTTACTTAATGTGTGTGCATCTTGTATTTTTGGCAAATCAAAATCGGTTTTATTTAATGACGCGCAAATTTCACAAACATTTGGCTGGGCGCTTCTTTGTAGTTATTGATTCGGTGGCGACTAAGAAAATATTTATGAACTGAATTATTGTTAAGAAATGTAACACATGTAATCATGATGCTTATGGGAATTTATAAAAAATTTGAAATTCTTTGGAAAAAATTTTTGTTTTTCATTTTTTTAAATAATACTTATACAATGAGAATAAAACATAATTTTCTCTGTTGTTTATATACCGGGTGTTTTTTTTAAACTGAGACGATCAAATATCTCGAAAAATAGCCACTCTACGGAAAAAATGTCCATAATCAAAATTTAATCATACCGCGGGGGAAATACATTAGTGCAAAAAAAAAAGTCCCCCCACCCCCGGTTTGTAGGTGGGGCGGGGGTAACTTTTAAACTAAGATAGGAAGCCATATTTTTTATTGCAGATACGGATTCTACGACTAAAAGTACGTATGATTTGAATAAAATATTTTGTTCGGTTCATGATAGATGGCGTTGCAATCGACGAAATTCAATTTTTTCAATTTCTCCTTCTTAGAACACACGCATTCGATTCTGCAATACGTTTGAAATAAAAAACATCACGTTTTCATTGGAAATACTCGAAATTCGTCATCAAAACTATTTATTCAGTTTTGTAAATCTAAATAAGTGTTCAAAATGATGGCCTGAATTTTGTATTTTTGAAATTTAATAATAAAACTTGAAATTAATTTTGAACACTTATTTAGATTTACAAAACTGAATAAATTGTTTTGATGACGAATTTCGAGTATTTCCAATGAAAACGTGATGTTTTTTATTTCAAACGTATTGCAGAATCGAATGCGTGTGTTCTAAGAAGGAGAAATTGAAAAAATTGAATTTCGTCGATTGCAACGCCATCTATCATGAACCGAACAAAATATTTTATTCAAATCATATGTACTTTTAGTCGTAGAATCCGTATCTGCAATAAAAAATATGGCTTCCTATCTTAGTTTAAAAGTTACCCCCGCCCCACCTACAAAGCGGGGGTGGGGGGACTTTTTTTTTGCACTAATGTATTTCCCCCGCGGTATGATTAAATTTTGATTATGGACATTTTTTCCGTAGAGTGGCTATTTTTCGAGATATTTGATCGTCTCAGTTTAAAAAAAACACCCGGTATTTTAAGAAAATATGAAAAATTGTTTTGTTGGTGTATTCATTTGTATTTTTTTTCTCACTTGTCATTATTGTTTTTGTGTCTTAAAATATGAGAAAATTTTAAAACGGTAAGTGCATTTCCGGAATCAGTATATTAATTTTAATAAATTGATCTTCTGTCACGCGATTGTGAAAGATGATTTTCGAAAATTTTAATTGCACATTCAAGTATTATTTAATTTTGACAATGTTGATTGTTGACTGGCAATCTTGAAATTTTTTATTAATCTTTATCAATTTTTGAAAGAAATAAAGGAAAGTCTTATTAAACTTCCTCAAAAGTCCATAATACAATTCAAACTTTATTCATAAATTTGATTAGAAATTGCTAATTTCCGCAAAATTTAAATAGTATTTGTGCAAAAACTTTTTAATTCCACCTACGTACATAAGTTGAATTAAACTAATTAAATTTGATTTTGACGTTTTTCCCATTTTTCTTTAACTCAAAGATCTTCTCAATTTTGAATAATGATTGAAGCTTTGCATTTCGTATGATTTGGCGATTATTGATTTTACAGCCACTACTGAGTAACTTGTCCGATAGACAAAATATGTCTATCAAGAAATAGGAGATATAGCGGATGACAGAAGATAATTCTTTAATAATAAAATCTGTAGTTTTTTGAGAAACTAGTTAACTGCAAAACGTCATTTTTGGGAAATGGCATTTAAAATAACTGTAAAATATTTATTGATTTTATTCGTATTAGATATCCTGCTTTGGTGTATCCGAATTTAATTCACATAAAGTTGATTTATGCAGATAGTTAGTTTTATTAACAAATAAGGAACCCTTAATTAATTTTTAAGTAAAGATAACTAGTTTTAAAAAATGTGGAATTTTATTATTGAATTGACAACTGTAGTTAAAAATGATACACTACAATCAGCTTAGTACTTTTAATAAAATAGTAGATTAATTAAAATAGAACCCTATTCCGATCAAATTCGATGTGATCATTGTAAAATTCTTTAGTAGAAACAATTCTAAGAACGTCATCTATGGTTAGTATTAAGTATCCCAAAACTGTGCATGCATACATGTAAAAGATAAAATTGATTATTTATGATATCATCTATACTGTGGCTCCTGTCTTATAACAAAAATTGATGTAACTTATTGTCACACAACTAATCAGCCTCTCAAGTATTACGATTAATATTATTTTGCACAAAGATATTAACGAATTCTAATTAAATTTCGTTTTGTCTATGCTCCGGAAAGCAGCAGAAACAACAGAAATATGATTTATAATATATTACTTTTATTTATACTATTATTATCTCTTGTGAAATATGCTAATTCGACAAGGTCTTATATACAATTTTAACAGGATTCTTAGTTCCAATTTAATTTTTTCAATATGTAAGTGTATGTCTGTATAGTAAAATGTCAATAAAAAGTAGAAATAAATAAAAATGAAAAAATTTTGGAATTTGAATGTGACGACAAAGATGATATATACAAGGAGATGAAAACAAAAACCACCAAAAAAACGTCTTAGTACTTTATTTTCTTTTTCGAAGTGAGATTTAGATGGAGAATGGAAAAATTAAATGAAAAATCCAACACACATTCAGTCGCATACATAATATGTATTATACATAATTATATACAAAATCGTCTAAATAAAAATAAAAGAATTTTTGATGTCGCGTATACTAGTCGTCGTTTTTCTTCTATATATTTTCTTCAATCGAATTTTTTCCTATTTTTTGTGGCAGGGAAAATCGAAGAAAATTTAGAAAATTGTGAAGTGGATTTTCTTTTTCTTTTCTTCTGTATTTTCGTGTTTTATTTAATTTATTTTTTTCCTTAACTTAGCAACAGTGTTTTAATACATATCGTATTTGAGAATATTGAACATACACAAAAAAAAATATATGTTGTCACTTCGTTTTTTTTTATATTTTTTTTGAGGGAAGAATTTTCTAAAAATATTTAAAAATTTTCATTTTGCAAAAAACATTTTGGGAAAATTAGAAACGAAACAAAACCGAAAATATCATCTGTTGATATACATACATATGGTGTTTTTCACAAGTCTCAATCGAATTAATTGAAAATTGGTTCGCGATAAATCAAATTTGCAATTATAATGACTCGTCTCGGGTTGTGTAGATTTTTAACTGCTAAATGATTTTTAAATTTACTTTTAACGCGATTTTTTTTTTAAATCGAATACAAAAAACAAAAATTTGGGATCGAACCATTTTTTATTTTATTTCCAATCTAGATATATTTTTTGGGCTGTGTACAGTTAACAACAGCACGTTTTATTTTACTTGTAAATTCGCAAGTCACGTATTGACTTGTTAGAAGAGAAGAATATTATCTTGGATGATGTAACCTCACCAATAGTAATGTGTTCTGTGTGAGAGTGTATATATACATACTTATATACATATATATGGTGGAGGTTTATTGATTTTTTATCTAATAATTTTCAGAGTGTGTATGTATATGTGGCTGCGGGAATTGGACATAGTTTGGGTTAATATTAAGAAAGTTTTCTTATACATGAGTTATAATGTCCCTGATAATTTATAACCCTCGATGTTACTCTTTGTTTGTATATGTAAGTATATACACATATCATGTTAAGGTTAACAGTGTAATGCATGTATAGAAAAGAAAACATCAAGTGCAGACGATAAAAAACCTTGGCACAAATTGTTATAAATACTAAATCTAATCCGCAAAGGAAGGATTTGAATTGAATTTGAAATAAACTGTTTTGTTTGTATAATTCCGAAAATTACAACATTTTATTATTAGAAAACGCCCTACTTAATCGTTAAATATATTTATTTATTTTGATAACCTTGATTTTTTTATTTAGCTAATATGAATTGTATGCAGTTTCATAAAACAGACTATAAAGAGAATGTTAAGATTTGGTTCATGTGCAATATCCTGTCTGCGCGACCATTTAAAATATATACAACTTGAAGATTATTATATTATGTGTTATCAAATTTTTAAATCGCGCTTGCGAAGACAGATTTCGCGAATAACAGATTATATTGCATAAACAAAGATAAAAATATAGAGGTTATTGTCATTGGGTTAATTTTTTGCGGTTTGATCTCTATAATAATTTCAACATTGTCTTAAAGTATATTTTCACATTTTTAAAATTTCGATTTTTTTAAATTTTCAAGTACGCTTGGGCAGGCATGGCAAACTCTATTTGTGATGGAATCAATATTATTTACATATATAACTAAATAACAAAAATAAAATATCCGTACCAATAACTTTTAGATGATCAAAAATAATGCCCAAACCGAAAAAGGTGAAAAAATCATCTATTTTTACGAACTAAATAATTTAGGATACATTAATAACATTGCATCGAGGGGAAACTCAGTATATACATATTTATATCCTCAGTCAAAATAAAGAAAGGAAATTTGAAAATGATGGTCTTAAGCAAGGTAGAGTAAAAATAGGCTATAACCATAGCTCAATAACCATTACGTATACAATTATAAAAAAAAATTATTCAAGAGCCTTATGTCTGTGAAGCTGTGCACTTTCCCATACAATTTTTTTAAGTTTTTCTAAGTACATATTTAATATACTAACTTTCTTTGGTTATTCTTAATAAAAATTATTATGATTTCTTAATATGATGACACATAAGTATGTAAGAATGATGGTCTTTGGAGCATATGATCCCAGTTTGAATATTGCTGTTTTAATTAAGTATACTTTTTTACTTTACTTTATTAGTCAAATTGTGCTTATTGAAACAGTGCTTAAATTGTGAGTGAAATTCGAAATAGATACTTATTTAAACACCTTCTTTAGTAAAATCTTGAGTATCTGACTGATCTGGAAGAATTTAATTTTAGATTTCCAATATCTTCAAATGTCTGAGTTTAAAGTCTATTAAGAAAATTATGCATCTTAAAATAACGTGCGTCCACTTTGAAAACAGTATGGTAGTACTAGTACACGTTCTTGTAAATTTAATGGCTCAACATTATTTATTATATCTCAAAGGCATGTTTAAAACAGTGTCGTTGTATTTCTTTTATTTGTTTGCATTCAAGAATAATTGCGTGGTTGTTTTAAGAATTCTAAAATCAATAGTGTTATGACTAATCTCCTTAAAAAATGACGATTTGGAAAAATTTTATTCGGATGAATCATTCCATTATCCCTTTTTATTTTATTATACTTACAAATTAAGGATAAAGTTTTTATTTTTTCGATTAGAGGTCTTCTGAACTCACGTTTATCATTTCAGAAAATTAAATGTATGCCTGTGGCTGTGACACATTTTCTTTAGCATAATTATTAAGAAAAACAGATTTTATTTTAAGGATTAAATAATAAAAGAAACGAAATTACTTTTGTTTTTCAGCAAAATTGTGATTAAAGTCAATTGTCTATTAAGGTTGCGTAGATTATATAAATTGGGATCATGGTCTACACGTTTTTGTCAATTTTTTCAAAATGTAGCCACTACTTTAATAATGCATTCGACTAACATATCAAGTGAAACGAGGAAAAAAACGATTAGATCTAAAACTAAGCAAAGAAATGCAACTTATACAATTTTATTTACTGATTATAATTTTAAATCATGAAGTTCTCGCTGGTATCTAGAATTGAAAATTAAAATTGCGGAATTTGATATTTATAATTGCCATACTCAATTTTAAACTTGGAGTTTATAATTTTAATATACGGATTTTTTTCGAAATTTGAAACTATATGTTAAGATAACCTTAATTGTAGTTGCAAGTTTTTATCAGTCAGGTCTGTCACTTTGTTTTGAGCGATTATCGAATATCTTGTAGTATTTGAAGCCCAACTAGTAAATCGTAAATATTGCGACGTAGGATCCTTGAGTACAATTATTTTAATTTGTGATAATTTATACGATGCGAAGGTCTGAGTTCTTTACATTTAATGAAAATTTGATTTAAAGCTATATACCGGTTATTTTTTTATTTGAATGACGATTCGATATGGTTCTAAAGTAAACAAATCTATTATGATACTTATTATGAGTTATATTTTTTAAGAAGACTTTACTCAAGAGGAGGTAGATATAGTTCTCAGATGAAAACTGTAAATTGCTTTACAGTTTATCGTTCTTGATGGCAAAAACTATTAATATTTGATAGTTGGAAAATTATGTTTATTTAATTGGGATAACCTAATCATGAGAAGTTTATAGGTTGCAGTTATCAGTAGTTCATGGTTTGTTAAATTTTATTAATTTACATTTTTGGTAATTTTACACTCGAATGTAGGCATACTTTTTGTTGGAAATTAAATGAAGGAACGTCCTCAATAATTGCAGAAAAGATAAATCATAAATATCTATTACAAATTATGACGCCTGTCGCCTTAAACACGATAGTGAAGAAAAAAAACATTTTCCAACATTATTTAACACGCATTTATGTAATAGAGGGTTATCCTTTCCTATAAGTATATAAACAACATATACATTGTGCTTGTGGAGTATCTAACTTAAATATTAATCCAATATAATATTTTAAAACCTTACACTATGTATACATAAGTAATAAAATAATTACAACTTACATTTTTGTTTTGTTTTATCCATTAGCATAATAACATGTAAGCCAGTTTTGCAAATATGTATACTATTTTTCTCTTCCACAACAAAGTAAAATTATAATTACTTTATTGATAGGTGTTTTACAATAATTATTCTATCACGTTTTTTTTTACTTTTTTAAATTATGTATAAAACTAAAAAAAAATTTTTAGTTTTTTGTAAACGGTAAGAAGCGCGCATACACAAAGCAATATACACTACAGAAATGTTTTATTTTGATGATGTTAGTAATCACATAACAAGTAACGCACATTTACAATAAAATTGAGACATTTTGCTCAAACATTTTTCATTTTTACACCTAACTTTTTATTATAAATTATAAAAATGCAAAAATACTAATACATATTTCACTTAGAAGATAGATTAGATATATAAAAACTGAAATATTTAAAAAACACTTGATGCGCTCATCTTTAGTATCCTATTATTGTGAGATCCTCGATTTTGTTTATATGTTGATGATGCTGATGTTTACTAGTAATCAATTTAATCTAGAAATAAACATAAAAAAAAATTGTGTAAAAATTAGTTTTTTATAAGATTAGGAAATTAATATTAATTTTGTTCGCAGCGCCTTTAAATGAGTAATAATTTTCGTATGTTGTTATTTCTCTTATATACATATGTATATGGATTATGAATTTTAATTTATTTGGAATATCATAAAAATATATTTTTTCATTATCTTAAATATAAATGGCGAAATTTGAATTATACATACTAAAGAAAGAAAATGAACTTAAGAAAAAAAAAACAAACTGCTGATGAACTGTTTCATGTAGTCAAATTGTCAAAATTTGTCAGATTCACAGTTTATTTTAAAAAGAATTGACAAATTTTGACCATTGTACTTACTAATTTATCGGAGATTCTAGAAATTTATCGAATTTTTAATTTTTTGTAAAAATTTTTTACATTCTAATCTGAACAAAGTATCCTAAAAAATCTGAGAGCATCGATTCAATGAACATTTTCTAGGTTTTTTCATTTTAAACTATTATCCACAAAGACTAATCTCGTGTCGAGTTTTTCTAAAAACAATAGAATATAAAAAACATGTTGAAGATTTACATTGAATGGATTATGAAATATTATATTTAACAACTTCCGATACCAAGAACCACGTCAAATTTTTGAATTTTACTACATTATTAAATTAAGAAATTGTAAATTCCTATAAATATTTTCCTAATTTAGAGGAATTTAAAGTTCATTTGATTAAAATTAGAAAAATTGTTTTAGAACCAATCATTTTTGAAAAATAGCTTTCGCTAATATTGACTGTGAATTTATAACTTCTCATAAAATGTGTAAAGTAAGTTCAATTTCCAAAAATAAACAGATTTACAAAAAATGTATTCTCCGAAACCTATTCAATTGTAGTTTTAAATTGTAGCACATGTGTTCTAATAATTAGGTGATAATCGAATGTCGCAGTAGTGGTAGTATGCTTGCGGTCAGTTGCTGGATTGTCTGAAGGAATGTATTGACATTTAAATACACACAATTTATGTAATTTATAAACAAACGGCTTAAATCTTGAATTTGATTGCTGGTCTGCGTTGTTAATAAAATATAATATCAAGTCTTTGAGCAGTTCTCTATTAAAATGATTAAATTTGTAGATTTTGTCTCAAATATCACTTTACCAAGCATTCTATAATTGATTCACGAATCTTCATTTCTAGACAATATACATATATGTAAAATACCAAAGACATAAATATATAAATCAAGAAAAACGAAAGCGTACACAGAATTAATAAATACACAAATCGTAATGCAAATAATTGCAATGCAAATCTTCTTCCGAGCGACTTAAATATTATATAAGTCAACAAAAACTACTACTACTTAGTACATTAATGTGCTAGTGTATTTGTATACCAAACCACATTTATACTAAAAATGTATTTCAATAATCAAATCGTTTATTTTGATTAAAATTCTATAAAACTATTCTAAGTATTCAAAAAATAGCGCGCGCTTATCAATCCAACTAAAGCCGAATTTTTGTTTATGTAAACACATCCCATATTACACCGCACTTAGAACTAATTTCTATTCTGACGATAATGATGATAATATTCAAAGGAAATTTCTAATTGCGTTGTTATTATATTTTTATTATAAATGTACATACATACAACAATACATGGAAAACCATGAAAATTGTTATTCTCTTCTTGCTCATACATACACTCTCGTTATACCGCACATGCATCATATTATTGTGCCTTGTGTGTCGTTGTTTTGATGGATTGATTATCATCGTCATATGATTTTTGACGATGACGAACTCTGCTTGTTATGACGAATTTTTTTTAGAAATTTGATTAGACACTTTTTTTTTGTTTATTTTTTTTGGTTTAGAACTTTATTTATCATCGATACGTGAGAAACGCTTTCTAGAATTCATCGATATTTGATGAAAAAGCTATATGCGCTATATTTATATATTATCGGCAGTGGGCAAATGGGGAGAGATGTATTCATTGGAAAAACATTTTGTAATTTAATATATTATTTTCTCTCTATGTTTGTTTATTGATTACAACCCTAAATGCGCGGCAAAATAATTTAATTATATTTATTAATTTCTCAAGTAGACTGTATGTGTATATTTCCAATTTGAATGACTTTTATTTTTTTATTTTATTTTATTTGTATATTCGTTGTGTTACCAAGAGTTATTTGTGTAATCTTGCATTTGTTAACCACGACCCCATTTCGGAATAAAAACAAACAATAAATTTAGGTTTTTATCAATTTATGTATAAAAATTCATTAACAAATTTTTGATAATTTTAATCTCATATATGTAGTCCGTTCCATATTTTATACGTCTATACGACGAAATAGAGTGAAATTTTGGGTGACCTATTTTCGATTAGTTTTGTAATCTTATTTTATGATTAATTATGTATATGATTGAATTACTCCAATACTCGATCCTAGACGATCCCATAAAAAATCATTTTCTTTAAAATTGGTTAATTATTGTGGTGATCTAATATTTCTTGATTTTAAATGTTTTTGTTTACTTGTGAAGCCGGTTTTAGAGAATGTATCTAGAAGAGATTTATGATTTTATAACAATGATTAGTAACTATGTAAGTTTCCAAGATCGGTGTCAGATCTACCTCTATTAGTCACCATGTTACCCAATTGGGCACCCATAGATAAACAGAATAGTAAGCATTCACTATGCTAGGATTCTCCGTTCGCCAGATTCGGCTTCTTTATTTAGTCCTAATTAAATGAACGGCTATACTTATGTAATAAGCCTTGTGCTTAATAGTGAAAAATATGTATTCCGGAAAGAATCCATATTTGTCACCACGAAAATGAGAGACATTTGAGAGTTATATGTGCTATATAAAGCTCCAAAAAACATCAAAGAACTACTCAGTATCAATGTGTCCATTTATTTGTAAGTAATAGTAGAAGAAGAGTTTATAATAAAAGAGATTATAGCTATGCTGCCAAATACTAAGTACGATCAGCAAAATAGACATAATAGAACCAAGATTAAAATGGCCAATTCAAATTATAATTATATTACTGTATAATATTTGCAGCAGAATTAGTTTGAGCCAGATAAGTCAAAATTGGAAAAAATGTAATTCAGAATTCAATAAAAAATTCTGAATGCGGTTAATTTTTATAATTTTAGTTTTTCTTAACAACTTTAACTTACTAATACTTACTATAAATTCGCCAAAATCTTTATATTAAGGATTTAATTGATGTGTATTTCTTCTTAGATTTTTTATGTATAAATGTTCTCTGAATTTCCTATAATACGTACATACATATGTATATCTCTCCGGATTTATCTACAAATTATTTTTATGATAATTTTATTCTCCGAAATTCCGATTATATTGTTTTAAACAATTCACATCAAATTCGCAGAATTATTAAAAATAAGAATTTGATATATTTTTATTCTCAATATTTGTCTATAACTTCGACTGATACAGTTCGAAATAGTTGGTACGTTTAGTTTTATTATAAACTCTAATCCGCCTAAATATTAATTCGAGTAAGTATTTCAAACTAACTAACAAGGCAAGATAGGCGATGTTTTGAATGATGGAACTTACTCAGCTGTACAAAAATTAAATACAAAACTCGGTTTGTTGTGTTGAAATGCGGAATGCACTTTGGTAAGCTGTCAAGCATTTCAGTACTTCGACTGTACATAATAATACGAAATAAAAAAACATTACACAACAAAAACGAACAAAAGATATTGCATTTTCCTAATGCAAAATGACATGTGAATTGCATTTATTGTTGTTGTTTCATTTATTTTTTATTTTCTAAAAGTAGAAATGGGATAGAAATATGTATGTATTTAATTTATACCGTTTTTTTCTATCTAAAGACAACAACACAATATTATTAGACTTTGAACAAAAACGCAATTATTCATAAATGTGACGAAAAATAATAATAAAAAAAATCTAAAACTATCAAGTTAATAAATATTATACATACTCGTACATATATGTGTGGCTGTACATATATACAATAATTTACGAAAATATTGTATAGGGGGGAAAACCAAAATGAAAGTATTTCAGGGAATCCGTATTAATCATAACAGGAAATGGAAATGTGTGTAGTATTAGAAAATTATTTCATATATACAATTCCAGCTGGACGGTTAGATTGTAAATTTGATATCGTCAACTTCATAGTTCTATCATTTCTTTACTTAAGTAATCAGAATGTTCTCTAAAATTTAAAAGAGTACCAACTTTGTCTAGTACGGTCATGGTTATAGATAAATATTCCTAGTGTCGCGTATTTAATTAAGAGCAAATGAAAACGTATCACTGAGATGCTATTGCCATATTTACAGGCCGCTGTTAAAATTTATAATTGTCCAAGAAATTTTATATACATTTACAGTTTTAAGCGATTTTACATTCTACGAATCTAAATAAGGCAAAGTTTGCTAAAATCCAAGGAATTTAAATCGGATTTAAAAATTCATATAAAATACAAATTACTGAGGTTTTATGTAATTATGGTTATGTTAAATTTATTAGATAATGGAAACCCGTATTAACTTCTTAATTCATAATAATTTCTATGACTTATGAACCTAAGGTATGGATACAAATGAATGACGAATGATTTTCTTAAAATTTACAGCTTTCATCAACTTTCACCTTACAGTTTTGTTAGCTTTTGTAAATAGTTACAACTTCCTATATCTGCTAAAATATAGAGATAATTGTAATGCCCAATTAGCTATGAATTCACACCATTCAAAAACAATTTGTAAGGTAACATTGCCATTTTCAGTCAATTTAAATATATTTCGGCAAATCAGATAATTACGAAATAATACCCACTTAAAGATATGTAAATTACATAAGCCAAGGACAGACTCAGTTCAATAAATCTTTTCAGTATTAACGATTGTTAGACATGGACAAAATAAGAACCACTGTACAACTGTTAATTTTATTTGTTTTCCGGCCGATTTGTTTATCATTTTCACATACACTACTTATAAGTATGCCTGTACCAAATTCTAAGCTAGAGCTACCATCGATATCCCAAACATATTATAATTCAAAATCAAGATCCGAAACATTCAGAGTGGTTGGGAAATTTTAAATTAAGCTGGATTAAATTAAACGTGAACAATTGCAATTGGATATACATATTTTCAATAAAATATGTAAGTACATAGTTCTATTACCAACTGAAATATTTATTCGTCAATTTATTGAAATATTGCCAATTTTTATAATTCACTTGTAATGCTGGCAAACAAAGTTAATGTGATTCGTATCAGTACAATATTCTATGCAGGTATAATATCTAGTCAATAAATTAAATTATTGAAACACACTAATGATCCTTTGAATGTATGAAACTGATTTGATTTGACCCTTTTCGTATTACTAAAAAAATCACTATCCCGAAAAATGTATTTTAATGCGTATAACGTACGTACTTTAGACGAAAATGTTTTAAGAGATGCTCGTTTTTGGACTATTTGGGAGTTTTAATTTCATTTTGCGAAATTCAATTGTCTCTTGTGCTTAAGCTAATATTGCGATATACAAAGTTCGAGAAATGGTTAAATATCATAATTTTGACTTTCGCTACTAATTTCAGTTTGAGAATTATTATTACAAGAATACTTTTGGCCGTTTATAGCGCAAATTTTAACTTAAAGTTACGCGATTTGAAAAAATAAACGTCATTATTCTGCGCTACTGCTGTAGCCCTGCACGAACACTAATCTCCATAATATCTTATTGTACAAACTGTTCATATTTATATACGTTTTATTCAAGGAAGCAATTTAATTTGTATTTTATTTACTTATAGGTATACATACTTACAATTATATTTCAATAAAACAAAATATTTCAAAAAATAATAGTGAAAATATATATAGCTATGCACAACACGTGTTTTAAATAATCCACTATTATTATTTTAAAATAAAATAAAAAATAATTTTCTAATTAATTTTATTCATATTCTATAAGTATAGCAAATGTATACAAAAAAAATTGGAGAAACAAACCATTTCCCCCAAAAAAAACTGTAAAAAAATATATGAGTATGTACAGTAAAAAAGGGAAAACGACAATCGATTACTCATCAAAAAGAAAAAAAATTATTACGTCATCCATTTTGATATTTTTCTAACAGAAAAATATAAATAAAATATAATTTTTTTTTATACATGTGTATATTATTATATTTCATATAATATAATTATGCGTTTAGTGTATAATTTATAAATTTTAGCTGATAATTAAAGAATAATAATAAAAATTATAATTATATAAATAAAAATATTTGACGTTATTGTCATCCATTTACAATCAATTTAAAATTCAAAAAACAACAAATACAATAAGTTTTTAATTTTTTGTTTTATTTTTAGTGCATTGACCGATGGACGAGACTAGTTTTTGTTTTTTTTTTCGTTTCGCTTTTTTAATGTAATATGTATAGATTTTTAACTTATGGTAAATACTATCCGAGGAGTATAGTTAAAAGATAAATACAAATATTTTATTTTAATAAATTATTACGAAATAATTAGCGATTTAATTTTTATTATTAAATTTATGCAGTTTTTAGTTTTCTGTTTAGTTTTATGTCGGCATTAAAAAATACTTGATAATGCGGCAACCATGGAGAAAAAAAAATTGTTGATGATAATGATGGAATAGATTTTTTTTTTCTAAAAATTTACATTTTTTCCAAAGGGAGAGAATAAGATGACAATATATATTTTTGTACTCTTCCTTTTTTGTTTTTTATAACAATTTTCAAAATCAAAAAATATATTCCATACATGTATATAAAAAACAAAAACAAAATGCGTTTTGGAAAAATAAAAATGTCCATCCACCACTGTACCGTACCCGAATATATCGGACCTAAATCGGTTTTCATATACATACATACAAACAGACAAATAACAACAAAAACATAATATGTACATATTTTTTTATAATTCTACTCTGCTCTCACCTTGCGACTACCCTTATCCATATCCAATATACAGAATATCCATTTAAAATTAAACCATGGTTTTAGGTTTTATAATATATCATTAATAATATATATAGCTTTTCCACAAAACTGAACTATAATATATATTTTCCAATTTTCTACAGAGCCACACACTTTTTATTTGTATTTATATATCACAAATTGATTAAAAAACCGAGCAAAACTTTTTTCTGTATTAAAATCAATCCAGAGCGAAAACAACACACACTGTATTCATATAAAATTTTATATATATTTTTTTATTAAATATTGTTATTTAAAAATTATATTATAAAACACAAAACTAACTTAAATAATGAAAGCTAAAATAATCATAATAATACGAACGAAAAAAAAATGTCAGAGCGTTCACCTTTGGTACTTTTGTACCAACCAAAAAACCGAAATGACACACACGCGACTTTTTATCACTTTTCTGAAGAAAATATACTTCTATACGATTTTTTTTTATTTATGTTTTTTTTCCTTCGTGAACAACTTTTTATATTTTGTATTTTATTTATTCACACAACACACCATAGATAAAACACTAGTTTTTAATTCAATAAACTTTTCAAATTTATATAATTTATGACTTTTTATGTTATAGATATAATATTTATGTGATTATAAAATAAAATTAAAAAATAATTCAATATTTTTGCTTTTTTGTGTGCTTGGATACGTACGGTTAGCACACATAATATAAACATGGCGAATGTAATGATTGGAAACAGCGCAAATTTGATCAAATGTGGTGGTTTTTTGTACTATTTCGACAGAAATTTTCCATTTTGTATTATTGGTGTGACCTGATTTGTTTATACGTTATAACGAGTATTTAATATTTTTGAGTTTACACGAAATTAATAAACTCATCCTCTTTTAATATGCGATTATACATATTTTGTATTTTTGAAGATTCTCAGTTCAATATTTTGCTCCTTTATATTACCCAAAAACAAATATTTCGGATTTTTTTCTCGTATTCGTGGATTAGGGATTGTTCCTGTAACTACAACATTAGTTTAAATATTTTAATTTATAATCAGCAGTCATACAATGAAGTTAGCTAGATTAGTTAAAATAACTACTCAAAGAAAACGCGTAATGACTCGTTTTATTTTAAATTTTTAACAAATCTAACTAACATAATTTGGTGCTTATTAAAATTATACGGATCAAAAATATGAATTCAGATTTTCTGTAAGTTCAGTGCTACTCTACCGGAGACTAGAAGCTAAAAAAGAATGATGATATTTCGGTTATTTCTTTCTTGCGTTATTAATTTCTTCAGAAACCCGACTCTCGTTGCATTTTTGCAGCTAGAGCCAGATATTGGACTTATAGGAGCGGAAGTGAATGCAAGAAATAAACTGCTACATAGCTAAATCTTTCGCTACTGCGATAAAATTTTAAAATTCTGCATTCAATTTTTTCACTTTCGTCCTTATTTTAACAGTTGTACGAACCACATTGTTTGTGTTTGCGGCATAAAGGGTAAGTTGTATTTCAAGTTATAAACGGAAATTTATTTATTTAAAATAAAACAGTTGTCATAAGAAAAAGTAAATCTGTATTTAAATTATTAATTTTATCTAAAAAGTAAACTATTTGGACTGTCTACTAATTAATACCGTTGAGCGATATTCCCTGTACAAACCATGCGACTCCATTAATAATGTAACGGTTTCCATTACATTGGCATGTTTACGAGTAATTTAATCCTGTGTAAAATAAAATTATTTTAAATTAAGATAGATAAAATATCACATATTTCTAATCGATTATTTCTAATTAATGGGTTGATGTATCAAAACCTTTTTATTTTCTATGTACTATCGTTATCCTTTGAATTGTAAGATTACTTTAACCGAAACTCTGAACTGCTTAGAGTCGCGTTTCAGCAGCTTGTGCTTCTGTCTCCAGTATTTACTTGAAAATATATCTAAAAGATGTTACGTAGAAAACTAAGGCTGCCAGACGTACGGTATTGGGAAAGTAATATATTACTTAGAATATAAATCTTCTTACGAATAGGTTTATTATACCAGAAAGCACGATCGAAGGCATGAAATTTGTTTTTCAACCAATGATCGTATTGAAAAACTAGTAAATGGAAATTGTATGGGTTAAGTTCAACTTTTCAGTAAATCACCACGCAACTGTAGGAGCCTCGAAATCTAGAGAATTTTCTCGCTTTAAACCAGTGACCGTATTGGAAACGCAGAATATAGAAATTTACTATATTCAGTTAAACATTTAATTAAATTCATTTATCTGGCGAGCCTATAAAAATTCAGAGATATTTTGTTATTTGAATACAATAACATTTACTAGTTCAGAAAAAAAATTTTAACTGCAGAAACCAGAGAGAATTTTTTTTATATCGAATTGAATTTGTAATAAACCCTTATCACATTTGGAGAGCCTAGCTAGACATTTAGTAATTTGAAGCAATTTTGATATTTAAGGAATTTCCAATTTCTGGTCGAGAAAAGAGATGGCAACTGAGAGGTCAGAGATAAATACTAAGTTGGGAACTAAAAACATTATGCTTGATTCGGTTGAAATTTTAATTTCATTGGAGCACATTTAGTAATTAGAAGCAATTTATATTTTCTAGTTTAAAAATTATTCGAAGTTCTAAAGAGAAATATGAATTGGTAACCAAGAAACTTTCTAGATTCAACTGAACTTTGAATTAAATTCTATATATAGGCAAAGCCATCTTAATAAATCAAGCCTCCATGTTCAAAACGAACTTTTATTAGTGAGTCTAAAATGACAAAAATAATCGCTCTCTTCATACATTTTATATGGAGACATGATTTTTGTTTATAGAAATATTTGAATGAAAAGTAACTCAAAATTATAATTTTTTGAAATCAATTGAAACTATAAACATTGGTTTTCACCTGACTTGAAGGATTTTTCCGTGGGGTTTTCCATTTTATTGTATTAATTAAAGGAAAATAAGATACTTTATTCTCTAATAAAGCTCAAATAGAAATATAATAAAAATTTGTAAGAAAGGGACATTGTGTACATAACCAACAAAATAATTTATTACCATTAAACAAATAAACCAAAAGAAGAAAACATCAATGTTTTTTATTAAAATGGAACAAACATAATGATCTTAAAACAACGCAAACAACAACAAAAAGTAATCGTATAAAAAATAATATTGAGAGCGTGATCAAATTGTCCCTCTCCTAATCCTAATTGACATATTGTATATAAATTATGTAACCTTCAAAACAAAACACAACATTTTATCATTTATTTGATCGATACGATCAATATTTTTACTTTGGTTTAATGAAAAATTTCCCAGCGTTTATCCGATTAATCTCCTAAATTTTAATTTATCGTAGTTATCATAATTTTTATACATATTTTTCGATGTTTAGATTTTGAATCGAACTATTTTATTTCTGTGTTGGAGTGAATGCAGTATATTGAAAGAGAGTATTAGAATATATCAGATATATAGTTGTATATACAAATTTAAAAGCGCAAATAAATTAAATTAATGACAATTTTATAATCATAAAAATTATGTTTAATTAATATAATTTCGAAAAATAACCCTGGCCATCACCTAATTCAATTCTTTATCTATTATTTTATGTAATAAAATATTAAAAGCTCTCACTATTAATAGTTGAACAATTCAAAATAAGTTTGTATGTTTTGCCATGGGATTGCATAGACTTCTTTGTAAATTACACATTTTTTGGTTAACTAAAAAAAGCTCGTTTCAAAATATCGCTCAACATGGAGGCTTTATATATTAAGATGGCTTTGATATAGGCAAGGGTAGGCAAGCTATGAAAAATACGAGTTGGAAACCAAGAAAATAGAAATTTTGTATTCAGTTGAAGCTAAAAGTAAATCTTTCGTAACTCTTTAAAATCTCGAAATTTAACATTTTATTTTTTGAACAATCGTAACTAACCACTTGGGGGTCTCAAATGTTTCTATATAACTTACCTCCTTTAGCCATGTTGATTAGAAGGGACAATTCCTTTCCTTGGAACCTACTAATCGGCCTAATGTGGTAAATTCTGGCTAATTCAGTACTACTCAACAGATTCTGGGCGTTGAAAATAGCAATCCTTGATGAGGAATCCCATCTTGCTCTAGAAGTTCTGAGAGTACATCAACACAATAATGGGCGTATATCTTTATCCGTTTTATTTAGGATTTGCTCCTAAAATTAACGTGTTTGCCAACTCCAATTAATTGATTCTTCTTACATTCGTTTTATTATTATAATGTTATGAACCTGGACATGTATTGGTCCTCTACATTTCCACACAAATCTGATAATATGCCTTCATTCAAACGATGTTTTCACACACTTCCTGTACAATTGCCCTGATTCAGCGTTACTCTTTCAATCTTATATCTCCTTAAAAAAAAATTTTCAAAAGATTACCATACAGCTCATGATACTTCTTTTCTTTCGTTAAACTTTTTTTGATTTTTTCCACCGATTCACCTGAAACATTTGAAGTACAGCTTTCACTCCAGAATCCTGCACCAAATCACTCAAGACTCCATGGTAAGCTTAATGTCTCTCACTCCCTTTAATCCGGACAAACCGAACTATATCCTCAATCTGCTTATTCTAAATAAAATCTTATAACCAATAACTTATTAATTTCCCCGTACATGCACACAGTAAGATTGTTTTCCCCATAAGCGGTTGGTACTAAGCTAGTTCTATAAGTGGTTTACATAAAATCTCACAATCATTTCATTCCAAAATTCATTTTTCTTAGTTTCATTCTTACTGTTTCTTTCACTGTGATCATTTATCACCCAAAACAACTGTGACACATTCATTCGGTACTTTCATTAATTGGAAGTTCATTTTCATTTCAATGCCATATACATATATTAATATCAAATCTAATTTTGAAGGCTATTTTTTTCCTTTCTTAATGGAGTGAACGCACCATTTCGGTTTTAATTATACTTTCCTTGCAACCCTCCATGATCCTAAAATACATATGTCAGCCCTTTCCCATGTTTAATGCTCTGAGCGATTTTGTGGTAATAGCCAGAAGATTTATTACTTTGGTGTATTGCGCTGTAATAGGTTAAAAGTAGTTCACGATATTTTACTTCCCTGAAAACGTCTAATCTCCAACAATCTCGCCACCCTATCTACTTCCATTTAAATAACTTTGTTACATACTTGCCGTGAAAACCATAATTTGTAAGAGTAATTTCCATGGAACAATAATAATATATAATAATTATAAGCTTGCTCAATGTTCACAAATCCCACTTTTCGCAGAATAGTTCTCTCGAAATTTGAATGTTGTAGCTGGCAACGAATTATTTACATTCATAAAACATTCGATATCTATCTCTTTTAGCGATTTAAATACCACTCAGCTGCCTTTCCAAATATCTGATATTGTAGTAGCCATTCACACTTTCTTCAGTATCTAACAAGCAAATTTAAATTTTCCTGCATTATTATGAAAGAAAGTATTTCTTATTTATTAGTAAATTGAATATCAGCTTCCGTTGGGATCATCGATTACAGCGAAAACGCTGGGTCATGTTCTGAAAATTGTGCCACCTTATGGCTTCTCAGCTGAGTTTTACAATGGCTAATAATCAATAAATTTCAAATATGTATGTAATAATACTTACCCGAGAATCTATTTATTCCAATACCAACTGGTATTTGTGTTACTAATTAAAAGTTAAAACACTAAAATTGCATTTTAAATTTTATTACAAAATTAGTTCCAAATTTGTACATCTTAATTTTAAAAATACAGCCTTTTCCATCTTCATGCTTCTCGTTCTTGTGTTAACAAATTTGATGGTTAATCGAGTATAATAATTATTGAAGTGTTAAAACGCTTGATAAACGCAACACGTGCCAATCGATTTGGCAGTGCCGTGACAGAAAAACAGGTTTATAAAATAGATAATAAAGAAACGAGATTTATCTTTTAGCCGAAGAAAATATTTAATTTTAGCAGCATTCAAGATTTATTTATTTTATTCAATTAGTTTGAAAATAATTATACATGAATAATAAATATATACTTACATTTTTATTTTATATTCAATTCAAATCGACCCTAAAATTAAGATCCTAGAACTACATAAATACAAATTGTTGTATTTTAAACATTTAAGAATCATTTTTTGAAACATTTTTTAATCGCAGTTTAGAGGACTGGACTCTGGCGTACAACCGGATTATTTCTCCAGATGTCTTTCTAATGGATATCACCCTCCGATTTATTAAAAATACATTTAATTGTTGAATTGATTACAATATTGGCTTAAATGGAACTTTTCTGATTATTATTGAGATTAAAAAAAATCTCTAAAAGCTAAATCTGGAGAATATGGAAACAATTTATTCAAGTAATTTAGCGCCGTGGTAACTGCAGACGTTTATATTATCTTGCTGTAATTTTCCTTCAAAACTTCGTTGGAACGATTCAATATTTTCTATGTCTTTGACTATTTATCCCTTTTCAGGTTGTAGGCCGATACTACTGCCTTAGGTTTCAACGGGGTAGGTTCGCCATGACAAATTCACGATTTCGACTGTTCTTGTTCCATGTTTTGGCCAGTTACGAAACCACACAAAAACTCTTTTTTATTTTCTTTACCATTTACCCAAATGGTCGTGTAAAATAATGCACTACACAATATACTTTCATGAAAGTTCATTGTTGCGAATACGATGTTATGAATTTTGTCATCATTTCTGAATTCACATTTTAATCGATATAAACTGTTCCCACTATATTTATCAACTGAGAAATTGTGCTTGACAAATATTATATAGGAGTTTTTCGATTAACAAATTCCTTATTTTAATTTTACCAGATCACTTCGCCCTCGTAAATATTCGTATAGTAGTTCAGGCGGCAAACTTCATGTATTTCAAAATTTTTAATTTAAAATGTACGCCGCATTTATTTGATTAATGGGACTCACATTCAAAAGAAATAACTAATTTGTTTGTTTTTCTTTCAACAGTTGGTCACATTTTAGTTTTGATAATTTGTTTATATTTTTCTTAAGAACTATACAGTCATACACTCTTAAAATTGCGTATTGAAAACGACAACCGTTCCATGGAGGTAAATAGCCTTAATCCTATTCCAACAAAAATTTGGAATTGTAATTACTCTTAATAATGGGAATGAAATGTTTATTGGTGTTGTAAATCTTTAAACGAAATGCAGCAGTTATACAATAATTTTTTATCTGATCCTACACGAATATCAAACCACAAAATCTTATATTAATCTTAAACTAAACTTTCCTCACCAGATCAATTCCAGTGAACGATAATGAAATTTATTTATTGACTCGCCATAAGAGCAAGTATATCTACCATAAAATATGTATATTATAACATTTCAGTATTCTAGCTATTATATATTTTACAATGTAAGATTAATCTTATGGCAGTGCACAGTGTATGCTACATGTTTTAGGTTTTAGTTAAATTTTACAATCTAATTATAATTACATATGTACTTATTTATTTTAATTATTAATTTGTGTATAAACAATTTTCTCTTGCCGAAACGAAGAAAATATATGTTTTACAATGCTATAGGAGGAATAAATACACATATATTTTGTTTGAACAACTGATCCAAAATTTAGAATATTTTTACTTTTATTTTAAATAAGGGACGTTATCATATAACTCGATTCGATTGGATTTTTCGAATCGAATCGAGTGAAATTAATTTAGCCATATTATGCGATTCGACAACCTCGATGTTAATAAACTAAATTAAATTTTTGTAGTTTTGTTACTTGCAAAAATTAAACACATATACACACACAATATTTTTGTACAATGGCACATATAAATTAATTGTATTTAATTTGTGTTCATCTGATTAAAACTAAATTTTTTTTTGATCGATTTACAATAAACGAATTTTTTAATTGATTGAATTAAGACTCCAAAAATGATTACACACAAAACGAGTAAAAAATAAAGAGAATATTTACAAGAAAATATTTTTAATGCAATATGTTTTTGTTTTTAAGATTAACAATATTATTATTAATAATAGTAATAACAACAGTAGTTGAACTTAAGACTACATATAATACACCACAGCTAAATTAATTTATTCCAAAAACTCGAATCCGTGTATCCTCCACAGCTGCTCCAAAACGATGTGTTCAATAACTATTTCATGTGTGTGTGTGTTTCATTGCAAAATTGGGCAACAATCGCTGCGGACGTCATCATCACTTAATGAAACTAAATCACTTCAACTATATCTGACGTATATAATATTGAATATATAACTTTATATTCAGGGATACAAATTAATATCTAAATTATTATATATGTGTATATAATATATATTTTGTATTTCATTAGATTTTATAAAATCACTGAATTTTAATACGATTATTTAAATCTTTGTATTAAAATTATCAAAAATAAAAAATAAAATTATGTATGATGCCACATAAACATTAATCTGAATGATTGAATCCGAATTATTTGTCGATTAAATCTAAATAAAATAAAATTTGAAAAAAAACCAAGATTAATGTATTATCCCAATTTGATTAATGATGGCTAATGAACATTGGATTTAAAATTAATTTTAACTTATTTTTAAAGAATGTGCTATGGTTATTACAGTTGCAAATTGTACCACTCTTTTTAGAGACAACACTGTCGCGTTTAAGGATTATCTAAAATCAAACATATAGATTTTATAGTTCCAAGTAAATAACAAGACAAAACTTAGAAATAACGAATATAGGTGAACCAAGGTTTAATACTAAGGTGTAACTTAATTGATAAGTAAAATTTGAAAGATTTAGAATTAATTAGAGTTTAAATCTTTTAAAACTATCTTCATGATTCGTTCCAGAGTTTTAATTAATAATTTATAAATACTACTTGTAAATTTTATTATTGTTTTCAAATAAATAACTTATTTTTTAATTTATGGCAAAACAAGTAATTTAGCCTCTACATCCAATAATTTTGTGCATCATTTGGATTGTCAACACAAGGCCGCAATCAACTCCTGCAATTAATAATAAACGGCATTCTGCTAATAATTGTTGTATCAATGTGGAGCATCTCTAAAAATGATGATTTCATCTTTTGTCATTAACCTAGGTTTTTACAGCATTTAAGATTATTATCAAATTATCATATATTTATTAAATTTCTGTCCCCTTTTTATTAATAATGTATTTATAATTTATAAAACATTATTTATTAATTTACACCATAACATAATTCAAAGGATTTACTGTTTGTTGTGATCACCCGATTTTGTTAAATCGAAGAAGAACAAAAGACAAAATTGTTAATTACAAAATGCAGAGCACAGGTTTCATAAATTTTGCAAGAAGAAACAAATGTTTATAATGAAAAAATGTTTTTACAATTCAGAATGATGTAAATAAAAATTTGGTAGATAAATCTGGCTCTTTCAACGACGTGTTGATAGTTATCTAAGTCAGGAAAATATTTATGCCAAAACAGAAACTGTTTTAATAGACCGACGAACGAATGAATGAGTTGCCAAACAAGGTCACAACGATAGTTTGAATAAAAATAATCAAATTCAAATCTTTGACTTCCAACATAAGCTACCCTAAAATTAGCAGCCCTAGTTTAACAATCTGTTCCATAAATAGACTATTAATAACATAACTATAATGTCTGTAACTATTTATAGTATTAACATATAATTTGTCGAATAAACAATAATTAAGCTAGCTTAAATTATACAATTTAGAATTAAACCCCATTACTTTAATAAGTAAGACCCAATCATCATTTAAGGAAATTTCTTTAACGTTATATTTAAGTAAATAGTTATAGTTTCGACTTATGTCACAACATAACTAGTTTAAATTTGTTTTTAAATCAAATATAGTTAACTTGTAATTTTATTGGTATTTATATGTGCTTGCCTGCCCTCCAGCCCCTTCGGGCTCATTAATTTCGACACAAGCGAAGCTTGTTCCATTCCTCGTCATAATAAATTCAATCCTCTATTTTGCTGTTTTTCCATGTGTATCAATCAATAGTTGAATAATTAACTCCTTTTCGCTGAAGAAAATTGCAAAATTTAGTTTCCATTGGTTTGTGTTTGTTGTTCTGGTAACACTGATGTTGACCGAGCACAATTGTGATTCTGCCGCTGAAATTCAACCAATTGAAATACAAATAATTGCGCCTGTAAATTCGACGGAGTGAATTTCATTCAAGTAAGTTTTGGAAAAACCATTTCCAATATATCATAGTTTTAACAACTATTTTTCTTCACTCATTTAGCGAAAGAAATATTTATTTCATAAAAACAATTTGTTTTACTTAATAATACTAATTATTATAAAATGGCAGCGATAGTGTAAAATATATAAATATTGAACACAAAATTATATGTATTTGCCTGAAAACATTTTTGAACTGTCAATGAACATATTATTGAAATTCAGTGGAAATTTCCACATGCGGAAATTACCTATTTTACATAATACATTTTATATAAAAATATAGAAATGATTGAAATGAACTATTTATAAATTTGTATTTTAAATAATTTTATTATAGAAAGGCAAAATTTATCCACAATTAGGAGTAAGACTGAAATTATGGAATTATCGAATTAGGTAGTCTAAATTATTAAATCTGTACTAAATATACACGGGAACACGTCCGTCTTATATTATACTAAAATCTACTGCATACGGCAGCATAGCTGCACTACAGCCAGTACTTATATGAAAGATGAGTCAGTACAAAGATTTTTGCACAAATCTATAACTTCCCTGAAGTTGCATTCTGCCACTGATGATATTCAAATCCCGTAAATGCCAATCCAAACACAATAAATTTGTTTTCCAAGAACCTTGGTTTTCATTAGTTACGCTTTGAATCATACATGAAGAGGTAATTTAATTTGCTACAGCACATCAGTCATTAGGCTCACCCCAATTAAATAGCCATCCCGCAGGTTTGCGCGATAAATCAATCAATAGCCTAGCAGAATAATCTTCTCATTTGCCAAGTTATGTTGTAGTGGTTCACAATTCCTTCGTTAAGTGTCCATCGATGGTAGGCACAATTCCAGAATACGGTGTTCGCAAAAACATATTGAATTATTTAATCTTAAATTAAATTAAGAATATTTGTCGTTCACAGGCACAAATTTACGTCCGTCTTATATTATACTAAAATCTACTGCATACGGCAGCATAGCTGCACTACATCCAGTACTTATATGAAAGATGAGTCAGTTCAAAGATTTTTGCACAAATCTATGACTTTCCTGAAGTTGCATTCTGCCACTGATGATATTCAAATCTCGTAAATGCCAATCCAAACACAATAAATTTGTTTTCCAAGAACATTGGTTTTCATTAGTTACGCTTTGAATCATACATGAAGAGGTAATTTAATTTGCTACAGTACATTAGTCATTAAGCTCACCCCAATGAAATAGCCATCCCGCAGGTTTGCGCGATAAATCAATCAATAGCCTAGCAGAATAATCTTCTCATTTGCCAAGTTATGTTGTAGTGGTTCACCATTCCTTCGTTAAGTGTCCATCGATGGTAGGCACAATTCCAGAATCCGGTGTTCGCAAAACACATATTGAATTATTTAATCTTAAATTAAATTAAGAAAATTTGTCGTTCACAGGCACAAATTTACAACTATGAAAATAGTTTGTTCGAAATTATTCTAGCAATTTTAAAATGACTAGAACAATATTTGAAATACATTGGTGGGGTCAATTTTCATTTATAGAGAAATAAAATTTTGGGGGATTGGAACTTAAACTAATTAAATACATATTAACAAACTTATATTCTATTTCAAATGGATAACTAATAAACTGTATTTACCTGAGACTCATTTTAAAATCGATTCACATTTCCGCCGCGATTGAATCGATTTGCTGGAACTCCTCGATTCCCTCGTCCTCCTCCGCCGCCGCCCATGTTTCGACCCATTTCAATATTGTTCTCAAATTGCATATTATTGGACTGATTTGATGGCTGATTTCGATTGTTTATTCCACGTTCCATTTCCATAATCTGTTTGCATGTCATCACACCACTTGCTGTTTCAGGAAATAACGGTTGGGGAGCAGGTCGACGAGCAAAATCGTCATTTGTAGTAGAACGTGAATTATTACCAAGTGGTGATAAACTGGATAGAGCTCCACCAGATCCTGATCCGCTTCCCCATATATTCTGTTGTTGTTGTTGATTCATTGATAAGTTTGAGGACGTAAAACGGTCCTGATTCATGTCAAACCGATTTGATGGCATATTTGGCGGATCGGCCATACGATTGCTAAAATCACTTTGATGATGTTGCATATCTCTCGGATCCGAATTGCGCATAGAGTTAAATGGGTCACGTTGTGTCATCGAATCAAATCGATCGTTATTTTGCGTTTGCATAAATCGATCTTGCGAATTCGAAGATAAATTAAACTGATTGTTCGATTGGAAGGGATCTAATTGTCGTGAAAATGTTTGATCACCACGATCTAAACGATTTGGCTCGAACCTCTGCTGTTCGATGCTCATCTGGCGATTATCAAAACGATCTGATCGCATCATATCGTTCTGTATCATGCGAGTATCTCTTACAGGTTCGACCACTCGATCATTTATATCGCGAAATATTCCCGGATTTACTCGATTGTCAGTGTCACGCATAAAAGTGCTTTTATTGAGCCCCGTGCAGGTTTGATAAATGTTGAAAAGTCGATCGCGAAGATCGGTAGCTTCCCGGTAATTTGTAGGCATCAAACCATTTTTCAAAATTTTACCAAAATCGCTAATTGCAAGCACTTGGGCTGGTGTCATTTCAGTAAACGAGTACGGATCCTCGTTTGATGTCTGACACCCTATATGATAGGTCACCGCCGCCACTTGGGTGGTTTTGTCTTTAAACTCTCGTAAATCATTTTGGAGGCAACGCTCACATTTCAGTGGTTCAGTTTGAGTGCCAATATTGAATTTTAAATCAGCGGGTACAGCATCATCTGGCAACGCGGTGGAATCTTCAACTGCAGGGAAATAGTCCGGAAATTTGGCAGTTTTTATGTTAAAACCCAAAGTATGCACAATGGTTGATGTATACTCTGACAGACGCTTTAGATAACTGGGAGCTTTGTCTTGATCATCGAAACTGTATATAACGTTGTGTACCGACTGAAGAGGAGAAAGGTAGAGGTCGTTCGGAAGAGTAGCCGATATGACTGTTGGTATGTAGTGTAGATTTGGTGGTTTGACCAGCTGTGTCTCTGACGCTTTTAGCAGGTTGACGACATCTCGGCAGCGAGTTAATACTGTAATTATACAAAAGTTAAATTTGGTATTTGGTCGGCCGAGATATGAATATTGTGAACCGTACCTGATTCCTTGAATGTTTTTCTAATCATTTCGTCGGTGTCACAATATCGAGAATTTGGCTCCTCAAATTCACGTTTGACAATTGATGGCGGAGGTGGTGTGTCCATTCTTTCATTTGAGTTGGACGAATCTAAATCCATACCGATTTGCGATTGGTCCACTGGAGGCATCATCATCTGTTGCAACAATAATGGATCAGAGATTGGCATTCGTGGAGACATACCAGGAGGACCCGGACCCATCAAGGACGAATTGTTATAATTCATCCATGGCGGTTGTTCCGGTCGCATCATTGGATTATACATAGGAAACGGTGCCATTGGATTTATAAAATTATTCGGCGGCATATTATAGTTGTTCATCGCATTAATATCGAAAGTTTCACCTTCGGGAAATGCTTTTCCCTGCTCGGCAAATTTTCGCGACAACTCTTCGAGAAATGATATAGATTTACGACCGGTATTATCTGCTTTTTCTCTCGATTTCGGACGTTCGCGACGTCTTAGAGGCTGATTCGAAAGTCTAGTGGGTCTACCACGCGACCTAGACCGGCGATTTCGGGACCGCGATCGCGGTCTCCCTCGCCGACCACGCGACCTTGAACGGCTGCGTACAGCGGGCCGACGACGACTTAAACTTCGTCTTCGCTGCCTAGCGGATGGAGATCTTAATTTTGGGCTACGCGTGCGACATAGTTTTCGACGGCGTTCCGCAATATCACGTTCCAATTTCTTGATTTCGTTCAAAACATGGGATTGCTTCTCGACTAAACCAAAATTCGACGAATCTGATGAATATTCGCCCACGCTTCTTCGTCTATGTCGTTCCGTTGATGGTGATAAATCATCAAGCACTTCGAGTCCGTCCAAAAATTCATTTTTTTCGAAGTCTTCGAAAAAATCGTCGGGTACATCATCTATAGCTTGTGCATCATCAATCTCGACGGTGGGGACATCATCGGCAGCTGAAGTAGACATTTCTAAGCTTCAGCTGTACGAATTTTGTTCGTATCACTCACACTATATTAATACTTATGATATGTATTTACTAACTAATTAAAACTATAATAATAATTTCTCTATCTGCGTTATTTATAGAAAAAGCGGCATTCAATTTTTGTTAAAACGTAAACTAATCACAAAAGTCATAAAACTTCGAATGAAAAAAAAATGAAATGGCAATCAATAAGCAGAGTTGCCATTTTTCTTAAATTTTGGATACGTTCTTTTTTTTTGTTGTCATAGTTAAACCTGCAACAAAAACCATTATTAAATATTTTGAGGTTTGTGTCTCGGATTGAGACAAAACAGTAAATCTTGAATGTATGTAGTTTAAACTTTCAATTGTAGATGATAGTATTATAAATTGAACGGAAATTAAATTACCATACGTTGTAAAATTTATAAACAAAAGTTTTTTTTCACATTTTTTGTTGAGAACGAAATATCAATATATCATATGTCTGAATTTGTAAAATGCCCATTTTGCAATTTTTCCATAAAAACGAAATTAAAGTGTAATGAAAATTTATTAGCTGACTCTGCGAAAACATCGTTGCATCAATTCTTTTTATCATACTATATACATATATTCAGAGCAGACGAAAGGTTTTTTATTTAATTTGATATTCCAGTACAGTCATTTATGACTATATAATCATACTATGAAATCTGTTACTTATCTTGAAGCACTTCTATTTCAAAATCCTCTCTAACTCCGATTAAAAATATTTATAAGGACTCGTCTATAGTTAACTTATTTTTTATAAAAATAACTTCTAAACAATAGTACCAATAATCGTGAGAAATGTGTAGAGTTATAGTAGATACATCTATACTCGGATATTGAAACCACACATATCATAAGTTTACAAACATTTATAATCCTGATACCGTTGTACCATTAATTCACACGTTGATGATTCACTAAAAAAAAGTAGAGCTTACACTCTTGTGCTGGATTCAAAATTTCTCACTAAACAATGTATCTCTACATTTGTTTGGATAGTATTTTGGTTTATGTCTTCACTTTTTTTTTGACATTTTTTGTGTCAAATGTGTATTTTTTGTGTATTTGAAATTAACGACAAAATTTTAATTAAATAAAAAGTCATGTAAAAGTAATTTAACATTTTTTAACTTGTTTATCAATATTTTTACAAAATGAATTAATTCAGAAAAGCAATACCCCTATATTATGTGGTAAGTAATTTTTTGTTGATTTTGATAGATAGTCTAAGATTCAAACCCAAATCAATATGCAGATTTTTCATCCAGAAAATGTAGAACTCTACAAGTGAGGCAATTCTACATTTTTGAATAACTCAAAAGTACACCTTAGTGTGCTGGATAAACGCAATATATTACACTTCGTGGCCCCACTATCAAATGGGTAATACAAATAACTTATAATAATAAGGGAAATTACTGCAGATTTCAAATACAGAAATTAATTAAGCTGTTTCCTACAGATGGCGCGCCAAACGTTTTTTTAACAAGAAGTTTTACGTTACCTGTTATTTCCAAGTTATTTCACACGCGTGTTGTCAATTTGGTTTTGTTTACTTATTATTTTTTTTTTTAGATTTATTTACATTTTTTTTTCAAAATTTCGTTAAAAAAAATGGTAACATTGCGTTTATTTGCTAGTGGTGCCATCTAGTTAAAAAAGCCTAACTGCGATAACACAATATGGGGGACATCACACGGACATCAATGGAAGGTGTGAGTTATTATACGTAGTCTTCGCTTCAGACAATATTTATACATATAATTCTTTTCTAACCATCGATATGTAGCTTATATTCTCAATATTCACCTTGCTATCCGGAAAACTTTCAGGAATCCTATAGAAGAACAAACTGGAAAATATAGGGAACTGTTAAAATAATTCATGCAGCCGGATGCTCTCGGAACGGTGTACTTAGTACTCATTTAATAGAGCGAAAAGCACGAGAGGTTCGGGATTTGGACTTCTATAAGGAGCTAAGATTATTTACAGTAGAGTTAAAGAAAGGCACCAAGGAAGTTATGGAGACTCTTCTGTGATACAATGCAGGAAGCCTTCGGGACCTCTCGATTTATGAATATTCTGTCTACCAACCCAACCAATCCCAGTTATTTAACTAAACCGGATGGTTCTTGGACTGCTTCTAGTGAGGAATTCTTGAGGCTTCTCATCGAAAGCCACTTCCCATGAAGCTTTGTTGACTTGACTAGTACTGATCGAGAAACACATTCATTGCGCACAGTGGATATCGTAACTAAAAAACGGATCCTATGGGCATTAAATGGTTTTAAACTTTATAAATCGGCTGGTCCGGACTGAATCATATACCAGCGGAAATCCAAAACAACTCGTCAATTATACAGGTAGCTGGGTACTGTTTCAACATGCGTACTGCATACTGTACTGGGTAGTCGGGAGAAACAGCGGTGGATGCGGATGTACTATTAAGCAATTAGTATTGAGGGAGCCTTTGTAAACGTAAAAACGGAGCCAATCTTGAAAAGATTGACATTCCTAGAGGTGGACTGTTCTGTAAATAGATTAATCAATCAAATAATTGTGAACAGGACGGGTAATCGGTGTAGTTAAAATCAACATTAAGTGCCGGGTGTTTAAAGTACCTCGCAATGAGGCGTCCAATCCCCTCTTCCCTATAGGACATAGCGATTAATGAATTACTGTGGGAACTGGAGTAATATTATGCGGAATGCGTATAAAAAATCACCACGAGATGGGCCGGCAGAAGTGGAGTGGGAATAAATTATTTGGACAAGTTAAAAAAACTATACAAAAATAAAAGAATTTCAACTGACGGCTGGTTCTAGGTATTTTCTGTTACTTAAAGACGATTACTCACAATTTCGTTTCATATATTTCTTTATAAAATTAGAAGTTGCATAAAACATCAAGAAATTTGCTGAGTTGGCAGACAAGGATGGACACAACATTTGCATGTTCAGATCTGACATTGGAATAGAATTTGTCAACGATGTGTTAAAAAAGTTACTCGATGGAATTCATCATCAACGGAATCAGTAAATTCGGCAGTGTATGTTTTAAACCGAACTAGAATGTTGCGAATAAACCGCCGTATGGTTTTTGGCACAACAACAAGTGAAAATTGATCATCTACGAAATCAGATCTAGAGTATTTGTTCACGTTCCAAAGATGAAGCGACAAAAGTTTGATTCAAAAGCAGTCAAATGCGTTTTCGTCGGGTACGATAGGTGAATACCGACACTGATTATTGAGGACGTCGAGGAGTAGGTCGACGAGAGTGTAATGTTTGAAAATTAAAATGATAATGAACCAGAAGTAACACCGGAAGATCAAGAAAGTGCTGCATTGTTAGGAAGCGATTGAGATATCGGAATAACCATTATCAGCGCGAAGATAATTGATAATCGTTGGATTTTTAAGTTGAAACAGAACACAGATGGTAGTATTAATCATTACAAGGCACGATTAGTCGATCGTGGTGTCACACATCAATACGGAATAGATTATCGAGAGACTTTCAGTCTAGTCGTCAAGTTTACATCAATTCGTGCTTTTCTGGTTTTGGCAGCATTAATGCAAATGAGGTGGAGACAGTTTGATGTTAAAACCGCTTTTCTAAATGGTGATTCAGAGGAAGATGTCTACATTGGTAATGACGATGGAAGTGGTCGAGTTTGGCAAATGTTTTTTGGGACTCGAATTGCCAACAAGATGGATCGATTCATATCAGTTAGCAGGCATATGCGAAAAAAATGCTCAACCGTTTTGATATGAAAGGTTGTAATACGGTGGTAACATCTTCAGAAAATACACAAAATTTAAGCGATTTCGAAGGAAATAGTGAAATAGTGTTTTCGGTATCGGGAAGCGCGACCGCAGATATTAGTTTTGCGGTAGGTAACGTTAGTCGTTATTGGAACCAACCGAGAAAGGCTCTTGTGAATGCGGTCAAGCGCATTCTAAGTACATCAACGGAACTGCTGATATGGACATTCATTTTGAAAACAAAAATGATTTGGATTTCTGCGGTTATAGCGATTCTGATTTTGCGGGTGATAAGCAAATTAGTCCATGGGCCAGCCCAGAAATCAGTTGTTATGCAAACTGAAGAACGTTTTACCAAGGAAGAATTAAGATTGTATGATAACTTGCAACTTAAAGTGGGATTGTTGAATTTCAGTGAAAGCGCCATTATGTTTTAGTTCAAGTTTCTAATCACTAAAATTATAAAATTATTGCATCAGTATAGTGTATCATGCACATGAAAACGTTTGCCACTTCTGCGACCGATAACAATACCACGACACTTAAGTGTGTTTAACTTATATATTTTCTAAGATAATCAGAGAATAAATATTATACAGTGCATAAAGAAAACTTAAATATTTTAAAACCAGTCGTATCTATTCTCCATTCCATGTACAAGGTTGCAAGAGAATTCGCGTCTCAAGAAATTATATATTTAAACTTCTTTATTTTTATTCATTCGCGCAGTCACTCAGTCGCATAAGAAAAGTGCAAAGTGTAAGAAGAATTACGTATTTTGTGTGCGCTAAAATTTTAATCGGTTGTGGCATAATATTAGAATAAAAAAATACAACTCAAATACAATAAAATGGAAATATACACATCCGATAGTAGTGACAGTGATTCGCGTGAACAAAAAACACTAGACTATGGACATTTAAGTTTATCAAGTGATTATATCGAGGACGATATACTAAGCATGTTCAAAACTAATAAACCGTATGAAGAAATTGAAACCGTACATTTAAATCATAATTTGTTAATTAATGTGCCGCTAGCCATTACAAAATTTACAAATTTAAAAATTTTAGATTTAAGTTCGAATAGTTTAACGTCGCTGCCTGATATACTTGCACAGTGTCCATTAACAAAATTAGTTGCAAAAAATAATTTGCTAACCAATGCAAGTTTACCGAAAACATTTTCATCAAAAACGGCCAGTTGCCTGAAGGAGCTCAATTTGAGCGGGAATAAATTGCAATATTTTCCGGAACAAGTGCTTGAGCTGAAACAATTGAAATACTTGTATTTGGGTGGCAATCAAATACGGACGATTGTTAAAGATATTGGAAAAATGCAAAAGTAAGTCCCATACTTCCAATTAAATATTTGTGTACTATACATTGTAATGTACTTGTTTGATAGTCTTATTAACGCTCGTAGACAGAATAACAACTTAATTTGATTTTATTTGTTATCATGTTTGGTTTTAACTGGAAAAAATATAATACATTTTTTTTTTGACCAAATGATATATCAATTATATAAGAACACTTGCTAGACTGGTGATATTATACGTTTTGTTGTAATAATGAACCTTTTTTTAATTTCAGTTTGCACCTTCTTTCGCTGGGCGGCAATCAACTGACAGACATTCCTGATAGTGTTGGCAATCTTAGTCACCTGCAAGCGCTAGTATTATGTGATAATTTAATCGAAAATATTCCATCGTCGATAGCCAAATTAAAAAATTTAAAATCTCTGCTAATCCATCGCAATAGACTTAAACACTTGCCACGCGAAATAATTTCGCTCGAAAATCTAAGTGAATTAAGTATACGGGACAATCCATTAATCGATCGATTCGTTCGTGACATGACCCTATCACCACCCAGTTTAATGGAATTGGCTGGGCGTGCAGTTAAAATCACTGCAATACCATACGGTAACGGAGATCTACCACGAACAGTATTAGAATATTTATCGAGCGCAAATTGTTGTGTGAATCCAAAATGTGGTGGCGTATTTTTTGATAATCGGGTGGAGCACATAAAATTCGTCGACTTTTGCGGGAAATACAAAATACCATTGTTACAGTTTTTATGTTCGTCAAAGTAAGTTTAAAATATATTGTCAACTATACATATATACAAATGCACTTGTCATTTAAGGATGTTTAATTTTAATTTCAAATTAGCGATCATGAGTACCTTATTATTTATAGTAAATAGATTCAAGTGTACATTTTATTTGATGTGACACTTTTAAATTGCAACTTTGTATATACGTATTACGTATATAGGTAGTTTTATCTAAATACTTTTTTTTTTAAAATTTCGAAAAATACTAAACGTCGTTGTTATCAATACTTTTATTTACAGATGTGTCGATATCGAAAGCAAAACAACGGCAATGAAGCGAGAGCCTCAGCCGGGCGCTAGCGGATATATGCTGAAAAAAGTCCTATTAGGGTAAAATCTAATCCTTATTCTATACACATATATAGTTTAAACATTTCTATACATACACACCAGTAATATTAACAATTCTTTTTTAATTATTTAGCAAAAATAAGAAAAAAAAAATTGTCAATAATACTTAATTAATTAAATTAAATTTAATAAAACCAAATTTAGGAAAACAAAACAACTGATTATTTTTTTGGCCGTCAAATTTAAATCTAATTTAATTAATTACCACACCCACCCTGAGATAATAATTTTAATGAACCAAAAACTAATGCTAAACAAATTTAATATAATTAATTTAGAGATCAATTATGAAATTGGAATATTATAGAAATATAGAAAAAGCACGGCAAATAATTTATTTAAGTGATTTACAGTAGATGATAAGAAAGCTTTAATTATAAAAAAAAATTTATTTTAATTTTAAAAAAAATTGTAAATACGTAATTAAATATTAATTTATTATAAAAAACTATGCCATATTGTTATTTATTTATATATGTGTGTATATATAGTTATTATAGTCACCATTTTTAAATATGAGTTGCATGGCCCACGGGGAAACATCGATTATGACAAATTGATGACATGATGCGAACAAATATGTTTCTGGATTCATTCTATTTAGTTTTATCTTCAAAAAACAACACTATAAAATCATCTATAAAACTCCATTCCCTGATTGTTGCTCTGGCAACATCTGTACCAAACTGGCCACTCGAATCTAGGGCAGTCCAATAATCCTCGACCAACATCAATTACGATGCTATTCGCTCTCATATATTCTATATCCAGGATGACTTCATCTACTATTTTTGTGACTAGTATACTTCATTATGTACTCTTCCCTTTACTAGACCCTCACGGACAAACTTGCACACCACTCCTGTATCCAAGATATTAGGTTCTTCACGTCAATACTATCTTTGATACAGTTCTTCACGTCAATACTATCTTTGATTGTTAAGCTGTTGCTCCCTCGTGTCAATTTCGAAATAGGGATGTAGGTTATGGGGCAATCGGTTGTGGTAGTCAGCTTCTGCCCCTTTAGGCTGTCTCGTTGAATGGTTTAACGACTCCAGTGGATCTGGGCCATCCTCCTTGGTCAAAACTCGCTCCCTACTTGGTCCTCGATGCATAGAGGAGCATAGAGGAGATCGGGATCTAGTCCATCACTAGATTTTTTTAGCCATCGCAGGTTTCATTACTAAAAGTTGGAATTGAAAAAAGCAACGCTGACTCTACTCGAAGCAGCGAAATTTGTTTCTCGGTTGTTACAGATTCAGTTTGATTTTAACTTCCGGTATGCTAGTCGGAACACAAATTTGATTACTAAGACGTGGTACAGTTAAATTTGCAAATTCTAAAACGGCAATAAGTATTTCATAAACAACAACGAATTTTTGAATTTCTTTATTCCATTATGTTCCTACATATTTGTTATTAATGAAAAACCATCTAAACTATTTATTAATTAATTGCCGGCTGAAAAGTCGAACTTTGGAGGCGGACGGCCACCATTAAAGCACGCACAGATCAATTTGGAACCAAATTCGTACTTTTTATCCATTTTTTTTTAAATCTTCCATATCCTTTGCTGCCTTATGTGGGTCTTTCTCAATTTAGTTTTCATTATTGCCCAATATCGTTCGATTGGACGAAGTTCAGGACAGTTGGGCGGATTGACAAATTTGGGAACAACACACACGTTGTTAGATAGTACCATTTTAATGTTTTTTTAAAGTAATCACATGACGCTAGATCAGGCCAAAACAAAGTACCAAATTGGTGCCCACGTAAAAAAGGCAGGAGTCACTTTTGGAGGCACTCCTTAATGTAATTTTCCGAAGATATTGTCCCTTGCGTGATGTACGGAGCACTTCTAGAGCCACATTGGCAAATAGCCTGCCAAACCAAGTATTTTTTAGGAAGCTTTTCATGTTGGATAATTTAAAATTTCATGTCGACACTCAGTTTAACCTTTCCAGAATAATATTGGTTACCTGGCAGAGATTTGAAATCAGCTTTAACGTAGGTTTCGTCATCGATTACCAAACAATCATCTTTTTTGTCCACCAAAAGTTTGCACAGCATTCGGCTTCGTCGGATTGCCGTAGCTTGTTGTTTATCTTCACGCCGTGGTACTTTGAATTTACTGAACGATCGAAAATCACACCTCTTTTTAATTCGAAGAATTCGCACATGATTTGTGTTATTTTTTTTCTCTAAATCCCTCAGAGATAGGTTTGGATTGTTTTTCAGAGCGCGCACCACTTTAGTTTCCAATTTTTTATCAATATGGCTCGATATGCCTGTTCCAAATTTTCTATTGACGCTCTGAGTGTTCATAAACCGAATTATAGTCCTTCTAACGGTAGAATATGTAGAATTAGCTTTTTTTGCGATGGATTTGTATGTGAGACTTTGATTTTCCCAATAAAATTGCACAATTTGTTGGCGAACTATCTCTTGATTTGATGACATTTTGCAAACGACTGATTTAAAACAAATAAATATTACACAGCCTGCTTTGTAACTTAACGGTAAATTACAATTCATTACAGAAAACATTAAATCAATATTCATATTTTGGACCATGGTTAGAACCAACGTATTCACAAATTCATTATTTTTCCTAAAGGAATGTACTCCAGAAAATTTTGAGCCAGCATCCCCAATTTCAGTAACTCCAGTCCCTCCTATAAAAAATTTCTACATCTACTACAATAACACCACAGCTGAGCCAGCAATAAGACCTTCCGATAGCAATATACAACTATACAGTGTTACCTATAACGAACGTCTGGAATACCAAATTGGTCACGCCTACCATTGCACCTATCGTTGAAACGAACCTATAATCAACAATTCTACGTATCCTACGTATCAACCGACAAAGAAAATAATAGCTACTTATATGTGGAAGATGATTCACAGGCATGTCCTTTATTTGACTCAATCAACCAGGAATACACAGCCGACATTACTTTTACTGGCAAAAGAATTGATTTTAGTTTTAAATTTAACGATGTTCTATTCCAAACGGTTGCAATTGATCGAAACGGAAGAATATTTGTTGAATTCCAAATCACAAAGATCGACACAATTACAAATCTAACCAATACCACAACCCGTTCATGTTATTATTAAATCGTTTGATTTGAAATATCGCTTAGATGATGAAGAATTAACAATTTTATGGAAGAATATAAAAATTTAATCTCATGGAGCGACCTCTGATTGTAATGTAATTCTGTTAGTCTTTAAAAAGACGAGCACCATTATAATTGCCTACGTAAACGTCTCAATCGTGCTCAAAATTCCACGTTTCGACAATTCTTTTAAATTCGACGCGGTAGATTTATCACGGAAAAACTCAATTTGGATAAAATTGACAAAAGAAATGCCAACTCATAACCAAATTATTTTAGGAAGCTTGAAGGAACACGCATCTGGGCCACAGCCATCTTTGAACTGAAGGAGCGATTCAATAATATCCTTTGGAGTAATACAAGGAATACTCAAGGTGGTATTTATACTATCATATCTTGTATCCACAAATGTTCCCTTATCAATCAAATAAGTTGGCTATATATATCCACATAATTTTTGTCAGTAACATTATTGTAAGATAATGTCGACGGAAGATCACATATTTTCCTCTTACAGTCTGAACAAAGTTCCAAAACGATTTGGGATTTAATTTCAAATCGCTTTGAACCTTATTGATTTAGTTCTTATAACCTATTTTATACATGCAATCAAATTCATTAAAGAAGAAACGGCCAATTTAACAGAAATTGGAACGAATCTGTCGATACCATTATGCAAAATGTTATAAATTATGTGCGCAAGTCATTATATGAGAAGCACGCGTTCCAGTCTATTGATGAGATATATGAAATCAGGCTATCACGATCTGCACGTTTAGAATCATAAAATTTCAGATTGATCTCCATCGACTTATGGTTAACGTCATTAACAATATATGGAACCGATGCTTCAATTACCGTATATAAATTAATCGAGTTTGACCTTAGGTAAATTAAAGTCGTTAGTTCTATAGTTGGGTGATAATCAACTATATATCATTACCGATAGAAGAGTGGACGGCAATGAGTATCCCATCACCCTTAGATTTAGAACTATTTAACTCCGAGCGATCCCGTCTGTTGATCCGATTTTAGTTTTCATCGTGTTATTGTCTTTTATAAATATTATGTCTTTCTTAAATTTTTTGGGACATCTGACTTCTTTGCCTCACTATACAATAAAGTTGAAGCTCGAAAATGTGTGTATACGTAACATGAACATTGAACATTTAATTCGTAATTTATTTTGAAATTTGGGCTTAATTGTTGTTTAGAGTCAAAACAAAAAAATTGTGAGCCATTTGGAAAACTGTCTCGACATTATCGGAACCAACAATTTAAATCATAACTTATGTTTAGATGAGACCTTAATAATAAACAGTGTTTAATGGCCATTACAAGCCTTATTGTGTCAACAATCTAGCTGCAATGGTTTCGTACTTGCGCTTGGTTTTCATACTGTCTTATAGACAACCAGAAGAAGCCAAGTCGTTCTCTACACCGTGGAACAATCGTCACCTTCAACGACCTCTGCGCTTACCATATGGTGGCTCTCCTTTCAGAGATCGCTGCACCATAACAACGGGGGCCTGATCAATGCTTTGTAAAGCTTCAGCTTCATGGCACTTGATAGGTGTTTATATTTTAGCAGAGGCCTTAGAAGATAGAAAGCACCGCCTGCTGCCAGTCACACTTTAATATCCTCACCCAAACTGTTATCGTGAGCGATAATAGAACCAACATATTTGAACCTCCTAACTCCCTCAAACATGTAGTGGCCACTACTAAAATTTGGTGTGCCATTGTTCCTATAACCACAGATCATGTATTTCGTTTTGGACTCATTGATTTGGAGTCCAATATAAGCTGAGATCTCTACAAGCGGATCAAGTATTTCTTTCGCTCCATTGCTATTCAGCCCAATCACGCATAGGTCATCTGCATGTGCACGCACCGGGTTGGGCTGGCGATAGAAGATGTTGCGCATTGGTCAGTTTTACAAAAGATGTACTCCAACATGAGATTAAAGAGTATCGAGGACAGAGCATCTCCCTGCCGAACACTCGAGTTAACTGCAAAAATTCTTGATAGCCTATTCTCAACTTTAACACAGCATTGAGACTATGTGTAACTGTCATTCAATCGTCCAATTTTGTTGACATACCTGGGTATTCCAGCGGAGACCGCAAACTCTCTGAGACCTGAAAAGTGACTGATCGATTCGGACGAAATCGTCTGTCCAAAAAAGTGTAGGACAGTAACTTGTTTGTTGTGCAAAGGAGAGGCTAAATGCGGCCACTTTCTATTCGTCAGGCATTACTTCGTTTTGCCATACTAATCGAATAAGGTCGAAAACACAGTTCCACAAAGTATCCCCTCCGAATATCAAGAGCTCCGAATTAATGCAGTTAACTCCAGGTGAGCGGTTTCGTTTAAGTCTCTGCATGGCCATAGTGAATTCCTCATGGGATGGATCTTCAATGCAAATCTCCGCAGTCTGTATTTGAGGTGCTGAATGGCAGTTGACGCAGGCCTGAGTTTTTGTACTTTCAGAAGTTTGGCCTTCCACCATTCTCGCTTTTTCTGTCTACAAATCCGCTTAGTTACCCTCCTAGTAAGAGTAACATATATTTTCCTCGAGATCTGAGACGTTGTTGCACTTTACTAGTCGCTATATTTTGGTGCTCAACTGCAAGACGACACTCGTCGCCAAACCAATCATTCTTGGGTCTGACTTTCACTATACTTCGACTTATAAAATCTGTTGAGCAGCACTGACAACTGAAGTTTTCAGTACCTTCCAGACAGAGTTCACACAGTCAGACTGGTAATTAGCTCCCTCAATGTTGTCGCTGACAAGATCCTGATATCGTTTCTTTTGCTCTTCATTTATCAGAATTTCACAGTCGAAACGTTCCATTTCGCAGTGTTCCCGGACCTGTACGAACACTTCCATCGTAGCTTTGCAGCGACCAAATAATGATCGCTGCCTATACATATTCGGTTACTGACCGAAAAGTTCTCACATCGTGCACAACCCGAGCCCGCCCTTTTGTAATTAACACGTGGTCAATTTGGCTGCGGGCAATTTAGCGAAGATGTGTCCATGTTTCCAAATGTATCTGTTTGTGAGGAGAAAATGTGCTTGCTACTCTAAGATCGTGAGCAATTGCAAAGTACATAATTCTCTCACCACTATCGGTCGCAGTATCGTGTGGGAGTATGGATCTATGTTTTCACACAAGTCGGTCTGATTTCTTCCAGCTCTATAGCATTAAAGTCCTCAATTACCACTCTTACATCGTGTTCGTGTATAGATCCCATCAGATCGTCCATGTCATTGTAAAAAGATTCTTTTTCTTCTTCGACTTCTGTGGACGCATGTACACAGATTATCGACAAGCTGGCTAACTTCATGCGCAAGCGAAGCTTACACAATCCGTTATTGACTGCTTGGAAATCCAAAACAGCCTTCTTTACCTGCGGCCCAATAAGAAATCCAGCTCCATGATTTCCGAGGTCATCTTCACTGTATAACAAGAACCAGCCGATACTCCTTTATGCATGTGATTAGGCCATCTAGCGCTCCTGGTTTCTTAAGGGACTGCACGTTCCGCGTGTCCTGATACTTGAGCGGGGGTCCGGTGTTGTTTTGGCGGTATCCATTTTTCGTTTTGTTGATTTTATAAACAGCTTGTTTTTTTACGGATGCGGGTCGTCAGCCCAGACATCTAACGGTTTAGTCAATTCGAATCCCACGGATTCGAATCCCAACAGAGGCGGGATGCAAAACGGATTTTTCATCTCCCGATTACGATCGGTGATTAAATTGAAAACATCTATGACCCTCTGTTGGAAAGTAGAACTTATGGGCCAACCCATCTTCCATGTCACTATACAGGGTGACATGGAGCTATGCAATGCGCAGGTGGTATACTGTGCTTGTGAATGAGTGGATTGAATGAATGTGGGATGAATGAATGGATTGAATGAATGTTGTGTGAATGTAAGGTAGGGCTATGGACCGTAAAAGTGTCTATGCCAAGTCCTTTTGAAAAAAAAAAAAAAAAAAAACGGTTTACTCGCCTCCTACGACAAGCAAAGGATACTGTGGTGGTATTCTTGGAACATATATGTTCGTGCAATTTAGGTTTACGAGACATGCGTGTCCTCCGACGACAGAAGGAAAAGATGAAACCTTAAACATTTGAAATATTTAGAAGTTGTTGCGAAAGAGAGTGAATCCGACGTCGATAATAATAACATCGATTCGGTTTCTTCGACAATTGAATTTGTTTCTGGTTCGTGATGCTACACTATTATATGTTGTAAACGAAGAGCAACTATATCAAACGTGCAAATATTTGGTACTGGTATACAGATTGCACGACGCAAATAAATTAAAGTTGAATATCAAAACTGAAGTGAAAAAATTGTCTGCAGGGACCGCTACGTCGACAGACGTATCTAAAATTTTATATCGTCAGTGCCGAGAATGAATGAATGTATTTTTGTGTAATTTTTTTTTTGATTTTGCCGAATCGAATTTCTAGCAATCAAGCTGTTGCTACCGTAGTAGTTTATTTGTTTCGCTTACGATCTCGAAATCACCGAAAACTGTCGCTGAAATTGAACTGAAATTTAATGATCCACGTATTATGGGCGAATGAATATTTTCGATGGGGTTTTGCTCAGTCCGTCTATTCAATTCTATTTTTAATTTTATATTGTTTCTCTCTTAATTTAACAGTTTCAGGTGGTTATCCTGGAAGGCATGGAAGGTAAGTCTTAAAAAAAATTAGAGAAATTGTTAATATATTTGTCAGGCGCCAAACAAGTTTTCTATTTTTTCAAGAACGAATATAATATTTTATTTACACACCACAAGCAGAACAAAAATTTACGATTCGTTCAATAGTTCCGATTAAGAACTAAAACATTTCAATAATAATATTCATCAGATCGATCCAATTGTTGGAATAATTTTAATCGTTCGCGATGCATTCATCTGATTCAAGTAATTATTCTGCCATTCTACAGCTGGTTTGTATATCCCCCCGACCAGTGACGGATATATTAAACGTGTTGTGACTCTGGTCCATATTTGAAGAATACTAACTGGAAATATTTAAAATTTTATAATTTTATATTCTAAATATTTAAAGAGGTGGCATTGTTTCAGGTAGAAATTTGTTAATCGACGCTATTAAATATCTAACACCTTCGGTTTATTTAACCTTCCTTTCAAATGATTTTTAGTATTTCCTAATTATTTATAGTAAAAGTCAAATACATACAAGACTTCCTGGTGTAAACCAATTATATCTGACATCGAACTGCATTTTTTGTGGTCAAAATCCGTGTACGCATATATACATACGAGTATGTACATCAAATGATAAAAGTAATCTAGATAAACTTGACACAAATTTATTTGTCTGGCGAAACTTCGACCGATTATTCTTTAAAATAAATAGAAAATCAACAATCCACTTGGTTGGTGATAACACCATTTCTGTAAAATGTGTTTATAAAGATTATATACGAGTATGTGCGATTATAGACAGAATTAATTTCAATTTCTTATCTTTTATCAGCATGAAAGTTTGATTTTCTTCCATTATGAGTTTTTCAAATTGATCTCGGCGATGAACTTATAGAAAAGAAATGGGTTTTTGCATTTTCTACACTATATGTATGAGCATATACAAAATGATGACATATAAGCGCGTCGTACAAGACAGCCTATTTCCAAATCGATAATAAATTGTAAAACCCTTGGGTATGTTGTTTGTAAATACGATATGCTATGAAAAAAAAATTACGTAATCCGTAACGTTATACATAATTTATATTGTGATAGAATCTGCTAAGCCAACAAGAAAAATTGCATGTCACAAAGGTCAACTAATAACAAAAACTTAAAACAAAATGAATTCATTTGATTTAAAGAACGACCCGTAGTACTTCAAAACATGATATGACAAAATTTTTTTGTTATCAATTCCATTACAAAAAAACTCAATTAAAATTGATAACAGTGAATTTCTACAATTGTTTATGTCTAGCAAAGATTTGTCCATTACGAAGTATAATTCACCCGTCTTATCAGCTGTTCTTATATACATACTCGTATGTGTGACCTATAATGTTAGGTTGATGAATTTATATTTTTTTCGTATTCGTATTCGTGTAGAATAGTATCATGTCTCAATTGTATGTGAGGTCTAAAGAAGAATGGCAATTTCCTGAAGTATACACTGTACTAGGGAAGTATACATGCATATTGACACACGTATCGACTGTATAGATAATATTGATTGTTTAACTGTATATATTTTCTAATCATATGCCTCCGTGGCGCAATGGTTAGCGCGTTCGGCTGTTAACCGAAAGGTTGGTGGTTCGATCCCACCCGGGGGCGTTTTTTTTTTTAGCCTGGAGCGACTTACGTCAGTTTTACATTTTCGACTAAATTTATCAAACAAATAATATCTATATATTACTTGTTAGATAGACCGTATCACTGTAACGATTAAACGTTGATGGCGTTTATAAAACCAATGTTTGACTATGGTTAGGTTAGGTTAGTTCAATGTTTGAATATGGTTAGGTTAGGTTAGGTAAGGATGGCCGTCCTAAAGGACTAGCATAGACACAAAATTGGTCCGCAGCTGTACCACATACGAGTTTCCTCCTATTCACTCGCTAAACCATCCTGAGCTTACCAAAAAGCGCTTAAAGTCCCGGATCTCGATCTTACTAAGATCCGTGAGGTCGTTCAAAGGGGAAATTCCCATAAATTTTGTTCTGCTGTACGCTAGACTAGGAGAGGTGCAGAGCAGATGGAGCACATTTTCCTCCTCCTCCTCCACAGCTGCGGCAGAAATCGTGGGCTGGGACACCAAGTCTGCTCGCATGTATCCCAATGAGACAATGTCCCGTTATAGCTCCCACGACCATACCAATACGGTGCCGTCGAAGCGATATCAGTTGGCCTGATCTGGACCGATCAAGTCCAGGCCAGATCTGCCTGGTTATTACACACGAACTGGCGTTAGACCACCTGACGTTCGTTTCTTTTATAGCTTCTTCCTGAAGCAGCAGTTTACATGAAGCAAGCGGTATCTATATATCCCGCCTGCTTTGAGGTATTAGGCGTGCTGTACCCTTACGGGGCAACTCATCTGCCTTTACATTCCCTGCGATATTGAAACGCCCTGGCACCCAGGTCAAGCGGATGTCGAACTGATCAGCCATCTCATTTAAAGATGCCAGACAGTTCTGGGCTACCTTCGACGTCAGGGAATATGATTGTAGCGTTTTAATAGGAGCCAGGCTGTGCGTAAAAATGCGAATATCCCTCGTAGATATTACATTATACTTCAACCAGTCCTTGACTTCCATTATCTCGATCAGTTCTGCTTGAAAAACGCTGCAAAAGTCGGGAAGACGAAAAGAGAGGTTAACCCCTAGTGCCTCACAGAATACCCCGCAGCTAACCCCTCTATCCCTTTTTGAGCCAACCGTGAAGAAGCTTAGCGCCTCATTGTCCATAACCGTTTCGTTCATCCAGTCCTCTCTAGTGGGAAACTCAGTTTGGAATCTCATCTCAACAGATGGCAAAGGAATAGCGTAGTCGGTAGCTTCCGGAATATCCCTGTTACATAGGATAGATGAGTGTAAGAATAGAAATAAATAAATAAATAGAGCAAAATACCTCGGACTACTTTTGGACAGCAAGCTAAGCTGGAAACCAAACATCGTAGAGAGAGTAAAGAAAGCTACTATAGCGCTCTACTCCTGCAAAAATGCCATTGGAAAGAGATGGGGTATGGAGCCCCACATAGTTCACTGGCTCTACGTCTCAGTGGTCAAACCTATACTGCTGTATGGGGTTGTCGTCTGGTGACCAGCGTTAAAAATTATGGCCAACCTTAAACTATTGATGAAAGTCCAAAGAATGGCCTGCTTGTGTATAAGTGGGGTTTTCAGGAGCACACCTACTCAAGCTCTGGAGATTCTCTTTTATCTTACTCCCATGGATATTTGCGGAATCCATATCTATGTGGACCTGTAACAATATCGGCACTCATCTATCCGATGCAACAGGGGTATTCCGGAAGCTACCGACTACACTATCCGTTTGCCATCTGTTAAGGTGAGATGCCAAACTGAGTTTCCCACCAGAGAGGACTGGGTGAACGTAACGATTATGGATAATGAGGCGCTAAGCTTCTTCACGGATGGCTCAAAACGGGGTAGAGGCACTAGGGGTCAACCCCTCCTTGCTGAACTTATCACGATAACGGAAGTCATGGACTGGTTGACGTATAATGTAATATCAACTGCTATTGAAATGCTACAATCATACTCCCTGACGTCGAAGGTAGCCCAGAACTGTCTGGCATATTTAAATGAGATGGCTGATCAGTTCAACATAAACTTGACGTGGGGGACAGGGCACTTCAATATCACAGGGAATGTAAAGGCAGATGAGATGGCTCGCAAGGGCATAGCATGCCTAATAATCCAAGGCTGGCGGGATATAAAGATACCGCTTGCTTCATGTAAACTGCTGCTTCAGGAAGAAGCCATAAAAGAAACGAACGTCAGTTGGTCTAACGCCAGTTCGTGTGTAATAACCAGGCAGATCTGGCCTAGACTTGACCAGTCCAGATCAGGCGAACTAATATCGCTTACACGGCACCATATTATATGAGCTATAACGGGACATTGTCTCATTGGGAGACATGCGAGCAGACTGGGTGTCTCTCCCCATGATTTCTGCCGCATTTGCGGTGATGAGGAGGAGGAGGAAAGTGTGTTCCATCTGCTCTGCACCTGTCCTAGTCTAGCGTACAGCAGAACAAAATTTATGGGAACTTCCCCTTTGAACGATTTCACGGATCGTAGTAAGATCGAGGTCCGGGACTTTAAACGCTTCTTGGTATGCTCAGGATATTATGGTATTGGGCCAATCATTTAGAGCCCACATCGTTTATTTCGTTGTTGATATAATAATAAATAATGTGGTGGAAAATGTGTTCGTTGATCCCACTGATGAAATCGCGCGGTAATTAACCCCAGATTCTTAAAAAACAATTTAGATAATAAGAATAATCATATTAATAATAGAAATCTGTAAATAGTTAAGCTCATTAAAATATTAAAACAAAATCATCACCCACCCCAACCATCAACCAAAATAACAATCTAATCGTCTTGGTAATATTTGCGAACATCGGTAAAATAACTCTGTAAATTATTTATGTTGCTTCTGTTTGATGTTTCATTTCGGTGAAAATCAACAAAAATTCTACTCATCATAAACCCATCATCATCTCGTCTCATCATCGCATGAACAACTTGTTGTTATTAAATCGAAAAAAAAAAGAAAAATTCAATTAAAAGAAAAATATATTTTTTTTTCGAGAAAATTTAAACAATTATTTCCCATTTATCAGGAAAAACAAGGAAAATATTTTTTCGTAAAATACAAAATCTTTATGGTTTCAATTTATTTAGGATTCTTTATCTCATCCTTTGGGGCACAGTACAGGGTTAGAAGTTAGAACATTTTACCCTTTCATATATTTTTGTCAATATAATCCATCGTGCGGGTCGCGCAACTTTTAATATGGGGAATTTGCAGAATATCATACGGATAATGATTAAATTTTGGAATTAGTTGGGTTCAACTGTAATTATTACTGTTGACGTATCAAATAAATATGAAATAATTAAATTTTTATGTACATACTATACATATAAAGTACACGAGTATAAGAATTTATAGGAATACGATTTAGATAAAAAAAAAGGTTTTCTTACATTTCATTGGAGTCGTCTCATATTTCATAATTTTTATGTTGATGATATTATGCGATGTTTGTAAAGTGTATACAGACATTGATGCCTTGTTGTTTTTGTGTGCTCGTTTATGGATCACAGATTCTGAGAAAAACTAATTAATTTTCTATATACAAGCTTATACGTACAGAAAATCAATATATGTTTTGTGAAATGTTATGAATTCCGAAAGCATTGGTTTAAACATATTTTTTTGCAATTGTTGTGAGATTGTTTTTGAAATGTTCGTCAAATGTACCGTAAGTTAATTGACGTGTGTTTGGCTTAATCGTGACCCAAAATCGGTTATACTGTATTAAAACTTAAGCATCGCAGGCGTTTAAAGTATAGTTCCATTCGAGGAATTTATTATTATCGATTTTGTGTGATTCCCCAAAAGCCAATTTGAATTAAAGACGTTGTCCTTAAAATTTAGTGAATTAGGATATTAATCAATCATGAAACTTAAGTGTAAAGTATTTAAATGTTCTGCGTTGGAATAATATATTTTGGATTAATTCCAACGATTTTATAATTTCATACTGCTTTCACATAGCAGACTTTGATCCATTTATACCCTTTAGGTTAAGTTAGGTTAAGGTGATCGGCCTAAAGCACTAGCATAGATACATAACGTCGATTTTACTACGATTCGTCGGGTTTACTAGATGGTTCCTATAAATTTCATTCTGCTGTTCGATAGACGAGATCAGGTGCAGAGCACGCTAAATATTTTGATGATCCTTGTCAATGCTAACCACCACTACATCAGCGTAAAAGATATTAGTTATTTTAGTTTAGTTATTTTTAGCGAGAATGCAGGAATTAATCTTCATTTTTCGCGTGTAATATTTTGTAGTTGGGAGTTCTGAGTTCCATTACTTGCTCACCACTGACCCAAGATTCCTGGACCCGAATCACGTCACTGGCCTCAGCTTCCATTTTGAGCATAACTGCGGCTGAGGCTGCCTTACAGTGGTAGAGTTTGATCTGCAGAGTTTTAAGTATTAAAGAACGCTTCCCTCCAGCACGGTTTTATCAGACTTCTCACCTGCCAGCGAGTCAGATTGAAAGCCGCCTATTTGGAGTGCACATAACAATCTCATTGGTCTCAACATTTTTGAGTCGATTAATAATGCCTCTTGCCGGTCACTTATGGGACGCTCTGAGCTTCCGGATCACCAACACCAGGTGGAACACCACAAGAGGTGTTCGCGCTTGCCACAGATGCCTCGTACCTGTTAGCCTAATTTTGCTTATAAATTTTGAGCGCAATTTCTCCAAACCCATAGCTAAACAGGCCTCCAGTGTCTATCCGAGCATCCAGGAAGTCTCCATTTAATATGATCACGGCCGATCTATGATCCGCGTTTGCCTCATCCAACTTTCCAATCTGTTCTGATAATTAAATAGTGCAATGTTCTGTGATCGAATCGATAATCAAAAATCAATCAATTTGCCTATTGGGTCCTTTGTAGATAAAATTAAGGGAATGGAATTACGGATCCGGGAGACATGTGGACGAAAGAAATGTTGGTAATTTTAAAATTTGTAGTTTTCATATGTTATCTTTAAAAATTAGAAAATTAGGATAGTAATCAAACATGGACCTTAAGTGTCAGGTATTGAAATGTTTTGTTGGAATAATATATTTCAGATTTATTCCAACGATTTTATAATTTTATACTGCATTCACATAGCGGATTTTGTTCTTTTGTTATCGTTTAGGTTATGAAAGGTTAGGGTGGCCGTCCTAAAGGACTAGCATAGACTCAAATTGGTTCGTATACTAAATTTGAGCTTTCTCCTCCTAACTCGTCGAACCATCCTGAGCTGACCAAGAAGCGTAGAAGAAAAATCTCTGACGTTGATCTTACTAAGATCCGTTAGGTTATCCAGATTGATAGTTCCTATAAATTTTATTCTGCTGTACGCTAGGCGAGGACAGGCGCAGAGCAGGCTTTCCGTGTTAAGACAGGATTTTTGTGTTATATATGTACTTTCATTGTATAGTATAGGTAAACCGAACTTAGCTAGAGATTTTGTCGATCTATCTGTGTGCTAGCTACCACTACATGCTGTACTCTAGTTATTAGTTAGCAACCCCGTCGTAACCGTCACCTGGGGCGCACTGAGCTCCTGGGTCATCAACACCAGGTGGAACGCCACAAGAGGTATTCTCAACTGCTGCAGATGCCCCCGATTTATCAGTCTCATCTCGCTTATCGATTTTGAGCATAGAACAGGCCTCCAGTCTTTACCCAAGCATCCAGGAAGTCTCTATAAGATCTCAAACTTCACCGAGGTTTCCTGCCGCCTTCTTATACATGGGGACTGACCTTATGTTGGCATAGGTCAACAACTTAACATGCCTGCGGTACAAACCTCGATCTTGGCAGGATTCTCCCTTATAATCTTGAAGAAGGTGGCGGCCAAGGCCTTCTGAAGATTCCTCCAATTAGGGGCCGTTATACTCCCGTCCTCGTGCGCCCGATTCACAACTGACTTGATGCTGCTCCATCAAATCCTCATTAAAGGGCCTGGTGATAGTTTCCGCCACCTTTTTCTTTTTAGAGAATTATCCTGAAATCTCTGTCTTTTCGACTGCGAGATCTCATAAAAATCACTTGTTTCGGTTAAGTGATGCTTTGTCTATGTCCCTTCTTTGTTCTAACGAAATGCTGTTGCTTTTGCTTAGCATCCATCCATGATTGATTCCACGAGTAACGGAGAAAAAAGTCCACCTATGCAGAGATCTACAATAAACAGGATTAACACCTTAACCTAGTTTCAGTTGTTTTGCGCCTTATTATCGCCTAGCCTGCCACATGACATGGTGTACTAGTACCCGATATGGTCACCATGAGGAGTTAATACGCATACTTGTGGAAGCTGCAAGATACGGAGCTGGCAACACGTATACACTTGATTGGAAGTTGCTACATCTTAAGAAATTAAAAGAAAGATGTAGACGGTGAAGGGTAGCTGAAAGCTGGATTCTATGGGAATATTGAAATGAGTTATGACTTCTGGGGTTATGTAAATTGAAATTCACATCATAGAACTTAAAACTACATTATTTTTAGGCTTGAAATTATGAAGTCGGTCTTCCCGAGTAAAATATTAATGCCTTATTTTCCATCAGGCATGAACATGGTTTTCTAGTGTACAGCTTGAGAATCATCTGCGAAAGGCATTATGGCCTTGCATAGCTTCAGAATTCTGATCTTTATGTTTTCAGCTTCTCCACCTCATCCCAATTATTACGATCATCCCTTAAGCCTCTCTTTTCAATAGTTCTCCATATCTCCATTAGGTTCTGTTGATCTGACCGTTCGTAGCTGTCTTTTCCCATTCTTCGCATTAATGCGTTTTTGTTCCCCATAAATTCATTTTCTTCTTCTAATTCTCTTAATTCTTAACTCACCATTCATGTTTGAGCTCTGCATCTTGTCATAAAATCGGTCTTCTGTCGCGACATACAGTTTTATGTTCCAGAGCTGAACATATTCTATAAGGTCTTTTTCGATGTTTGTCAAAATAAAATAAAAAATTGCGTCGGCCGGGAATCGAACCCGGATCAACTGCTTGGAAGGCAACTATGCTGACCATTACATCACCGACGCTATTGTACGAAGTAAATTCAATTTTATATTTAAACTACAAAAACATAAAAATTAATTATTTTACCAAATAAAGTCTGATAATCAATTAGATTCACTGTAACTTTCTTTCGTAACAAATATTATTGGTAAAAAGTAATTGCGGACAACATTCCATTTTCAATATAAATTATAAAAAAAACAGTTATGAATGTTGAATTAAGATTATGAAATAGTAACATTTATGTGTTACTTGAAAATATAGATTAAGCCGATAGACTTTCTCTCATAAAATGCACCTTAAATGTATGCTACAAGTAACACAAACAATTTGGTTGTTGTAAAAATATCTACTATGGGTTTTCAATTGTTTTACTCTTATGTTTTAATATTTGAGCTGCAATGTTATAATATTCATTGTAGTTTCGTCAAAAAAGTATCAGAATACCTAAAACCCACGACAACAGCCTAGTATGCCACTTAATATAATAGGAGAAAGGTATAAATATCATGTGACTATACTTTATCAAGACACCTGAACAAAAATAATATTTTTGAATTTTGCCCAAATTAGTGAAATTTTTCATTGTGATTGGACATGTAGGCTGGCTGATCAATGAACTGCGGCATTCTAACAATTCAAAATTAGATGTTTCACAATTTTGAGTTGTCTGCTATACCAACAATGGATATCAGAATAATTGTTATGTTAATGCGTCGCCAAAAATTTAATTGTTCACCGATGTGTGTTACTTGCGAGATGCGCGAAGATTCCCGGGTTCGATTCCCGGCCGATGCAATTTATGTTTTGTCAAGTAAATACTATACAGCCCACTTTCTATAAGAAAAACGATAAATGTGGTCGGGTCGGTCTTTCTATTATAGGTTTATTGTATGTTCAATCAGATGCCAATGAAAAAAAATAGTTTTTTGAACGTAACTGATAAATATATATAAACTTCTTCGTAAATTTAATCGATCAAAATATTTATTTAACTACAACTAAAACATCGGCGTCGGTGGTGTAATGGTCAGCATAGTTCCCTTCCAAGCAGTTGATCCGGGTTCTATTCCCGGCCGACGCATTTTATTTTATTGAGAATTGTACAAAGTAGATCTGAACCACTCTTAATTCTACAAATCGAATGCAGCTCTTCTATGTTGCAGTCATTAATGTGCGTTTAGTAAGGGAAAGTATTTTGGTATATAGATACATTCGCTCATAAAAAAAAAACTCGTAGCCTCAATACATATTTACATGTGCTGGATGCACAAAATATTATTTACGTTGGCTTAAAATTCTAGAGAGAATCTATTTGGTTTGAGCCTTTGCTTGATTTTTTTGACGTGTACGTATGTACCTCAAAAATTATAATAATACATTTTTTTTTAAATTTACGCATACAACTGTATTACATATATATGTTTAATACCGCACATAATTTTAACAGGTATATCCAAGACGTGAACCTCCAATTAATTGGTTTAAATTATTTTATTCAGTGCATGTATTATATGCGGTATTTAAACTATAATGTGATTTGGGTTTCTGAAATAAAATCTATCAGAAGGTGTTATGTTCCAAGCCATTTAGAGAATTAAATGATTGAATATTAATTGTAACAAACATATTGGATTGATTGATTCCTATTGCTGCTCGACCTCTTCATAAGCCGACAATTTTTTATACTTTTCAAAGAAGTTGATTCAACATACAGTGGACTGCTGAATAATGTGAGATGCCTGAGCCGAAGAAAGGTATTTGCATAAGCGATTTGTGGAGTGCTTTGTAGAAATTACGGTATTTTTTAAGGATCAGGATCTAACAAACTATCCTCAGATCAATGATATTTATGTTTTTAACAGATATCTCTATTCATTTGAAAGAACTGAACTTAAAGTTGTAAGATTCTGACAAAAGTATTCAAGTTATGTTTGGATACATAAAACCTATTGACAGTAATCTTAAAATATTTAAGCAAAATTTGGGGAAAAGAATTTCCTTTGAGTAAAATAGTATTTCCAGAAGCACACCTGTACAATATGACATGGAACCCATGCATGTAGGGTACAAGCATATTGTAAACTTGCTACTTGACCACTTCGGTGAAACTAGGGTTACCATATTCCCCTAAACAGAAAAGAGTAAAAGAAAAAAAATACGAAATTTCATTTATATATTTTGATTCTTCTTCAAAGCCCCGCAAGACGCGCCACGATCGCCAGTCATTTATGAATTATTTTGTCGTTGGTAAATAATTGTATCTTTATATTTTCAATAAAGGATTCTTTTGTACCGAAATCATTAAAAAAATTCAAATTTGGTGTTTTGTAACTCGTAAATTAAGCAAATTCAGTTAAAAAATTTAAATTAACTGCCAGTCAGTCAATTAGCAGTTCAGATAAATACGATGATTACGAGTTGTTGTATTTTTCTGAACTTCCAATTTTTTTTGAGAAGTATTTTATCGTTAATGCAGTATTCATAAAACTGGTTGCTGTCAAACTCGTTAAAATTATATTAAGCCAATAGAAGTGTTTTGACTGATTCCGGAAACAATCGATTTCTTTCATTCGTTCACTGAGCATTCATTAGGCTATAAATTCTCACCAAATTTACGTTATGTACAGATATGGCAAAAAAATGGGCACATCTTAAGAATTTCAGAGGATGTTTCCGTGTTTCTTTTTGTTGAAATATCTGACCCATTTTTCATGAGCTAATAATTCACCTATCTCACTATCTTGTTTCATATTTTACTCTGCGAGAGGTTGCATCCATTTAGATGCCTCTTTATGGACTCGTATTTGTCATTTTTTTCAAAATAAGTTTTACCTTAAGAGGTAAAAATCTGTTAAGTGCGATTTAATTAATGACATTTTACATTATGAAAAATGAAACTTTTCGATTAAACGGCTGACATTTCTAAGCTGATTATTATTTGCTATTAGCCACTAGGTGGCTACCAATTAGCTTATTAATTTATGCTCTTCGCGTGGTTGGCTTTCGTTTTAGTTATATTTTGAAAATTAAAATCATATAGTTTATCTTAGACAAGTAGCTAGTTTAATTTTTCGTTATTCAACCAATCTCTCAGAATTTACAGGAGATAATTACGTTCTGTGAAACCGAATTTAGAGCTGTTAAAATTATCAATAATAATTAATATTTGTACAGAAACATCTGAATCAAATTGAGTTTTCGTTACCAGAAAAATGTATCGCAGACAAACACATACAGACGACATTTTGAGTTTAAGGGACATGCGAACAAATTCAAATTTTAGAATTTTAGGATAAATTCTTATGTCTTTCGAAATCACTTATTTGCCCAAATTAGAGACTAAAATTTTTGATTTTGATTGGAACTATGGGCCGATTTTAAAAATTTAAAAGTAAGTAAAATAACAACCGCTAACAACAGTGGATATCCGAATAGTTTAAAATTTTTAAATTTCCGATTCAATTCATCGACGTGTCGCCGAATATTTGGTTTGTCCACCGATGTGCTTTATAAAAAAAAAAATTAAAATACTTTAAATCATTATCATAAAAATTTAAAATCGAGAAGCATAACTGTATATGTTTGTTGATCATAAATAAGAGTAAAAATAGAAAGTATGTACATACTTATATATGGTAAATAATCGTAATTTAACGTAAATTTTATTGTACATCAAATGTGCAATAAACATAAGCATCGGTGGTTCAGTGGTAGAATGCTCGCCTGCCACGCGGGCGGCCCGGGTTCGATTCCCGGCCGATGCAAATAAATTTTTGTAAAGTTACTACACAGCCACTTTAGACAAGAAAAAATGATGATGTAGTGTTCTCATCGCGTATTCACATATAAGGTAAATATATATACATATATCGTTTTTGTAAGCAATCATTCCACTTCCACTTTAGTTTAGGTTATAAGTTTTATTATCTCTAAACATGACTGGTGCAATCAGATGCCAATGAAAAAATATAGTTTTTTGAACGTAACTGATAATAATAAAAACTTCTTCGTTTTAAATTTAATCGATCAAAATATGTATTTAGCTTACAAATGAAATCAATGCGTCGGTGGTGTAATGGTCAGCATAGTTGCCTTCCAAGCAGTTGATCCGGGTTCGATTCCCGGCCGACGCACGTTATTTTATTGAGAATTGTACAAAATATATGCAGTATAAGATAGCAGAAAATTTTCAGCAGAAAAAATGTATTTTTTCTACTCACCACCAAGAGCAGCACTATAGATAAAGAGAATTTTTTCTGCTGTAATTTTATTAACTAGCAGAAAAATTATAAATTTGTGCGTTATTTTAGAAGAATTTTTGTAACAACTAATTAAACGTTAGCAGAAAATTTGTAAACTTTTAATAAATTATTTGTACCAAACAAAATATTTTATATTTTGAACTACATGCCAATTATTTTATTAATAATTTCTCATAAAAAAACCAATATGTAACCAATATGTCGTGCTGTTTTTCTGGTAGCTGAGATCATGACACATCTACAAGGGCAGTTTAAGAAAAATCGTTCGAGTCAGAAGAGCTACAGAATTTTTTGAAATCTCGGGCATATGAAATTTTTCAGTTTTTTGACCATAATGTATGGAAATACCCCCCTGTAACCAGTGTGCCATGCTGTTTTTATGGTAGCTGGGATCAAAACACATCTACAGGAGCAGTTTAAGAAAAATCGTTCGAGTCAGAAGAGCTACAGAATTTTTTGAAATCTCGGCCATATGAAATTTTATATAGTTATTTTTCTTATACAAATTTTCGTTTATCTTTCTATATCCGATAACTTTTATACTGCATCATATCATAATATAATTAAAAAATAATTACGAACATGCCCTTTAAGCGAATAAGAAACATTGCGACCATTTATTTTGTACATATGTATACTATTTTTTCTTTTAATGATCATGATAATAAAACTGTAATTGAAATGGGGAGACAAAATTTGGTTTGCTATTAAAAGTTTTGTGTTCTATATAGGAATAGAACATTCAATTTCATATTTGTAGGGATGCTCAAGAATGATTAATTTTTTTCATTTGCTTTCACGTGAAGTAGTAAAAAGACGAATAATATGATGATCTCTTCCTATGCAGCATAAAGGTATTTAAATTGTTTTAAATGGAAAATTAGGTTACTGAGTGAAATGCACATAAAAATTTATCAAAATTCATACATATACATATATGTATGTACATATTTATTTTATCAATATTAATAATAATAGTTTGTTGCCATTAATGGCTCCTTACTGTGTCAACAATTTGGCTCCAACGGTTTCGATCCTAAGCTTGGTCTTCATATTGTCTTAGACAATCTGAAGAAACCAAGTCGTTCTCTACATTGTGGCTCTTCTTTCATGAGAAGAGATTATTTCAAGTACAATATCGGGGATCTTCATCAGGTCGCTGATCTCGAAATTGTACAGAGCTCGATATGTACCATCTACTTTGCGTTATGGGACCCCCTTGAAGAAATCGCTGGATTTCATCGGGATTTTTTAAAAATTCCTCTGACAACATGTGCGTAAATAATCCATCCCAGACTTTTTAAAATTATTTAATTTGTACAGTGGGTTCAGCCCAGAATGTTTTTACATTTATACATCCCAGACTTTTTCGTTATCACAAAAATGTACAGTTGGTACCATAATAGTATAATACCCATCCCAGACTTTTTTAATATGTAAAATTTATTTGGTGGAAAATAAATTCTCCAGGGAAAGTCGTTAAAAGGATGGTTATTTTCTCTTTGTGATTAAGTTAAGGACCCTGTTAGCAACGATAACGCGAGCTTTGATAATTTTGTGAACCTTGGAATTTCCTCAGCATTAAATCCTTTTACTGATTATTGGTAGAATGGAAATTCAATGTAAAGGAATGTCTGTCATCTTATGCATTTTGATTATAGATTCAAGTCCATCTTAAATGGGGCCATTTACCCACAGAGGGTGTCAAACCCGTAGTAAATATAAACTTGTATAAGAAGATATCTCTAGAGAGTTGTGTTAAGCACCAAGTTAGTGGTAAACTCCATCTACGACTTAATATAACCATGAGACTGATAGCGAAGAAGTACCGTGAGGGAAAGTTGAAAAGAACTCTGAATAGAGAGTTAAACCTTACGTGAAAACACTAAGAATTAAACCCAATGAACTCGAACTTGTAAAAAAGAGATTCATTGATATAAAAAATTGATTTGTTATCAATATACTACATTTGTAGATGTTTGTCAATGATTTTATCTGGACTCCTTTCGCATTCACTTGTGTCTAACTGTCTATTTCTTAAGGAACTATAAAGCTATAAAAATATCTGACACAAGTATCTGATCGTTCGAGCATTTTTGCAACAAAATTCGCTACGGTTTATGTTAAATAAATGCAGTGTGAGTATCGATCTTAAAGGCAATTAAATGATTTGATACACCTGTGGGACCCGTCTTGAAAAAACTTTCAATATTGTTTTGCCAATAATTTTTAATAATTTACCAATCGATATTCGAATGTACAGTAGCTTTTCTACATTTTTGGCTTCACCTAACTAAATATATCGACCAACTCCTTCATTCTAATAGTTTTTATTTTTATTTTTTAATAAAAATTTAAGCTACCAGAAAAACAGCATGGCACACTGGTTACAGGGGGGTATTTCCATACATTATGGTCAAAAAACTGAAAAATTTCATATGGCCGAGATTTCAAAAAATTCTGTAGCTCTTCTGACTCGAACGATTTTTCTTAAACTGCTCCTGTAGATGTGTTTTGGTCCCAGCTACCAGAAAAACAGCATGGCACACTGGTTACAGGGGGGTATTTCCATACATTATGGTAAAAAAACTGAAAAGTTTCATATGGCCGAGATTTCAAAAAATTCTGTAGCTCTTCTGACTCGAACGATTTTTCTTAAACTGCTCCTGTAGATGTGTTTTGATCCCAGCTACCAGAAAAACAGCATGGCACACTGGTTACAGGGGGGTATTTCCATACATTATGGTCAAAAAACTGAAAAATTTCATATGGCCGAGATTTCAAAAAATTCTGTAGCTCTTCTGACTCAAACGATTTTTCTTAAACTGCTCCTGTAGATGTGTTTTGGTCCCAGCTACCAGAAAAACTGCATGGCACACTGGTTACAGGGGGGTATTTCCATACATTATGGTAAAAAAACTGAAAAATTTCATATGGCCGAGATTTCAAAAAATTCTGTAGCTCTTCTGACTCGAACGATTTTTCTTAAACTGCTCCTGTAGATGTGTTTTGATCCCAGCTACCAGAAAAACAGCATGGCACACTGGTTACAGGGGGGTATTTCCATACATTATGGTCAAAAAACTGACAAATTTCATATGGCCGAGATTTCAAAAAATTCTGTAGCTCTTCTGACTCGAACGATTTTTCTTAAACTGCTCCTGTAGATGTGTTTTGATCCCAGCTACCAGAAAAACAGCATGGCACACTGGTTACAGGGGGGTATTTCCATACATTATGGTCAAAAAACTGAAAAATTTCATATGGCCGAGATTTCAAAAAATTCTGTAGCTCTTCTGACTCGAACGATTTTTCTTAAACTGCTCCTGTAGATGTGTTTTGATCCCAGCTACCAGAAAAACAGCATGGCACACTGGTTACAGGGGGGTATTTCCATACATTATGGTCAAAAAACTGAAAAATTTCATATGGCCGAGATTTCAAAAAATTCTGTAGCTCTTCTGACTCGAACGATTTTTCTTAAACTGCTCCTGTAGATGTGTTTTGATCCCAGCTACCAGAAAAACAGCATGGCACACTGGTTACAGGGGGGTATTTCCATACATTATGGTCAAAAAACTGAAAAATTTCATATGGCCGAGATTTCAAAAAATTCTGTAGCTCTTCTGACTCGAACGATTTTTCTTAAACTGCTCCTGTAGATGTGTTTTGATCCCAGCTACCAGAAAAACAGCATGGCACACTGGTTACATGGGGGTATTTCCATACATTATGGTCAAAAAACTGAAAAATTTCATATGGCCGAGATTTCAAAAAATTCTGTAGCTCATCTGACTCAAACGATTTTTCTTAAACTGCTCCTGTAGATGTGTTTTGGTCTCAGCTACCAGAAAAACAGCATGGCACACTGGTTACAGGGGGGTATTTCCATACATTATGGTAAAAAAACTGAAAAATTTCATATGGCCGAGATTTCAAAAAATTCTGTAGCTCTTCTGACTCAAACGATTTTTCTTAAACTGCTCCTGTAGGTGTGTTTTGATCCCAGCTACCAGAAAAACAGCATGGCACACTGGTTACAGGGGGGTATTTCCATACATTATGGTCAAAAAACTGAAAAATTTCATATGGCCGAGATTTAAAAAAATTCTGTATCTCTTCTGACTCGAACGATTTTTCTTAAACTGCTCCTGTAGATGTGTTTTGATCCCAGCTACCATAAAAACAGCATGGCACACTGGTTACAGGGGGGTATTTCCATACATTATGGTCAAAAAACTGAAAAATTTCATATGGCCGAGATTTCAAAAAATTCTGTAGCTCTTCTGACTCGAACGATTTTTCTTAAACTGCTCCTGTAGATGTGTTTTGATCCCAGCTACCAGAAAAACAGCATGGCACACTGGTTACAGGGGGGTATTTCCATACATTATGGTAAAAAAACTGAAAAATTTCATATGGCCGAGATTTCAAAAAATTTTGTAGCTCTTCTGACTCGAACGATTTTTCTTAAACTGCTCCTGTAGATGTGTTTTGATCCCAGCTACCAGAAAAACAGCATGGCACACTGGTTACAGGGGGGTATTTCCATACATTATGGTCAAAAAACTGAAAAATTTCATATGGCCGAGATTTCAAAAAACTCTGTAGCTCTTCTGACTCGAACGATTTTTCTTAAACTGCTCCTGTAGATGTGTTTTGATCCCAGCTACTAGAAAAACAGCATGGCACACTGGTTACAGGGGGGTATTTCTATACATTATGGTCAAAAAACTGAAAAATTTCATATGGCCGAAATTTCAAAAAATCTCTTAAGAGCTCTTCTGACTCGAACGATTTTTCTTAAACTGCTCCTGTAGATGTGTCATGATCTCAGCTACCAGAAAAACAGCACGACATATTGGTTACATTTTGATTTTTTTATGAGAAATTATTAATAAAATAGTTGGCATGTAGTTCAAAATATAAAATATTTTGTTTGGTAAAATAATTTATTAAAAGTTTACAAATTTTCTGCTAACTTTTAATAAGTTGTTACAAAAATTCTTCTAAAATAACGCACAAATTTATAATTTTTCTGCTAGTTAATAAAATTACAGCAGAAAAAATTCTCTTTATCTATAGTGCTGCTCTTGGTGGTGAGTAGAAAAAATAGATTTTTTCTGCTGAAAATTTTCTGCTATCTTATACTGCATACAAAATATAGTTCTGAACAACTCTTAATTCTACAAATCGAGTGATGAGTCTTCTATATTGCAATGTTATTAGAACCAACGTTTGTATTATTTGTTGCAGTCATTAATGTGCGCTTAGTAAGGGAAAGCATTTTGGTATATAGATACATTCTCTCATAAAAAAAAAAAAATTTTTATCAAATATCATGCGCAAAATATCATTTACGTAAGCCTATTCTAAATAGAATCTTTTGGGTTTGAGCGTTTACTTGATTTCTGGTACACGTACGTTTTAATTTTTGTACGTATGTACCTCAAAAATTAGCAAAATAATAAAAACGATATGACCAGTTACGAGAATTTAATAACACATAGTTTTGACAAGTACATCCAAGACACGAATTTCCAAGCAATATGTTTAAATTATTTCATTCAGCGCATTTATCCAATGGAGTACTTGAACTATAATATATGATGGTCTTTTGAGCTTCTCAAAAAGATCAAAAAAAAATCGACCAGAAGCTGTTATGTGCCAAGTCGGGATTCAGAGAATTAAATGATTGAATATCAATTGTAACAAACAATAAAACTCTGAAAGGAGAGCCACCATATGGTAGGCGCAGAGGTCGTTGCAGGCGACGATGGCTCCACGATGTAGAGAACGACTTGGCCTCTTCAGATTGTCTAAGACAGTATGAAGACCAAGCTCAGGATCGAAACCGTTGGAGCCAGATTGTTGATTCAGTAAGGGGCCAGTAATGGCCTTTAACACTGTTATTATTATTATCAATTGTAACAAACATAGTGGATTCATTGATTCATATTGCTGCTCGACTTTTTCACAGGTGAACATTTTTTATACTTTTACAGGAAGTTGATTAACCTATAATGGAGTGCTGAATAATGTGAGATGCGGTTGAGCCGAAGAAAGGTACATATGCATAGCGATTTGTGGAATGCTTTGTAGAAATTACGGTAAAATGTGGCATGCTTATAGTTCAATCCTAGCCGTTGTTTCCGTGGCCGCACCGTCGCGATTGGTTATTGTCATACCAAATTATTATTATTTGGTTTTCAACAATGTATGGTGACGAAACAATTATCCGGATTTGTTAGTTGATGATGAGTTGGGTAATTTGTATTAAAGTATTTCGGTACAATCAATTATAGCTCGATACGAGCATCTCGGTTTCGAAATTTTCCAGAAATCGATTTGTTGCAAAAGGGATGTAAATCTTCTGTGTCATATTTTTAAAGATTTTTGAAATCACATTTCTGTCAAAAAAAAATCATAGCAGTGTCTATACTTAAAAAGCGTTATTAAAAGTTCATCTTAAAAAATCGATTTCAGGATGAATTAATCTTTTACCATCAAACTTCGTCGCCAAAAAACTGGTTTGTCCTCCAATGTGCGTTACTATCGAGATGCGCTTCATTGCAGATTTGACTGGTCTCACATTTTAAAAATTTAGAATTGAGAAACATAACTGTAAAATTAGAAAGTATGTACATAGGTAAATTATCGTAATTTAGCGTAAATTAATTATGTTTTATTGTATTTGGAATATACATGTAACATAAGCATCGGTGGTTCAGTGGTAGAATGCTCGCCTGCCACGCGGGCGGCCCGGGTTCGATTCCCGGCCGATGCAATTAACTTTTTTTGGTTTTGTGGAAAACTATGATGTGGTTTTCTAAATATATGCTTTGTTCCGTAATCAATTATGAACTATAGTTTTGGTATATACATTCTCTAAAACAAATAAGAAAATATTTTTTGTTTCATATACTGGTACACATCATCTAACGCTGCATCATACTCGTATAACTTATCACTTCAACAATAATTTTTATCGTAAATTGTAAGTTGTACTAGATATTGTTAAAATCCTAAAAATATGAATTTCATAATTCTCTTAAATTGTTTATACTGTCTTCATCCGTAGACAAATGCTGTTTTCATAATTGTTCGCTAAATTTTTTTTTAATATTTTAAAATTTGGTTCTCTTAATTCGCAATCGCTATAGAAAGTCATATGTATGCAATCGTGAACATTTTCCAATCGAAAAGTTGCGGCATTTGGTGGTGGTTCAGCGGTAGATAGCTCGCCAGACCTTACATTTCCAACGATCGAAAATTTATCAGCGCTGCGGCCTAGTGGTGGTCAACAGGGTCACAAACTGAATTGCTATGAAATTAGCCGTGCTTTTAACGGCTTGGCCAGGAGCATTTTTTTTTTTATAATAACAAGTAATTTTTCATAAATCTAAAATATATGCAGAAACGAGTATTTTTGTACCACCTGTATATTTTTGTTAATCACGAAGAAGTCTTATAAACGAAATATAAACTTTTGGGATGAGCCTACGGTATATAAATTATATAAAATGTCTGAGCTTGATTTTTTGCGCTCGAGATGATAGATGTTATTTTATATTTTGCTGGAAAGACAGGGATAACTTCAAGGTGGCTTTTTTAAAATTAGATTAAATAGTATGCATGCATACAAATTAGGTAAATTGACGTATTTAACGGAAAATTAATATTTTTTATCGAATTTGGAATGTCACAACACACAAGCATCGGTGGTTCAGTGGTAGAATGCTCGCATGCCACGCGGGCGGCCCGGGTTCGATTCCCGGCTGATGCAAATAATATTTTGTTATGTTACTAAACATCTATTTCGTTGAATAATGGACAATCCATCATCACGTTTTCTATTATATATAGTTTGTGTCATTAGTTAAGACTATATACGTTTAAACTTTTTCTTAAACTTGATTAGTGTAATTAGAATGCAAATAAAATATTTGTTTAACTCTCCATCAAATTGTGGCGTCGGTGGTGTAATGGTCAGCATAGTTGCCTTCCAAGCAGTTGATCCTGGTTCGATTCCCGGCCGACGCAAATTTTTTATTGAGATTATTATTTTGAAACACTGGATTTTAGAAATCGAAGATACTTTTTTACTGCAGTTTTATTAGAACCAACAATTATATTTCATGTTGCAGTCATTTAAGATGCTTTTTGTAAGAGAAAGTGTTTTGGTATACATAGAAAACAATTTTTATTTGTAGTACAGGCATACAACATATAGCGCTACATCGTATATACATTCACAATGAAGTGCAGCAAATTTAATAATTGTTACATGATTCAGTAAGTAGTTATATAAACATATACTTTCTTAAATATAGCCCAAATTAGGTTTTCTTAATTCGTAATCGCATAAGCTTATATTTATAAAACAGGAGAAATATTTTCCGGTACTTTATTTGGCAGTGTTTCAGCAGTAGAAAATTTGTTTGCCATGCAGTTATTCAGCCAATGGACCACTTACCTTCCAGAATTATAATCATATTAAACATCTATACGTGAAAACAGATAAATGATCAACACTTGCTCGATCAGAATTAGTAAAATGATGCCGCATATTTGCTCCAACGTTGCAGAAATACGAATTAAAGTTATGTTAGTAATGCCCACTGGTGGAGTTGTAATCATTCAATATTCCTTGTTAGGAATTTCATTCTCCAGAGACCATTGTTATTGGCCGCGTTAAAATTTGGCTATAGATAGTATTTCACGTTGATCTTTTAAATTAGTTTTTTTTTAAAGTGGTCTTCAAAAATACTCGTAGTGATTTGTTCAACGAATTATTTAGACCACCTTCGGTTTAAGCTTCGTAAATAATTGGAAATTTACATTCAGATATATATTAATCTAAGGTTTTAAATTTTTAACAAATGCCGATATACCGGATTATGTAGAATATCAGTATCAACCAATAAGATATCAGCCGTTGAGAACCTGACACTATTCATAATTTTATGATATCCAAAATGTCAGCAAGACTTGACTGAATAAACAGTTTATAAAACTGGCCCCTTACTGAGTCAGCAATTTCAATGGTTTCAATCCTGAGCTTGGTCTTCATACTCTCTTAGACAATCAAAAAATTTAAGTCGTTCTCTACACTGTGCAGTCATCGTCGCCTGCAATAATCTCTGCGCCTACCACATGGTGCCTCTCCTTTTAGAGATCGCTGTTTCATATAATATATATTATATACGAGTATATGTATAAGTTTGTTATATGTATATGTATATAAACTCAGTTTTCACATTAAATTTCAAAGGTTGATATGACGTTTACGTACGACTGTCCCGACTATGATACAACCATTGATATTATTAATCAAGATTAGATGAGTAATTGGCTAGCAGTCTATCACGCTTAACTTTGCTAACACTCTGCTGAACCGCCTCCCTAGCTTGTTGAGTGCGTATACAGGCCGATGCGCCTTAACTGTTCAAACTAGATCATATTGACACGTTGTTGCTGGCCGCAACATAAATTTCCACAAAATTCTATATAACCTGCAAACAAAAACAAAAACTTACCATTTTTTTACATCATTATTCGTTGGCCAAACGTGTATAAATAAAATTTACTAGAAACACTATAGCGAATGAGCTTCGGCTCAATTTATAAATAGAACGTCAGCTATATACTCGAGAAAATTGGTACATTAATTTAAAGTTCAATAGTTGACATCAACCTATCAACCGATAATCGGATTATTTATTTCAGACTAGATATTCCGCAGCTGCTATAGATCAATAAAAGAAACCGCATCTCTATCTGTACACCAATGTTTTTAGATGAAAGATTTGAATCAGTTCGAACAGTTGGTTTCATAATTGTTTAATAAATGGGCAATTAATAAACTTAGCGAATCAGTGTTATCGAAATTAAATAATAGGTTCGTGACACTACTACAAGTTGGCTGGTAGTCAAATAGAAACAAATCTGTGACGATGCATCCTCGAATTGGCTGAAAATCTGCATGGCAAACAAATTTTCTACTGCTGAAGCACTGCCAAATAAAGTACCGGAAAATATTTCTCCTGTTTTATAAATATAAGCTTATGCGATTACGAATTAAGAAAACCTAATTTGGGCTATATTTAAGAAAGTATATGTTTATATAACTACTTACTGAATCATGTAACAATTATTAAATTTGCTGCACTTCATTGTGAATGTATATACGATGTAGCGCTATATGTTGTATGCCTGTACTACAAATAAAAATTGTTTTCTATGTATACCAAAACACTTTCTCTTACAAAAAGCATCTTAAATGACTGCAACATGAAATATAATTGTTGGTTCTAATAAAACTGCAGTAAAAAAGTATCTTCGATTTCTAAAATCCAGTGTTTCAAAATAATAATCTCAATAAAAAATTTGCGTCGGCCGGGAATCGAACCAGGATCATCTGCTTGGAAGGCAACTATGCTGACCATTACACCACCGACGCCACAATTTGATGGAGAGTTAAACAAATATTTTATTTGCATTCTAATTACACTAATCAAGTTTAAGAAAAAGTTTAAACGTATATAGTCTTAACTAATGACACAAACTATATATAATAGAAAACGTGATGATGGATTGTCCATTATTCAACGAAATAGATGTTTAGTAACATAACAAAATATTATTTGCATCAGCCGGGAATCGAACCCGGGCCGCCCGCGTGGCATGCGAGCATTCTACCACTGAACCACCGATGCTTGTGTGTTGTGACATTCCAAATTCGATAAAAAATATTAATTTTCCGTTAAATACGTCAATTTACCTAATTTGTATGCATGCATACTATTTAATCTAATTTTAAAAAAGCCACCTTGAAGTTATCCCTGTCTTTCCAGCAAAATATAAAATAACATCTATCATCTCGAGCGCAAAAAATCAAGCTCAGACATTTTAAAAATATTTATATAATTTATATACCGTAGGCTCATCCCAAAAGTTTATATTTCGTTTATAAGACTTCTTCGTGATTAACAAAAATATACAGGTGGTACAAAAATACTCGTTTCTGCATATATTTTAGATTTATGAAAAATTACTTGTTATTATAAAAAAAAAAATGCTCCTGGCCAAGCCGTTAAAAGCACGGCTAATTTCATAGCAATTCAGTTTGTGACCCTGTTGACCACCACTAGGCCGCAGCGCTGATAAATTTTCGATCGTTGGAAATGTAAGGTCTGGCGAGCTATCTACCGCTGAACCACCACCAAATGCCGCAACTTTTCGATTGGAAAATGTTCACGATTGCATACATATGACTTTCTATAGCGATTGCGAATTAAGAGAACCAAATTTTAAAATATTAAAAAAAAATTTAGCGAACAATTATGAAAACAGCATTTGTCTACGGATGAAGACAGTATAAACAATTTAAGAGAATTATGAAATTCATATTTTTAGGATTTTAACAATATCTAGTACAACTTACAATTTACGATAAAAATTATTGTTGAAGTGATAAGTTATACGAGTATGATGCAGCGTTAGATGATGTGTACCAGTATATGAAACAAAAAATATTTTCTTATTTGTTTTAGAGAATGTATATACCAAAACTATAGTTCATAATTGATTACGGAACAAAGCATATATTTAGAAAACCACATCATAGTTTTCCACAAAACCAAAAAAAGTTAATTGCATCGGCCGGGAATCAAACCCGGGCCGCCCGCGTGGCAGGCGAGCATTCTACCACTGAACCACCGATGCTTATGTTACCTGTATATTCCAAATACAATAAAACATAATTAATTTACGCTAAATTACGATAATTTACCTATGTACATACTTTCTAATTTTACAGTTATGTTTCTCAATTCTAAATTTTTAAAATGTGAGACCAGTCAAATCTGCAATGAAGCGCATCTCGATAGTAACGCACATTGGAGGACAAACCAGTTTTTTGGCGACGAAGTTTGATGGTAAAAGATTAATTCATCCTGAAATCGATTTTTTAAGATGAACTTTTAATAACGCTTTTTAAGTATAGACACTGCTATGATTTTTTTTTGACAGAAATGTGATTTCAAAAATCTTTAAAAATATGACACAGAAGATTTACATCCCTTTTGCAACAAATCGATTTCTGGAAAATTTCGAAACCGAGATGCTCGTATCGAGCTATAATTGATTGTACCGAAATACTTTAATACAAATTACCCAACTCATCATCAACTAACAAATCCGGATAATTGTTTCGTCACCATACATTGTTGAAAACCAAATAATAATAATTTGGTATGACAATAACCAATCGCGACGGTGCGGCCACGGAAACAACGGCTAGGATTGAACTATAAGCATGCCACATTTTACCGTAATTTCTACAAAGCATTCCACAAATCGCTATGCATATGTACCTTTCTTCGGCTCAACCGCATCTCACATTATTCAGCACTCCATTATAGGTTAATCAACTTCCTGTAAAAGTATAAAAAATGTTCACCTGTGAAAAAGTCGAGCAGCAATATGAATCAATGAATCCACTATGTTTGTTACAATTGATAATAATAATAACAGTGTTAAAGGCCATTACTGGCCCCTTACTGAATCAACAATCTGGCTCCAACGGTTTCGATCCTGAGCTTGGTCTTCATACTGTCTTAGACAATCTGAAGAGGCCAAGTCGTTCTCTACATCGTGGAGCCATCGTCGCCTGCAACGACCTCTGCGCCTACCATATGGTGGCTCTCCTTTCAGAGTTTTATTGTTTGTTACAATTGATATTCAATCATTTAATTCTCTGAATCCCGACTTGGCACATAACAGCTTCTGGTCGATTTTTTTTTGATCTTTTTGAGAAGCTCAAAAGACCATCATATATTATAGTTCAAGTACTCCATTGGATAAATGCGCTGAATGAAATAATTTAAACATATTGCTTGGAAATTCGTGTCTTGGATGTACTTGTCAAAACTATGTGTTATTAAATTCTCGTAACTGGTCATATCGTTTTTATTATTTTGCTAATTTTTGAGGTACATACGTACAAAAATTAAAACGTACGTGTACCAGAAATCAAGTAAACGCTCAAACCCAAAAGATTCTATTTAGAATAGGCTTACGTAAATGATATTTTGCGCATGATATTTGATAAACATTTTTTTATTTTTATGAGAGAATGTATCTATATACCAAAATGCTTTCCCTTACTAAGCGCACATAAATGACTGCAACAAATAATACAAACGTTGGTTCTAATAACATTGCAATATAGAAGACTCATCACTCGATTTGTAGAATTAAGAGTTGTTCAGAACTATATTTTGTACAATTCTCAATAAAATAAAGTGCGTCGGCCGGGAATCGAACCCGGATCAACTGCTTGGAAGGCAACTATGCTGACCATTACACCACCGACGCATTGATTTCATTTGTAAGCTAAATACATATTTTGATCGATTAAATTTAAAACGAAGAAGTTTTTATTATTATCAGTTACGTTCAAAAAACTATATTTTTTCATTGGCATCTGATTGCACCAGTCATGTTTAGAGATAATAAAACTTATAACCTAAACTAAAGTGGAAGTGGAATGATTGCTTACAAAAACGATATATGTATATATATTTACCCTATATGTGAATACGCGATGAGAACACTACATCATCATTTTTTCTTGTCTAAAGTGGCTGTGTAGTAACTTTACAAAAATTTATTTGCATCGGCCGGGAATCGAACCCGGGCCGCCCGCGTGGCAGGCGAGCATTCTACCACTGAACCACCGATGCTTATGTTTATTGCACATTTGATGTACAATAAAATTTACGTTAAATTACGATTATTTACCATATATAAGTATGTACATACTTTCTATTTTTACTCTTATTTATGATCAACAAACATATACAGTTATGCTTCTCGATTTTAAATTTTTATGATAATGATTTAAAGTATTTTAATTTTTTTTTTTATAAAGCACATCGGTGGACAAACCAAATATTCGGCGACACGTCGATGAATTGAATCGGAAATTTAAAAATTTTAAACTATTCGGATATCCACTGTTGTTAGCGGTTGTTATTTTACTTACTTTTAAATTTTTAAAATCGGCCCATAGTTCCAATCAAAATCAAAAATTTTAGTCTCTAATTTGGGCAAATAAGTGATTTCGAAAGACATAAGAATTTATCCTAAAATTCTAAAATTTGAATTTGTTCGCATGTCCCTTAAACTCAAAATGTCGTCTGTATGTGTTTGTCTGCGATACATTTTTCTGGTAACGAAAACTCAATTTGATTCAGATGTTTCTGTACAAATATTAATTATTATTGATAATTTTAACAGCTCTAAATTCGGTTTCACAGAACGTAATTATCTCCTGTAAATTCTGAGAGATTGGTTGAATAACGAAAAATTAAACTAGCTACTTGTCTAAGATAAACTATATGATTTTAATTTTCAAAATATAACTAAAACGAAAGCCAACCACGCGAAGAGCATAAATTAATAAGCTAATTGGTAGCCACCTAGTGGCTAATAGCAAATAATAATCAGCTTAGAAATGTCAGCCGTTTAATCGAAAAGTTTCATTTTTCATAATGTAAAATGTCATTAATTAAATCGCACTTAACAGATTTTTACCTCTTAAGGTAAAACTTATTTTGAAAAAAATGACAAATACGAGTCCATAAAGAGGCATCTAAATGGATGCAACCTCTCGCAGAGTAAAATATGAAACAAGATAGTGAGATAGGTGAATTATTAGCTCATGAAAAATGGGTCAGATATTTCAACAAAAAGAAACACGGAAACATCCTCTGAAATTCTTAAGATGTGCCCATTTTTTTGCCATATCTGTACATAACGTAAATTTGGTGAGAATTTATAGCCTAATGAATGCTCAGTGAACGAATGAAAGAAATCGATTGTTTCCGGAATCAGTCAAAACACTTCTATTGGCTTAATATAATTTTAACGAGTTTGACAGCAACCAGTTTTATGAATACTGCATTAACGATAAAATACTTCTCAAAAAAAATTGGAAGTTCAGAAAAATACAACAACTCGTAATCATCGTATTTATCTGAACTGCTAATTGACTGACTGGCAGTTAATTTAAATTTTTTAACTGAATTTGCTTAATTTACGAGTTACAAAACACCAAATTTGAATTTTTTTAATGATTTCGGTACAAAAGAATCCTTTATTGAAAATATAAAGATACAATTATTTACCAACGACAAAATAATTCATAAATGACTGGCGATCGTGGCGCGTCTTGCGGGGCTTTGAAGAAGAATCAAAATATATAAATGAAATTTCGTATTTTTTTTCTTTTACTCTTTTCTGTTTAGGGGAATATGGTAACCCTAGTTTCACCGAAGTGGTCAAGTAGCAAGTTTACAATATGCTTGTACCCTACATGCATGCGTTCCATGTCATATTGTACAGGTGTGCTTCTGGAAATACTATTTTACTCAAAGGAAATTCTTTTCCCCAAATTTTGCTTAAATATTTTAAGATTACTGTCAATAGGTTTTATGTATCCAAACATAACTTGAATACTTTTGTCAGAACCTTACAACTTTAAGTTCAGTTCTTTCAAATGAATAGAGATATCTGTTAAAAACATAAATATCATTGATCTGAGGATAGTTTGTTAGATCCTGATCCTTAAAAAATACCGTAATTTCTACAAAGCACTCCACAAATCGCTTATGCAAATACCTTTCTTCGGCTCAGGCATCTCACATTATTCAGCAGTCCACTGTATGTTGAATCAACTTCTTTGAAAAGTATAAAAAATTGTCGGCTTATGAAGAAGTCGAGCAGCAATAGGAATCAATCAATCCAATATGTTTGTTACAATTAATATTCAATCATTTAATTCTCTAAATGGCTTGGAACATAACACCTTCTGATAGATTTTATTTCAGAAACCCAAATCACATTATAGTTTAAATACCGCATTTAATACATGCACTGAATAAAATAATTTAAACCAATTAATTGGAGGTTCACGTCTTGGATATACCTGTTAAAATTATGTGCGGTATTAAACATATATATGTAATACAGTTGTATGCGTAACTTTAAAAAAAAATTTATTATTATAATTTTTGAGGTACATACGTACACGTCAAAAAAATCAAGCAAAGGCTCAAACCAAATAGATTCTCTCTAGAATTTTAAGCCAACGTAAATAATATTTTGTGCATCCAGCACATGTAAATATGTATTGAGGCTACGAGTTTTTTTTTTTATGAGCGAATGTATCTATATACCAAAATACTTTCCCTTACTAAACGCACATTAATGACTGCAACATAGAAGGGCTGCATTCGATTTGTAGAATTAAGAGTGGTTCAGAACTACTTTGTACAATTCTCAATAAAATAAAATGCGTCGGCCGGGAATAGAACCCGGATCAACTGCTTGGAAGGCAACTATGCTGACCATTACACCACCGACGCCGATGTTTTAGTTGTAGTTAAATAAATATTTTGATCGATTAAATTTACGAAGAAGTTTATATATATTTATCAGTTACGTTCAAAAAACTATTTTTTTTCATTGGCATGTGATTGAACATACAATAAACCTATATTAGAAAGACCGACCCGACCACATTTATCGTTTTTCTTATAGAAAGTGGGCTGTATAGTATTTACTTGACAAAACATAAATTGCATCGGCCGGGAATCGAACCCGGGCCGCCCGCGTGGCAGGCGAGCATTCTACCACTGAACCACCGATGCTTCTGTAATATTGAACATTCCAAGCACAATAAAAAATATTTATTTTACGGTAAATTACGATTATTTACCTTATTTGAACATACTTTCTAATTTTATTCTTATAAGCGATCATAACAAAGGGTTGTGTTTCTCAATTTTTTAAGATAATTATAGAAATTTTTTCTTCGCGCATCTCGCAAGTAACACACATCGGTGAACAATTAAATTTTTGGCGACACATTAACATAACAATTATTCTGATGAATAAAAAAATATTAAAACATAAGAGTAAAACAATTGAAAACCCGTAGTAGATATTTTTACAACAACCAACAATTATTTGTGTTACTTGTAGCATACATTTAAGGTGCATTTTATGAGAGAAAGTCTATCGGCTTCATCTATATTTTCAAGTAACATATAAATGTTACTATTTCATAATCTTAATTCAACATTCATAACTGTTTTTTTTATAATTTATATTGAAAATGGAATGTTGTCCGCAATTACTTATTACCAATAATATTTGTTACGAAAGAAAGTTACAGTGAATCTAATTGATTATCAGACTTTATTTGGTAAAATAATTAATTTTTATGTGTTTTGTTGTTTAAATATAAAATTGAATTTACTTCGTACAATAGCGTCGGTGGTGTAATGGTCAGCATAGTTGCCTTCCAAGCAGTTGATCCGGGTTCGATTCCCGGCCGACGCAATTTTTTTTTTTTGACAAACATCGAAAAGGGGCTTATAGAATATAATCAGCTCTGGAACATAAAACTGTATGTCGCCACAGAAGACCGATTTTATGACAAGATGCAGAGCTTAAACATGAATGGTGAGTTAAGAATTAAAAGAATTAGAAGAAGAAAATGAAATTATGGGGAACAAAAATATTAATGCGAAGAAGGGAAAAGACAGCTAAGGTCAGATCAACAGAACCTATATTGGAGATATGGAGGACGATTGGTAAGAGAGGCTTAAAACCGGCTTCCGCAGATGATTCTCATTCTAGTGTACAGCTACTAGAAGACGATGTTCATGCCTGAAGGAAAATAAGGCATTAATATTTTACTCGGGAAGACAGACTTCATAATTTCAAGCCTAAAAATAATGTAGTTTTAAGTTCTATGATGTGAATTTCGATTTACATAACCCCAGAAGTCATAACTCATTTCAATATTCCCATAGAATCCAGCTTTCAGCTGCTCTCTCCATCTTTCCTTTAATTTCTTAAGATGTAGCAACTTCCAATCAAGTGTATACGTGTTGCCAGCTACGTGTCTTGCAGCTTCCACAAGTATGCGTATTAACTCCTCATGGTGACCACCGGGTAACTATAGTACAATATGTCATGTGGCAGGCTAGGCGATAAAAAGGCGCAAGACAGCTGAGACTAGGTTAAGGTGTTAATCGCACCATGCTGATAACCAGCCAGGCTAGGTGGCTCAGTCTAAAAACTACCCCAGTCTCTAACGGTCTATCCAGCTACTTGGCACCCTCCGGATCTTGTAGCCTTACCTGTGTATTCACATGGAAAGGATATTGTGGTGGTATTCTCGAAAAACATGTTCATGCAATTTAGGTTTACGAGATATGTATGTACCCCCCGACCAGAGGGGCCAAAATCAATAATAAAGTTTGGATTCTGCTATCAAATCTACGCTGCTAGCGCAATTATAGATTTTTTTTCAGATATAATTGGGTACAGAAAATTCTCGAGCATTGCAACAACATCAACTGCATACCATCCTAGATGTACAGTGTGGATAGTCCATACATATGGTTCCAGAAGGATGACACCATTGCTCACACAGGTAGAGCAACAATAGGACATCTCCATACAATTTTTGATGAGCGACTTATCTCAAGTAATTTAGACTTGGCCTCTTTGTCCCTTCGACATTCAAATTAAAATCAATAATTTGACGCCAGAAACTTATAAAATTAATAATTTGACGCCAGAAAATATATTTTGATCGTATTTCTAAATTCCTTTATTTTAACATTTAAACACATAAAAATGACAACATGGACAATTAACATGGACAAACCACCTATAGTAATTTGCGATAAGGATCTAATGGACGTCATAGTGACGTTAAAACGCATAAACCTCAGTAAGCCGTACATGAAATATTTTGTAGTGCAATACGTTTTGAAATGACCGGATACCAACAAACAGATACATCCATAGATCCGCAGGTGTCTTTCTATCTCAGATTTGGGTAATAAGAATAATTTTTTGTGGTAGCTCCTACTTAGTAATTAGTATTGCCATACATGAAAAAACGAAAAATGTTGATTTTACTCAAACACGGTTTCAAGAATTTTTTTAAATTTTTATTGGACATTGGAAATCCAACATCTACATATGGGTGTAAGGGTGACTATATACATATATGAGAAAAAAGTAAAGAATTTGATTGATTGCTATAATTTATCGAGGATATAGATTTCAATTTTGAATAAGTACTTTTCTATAGCTTTTATAGACCGAACAAGTTAAACTGAAGAAGAAAATTGTAATTTTAAATTCAAATTGCTAACCACAATAAACAATATTGGTGTCAAGTTAAATAAAAGCTTGTAAAACATAAAATTTCCATCACTGTATACTGATACGTTCCAGCAAATAGATTATCCAATATCCATCATGCAATTTTATTCCGATAAAAAAAAACGTAAAAACAAGAACTTGATGAATTTAATAGAAAATCTACCATAACTTTTATTTACATATTATAGATTTTCGTAAGAAGTAAAAACCCTAAAGTATGTACATTGCATATATATGTACATACATACATAATATGTAAGAACAAAATGAGAAGAAAAAATTAATCTTGAATACGATAAACTTTTTGTTATGTCTTCAGTTGATTGATCCTTGAGAAGGCAAAAAAAAAAACCTTTGAAATGAAATTTACATAAAGCACAATAATGATGTGAACCTATTTTGTTGTGCTCGTATATTGTTTCAAACTATACGTACGGATAAAAGCATTTGGATAAAGTAAATAACAACGACCTTTTTTTTCACCACCCTACCACCCCTGCCCTCCTGGAATATACATAATAATAATATATTCAATATTAGTTTGTGTGTGTGTGTGTGCGGTGACATTATTTTTTTTTATCCTTTTTCTCGTCTCTCGTCTCCACCCGAATCGAAAAATTCAATTTTCATCCACAAAAATTTTCCTGGCACGGTACATGTACCAAAATATTACAAAACTTTTTTTTTTTTCCGGAAAAATGATTGGAATGGCAATGGATAGATAAATATTCAATATGGATCATTTGTTGCTTGTTAGTTTACGACATTACGTTTCTGTGGTTCAAATGTGTTATATTGGTGTTGTTGTCAATGGATATAACTTCAATAAAATATGTAAAATCTAAAAACCATGTATGTACATATGTATGTATGTATATATAGATGGGTTATAAGCTTTTTTTTGTTGTTGTTTTGTTGGCTTTTGTTTCTGTTCAGTAGGAGGATAAGCAAAAAAATGTTCATCTTTGATAGCATACACGTACATACGTTGTGTACATCGATATTGACGATGAAATTTTTCATTTTGATTCGATAACATTTTTTTTTTCCAGCTTGAACAGATAAATTATGTCGTGTGTATATATACATAAGCAACATGTATGTTGCGTTATCACCTTCACACATTGGCGTGTGTTATTAATTAACAAAAGAAAATACACATTGTCACAGTTATTTTATATATATATGCATATATACGTTTAGATCAGACAGACACGAAACCTGTCAAAGTAATTAAATTATTTTTTCATTCATTTCACATAATCTTCATATAGAAGCTAATTTTCAAGATTTTGTTTTAATCAAAAAGTTTTTAATTTTGATTTGTGTCGCATTTTGATTAGCATAAATTATGTATAATCATACGAAGGGATGAACAATTTGTGGTAACGATATAGTCATTCTATCGGAATGCTGTTTCTGCCTGTTTCGGAGCCTGCATACAAAATCTGTGTTGTTTAACAGCTTAGTTTCCTCAGTGTTAACATGTTGTTCGAGCCTTTGCCTATGTCTCAGTGCATTTTTTTTGGATTTCCTTTGAAACAGTGTCTACTTTAAGGTCCCTATGGAGGTCTCTGTTTCTAACATACCATGGTGCATAAAACGATGTTCCTTAATACTTTGTTTTGAAATCGTTGGATGATTTCTACGTTACCCTGTTTGGTACAACCCCAAAGTTGGATACCATAAGTCCAAATCGGTTTTAATATTTGTTTATATAATAGAAGTATGTTGATAGAGCAGGGCTCCTTCCTATCAGCCAATACATCTTTCTGTATTTAAGCCCCGCAGTTCTTCACTTTTCTTTTTGACGTGTGCTTTCCACCGTAGTTTTGCATCTAGTGTCATGCCAAAATACTTAGCCGTGTTGGCATACGGTATTATTTCTTGATTAATTTTTACCGGAATATGTTCGAGTCGTTTGTTTGTAAAATTGGTGTGAACTGATTTAGTTCCGTTAAATTTAATTCGCCATCTTTTGGTCCAGCTATGTATTTGAATAATAGCTAACTGTAAATTCTGAGTTGATTCTACGCAGCTATCTCCAATAACTAAGATTGCCGTGTCATAAGCAATAAGGTTGCCACAGTGTTGTTTTCTAATACAGGGAGATCATTAGTGTACAATAGGTATAGCACAGGACCTAATATACTGCCATGCGGTACTCCTGCCTTGATTTCTTTCAATTCAGAATAGGAATCGTCTAATTTTACTCTAAAGAATCTATCTTTCAAGTATGATTCTAATATTGTAGTGAATTGCATTGGTAGTACAATTCTTATATTATACTTAAGCTCTTCGTGCCACACTTTATCAAAGGCCTGGGCAACGTCTTAGAATATCGTTGAGCAGACTTTATTGCTCTCCTCTAATGCTCTTTCAATAATATTAGTTATTCTGTGTACTTGATCTAATGTTGAGTGTTGTTTGCGAAAACCGAACTGATGATTTGGAATCAGGTTTTTCCTCTCAATTATCGGATTTAGCCTTTTTACTAATAACTTCTCAAAGAGTTTAGACATAAATGGTAATAGTGATATTGGCCTGTATGATCCAGTTGGAGTTTCTTGAGAAGATTCAGCTTTTCGTTTTATTAGAAGATCGTTTCTTTCTGTTTTTTTAATGGATGGGTGAGAAACATTTCCTGAATCTCGGAATCTCGATATAAGAGCAGGGCCGGATCATATTATGCCCCAAAGGAACCCTAGCCTCAGGTCCCGTTATACTGTAGAGGCTGATAAATTTTTTCTAAAAATTAATAAACAAATGTTGGAATCATTATTTTCTTTTCAAACTAAAGATTAATAAGCTAGACGAGGAGAAAGCAGGATATTTCAAAACAAGATAAAGTACAAATCAAAATATGTATGGAACAAACAGTATGGTTCAGAACTGCGTATGTCCATTGATTGGAACTACCAAGGCTCTTTCTTAACTGAATGAGCAACTAGAGTATACAGTGAATACCAATAGAGGCAGGATGCAAAAGAGATTGTTGAGAGTGTAGAACCCATAGGCCCGAACCAACATTAATACTTCATAATTGGAAAATATTTACAAATTTTGTATACCTGAATAGTATATGTATGATTCACTCCTAATTATGATTCACACGTACTTATGATTTACTGACTTTTAACACAACATATTAACTCGGTCTAGATAACTCCAAATTTTTAAAACTTTTAAATTTCCTGATTAAATTTGAAAAATTCGTAAAATTTTGGAAGTTTTTTTCACGTATACGATTGTGAAGACAAAATCGAAAATTTGATTTCTTATAATTTTCAAAATTTACAATGTTCAAAATCCTACGTTTTATTCAAAATTTACAAATTTAGAAACAATTAATAGAAATTCTGGGATAGTTTTCAAATATCAGACGATTTACTAAAATGTTAAATAAAATTTTAAAGATTTTACAAATTTCCATAAAATTTAATGATTTTTAGAAAAATCCTGAACCGAATTTGGGTATTAACGTGCCAAAACTTCGATGAATCAAGTTCTATCGGATTTATAATATTTCTCCAAAATACTTAAAATTTATCAATCAAATATTATCGATAGAGATTACAACACAAAACAGTTTCAGTTTGAATAACGATAATTTTTAAATTTAGTTGTAAGCTATCAACAGACTTTGCAAGCCTGCAGTTTTAATTCATTTTGTCAATAACTACAGTATAAAATAACAGAGATGCATTTAGAATTGAAGCAATAGAAATGAGAACAATTAGAATTAAAACAATATACCGATTACACACTTCGGTAAAGTGCAAAAAAAAAAAAATATTTAAATTAAATTGAACTTCCGTTGTGAAATGAAAACTAAATGAAAACTTAGTATCACACTTGGTGCGTTTTTTTATTAACAGAACTTCAAGTTCTATAAGAACATCGGGAATAATACTGGGAAATTTTATTTAGTTTAACCGATATATTTAATTTAAGTTCTATTTATTTGAATAAATTTCAACTTCTAACTGTATTTTTTGCCGTCGATTGTGAAATAATACAGGTATCAAGCATAAAACTATGAAAAATATTTGTTTAAAATATTTCCTTTTAAAATTTCCCTTTTTCTTCGAGTTCGTGTAATATGAATTTATCGCGAACTTGAAAAAACCAATGTTTTATCCAGAACATTGAAAAATAAAGTAAAATTTTATTTTATTTCGATAATAGTGAATTAAAATGTGTAGTTTAACATTAAATGTATCTTATTTATTGATAAAAAACTAAATTCATTTGGATTTTACTGAAAAAATGAGAAAATTCTATCCAGAACTTCATTCCAATAAGAAAATTTTTTGAATTAAAAAACACGACTACTGTTAAGTTTAATTCCAATAAGAAAAAATATGATTCCTATTGAAAATTTTAGTACTAAAATATAGAGCCTGTGAAGTTTCTAACAAAAAATAACACGTATACGTATACGGTTCCAATTAGAAAAAATTACGGAATGAAAATCCCATTGGAATCCAATTGAAATGAATATGGATTGGTAAATTCCGCCATGTTAAAATGAGAATTTCGAAAAAGTGAATTATTTCATAAAGTGGTGTTTAACATAATTATGGCAATATATGTAATAATTATAAAAAAAACGAAAAAACGAAACGAAAACATTTTCACTAACTGGCATCGAATATGAAAATGTATAATTTTTTGTTAGCAACTTTATAGATGCTAACAAATCAAATAACAAGACTCTCTCGGAGATTTGGGCAAGATTCCGCTATATAGGTCGAATAGGCTTATCGTTAGAAAACATTTCATAGAAGAAGATTATTCCAAACGCAGAATTTGAGATGAGTTACTTTTTTACTTGTAGTTTGAGTTATTTCTTAAGATTTTAATTTTAAGAAATATCCAAAATTTAAGTAACAAATGTTGGAAAACTCATTTCAAATCCTCCGTTTGGAGATATTTTCTTCTATGAAATGTTCCCTAATGATAGATCTATCAGATCTATTTAGCGGAATCTTGCCCAAATCTCCGAGAGTGCTTGTTGATTAGTGTAAATTTTAACAAATTTATAGAAATAACTCAAACTTTAAGTAAACAAACGCTTGAAAACTCATCTCGAATCCTCCGTTTTTTTAAAATTATTATTATTGCGTGCTTTTAATAATTGATTTAATTTTATAAAACATCATGTCTACAAATTTTTATATTTCCAATATACAAAATTAAAAATCACTAATTTTTTCCAATAAGAATTGTATTTAGAGTGTATACCGATATATTTTTTGTTAAGTTTTATTTTTTGTTAGAAACTTCACTCCGGTAAAATATAAAATATAAGACGAAATTAAACAAAACAAATGAATTTAAAAGACTTTTATTCGGGTAAAAGTTATTAAATGAGCTTGTTAGACAAGGAATCCAATAAACTGTTTCATCTAGAGTAAACATAACTAGATAGGTGTGTTACTGGTTATTTACCTCAACCAAAGCCAAAACATACAGAAACAATTCTTGATAAATTTATTTTTCTGGATAATTGATACCTTACAAGCATGTTGGCCAAATTATGTGAGCTATTTCTGTACTATCGGAACTTGAGTCCAAATCTCTGGCAAAGGGTGTTAATGGCCATTTATCATTTTCGCCCAAACTCGAACTTTTCAGAAAAAAATTCGTGGCCAATTTATTTCTCAAGATAATGGATAACTTTAAGTCTTGTTGGACGAGGAATTTAATGAGCTATTTCATGTATTATTGGAACCTGAGTCCAAATCTCTGGCAAAGAGTGTTAATGGCCATTTATCATTTTCGGCCAAACTCGATCTTTCCAAAAAAAAGTGTTTGGCCCATTTATTTTTCGGGATAATGGATTCTTTTAAGTCTTGTTGGACGGAGAATTTAATGAGCTATTTCATGTACTATATCAGAACCTGAGCCCAAATGAGATTTGGACTCAAGTTCCTATAGTACATGAAATAGCTCACTAAATTGTTGGTCTAACTAGCTTAAAAGGGTTCCACATGGGAGTTTAGAACTATGACTTTTGGTTGTGATGTGGAGCCTGTTAAGTTTTTAACAAACAATATCCCGCATACGTATATGGTTCCAATTAGAAAAAATTTACAGAACGAAAATCTCATTAGAATCCAATTGAAATGAATATGCATTTCTAGTACTTACTTACAGTTTGAGTTATTTCTAAATTTTTTTTTCATTTGCACTACATAACAAGGAACTCTCGGAGATTTGGGCAAGATTCCGCTATAAAGGTCCAATAGGCCTATTGTTAGGGAACATTTCATAGAAGAAGATTTTTCCAAACGGAGGATTTGGAATTAGTTATTTTTTCACTAATATTGTGAGTTATTTCTTAAGATTTTTTATTCATTTACACTATACAGAGCTATACGTTGCTCTATAGTGGAGATGACCTCGGAAATCTTGGAGCTGGATTTCTTCTTGGGCCGCAGGTAAAGAACGCTGTTTTGGATTCCCAAGTAGTGAATAACCGATTGTGTAAGCTTCGCTTGAAGTTAGCCAACCTGTCGATAATTTATGTACATGCGCCCACAGAAGTCAGCCAGCCCCAAGATAAAGACTAATTTTACAATAACTTGGACGATCTGATGGGATCTATACCCGAACACGATCTTAAAATGGTAATTGGAGACTTTAATGCTAGAGCTGGCAGAAATCAGATCGACTTGTGTGAAAATATAGGTCCGTACTCCCGACACGAAACTGCGACCGATAATGGTGAGAGAATGATGTACTTTGCGGTTGCTCATGATCTTAGAGTAGCAAGCACATTCTTCCCTCACAAACACATTCATCTAGAGATATGGACACATCCTCGCGGAACTTCTCGCAGCCAAATTGACCATGTGTTAGTTTCAAAAGGACGGGCTCAGGTTGTGCACGAAGTTAGAACTTATCGGCCAGCAACCAAATACGAGGGCAGCGATCATCATTTGGTCGCTGCAAAGCTACGATGGAAGTTTTCGTACAAGTCTGAGAACACTGCGTAACGCATGGTACGTTTCGACTGTGAAGGTCTGATAAATGAATATCAAAAGAAACGATATCAGGATCTTGTCGGCGACAACATTGATGAAGCTAATTACCAGTCTGATTTGTAGACGGAAGAAGCGAGAATGGTGGAAGGCCGAGGTGCTGAAAGTACCACAACTCAGCAAATGAGCGCAGTTCGCGTAATTTCTTTAAATGAATTACTGGACTGCACTTTCAGGCCTACGTCAACCGCCATTCGGGACCGGGATGAAAACCTCTGTGTCAACATGGACGCAGTACTTGACGCATGGAGTGAATACTTTACTGACCTGCTTGATGCTCATCATGCGGTACATACTGTTGTTGGGCCACCTCTAATACAGACTGCGGAGATTTGCACTGAGAAGCAATCCCATAAGGAATTCACTAAAGCCATGCTGAGATTGATACGAAACCGATCACCTGAAGTGGACTGCATTAATTTGGAGCTCTTGATATTCGGAGGAGATACTTTGTGGAACTGCCTGTCTTTTCGACCTTATTCGATTAGTATGGCGAACCGAAGTTATGCCTGACGAATGGAAAGTGGGCGCGATATGCCCCATCTTCAAGAAGGGAGACCGCTTGAAGTGTGAGAGGTATTGCGGTATAGCTCTCCTTTGCACAGTATAGCAGTCCTTTGCACTCTCCTTTCCGGCAGACCTATGACTCGATTAATCGAGAGAGTTTGTGGTCCGCCCTGGAATACCTAGGAATGCCAACAAAATTGATACGACTGTGTAGGATGACAGTGACGCAGTCTCAATGCTGTGTTAAAGTTGAGAACAGGCTATCGACAATTTGTGCAGCTCGGATGTTCGGCAGAGAGATGCTCTGTCCCCGATACTCTTTAATCTCATGCTGGAGTACATCTTTCGTAAAACTGAAACACCTCAGCGCAACATTATATATCGCCAGTCCAATCAGGTGCTTGCATATATGCAGATGACATATGCGTGATTGGACTGAATAGCAACGGAGTGAAAGAAATATTTGATCCGCTTGTAGAGTTTTCAGCTTCATATCAATGAGTCCAAAACGAAATACCTGATCTCTGATTTTACGGACAATGGCACACCAGATTTTAGTAGTGGCCACCACACGTTTGAGGGAGTGAGGAGGTTCAAATATTTGGGTTCTTTTATCACTCACGATAACAGTATGGGTGAGGATATTAAAGTTCGTATGGTAGGCGCAGAGGTCGCTGCAGGCGACGATGGCTCCTCGGTGTAGAGAATTACTTGGCTTCTTCAGGTTGTCGAAGACAGTATGAAGACCAAGCCCAAGATCGAAACCGTTGGAGCCAGATTGTTGACTCAGTAAGGGGCCAGTAATGGCCTTTAAATGCTGCTTATTATTTTTATTATTATTATTGCTTGCTTTTAATAATTGATTAAAATTTTTCATGTCTACAAATTTTTATATTTCCAATATTCAAAATTAAAAATCACTCATTTTTTCCAATAAGAATTGTATTTTGAGTGTTACTAATCCAGACATATAAGTTTTATTTTTTGTTAGATACTTCACTCCGGTGAGTATATGTATAGGAATTAATTCTGATGAAGACTTTATTATTTATATTACTAATTATTGTTATTTATAAAATATAATATACATATATACATATTTCAAAAATGAAAACTAAAATAATATTAAAATGGGATTTTCATGTAAATATGTACACAATGTTGAAATATTATTTTTATCTCCTTATATTTTATTTTAATCCTCTTATAGACAAATTTCCATGGGTACACAAACACTTTTTTTTTTATTTGCCTTGTGAGTTGTGTGTCGCTGGTTGTTGTTGCTATCCGTCTACTCAACTATTATATACTGTGCAAAGTAGATGAAGGATTTATTTTATTTAAAAAAAAATAAATAAAATTCTTATTTTAATACTTTATAGTATATTTGTAGTGGTTAATTTACTAAAGTAGAGCTTATTACTCTCAAAGATTCTGCACCCCATGCCATAACGTGTACTGTGCTGCGCAGTCTGGGCAAACTGGATGAGTTAGACAAAAAACGTACTAAACATATAAACTGTAACTGACCCACATTAATAGATTAGCCAAGGTATATACCGTCAATATGGTAGCAATTTTGATACATATTTCCTCTATATACAATGCTATAAATTATGTTGCTGAATATGCGCTTTATAGGTTTTATGTCTCATAATTTTTCAATTTATGAATTTTCTTGTAAGAACGTCGATAACGTATCGCATGTCAATTTTCATTTCCTTTATACGACTATTCAAGACGTATCTTTATCACGTCATTTCAATTTTTTACTTATTTTGCTTAAAAAATGTTTCTACTTTTTTTCTTTTATAATTTTTATGTCCTGATATTATTTTACAATATATGTACTCGTAAAAAAAAAAAAGAAAAAGAAAAACGGAAATTTATGGAAAATACTTGGAAAAATGAATCAACAGAGATTTGTTAGAACGCTTATCAGTCTATATTTTATCTATATTATGCACATGATGGATGCGCTGTTTTTTGTTGTTGTTGATAAATAAGCTTTCAGATTTATGTTTTTCTGGTTTATGGCAAATTGATATACGAAAAAAAAGGATACATTTTTGGTTGTATAATAAGAATAAGATGTTGAGTGGTGGTTGGATAAAAATTCGTTAAAGTTCAATTTTGCTGATTATAAAGATTTAAATTTTAACGATTTAAAATTTATTCCAGTACATACTCCTTTTGACAAATTTGACAAATTATGTCGATGAGAGTAACGAAAAATAAATCAGTTAAAGCTGAGTTCATTATAGTTTTTGATTATTAAATATAGAATTGAGAACTTGTGTGCTTTCTATTTCACAAATGAATAGAAATTTGGCAAGCATTTCGTTAAACCTCAATAATTTGGAATAAACTATTTCAATAAGACCAGCTAGATACAAGCATTTATTTAAACAATTAACAAGTTTAAAAAATTGTATATTATGTAGTTTTATGAGCTAAAGCTTTATGAGATTATAAAGAAATTAAAGTTTTGAATTGCTATGAAATCAAATATTTTAAGCTTTTATTTGTTTTTCTTTCGATTTAAGACTAATTAGAATAAATTTATTCAAACGCTTCTTTGTGAAATTAAATATTTTTGATTTTGATTTATTACATATAGGATTAAAACTAAGATATAAAAAGTATTTAAATATTTTAAAATAAAAATTACACAATATAACAAGCTTATGATTTAAATACAAATATTATAACATGTTGTGTTGAAATCATCTTATCAGTTTCTTATCCGGTAAAACTTTTGTTTCTATATGCTTAAAAAATTAAAGAGAATTAGGAAATATCTGTGATCACAAAGGATCAGAATCGATATTACCATCGAGAGTAATATACTAAAATTAAAGAAGCAGTGGGGAAGCTTCTATAAAAAACAATTTAAAAATACAATTCTAAAATCGACAGAATTTAAAATAATTCAGTTTTGAACTTCAATCAATAAAATATAGTTTCAATTATAACTAAAAACGTAAAGGAATGTGGTTTCATTTCAAAGTGTGAAAGAGAGTTTCAATATCATTTACTTCCATTAGCCATGATTTAACACCCTTCAAAAAGGTCAAATAAACAGGAATTTGTTTTAAATTATCTGATAGCTGATTATAAATTTTAGGCGCCACAGAGCTAAAAAAATGTTTAAAATGCTCCTTTCTTGGTGGTGGGCAATTAACGTAGAAATTCGTGTTTTAATAAGAGCTTTATCAAATTAATAGATAACAGAGATTAGTAAACATTTGAATGTGTTCTAATAAGAGAACAGCTTTACAAAATTAGTAGATAACATAAAATTTGAACTTGCTCAAACCTAAATATTAGAAAGCTGTTAATTTTTATCAATTTAAACTTAAAATGTTGTTACAATGAATCGAAATACCAATGATTGATAAAATTAAATGTTCGTTCAAAATCTTTTATTTGACAAGAACAAATAGATTAAATAAAATGTTTAATACTTTGAAAGTTTTAGCTTTTTCAATGAATTGGTGTTTCAATGATTTAGTAAACTAATTAGAATAAGTTTGTGTAAAAGCTTTGATTTAAAATATTAGAATATTTGACTTTATTTGAATTGAATTTAAATTTTAATTTTTAAGCACAATTAAGATTAATTACGTACAAGCTTTTATTTAACAAATTAACAAGTTGAAATTGTATATGAAGTTTTATCAGATTATTCGATTTTTGCAGACTTATTCGAGCTTGATGAGCTTAATAAAGATTTATGCGATTTAAAAAAATAAAAATGTTGAATTGATATGAAATCAAATATTATAAAGCTTATACTTGCTTTTATCAGATTAAGACTAATTAGACTAATAAATATATGCAAAAGCTTTTATATGAAAAATGAGTTGTATTTGAAACTTTATGGAATAATTGGATTTGAGTGAGTTTATTAGTTTATTCGAGTTGATGAGTTGCATGAGCTTCATGATCTTAATGAAAATATTAAATATTAAAAGCTGCTATCATATTTTAAGAATTACACTTTTAAAAGCATTTTTTATAAACAACGTGCTTCAATGAATGGGAAGATATATGTTTATTTCTCAAGTGAACAAGTTCATATTATGCATATAACTTCATAAGCATATTGGATGTGTGTGTGTTTATAAGAGCTTAAAATTATTAAAATAACAAATTATAATAACATTTCGATTTTGCTTAAATTTAAATATTAGAAAGCTATTTTATTTTATTTTATCAATTCAAACTTAAAATGGTACTGGGACCGAAGCTTTAATGATTGATAAGTTACATGTTTGTCTAAAATTTTTATTTGTTAAATGAACGAATAGTTGATGCAGTATTAAACATTAGAGTACTTTCGTGCTTTAGGTTATCAATATAAACTTTGTAAATATTGGAACGTTTTTCTTCACTTTTATCAATTAACAAAAGAACTTTAAAAGCTTTGTTTAAAATAAAAGGTGGTAAGGTTGAGTAAATAAAATTAAGACTAACTACGTAAAAGCTTTTATTTGACAAATGAACACGTTTAAATTGTATATGTAGTTTTATGAGCTTATTCAATTTTTGCAGACTTAGTCGAGCTTGATAAGCTTAGTAATGCTTTATGAGGATTTACTTGCTTTTATCGATTTTAGACTAATTGGAATAATTGTATGCAAAAGCTTTTATACGAAAAATGCAGAAATTTAAGTTGAATTTGAAGATTTAAATAATAATTGGATTTGAACGTGTTTATTCGAGTTGATAGGCTTCATGAGCTTAATGATAGTATTAGCAGAGCCACCTATATATACAGGTGAAAAATTGCGATTTTTCTAGAGGAACTAAAAGTGACGAAACAAATATTTTTTCCATACAAAATATAAGACAAATTGCATTTTTTGGCGCGATATTTTCCAATGAAAATGTCGATGGAATAAATGTTTTAACATTGAAATAGAATCTACAATTTTATAATTGATAAGCATTTTTTCATTAAATTGATATATACAGTACACATAAATACCAACACAATAAAATTAAACTGCAAGACAAAAAGAGAAAACAGTAAAAATGTGGTTATTCGAGATAATTTTAGTCTGCTTTCAAGGTAAATATAATGGGCAACGATAAACTTTTACCTCCATGTAGCTGGTGCAAAATACGTTAGCGGTTTTCAATTAACATGGTGTAAAGTATGTTGGTAGCTGCGAATTGCCAAAAGCAACCAGAAGTGAGCAAAAACCATCAAATGTCCCTGGAGGCGTCGCGCTGCGTAGCTGGCGAAAACAATGAATGTATAGTGACGCTCGAATTAAACGCGTCATCTCTACGTTGTCATCTTTGACTTTCAGCATTCCGAGTTCTGCGACCTAAATGGTGGCATTTTGAACAAAGTTCACTGTGTAATAATTTGGTCTGTCAAATAGACACGTGGTCCATTTTGAAAATGTACCGCTAGATGAATTACTGCTATATATTTTTCGTGCATCGAAAATGAAAAAATACGCCAATATAGCCTCGCTGGTGCTTATATATCTTCTAGTTTGAAATCTTGAAATTTCGTCATTTAAATTGTCTTGTCGCTCAATATTGAAAACTGCCATGTTAGTTCCTTTGTTGATATATTTGCAAAAATATTTTATGGATTTTACGGATCAGCATATAGTTCAACATTAATGTGTGGCTTAGATGTTTTTGATAAAAATGGCGAACAAGGCACAATCCATCTATTGTCAACTTCAAATTCATTTGTGTGAATATTTATCGTGCATTACTTTCCAGAATTCTCAGTGGATCTTCTGCGATATAATGAATAGCCATCAATTCCAGTAATCGTATATGCATTGTAAAATCTTTAGAAAAACTTTTGGAACATTTACCATTAATCATACATGGTGAATTCATATTAAGTGCTCTACATGGACCATGAACACACCATATTTAATTTAACAATTTCAAATAATTCTGGATCCGTGTGTTCATCAGGAATTTCAGCACTTATTACGTTGTCGATATCGATTGATCTTATTTTATTTGTCAGTCAAATTAATATATGAGCATGAGGAAGTCCTCGTTTTTGCCTCGTTACATCCAACAATTCGTTAATCGTTTGCCCATAACATGATACTTTGTAATGAGATCCATTTTAAGGATTTTAGCTTTTTGATTTGATTTGATTTGATTGGAATGTTCGACCAAGCATTAAGCAGGATCTCCCGGAGATGGCCGGGCCTCACCGAACACCCGTTTACACATAACATAAAGAGGATTTGGTTAGGTTCAGTTAGAATGATAGAAATTGACTCGGTTACAGACACCTGGTATAGCCAATAGTTAGTAACACAGGACAATACAATTCTAATCTAATTATATAATTTTTCAGCGTCGCTGGGCTCTGAAATCAAATTTATTAGTTTGCTGGCGGGTCACGCTTATTAGATACTCCTGAAAATTCAATTCAAATTAGTTGTGATTTGTTTTGTTCTGCAATCCAATATTTAATTTGTTAATTTACTATTAAGTTTAACTGGCAGAGATCCTGTAATTTAGATCAATTTGTTAATATTAATTCCATATATTGGAGCTGTGATAGACCCTGTAATGAATGATTATTAGATTAGTACCTCTTTTCCCAACCCGCTCTTTTTTAGCAGTAACATTGGAATCTGAAATACAATTTATTAGTTTCTTAGTTTGCTGGATCATACTTATGAGATTTACTCCTGAAAATTCAATTTAAATTAGTTGCGAATTATTTTATTCTGTAATCCAATATTTAATTAATTATTTTAGTTTTAATATTAACTAGCCTAGATTCTGAAATTTAGATCAATTTGTAATTATTTTTGACAGCAAAACTGAGCTCTGTAATAAAATTTATTAGTTTACTGGATCAAAATTATGAGATACTTCTGAAAATCATTCCAAATTAGTTCCAATTTATTATATTCTGAATTCAAAGCTATAATTAATTAATTAAAATTTAAGTGGCAGAGAAACTTCAATTTAGTTCAATTTATTATTATTAATTTCATATTTGATCTATGGTAGACCTGTAATGAATAATAATTAGTGTAAACAATGCCGCCATTTTAAAACAAAAACTTCACTCTGCAATAAACTTTACTAGTTCACTGGATGTGACTTGAAATAATGCTTCTGAAAATAATTAAAATTAGTTTCAATTTATTATATTCTGCATGCTTAACTGCAATTCATTAATTTAAATCTAATTCATTAAAACGCCATATAAATGCGGCAATACTAGATGAAATAAAATTAATAAAATAAAATATAAAATAAATACAACCAAGAATAGTCCTTAAAAGAAAGAAATACAAGAATATAAGATATATAAGAAACACAAGATATATAAATCTAGGAGGGTTCAAACCTTTTGAAACAGTTCTTCGGTTTTAAATAAATAATTTCAGCAAATCTTGTTGAATATTTGACTTCTATATTACTACAATTTAATTTAAATTCATATTTATACATTTACATATAATAAAATTTTAACTTTTTTTTGTTTAACACACTAAAATAAAATGTATTAAAAGTCGTAAAATATAGCACTCGAATTAGGAATCATCACCTAAAGTAAATATCATTATTGATTACTTAATAAGAAAGAAAATAAAATAAATAAAATAAAAATATAAATTCATTCCACCTGACGCACCATCTAGATACTGATATCCGTATCAATTGATACTATTTGTGGCTTGTCACTGTAAATCTAATTTAATTTAAAAACAATTCCAATTGGAACACATTTTCCCGTATACGCGTAAAACATAAATGGAAATGTTTTGTTTTGATATCTAACCTAACTTAACAGACAATTTAACTTACTTAAACTTACCGAATTATCCAATCTTGGCACCAAAAACGTTTCTACTTACGTTTTATCTGAGACATTTACCAGATTCCTTTTCCAATTTGACACCACTTCAAAAAATAATACTCATTTAGAAAGTCATATACACATACATTAATCTTCCAGTAACAATTATTCACAGAATATTTGTCTCTTTTTTTCGAGTTTTGTTTTTTCGTTTTATTTTGTTTCTTTTTTTTTGTAATTATGTACGCACAAATATGGAGTACATAAGCACTTTTGATAAATGCAACGTCTTATTTGCAATTCCATTCGTTAATTTGACACTTTTATTGTTAAATAATTTAACAAACTGAAAGAACAACACTTTAATTAAATATTAACACGAACCACACTAATTAATTCCGCCCAAAACCATTTAAAAATTTTTTTTTAATGTAGGAGACCAAAAACGCACGTCTAATCGATATGACATTTCGTTGTTCCCCCCATTTTAAGGATTTTAGCTTTTGTTTAAAAACTCGAGCTATAATGTCATGTGGATCATGCGATTGTTGACCATGCTTTAATAATTTTACAATATCGTTCCATTTTGGATTGCATGTGAATGTTATAAATAAATCAGGTGTTCCGTAATGACGAACGAAAGTCATATCGTCTTGAATATACTCTTACATATGACGCAGACTGCCAATGTATGATGAAGGAAGAATAACAGTATTCCCGAAGTCATTGGCATTAATACTTCTGTCTACATTTCCATTTATTGCATCACGCAAGTGGATGTATTCCTCGCTTCGTAATTTTGACTCATTATAACGAATGTATCGTAGACGTTTTTTTTTTTTTTTAAAAGGACGTGGCATAGACACGTTTTTTGGTCCAAAACCTTACCTTAAAATTCACACACCATTCATTCAATCCATTCATTCATCCCATTCACACAATTACAGTCACCTGCGCATTGCATAGCTCCATGTCACCCTGTACAGTGACATGGAAGATGGGTCGGCCCATGAGTTCTACATTCCAACAGAGGGTCATAGATGTTTTCAATTTAATCACTGATCGTAATCGGGAGATGAAAAATCCCTCTTGCATCTCGCCTCTGTTGGGATTCGAATCCGGTACCTCCCGATCCAAACGTTGCAGCTTTAACCACTGCGCTATTTGCTCGCTAGACGTAATAATTCATAGCACTATCTTTTTTGGTCAGTTCTGATCCGGTGGATCTGTTTCTTTTATGTTGATGTGATATCCATCATCACCTTCCCAAAAAATTAAAGGGTATTGCAATGCGCCGTAAGAGCGATGAGTGTCTTCAATTTTCTGAATGACGTTATCTCTACGCTTAATAACTATGTCACGTTGACATGATTCAGAAGCTTCCTCAACCATTACAAAACCAACTTCATCAACTGTTGCATTATATCTACGGGCGTGGGCACCTGTTGGTGTTTTATCTGCTTTAATGACGATCATGTAGTTATCATTTTCCAATTGTGTTGTAATTTTTTGGAACAACTGTATTAATTGATTTTTTCCATTAAAACATGTTGAATTGCATTAATGATTTCACGCTCTCGAATTACGGTTATGCGATGTATTTCGCAACGTTCTTGAACTTGCTGTTCATTTGATCCAATAAAATATATTTGCAAAAATTTCGAATTTTCATTTGGAATTGGATACATTGATCCAATGTGGTGATAAACTTGGCCTTGAATTTTAAAAGTTGATGGAAAATTACGACCAAGGGAATCAATATTGGTAATTTATTTTGCGCCAAAAGATGTCATTTGGAAACATTCATTAAATTTCCTTATTTTTGACAAAAATAGCTTTGAATCACTTGATTCTCCTGTCATCAAGGATTTTAAAGGTTCAGGTGGTGGATTTGAAATTGGTAAAACAACTTTACTTAAAAAATTTTACGCAAATATTTTATCAATTTTTGACGTAATAAAAAGGAGGAAGGGGGTGGTTAATGTCCAAAAAAACTTACCTGAACAGCAATACATCCCAAGAGTTTCATTTTTAAATTTTAATGCATGACAATAATTGCATTCTTTATCCAGTTCACCAAAATTTTAGAATGGACGAATCGATGTCTGCGTCATAATTAAAGGCAATACGATGAAATGAAACAATTACTAATGCTCTTCTGTTCCGCTCGTATTGAGCGTTCGATGCTCTTGCCGCAGATCGAACATTTCTATTTGCTCTTCGAGAAGTAACTGTTTGAATTTCGGTTATATTTTCTTGTTGAATTCCAAGTTGTAAGTTGCGCTGCCTTTGTGTCTTCAATTTTCATAATTGTTGGTCAGCATTAATATTTTCTCTATATCGTCTAATCGCTTAATGGTTTCATCGCGTATTGCGACCAATATTTGAGCGTCGCATTTTTATGAAAGAAACACTTTTACATTTTACAATACAATAGAATTATCTTTAACTGTCACTTCGTGTTGTTGGTAACACAATACAATTATTTCAATCATTACAGACACCATTTTTATATATTAGATTGTTTGTTTATTAAACTATTATAAGGTTTAAGGTTCTGAATTTCAGATGTGTGCTTCTTCAATATAATATAAATTCCATACAGTGATTTTCGAAATGAAAACTTTAACTTTTCATTGATCTATGTTAACTCGAAAATGGTAATTTTTACATTGATTCTTATGGGATAATGCAAAAAGCAGTTCCTCTAGAAAAAGCTCGCAAAAAAACAAGGCTGATCCTTAGGACTCTGTATACCGGGTGTTTCTTTTAAACTGAGACGATCAAATATCTCGAAAAATAGCCACTCTACGGAAAAAATGTCCATAATCAAAATTTAATCATACCGCGGGGGAAATACATTAGTGCAAAAAAAATAGTCCCCCAGCAGCGCTTTGTAGGTGGGGCGGGGGTAACTTTTAAACTAAGATAGGACGCCATATTTTTTATTGCAGATACGGATTCTACGACTAAAAGTACGTATGATTTGAATGAAATATTTTGTTCGGTTCATGATAGATGGCGTTATAATTGACGAAATTCAATTTTTTCAATTTCTCCTTCTTAGAACACACGCATTCGATTCTGCAATACGTTTGAAATAAAAAAACATCACGTTTTCATTGGAAATACTCGAAATTCGTCATCAAAACAATTTATTCAGTTTTATAAATCTAAAAGAAGTGTTCAAAATGATGGCCTGCGACTTCAATGCACTTATTAATCCGAATTTCAGCACACGCATTTCTGATTCACTCAATCATGTTCTCACGTGTTGTTGGTTTTTGTGTGTAAGCTTTGTTTTTGAGGTAGCCCCACAAAAAAAAATCTGGCGCAGTAAGATCTGGTGATCTGGCGGGCCAATTTATCGGACCAGCTCTACCGATCCAGCGACCATTGAAATCACGATCAAGTATTTCACGTGGCATCAACGTATAGTGTGCAGGACAACCATCATGTTGAAACCACATGTTCCGTCTCACTTCTAAGCTCAAATTTTCAAGTAATATTGGCAGTTCATTTTCCAAAATGTTTCGGTACATTTGACCATTCAAGTTGCCTTCGATAATGTGGGGGCCTATGAGTTTGTTGCCAATTATTCCACACCACACGTTGACAGTCCAAGGACGCTGATGTTCAACTTGACGAAGCCAGTGCGGATTTGTAACACTCCAATAATGCATGTTGGGTCGATTAACCGTTCCATGGTTTGTAAAAGACCATTCGTCGGAGAACATTACGCAACGAAAAAAATTGGGGTTTTGTTGTATTTGTTCACGTGCCCATTGACAAAAAGTTACACGATTTTGGAAATCAACGCCATGAAGATCTTGGTGTAAAGACACATGATATGGATTATACTTGTGCCGTTTTAAAATTCTTCAAACACTGGTGAGGGGCAATCCGGAATCGCGAACTATTTCTCGTGTACTAATATGATGATTATGAGCCACTGCTATGCCAATACAGCAATTTCATTATTTTCTCCAGTGACTGTTGCTCTACGGGAACTCTTTTTCGGTTGAACATTTCAAACATAAATTGTTTGATAGTACGGCCAAATGAAGCACGTGAACGAATCCTATCCGGAAAACGTTGAGCGTAAATAGCAACAGCATTTTCAAGATTTCTGCCAGCTTCTCCATAAACCAGAACCATTTCTATTTTCTCTGGCACAGTTAAACGCTCCATTCTAAAGTATTTTGTCGTTTATTTTGAAAAACATGAAGATAAGAAATAACACAAAAGTTAAATGTGATTTACAAAACTGAATAAATTGTTTTGATGACAAATTTCGAGTATTTCCAATGAAAACGTGATGTTTTTTATTTCAAACGTATTGCAGAATCGAATGCGTGTGTTCTAAGAAGGAAAAATTGAAAAAATTGAATTTCGTCGATTACAACGCCATCTATCAACCGAACAAAATATTTCATTCAAATCATACGTACTTTTAGTCGTAGAATCCGTATCTGCAATAAAAAATATGGCTTCCTATCTTAGTTTAAAAGTTACCCCCGCCCCATCTACAAAGCGGGGGTGGGGGACTATTTTTTTTGCACTAATGTATTTCCCCCGCGGTATGATTAAATTTTGATTATGGACATTTTTTCCGTAGAGTGGCTATTTTTCGAGATATTTGATCGTCTCAGTTTAAAAGAAACACCCGGTATATAGATGGCTCTGGTATTGGGCACATTAAAATGTTGAATTAACGCGAAATTAAATATTGAAAAGCTTCTATTATCTTTTAATAATTGCAATTTTAAAAGCTTTTCTTTATAAACAACGTGCTACAATGAATGAAGAGATAAACTTTAATTTCTCCAATGAACAAGCTCGAGCTTTATGAAATTATAAAATAACATACAATCATCAATTTGCTCAAAATTAAATATTAGAAAGCTTTTTATCAATTTAAACTTAAAATGTTGATACAATGTTCGAATTCCCATTGAGTGATAAAATTAAATGTTGGTCCAAAATCTTTCAATGAAGAAATAGAAAAATAAAAATTTTAATTAACACACAACGTTAAATATATAGAATGCTTTTATACGCTAATTAGAATAAATTTGTGTAAAAGCTTTAATTTAAAAAATGAATACATATAAAACTTACTTTTTTCAATTAACCAAAAGCTTTAGAAGCTTTTTTAATACGGCTTTTATATGGTTGAGCAGATACAAATAAGACCAAATATGTTAGAGCTTTTATTTGACAAATGAACAGGTTTAAATTATTTATGAATTTTTATGAGCTTATTCGATTTTTTTAGACTTTGCTTTGTGAGATTATACTAAAATGTAATTTTGAACTGCTTTGAACTCAAATAATATAAAACTTTTACTTGCTTCAAGTTGCTGAGCTTAATGATAATATTAGGCACATCAAAATGGTGAATAGATTCGAACTAAAATATTTAGGCAATTACTCACGTTCAGGTTAACCTCAGAACGTTCTTGAATATCGAATATAAAAGTAAATTATGTAGCTCATCGATGAAACTGGTCATCCGTTGTCTAGGAGAGATAGTTTTCCTTCGTTTCTTTACGTCGTGCAAGGCAAACGTATTATTCTCAAGCCAGCCGCATTATCATTGAATAAAATGTTAACGATTTCATTTACTATAATTTGAAAATTTTAATTTAATAATTAGGAAAAATATTATTCATCGGTTTCAATTATTTACAGCATTACGAAACGGGTTCAAGACAATAGCTGCTAAAACGTCATTTGTCGATGATATGGTCAGTCGAATCCTAAATCTGGTTTACTTGTGCGTGTAGGCGCACAACATACATCAGGTAGAACTACACACATGAACGTGTGTACCCAGCTTTAAAGATCTTCTATTATATTTTAACAATTACAATTTTAAAAGCTTTTTTATGAGCAACGTGCGAAACAACGTTTAAAATGTTGTTGAAGCTTTAAAAACTTGCAGAACATGGTCATATTACTCCAGCTTGATTAGCCTATTGGTTTGTTTTTTACTTTTATCAATTAACAAACATTTTAGAAGCTTTTGTAATAAGGCGCTTTTAAAGTTGAGCTGATTAAGCAGAATTACGTAAAACCTTTTATTTGACCGCAGGGTAGTGTATTAGGTCCGGTCCTATACCTATTGTACACTAATGATCTCCTTGTATTAGAAAACAACACTGTGGCGACCTTTGTTGATGACACGGCAATCTTAGCTGTTGGGGATAGCAACGAAGAATCAACCAAGAATTTACAGTTAGCTATTACTCAAATACATAACTGGACCAAAAGATGGCGAATTAAACTTAGCGATAATTTAGTTTTGTTAAGTTTAATTCGCCATCCTTGGGTCCAGTTATCATTAATTTTACAAACAAACGACTCGAACATATTCCGGTTACAATTAATCAAGAAATAATACCGTATTCCAACACGGCTAAGTATCTTGGCATGACTACGATGGAAAGCACACGTCAAAAAGAAAAGCGGAGAACTAAGACTTAAATATAGAAAGATGTATTGGCTGATATAGGAAGGAGCTCCGCTCTATCAACATACAACCAACTTCTATTATATAAACAAACAGATTATATGTACCAAACAGAGCAATGTAGAAATCATTCAATGATTTCAAAACAAAGTATTAAGGAACATCGTTGATGCACCATGGTATGTCAGAAACAGAGACCTCCATAGGGACCTTAAAGTGGACACTGTTTCAAAGGAAATCAAAAAAAAAAAAAAAACAAAAAAAAAAAAAATTCTTAACCATAGCGCAAAAATTAAAGCTTTCTCTAATGTACTTCTATATTCACTGATGCAATAATTTAATTATAAAAAAGCGATAAATAATTTTCAAATGTATCAATATGTGCGAACAGCTGGGATTTTCATCTCACGCCCAGTTTTCGCAATCAATTTTATTCGAAACACGTAAATCGAACAACAACATTTTTAATATAATTTAAGAACTTTTCGACATTAAAGCGTTTTTGTATTTTATTTTTGTACAGCTTCGTATGTGTAGAAATAAATTACCCAATTGTCACACATTTTGTTTTTGTTTGTTCGAAGCTTTTAACAAATCGCGTATTCGAGCGAATTTTATCTATAGATAATTTGTATTCATTTCAGATTTGTTGTGTTCGCGAAATTTATTTCTAAGAATTTGATATTTTTAACATTCAAAGTATAAATTAAATTACAAATCGTCTCATATAGAATAAACAAAAAAAAAACGAAAAGGAATCCTGTTGTATTTGATCCCGATACACCATAAAATGACATATACAATATATAATTCCTCAAAAGATTATTAACATTTTCAGTCACAAAATTCTGCTGTATATCTATAGACGCATGTGTTATATTATATACTCGTATGTGTGTGTATCTAAAAAAAATTAAAATGTCTTGATCCTTTTTATACTTAATCCAATTTTTTATGACATTTTGTGCTCTACTATATATGTACATACGCACATATCTAAAAATCAGAAAATCCTTTTTCATTCGGTTCAACATTGTTTTTTATTTTTTTTTGTATAATTTAAAATTCAATTAAAGGATTAGACATATTATGTATTTATGAAATTTAATTCTAAACAAAACACTAAAAACATCACAACAACCACGTTTATATCCAGATCCTTTTAATAACACCTAATTAGAACGTGACTCCATTTCTAAATTCTAAATAATTTTATTTTAGGAGATATGTACATACTTGATTTAATAAGAAAATTCGTAATCTGTAGACTGTATATAGGGTCGTCTAAGAATTTTTGATGTGGAGCTAATAGATTTAAGTTAATCATGCAGAATGAACTTTGAAACAAAATGTTGCTTATGAGGTGAAGTAATCAGATTATATACAGATAAAATGTTAATGGCAGCATAAAGAAAACATACACGAAAAATTACATAAGAGACATTCGATTTTAACAGTTGCGGGGTTTGGACATGAAATCGATAAAGTAAGCGATAAAATAACAATAAAATAGTCAAAAAGTGCAATGATTGTAGTTTCTTTTTAATTATTTTATATACACTCCCGGCCAAATTCATTGGGTCGATGAGTTTTTTTCTTTTAATTAAGGTGGTACTCCAGACTGGCCTCTATGGCTTCTGAGGAGGGCCATCTGGTACATAATCACGGAACACCAAAACCGTTCGAAAGAAGACCAAATATAAGAAGATCACCAGAAAAAAGTAGCAACTCGTTAGTTCCAGGAAATATTAATATGATTGTCTTTGTCTTCACCAACAACTAATGTTGAAAGAGAAAAAAGGACACTTCATAACCAATTAAAAAGCCTAGAAGAGGTGGTCTCAAAGCTGAGTAATGAAATTACCCTATTAAAGAGAGAAAATGAAGATCTGAAAAGGATCATCGAATCAGGTAAAGAAAAAAAACAAGTCTGTAATGATTATTACACAGACGAAGAAGAACTCGGAAGAGAAATAGGATCCAATTCCATAAGTGGATACTAGGGTCAAGAAACAAATGAAAAACCGCCACATTCAACATGGCAGTTTCCAATGAAGAGGAAGGTGGCAAGGGAATCTGATTGGATCGTGAAAAAAAACAAGCCCATAGAAAGGAACGAAAAGCAGAATCATCGCCAGAATATGTAGAGCACGGAAAGCAAACATCAACATCAAGTAAACCAACTACTCAGTGCAACGATGAAATTCCTAACACAGTGAAAAAAAAACAGCCTCCATCAATAATCATAGTTGGTATTAAAGACTACCCGGCTGTCAAGGCTCTGATGATCTCAATTACGGACAACGATTTCAAGCTAGTAGCACTAAATAATGATGTTTGGAAGGTAAATGTTCCAGACATACTTATAGAAATATCTATAAGAAGCTTAATGCTGAGAAAGTTCAGTGGAATACATATGAGGACCAGCAGGAAAGACCAATTAAGGTTATGGCTAGAGGACTACATCAAACAAGCGAGAGTGAGGTTATAATTACCAAGCTGCAGAGTAAAGGATTCGACATTAAGGATGCTGCAAACATCATTAAAAAAGAGAGAAAGGTAGATGATAAAGGCAACAGTGTCGTCACGAAATCCGGGTTACCGCTATTCATGCTAACATTTGGCAAAGAGGAACATTTTCAAAAAATTGTTCATATATGAAAGTCAGAAGAGAACCAGTGAAGAAAAAGTCTCTGCTGATAGTCCAATTCAAAAAATGTCAGGGCATCAATCATACTCAGAGATACTGTAGACGTATGGCAGGAGGCGTTAAATATGCTGGTAACCACTTTACGAGTACGTGTACATTAGATAGGAACTCAGCTGTAAAATGCATTAATTGCAAGGGCCAACGCCCAGCTAATTACCGTGGCTTTGAGGTAGTTAAAGAATTACAAAATATAAGAAATCGCGCTAGAAAGTCTGATCTAAACCGTAGAAACCCTGCAGTGAAGCCCCGACCAATCGACAGACAAATCGGGAATTATATAAATTACGAGGAAAAGAATCATATGCATAGGTGACCCAAGATCAAGAGGCAAAAGCAAAAGATAGCAACGACGGCCTAATTTTGATAGATGTCGTGAAATGCATAGGTGCTCTAAATAAAAAACTTGATGACCAGGCTGAGACCAATAAACCCACATTTGAACTGTTGAGAAACTTGTCATCATCGTTACCCAACACGACTAGAAAATAAAAATAAAAATTAGTTTACAAAAGCGCAAAATAGTAATTTAATTGGAATGCGCAAGGCCTGATCCAACACATACCCGAGCTGGCAATATTTCTATTTAAACAAAAAATTATCCATCCATCAGAGAGAGCAAGAGGCCGATCTGACATTCTTATTAAAGAGAATATAAAACACAACGAAGAATTAAAAATTGAAAGTGAATCTATGCAAGCTACAACTATCAAAACTCGTACAAAGTACAAATAAATAAATATATCAGCAATATACTGTCCACCACGACATAATTTAAAACGAGACGATTATGAAGAACTTTTTAACACCATGGGAGGTTGTTTTATCATTGGTGGCGACTCCAATGCGAAAAACACATACTGAGGCTCCATAGTTACTACACCAAAAGGAAGAGAGTTGTTTGAAGCAGGAAAAAAAATTAAAATGTGACTTTCAATCTGGTAGCTCACCAACTTACTGACCAACAAATTTAAACAAAACACCGGATTTTATAAACTTTTATGTGACAAAAGGTATATCAGATAACTATGTTTGGAAAATAATGAAGAGCTTACGTCGGACCACTCTCCTGCTATTATGACGGTGAGTGAAACAATAATTGAAAAAGAAATCACAGCGAGACTGTCCAATAAGAATGCCAATTGGAAAATTTTTCGAGAATTATTAGAACAAAACATCAATCTTCAAGCACCAATAAGGAACTTTATACAAGTCGAAGAGGAAGCAGAAAGGCTAATAGCAAACATTCAATAAGCTGCGTGGCAAAGTACATCTTTCAAATACGCAAACAACAACAACTGCAAAAACTATCCACTTGAAGTAAGAGAGCTATTGTGGCAAAGAAACGTAAAGCTCGAAAATCTTGGCAAATAAATCGCACCAAGCAAAATAAAACCGTCCTTAATAACCTATGAAACAAGTTGAAATCTCTGATCAGAACAGTTAAGAATGAATCAATAAGTACATATTTATCATGACTTATAACTAGCCAAAAAAAACCGAATATTCTTTATGGAAAGCACCGAAAGTACTTAAGAGTCCAACAAATTTGACGGTACCAATTAGAAGTGAGGATGGATTCTGGGCTCGAAGCGCTAAACAAAAAGCTGACTTGTTTGCGAGACACCTAGAAGAAACGTTTCAACCATTATCCAGGCAAAATGCGGATGAAAATGTTAACCTACTGAAACGATCTGATTAGCTTGAAATACAAAGTGTATCTCTACAGGAGATAAAAGAGGAAATTCAAAATTTAAATATGAAAAAATCTCCTGGGTACGACCTTATAACCGGACAAATCATTAAAGAATTACCAAATAATGCGATACGTAAACTTGTCTATATAATCAACGCTGTGTTTAGACTAAGATACGTTCCAAGGCAATGGAAGGTGGCAGAGGTAATCATCATCTTAAAACCTAACAAACAATGTAACGATAAAAAGTCCTTCAGACCGATATCCATACTCCCAACCATAGCCAAGATTTTTGAAAAATTGCTCCTGAAGAGAATGAAACCCATAATGGTTGACAGAAATCTCATTCCTGACCACCAGCTTGGATTCAGAGAAAACCACTCGACTATAGAACAAGTCCATAACAGATATAATAGAGCGAACACTAGAAACTAAACAAATATGTTCAAGCGTTTTCCTGGATGTAGCGCAAGCATTAATACAAATTTTATTACCAAATTATTAAAATTTTACAAAATTTGAGTTCACAATTTAAAACTTATCGTTAGAAATTTCTGAAATTTTTATGTCAAATCTCAAAACTCAGTTAGAGTTTGAAAAATTATATTTATTTGTAAATATATAAGATCATAAAATTGTTAAATATCGTTAAAATCGAATTTTCTAAAACTCGTATATACATATAGAAAACAGAAAAATTTGCCGATGTGTTGGCCAGTAGATAGGATGGCCAGAAGATTCTAGCTCAACTCTAAACAGTCGTAGAGGTGTTGTATCGCGATTGATGATGTTGGTTTTACTTTTTATTTCCCTTTTGTTCAATTCTTCGCCACTTTAATCTCCAATAACGACAGGATTCGATTTCTTTTATCACGACCATCACAAACGGAGCCCTTTGGATACCAAGGTGACTTCGTATATACGAATTTATGCACAAATAGACCTTAATTTCCCCAAACCTCGTTGGAATAGAATGTCTGATACCGCAATAATCATTAAAAATAAAACGAAACTTACTAAACTAATCGGCACTTACTTAAAGTCTGGAAACATCGAGAGAAAACTCGAACTGAATAGATAGGGCTCCCTCTGCAACACCAAAGGTGACACGCACTTTAGATGTTCAGAATACAGGTGGGCTGCAATTCTTGATGGGCAACTTACAGCCAAACAGAAAAAACCCATGGCATAGGGTAGGAAATCTGTTGGCTGTCACAGCTCAGAAAGGGTTGACAGCAAATGAGCCAAAATACAGACGGAGACGGAAATTGCACACAAAGTACACATACCCCTGGTACAAACGACTGAGAAATCAATATACTCGCCAAAATTCTGTATGATAGCATTCTTCGATATTGAGGGAGCTTTTAACAACGTGAAGACAAACCAAATTTTGAAGGAATTGCCATTCGTTGGGGTGGACTACCCTGGTTAAACGGGTTAAACAATCATATGCTTTTGAGTAGGATGGTAAACTCGGAGCTGGATAAGGGAACCTCGCAGGGAAATGTCTTGTTAGTTGGAATGATTGCTTTTGCATATGACAGAGCGATAACTGTCTCTGGAATATACATAAGCACGGGTAAAGAGCTAGCCCAGAATGCCCTCTTCATCATTACGAGATGGGCTATCAGATGCGGACTGGCAATTAGCCTGTCCAAGACTGATTTGGTATTCTTTACTATAGGAAATACATAATGTGGGCACACCCTTCCTATACCTTCAATGGCATAAGACTGGCTTTTACTGACAAAGCAACATTTTTGGGCGTAATGTAGGATATCAAGCTTAGTTGGGGACCTCACGTTTTGGAAAGAGTAAAAATGAAGCATTTCACTGCCGTAGTAAGGCCTATACGTATGTGTGTAGTGCCAGCTTTTGAGAAAGTACGAGCCACCTATATGATTATACGCGGACCGCTGAGGACCGAATGTCTTCACACAAGCCAATCGGACATAATTAGATCTCTAAGGAGATAACTGGCAAATCTCGACTACGTTACACCAACGTTATGCTTCAAGAAAAGTTTCCGAACCATTTGCCCTTCAAGAGAATCTTGGAGGAGTGGGTTGCTATCGAAAACGAAGCTATCTACAGTTTTTCACGGATGGCTAAAAGCCGGACAGTAAGTAGAAGCTGGAGTCTTCTGTGATAAACTGAAAATATGCTTTTTTCCGTTCATTTTCCTGATTACTGCAGCATGTACCCAGCGGAGGTGAGATCGATGAGAACTCTTCAACTGCAACCGGAACGGGCAAACTTATTACAGTGCTCAAATTAGAGCTAAAAAAAAGAGGCATTAGCTTCAACGAACGAAAGGTGGATTAACACCCTCATATGTAGTGTAGCAAGATAAGTTTGACGAAGCTAGACTTGAAACACTTCAATACGATTAGTGTAGACGGAAATCGTATCTCTTACGTAGACGGAAATAAAAAACGGTCGTGGGGATACTCACAGTACCCTGCCTGTTTGGAGAACGTACGAGGAAAACCAAATGACTTCTGCAGAAGCTGTATGAACGGGGAAGAGGAATTGAAACATCACTGGTCTAACTGTGCCGTAGCAGACAATCCAACTTAACCTAACCTTTCACGACCATGATTTCTGTGGCATTCTTCATCCTGAATGTATATAATAATTCTACATGTTCAATAAATGTTCTGTATAGACATCAAAGATTGTGGCCTGTACTCTAGTCCCACAAATATTATCTCGCTTAGACCCCTTTCTTTAGACTCTCCTTTATCCTCTTGAGCATTGTTGTGGTTCTCTCGCATGGATGCGAAACAATTTGGAGTTATTATTTCGGTTACAATTAGTTTTCTAGCTTCAGCCTATAGAAGCAAATTCCTCTGGAAATTTTGGCGTATGTTATCTTACCTTGTCTGTAACCTACATTAATAATCGCACAATTTATATTTTTCGTTTCACAACTCGTGTTTGTTTTATACATTTCAAAATTTTATGTACTAGCACATGTTATTAAATTCCCATTAGGCGAATGCAGCAATTTATTACCTATTGATCAAAGGCTATTAGGCCTAGGGAGTTGGCACGTTCGATTTTCTTTCTTGGAGAAAATAAACTAATCGTCACATTTTGTTAAACTGTCACTGCACGTTTTGACTGCTTAATCGATTGAAATAGAATAAATAAATATTAAAATTAGGGCGTTGCTTCAGTTTGACTAATAATGACCAATCACGTAAGATCATATAAATAAATACACGCCCTAATGTTTTTCGACATTCCTTTAATTGTTTATAGAAAGTATAATTTTGGCAATCTCGCGGGCTAGTGTGTGACTGTGTTCTGAGAGTTCATATCTAAGCTTTCTATATAAAATTGGAGAACCTAACGTTTTTTCCTTTAGCATTCCGTCATCCCTAATAACTTCAAGAAGACTTCAACTAGTTTGTGGGATTTCCAAATTTTGGATAATATTAGATTCACTGAATTTTATTTACTTTAATGCTGGTCGATCTTCCAAGCAACCTTTATATATATATATAGAGTTTTGCTAAAATATTTTAATTTTAAAAACCGTCTATATATTTTAAGCCCCGAGGAATAGTCCAGCTAAGCTTTTTATTGCAACTTAATACCTTCAAATCAAATCAAATAAAGCACAAAACGTCAACAACAGCCAACAAACAAAAAAATTTCAGCTTCAAGCAAAATTTTATTATGATTTCTTCCTCTTCATATATCCCGAAATATCTTTATGAGATTTTCATGTTATTTTTCCAGTTTGATTTTATTTTTTCCACAGTAAAACAACAAAATTCTTTTCACCTTTCACAATCTTAAATGTCAGTTTGTTTTTCAATTTTCCAGTATGTACATACATATACTCGTAAAAAAGGAAAAAAATGAAAATTCTGAAAGTCGGATAAATAATCGAAAAAAGGATAACGGAATTTTTATTTTATTTTTAGAACACAAAAACAAAGTTGTTGTGTATGGAAATCAAATTAAAACAAACGGGAAAAGTTTATATTTTTTATGTGCTTTTTTTTATATATTACATTCGGAGCTTTTATTTTTTATGTGATTCCTTTGTTTGCGTTAACTCTGGCAAATAAAAAAAAAATAAAAATTGAAATGGCAGTCCTACGTAGTGATGATAAAAAGCCGAAATTGATTTTTAGTTTGATATGCCAAATTAAAGATGATACGTGGAAATTAATTTATTTTTGATTAAACTTCAAAAACTATACAAATCCTTCTCGGATACATGATTGATCTAAGCTTTTATTATTGATGTATAAATCGATATTTTATTGATGCGGGATTGCCAAACACGAACACACATGCCGGTTTAGGCGAAACACATCATTTGCATATATAATCAAACTTATATACAAAATATAATAAAAATTCAAATCAATCTGAATATAGTTACGTGCCTCATTGAATTATTATTCCAGCTTAATGGTATTATGGTATGAAAAATATTTTATGTTGTTATAAATAAAATTGGCATATGTATGAGAAAGATAGAAGTTTTTTAGATACCTAGTTTATTTATATATATACGATGTACAGTAGTGGAAATATTAAAGATGTGTACGATAGAACTGTCTATGTTTTTATCGTGAAATAGGAATTAACTATTCCCAAATATCGTTTCTAAGTCTAAAATGTCTCAAAGTTTCTTAAGCAAGCAAGAGATCAACGATTGAAACCTATAATAAATTTTACTCAAGAAAAAAAGATTGAAAGTAGCTGTGTGGCATAGTAGCAGACTGCAGGAACTAAACCGAATTGATTGGTTACGTAGGTCATAAAGCCGTCAACATTTTCATTCAATAACTCAAAGTTTTATAACTTACGAGCATGTCGTAGTGAATTTGAAGTACATATTAAAATTCCCATAGCAAAATTTAGCTCATGACGTCATAACTTCGGTTCGCCATACTAATCGAATAAAGTCGAAGACAGTTTCAGAAAGTATCCCCTCCAAATATCAAGAGCTCCGAATTAATGCAGTCAACCACAGGTGAGCGGTTTCGTTTTAGTCTCTGCATGGGTTAAGTGAATTCCTCATGGGATGGCCCCTCAGTGCAAATCTCCGCATTCTGTATTAGAGGTGGCACAAATACAGTCTGTGACGCATGATGAACATCAAGCAGGTCATTAAAGTGTCCACTCCATGCGTCAAGTACTGTGTCGCTGTTGACACAGAGGTTTCCATCGCGGTCCCGAATAGCAGTTGACGTAGGCGTGCAAGTATGGTGCAGTCCAGTAATTCCTATAAAGAAATTATGCGAACAGCGCTCATTGATGAGTTGTTGTACTTTCAGAACTTCGGCCTTCCACCATTCTCGCTTCTTCCGTCTGCAAATCCGCTTAGCTGCCCTCCTTGCAAGAGCAGCCTTTTTTTTCATCGCGATTGTGAGACGTTGTTGCACTTTACTATGGGCCATATTTTGTCGCTCACTGACTATGGGCTCTATTTTGTCGCTGAATTTTACTATACCTAAAGTCTGTTGAGCAGCACTGACAACCGAAGTTTTCAGTACCTCCAAGACATAAATTTAATTTCTAAATTCTGAAATTTCGAAAATCAAAATACGAAACTTAATTTTACCGTTACAATTCTGAATTTTAACTCAGTTTTGAAAAACTAAAATTTTTTGTAATGTACAAATTGAAATTCATGGCAGTTTTAAAGTTTCTTTATTGAATTTTTAAATTTGAAAAATTTTGAAACCAAATTTCACGTATACAATTCTGCAGATTAAACTCTCAGGAAAGTTCCAATTTATGGTGGATAATTTACGGTGTTTCCAAAATTCAAAATTCATAAATCTATAGACATAGAATTTTCGGATATTTTTTAAAATTGAATTTCAAATCGAAAATAAAATGATTTATAGAAATTCGGCATATCACTCGTATTATACCGAGCTACAAAGGCTACAAAACGAATTCCAATTAGGAATTCCAAGTAAAATCAAATTGGCATGATGGATGAACATGTTTTTGGTAGAAATTTGTTGGGGAACCATTTATTTAATATTGACCCTATGGCCCGGAGTACAAATAATCTGGCACTGGGTACTTGGTTCGAATTTCAATAGAGGCAGGAAGCAAGCAGGGGTTTTATATGTGATTAAATTTAAAAATCTATGAACGTCGTTTCATGAATCCATCTTTCATGTCAGTTCGGTGTGCTGGCATGGAGTTATGCAGAGTAATAAAAATTCGGTGATTAGCTGTGTTGTCTGCACGGCCGAAAGTATTTCACGTCTGTAAGAGAAATGATGAACTGTAGGTTTGCTAAAATCAATTAATTTATTAATAGCATCAGGGTTACTGTGTGGGAGGCGCAGTCTAAATTAAATGTGTCTTTGTTCAAAACGCACGATTTTGGGATTAGCGGTGAGATCGATAAAATCAATAGGTATGTTGCAGTTCACGCTTATATATCCGATACGAAATAGTTATATATGAATGCGGGAGAAATACCTGGCACATGAGTATGGAGATGTTCTGCGTAGTTGTGCCGTCGTGTCGCTGTTTATTCAAATAATGCACTTATAGTTTTGGTTAAGAATTGGCTTCTTTTCATCACACTTCCATATGTCGCTTAGTGCCAGGTAGTCGTACTGAATCTGAGACTCTGCGCATTAAAGTTTTGTCCTAGTCAAGTGAAATTATACGATGAGAGTGTGACATCTATTACAAATAATGCGAACTATTGTTTTTCCTCGTTTTTTCACACAATTATTTTTTTCATGTAAATTCGCCTAAATGTATGCATTTTTATAATATGTATACCGAATCATGCGAAAACAACAACAACAAATTATTTATGTATAGTAAATCGAATCAAAGGCTCGCTGCGTCGCTTCCTCCGCCACCTGTTGATTTCAATATGACCATATTATGAATGATGCTTTGAGACTAAGGATAGACCTACGCTATCACTATTATAGAATATATATAATGCTTATACTTAACGAGTAATTGCCTGCGACCAGGAGCCAATTTTGCTCTGGTTTCTGAACATGCTATATGTTATACCAGATAATACCAGAAGCAAGTTTAAAAAGTAAAATTGAAAAGTTTCTAGGATTGTAAATTGATTCAAAATTAAGAATTGGAACGTGGAAGATTGTAAGTTGGAAATAAATTTGTGATTGTGTTCGGAATTGGAAGTTGAAAACTGAAAATTGTAAATGGAAAGTTGGAATTGTAAATATAGTGATTTGTACATTTTAAATTAAAATTGGGAATTGGGAAATGAATATTGGAATTTCGAAATTGGAAAAAAATAAGAAATTGTAAAATGGAAATTGCAAGATATAAAATGAAAATTACAAATTAGAAATTGTTAATTTCTATATCCAAATTGACAGTTTTTAATTCAGGAATTAGGATATTAGAAATTAGCAATTGGAAAATAGAAAATTAATTTTCTAAAGTATAGGCGTCGATTATTTTTGACATTATAACGTCAATTAAAATCATGTAAAAGTGGGTTTTGCTTTATTTTAGGGAAAACACAGAATCTAACACACATTTTACCTAGGGCTGAAGTGGGGCCATATAATAATGATGCATGCAATAAGAAAAGAAACAAACATTAATTCATTTCTAATTGGAATGGCCAAGCCAATCTATAATCTATGAATCATTTCATAACCAAATCATCATACTAAAATCTGAAACATAAAAATTCTTTTCAAATATAATCGTCTTGATTACTATATAAAGTGCTTATTTAAGTGGGTTTTCAATATAATAACAGACATATATGTATGTATATATAGGATTACCGTCTTCAATTACCTCTATATTAAATCGAATTTTCACAAATACATTTTCATTTTTGCCATATATGTACGTGTGCAGATATAGACGATACTCGAGTAAGAGGAAAAACAAAAATACGTGATTGGATTTATATTTAATAGCCCACATTTTTATTTTATTTCTGTGGTTAAATTTTTTATGTTACCAGAGAGCATACAAGAACATTTCAACAATACACAATCGTTATGGTAGTCCATAAAATGATAACAACAACAACAACAACAGCAGACCTGAAGAAGGAAAAATCAATTGAACAAAAATATTCACTTTAAAAGCATGGTATAGTTAGGTATACAACATAAACGTATATAAGTTACTTGATGCAATAAATATTAATTATGAAAATGTTTTCAATTTGGGCTGTGAAAATTGAAATTTCTGTTTCCGTATATAAAATGGATTAAAATTTATGTATATTGTCTCTGGTTTTTAGCTATATATATGGGTGCGCGAGCGTGCTAACGTTAAACTGTATCGTGTGGTTTGAAAAGTTTTATTTTAAATTTTCTAATAACTTTTTAATCGGCGAATATTTATTTGAAAATAAAGTCAAACCCGCAAAATTTTGTGTGGTTATCTCAATGAAAGCGCACGATGAATGGAAAATTTCATATAACTTTTAATTTTAGTATTTTTTTTTTTTTTCAAAATATAAATCTATTTTTATATGTACATACGAGTATATACGCATTTTTAATGGAAAAAGGATTAATTTTCAATTATAGGATCTATTTTTGTATATACGGTTATTTTGTTAACAAAAATAATAAAATCGACATTTCATTTGATGTGGTTTCCTCTATATGTGGTGTGAAATACGATCGAAAATTATTTTGGGTTTTTGAGGGAAGCGTGTGTATTGTACATATAAACAGTCATATGCTTTAAATATGTATATACTCGTGAAATACTGTATAAATACTCCTACACTGTCCGCGGGTTTAATTAGTAATATTTAACTCGCATATGAAAATTGAAAATATTGAATAAAATCTTCTATCGTAAATCAGAAAACCTACTAAAACAATTTCGTCTACTCAACTAACGCACTTGACAAAATACATTTTGATCTGCTGATTCAGTTTTCTTTAAAACTAATTTTAATTTTCTGTTATTTGCTATTTTAAAAATAGTTCCCATCATTAATATTATATTGAAATATTTAGGGTTCAAAAAATGTTCCCACCATTATGCAGGGTCATGAGGTGTTCTGGTGCCAAGCTGTCTTGGGGGAATCAAGTTGGTACTTGTTACTAGGGGCATAAGCACAAATCAGGCTGGCCCCTCGAAACCAAAGGGAAAAGGCACGAATGCTGGCTCTCCAGTATCAAACTGTCAGACCAGGAAGAGAGCCTGGCGCATGATCTCCAAGATCAATAACATTCCGTTGGAGCAGAGAACGGATACAAGGATACGCTTGCGTGGGCAAGACGTATTACTGAGGTGAAGCAGGAAGGTTCCCCTGAGATCTCACAGCTAAACAGGCAGAGATCTGACGATGAACCGTATAAGGCAGATTTTATTTTAATTTTTTTTTTATTATTTTAAATATTACAACTGGTTACATATATCATCTAGTAATTTGTCTATCTTTCTTACGTTCATTTTGTAGAGATATAACCCATTAGTTATTCTCTATTAATTTGGCCGCCCTATTGTGTTCTTCCCAAGTCCAGTGGTTTCTTTCTTTGGAGCCTTCGTAGTTCATTTGTGTTACTCAGCATACCACGTAACTCAACATTTTGATGTTGACCAAGCTGTTGTATGTGTTTCTTTGCATAAATTGTTATCTCTTATTGTCCCTATGTAGGTTATCGTTTCTTATGTACCAAGGAGCGTTCACTATTCCACGTAACATTTTATTATGAAAAGCTTGTATTATTTTAATATTGGTTTTCTTAGTACAGCCCCACAGCTGAATACCATTAGTCCATATAGGTTTTTAAATTTGTTGGTATATAGTAGCAACTTATTAGGTATTGGCAGCTCTGAATAGCTTCCAATTAGCCAATACATATTTCTATATTTAATGTGCTCTTTCCATTTTAACTTAGCATCGAGAGTCATGCCTAGATACTTGGCTGTGTTAGCATAAGGAACTTGTTTGGAGTTTAGTTCTATTGGTATCCAGTTAACTATTTGATTGATAAAGTTAACGTGCGTTGATTTTTCTTCATTTAGATTAATGTGCCATTTTTTGGTCCAGTTACTTAGTTGGTTTGTAGCTCGTTGCAGTTTTCTGGTTGCTTCATCTACTTTATAACCAGTAGCTAAAATTGTAGTATCGTCCGCGATTGTTGCTATTGTGGTCCCACTTGTGTTTGGTAAGTCGCTTGTGTAAAGTAAATACAAGACTAGCCCCAGCACGCTACCTTGGGGAACCCCTGCAGATACTTTAGCTCGGAAAATTCTTCTTCACATCTACCGCGAAAATATCTGTTATATCAATGTAAGATTTCAATATCTGAAAGTATTCTTTTGGCAAATCTCGCTGCAGTTTATATTCCAATTCAGGATGCCATTCCTATCCAGGATGCCATATTCCAATCCAGGATGCATTATCGAAAGCCTGTGCTACATCCAGAAATATTGTTGAGCATATTTTCTTATTTTCAAGTGCATCTTCAATAATACTTGTAATCCTGTGAATTTGCTCTATGGTGGAGTGGTGGTCTCTATTTTGAATGTACTGGAAGAAGAGAAATTGGCCTACAGGACTTTTTATGATTAGATCGTTTGTTATTTGAAGCGTTGATTATATGAAGAAGTTTTCGCACCCATTTCTCAGGAAGTTCCTTCACTATTTCACCTGTAATTAAGTCATAGCCAGGAGATCTTGTCGTATTTATGTTGTGGTTAATCTTTCAACTCTCGTAGAGTTACAGGTGGTATTTCTCTACAATCCTCCTTGTGCACTGGTATTATATTTTCAACCGCTGATTGTCTAACATATGGTTGGGACGTTTCTTCAAGATGAGATGCGAACAGTGCTGCTTTCTGTTTGGCACTTGTTACCCAATTTCCCTTATCATTTTTTACTGGCAGTATTTGATAATTTGGTCTTTTTAATGCTTTTGTAGCTTTCCATAGAGAATACTCAGTTTCTTTATTGTCTGTAAGACTACGAAGATAACGGGTGACCGATTCATTTTTAAGTTCTCTAATTCTTTGCTTAAGCTTATTGCAGATGTAATTAAAAATTATTTTGCTTTGTGGTACTCGGTTTCTCTGACATGTTTTCCTTACTTTCCATTTTTCATTAACCAACTCCCTGATCTCGACTGGATAAGTGAAATTATTACGCTCCTTGTTTTGGATTACTGGGGTGCTCCTCCATGCTGCTTGTTGTATATTATTGATTAATAGTTCCACTTCATTTTATAATTGAACCGGATGCTTGATTGGAACAAGAAGATCGGTGTTGTCTTCAACCAATTTCCTAAATAATTCCCAATTGGTTTTGTTATTTGTTAGTATAGGCAGAGATGTGACGATGAACCGCCTTCAAAAAAGAAAGGGGTTCCGCACAAATGCAGAAAACGGCAAAATCTTGAGACCTAATCAGCTATGGATTTGAAGCGATTACGCTCAAGGTTTATAAGTGCGATGAGGCCGACAGATCTGAACATCTGCAGCAGGTGGGGATACCACTTGTGGTGTGTTGGTGACCCAGAAGTCCGGAGCATCCCGGAATATAAAATATTAAATGCGAAAAATAAAGTAAGATATGTTCCTACATTCTCGCTAGAAACAATTTGAATATTTGTATACTACTAAATTATAGCAACGCTGATGTAGTGGTGGCTAGTACCATACGAGGAGGAAAATATACCACCAGGTAGGTACGAAACTTGAAAAATTCTTTACTCTTTCTAAGATGTTTGGTTGCCAGCTTAGCTTGCTGTCCGAAAGAGGTATTTCGCTCTATCCGTCAAGACCAAGCAAGTACCAATTAATATTGGCGGGTTACGGCTAATAAGTTTGTACTTCATGGTATAAAGAGGACCACTCAGAGAGGCAGCCTAGTGCTCACTGCATGCCCACACTCAGAGTGCAAGGATATTTACCGAAGACTGCAATAGCAAGATCATCCGCGTAGACCACCATCCTGAAGCCTTGCTCTTCCTTAGTAACAGGTCATTAATGTTCAAATTCCAAAGAAGTAAAATCCCTCCTTGCGGAGTCCCTCTGCTCACATATCTGCCTGCAGACGCCCCACCCAGATGGCTGTAACGATCCTGCTTCTAAGCATTTGATCTATCCAGCCTCTGAGTGACCCGACTCTTAATTTCAGCTTTTATCGCATGTGGCTGATGAAAAGGCCGAACATGAATTGGAGATTCATTAAAAGACGTTCGAATTTCGTGCCTGATCAATTCTGTGGATGTTAACACATCACCTTCTAAATAAAATGCATCATTGAATTGATGTATTATTGGAATTAAAGCGTTGCACTCTTCGTTATTCAAATTAGTATAAGATCAACGGCCGATTCAAGAGTTTCAAACATATTTTGGTGCTTAAGATACAGCACATCAAGAATGGCATCTTTTCAAATTTTTATTGTATGAAAAAAATGATTCGCTGATTATTTAAATGTTGCCTATACAAAATTATTTTTTATGCGGTAATACAAATATCAATTTTTACTCGTCCTGAATTGTCTCAGAATATTTTTTACAATATTTCAATTCTGTAGTTTCGCATCCTTATTCTCGAATTGTTAGTAACCAATTATAGTGCGAGTCCGCAACTGGTTTTGTTTTGCCTTTGTGTAAAAAGCTCTACAAATTTATTTCTACCACGTTAAAAACAACTTTTTTTTTCAACTCCAATCAAAATATTATTTGGTTGCGCTCAATAATATGTCTGAAACAGTGAAAATATCAAATTTCACACACTCCAATAAATATGCAAGTGGAATTCAAAAGCATACAAACATTATACGATCTATATGCTATATGTGTACATACATATACCAGAGTCTGAACATAATCCATCATATTTTACATTGTATATACATATATGTATAGGTACATGCTGTACATGTACCAGCAAGTTTATTAAATATTTTTGTTTTATCTCATAACTTTGGTTTACATGTAAAACGAACTATGTAGATATGTGATACATATGTATATATGTTTATTTTATGTATAATCATGCAATTCATAACATAAAATAATAAAAACCATATATCGCAACAGCTTTTATGCTTCCATGTTTTTATTTGATATTTTTAGTTTTTATTTTAAATAGAACCACGATTATAAAATTATTTTGTAATGTAGAAGCCGTCTATATCGTACCTAATATGAGATGTACATCACATTTTATTTTTATATCATATATAAGCTTTTCATATAAAAGCATAAAAATAATGTATACAATATTTAGTGCTCGTTGTATACATATAAAATGGCATTAAAATTAAAAACTCATAAAAAAAACTCGCGCCTTTGTTTGACCGGTAGTCATGGTGATTTGTGATGATGAATATGTTACGATGGAATTGGAAATGTCTGTAGGGTGATATTTATATTCATCCCCCGCATATAAAGTCTGTTTTACATATACGAAAGCATATTATATTATGTATAAGCACATAACTTATCCAAAGCACAGTCTATATACATACATAGTATATTTGAAAATTGAATAGAAATGTTGTCTCTTTCTGTTCACTATAGTCGTTACATTTTTTTTACATCATATATTATGTACATACATTATGATGTATGCAACAGTTAAATGGAGATTACATAGAATTTTGCCTTATACTTATTTGTTTTTACATAAACTCGCTTTATCAACATTTAGGTAGTTTTTTTTACGCCATATATCTGTAGTACATATGTACATATACACACTCGTGTTGGGAGCTCGGAGGAAATTATCCATCTGTATGTGGTGTGAAATTAGATGATTGTTTATTTTTGTTTGATACATCATTTTATGAGTGGGATAAGTGAAGCGGAAAATAAGGAAAAATATTTTCCTTTTTGTGTGATATAAATGTCAAAAATCAATTCAACCATCATGATTCTTTTATGTACACATCTCTTCCAAAATTTATTTTTTTGCCAATCAATTTTACTTCGGAATATGTGCAAGAACAAAAAAACTTTTTGGTGGTGTATTATGATACGAGGTGTATATAGGTGGGTGATGTGATGATATGAGACATTTTATGTTCAGTTATATGTTTTATGACATTTATAGATAATTGAAATGTTTGTTGTTGTTTATATTCAAATTTTTCGTATCGATATTAATGTTGAGTATCCTTTTTAATATTGGTTCTGTTATATGGGGCCAAATTAGCTTTATGTTGGCCGAATTTATACAGGGTGTCCGGGAAGGTATACTACTTTGTTTGTTTATAATTTTTGATTAAATGAAAGAGAATGGATCTTATATTGATAAATGTTTTATTTAATGTCGGCAATTGTATGTGGAATACAATATCAGATAAATGTCCGCCTCTGTTAGCCTCACAAATGCGAGCCCTTTTGAGCACATTTTTCATTACATTCTCACACATTTCACGCGGTATTTCATTAATTTCATCACGAATATTTTGTTTGAGTTGCTCAAGCGTTTCTGGTTTGTTTGCATAAGCCTTGCTTTTCAGATATCCCCACAAAAAGAAATCCGGAGCAGTCAAATCAGGCGACCGTGGAGGCCAATCAACATCACCATTTTTTGAAATAACTTGTTGTGGAAAGAGGTCTCGCAGTAATTCCATTGTAATCCTGGCTGTATGCGATGTGGCACCGTCTTGTTGATACCACATTGTAATCAAGCCCAAAGCATGCAGTTGTGGCGTTGAAAAGTTTTCAATCATATCACGATACCGCTCCCCATTCACAGTTACCGTTACGCCGTTTTCATTTTGAAAGAAGTAATTTGAGGGTTTTCCATTTCCCAGAACCGACTATTCTGTTTATTCACATATCCATTCAAATGAAAATGTGCCTCGTCACTCATTATGATTTTTTCATGAAAATCGGGGTTGTCATGGGCGAGCTGTAACATCCTATTGGCATATGTACGGCGGCGTAAATGGTCTTGTGAAAGAAGCTCTTGTGTCAACTGAATCTTAAATGGAAACAAATGCAAATCCTTGTGCAAAATTGTGGCCAAACTTGTTCTTTGAAGACCAAGCTCCTGAGCACGGCGTCGAACTGAGGTTGATGGATTGTTTTGAACACTTTCTTGATCAGCAGTAATGTTTTCAGCCGATCTTGCAGTACGTTGTGGCCCATGCTTGGGCCTATCACCTACAGACCCTTTTTCTTCGAAATCATTCACTACACGATAAATAGTGCGTTTTGTTGGCACGTTGTTTCTCCCAAAAATTTCACGTAACTTTCTCATCGTCACAGTAATCGATGATTGATTTTGATAAAATGTTTTAACGATTAAAACACGTTGGTTTATCGAATATTTTTCCATAATAAATTTGCCACGTGCCTACTTCACGACTGCCAAATATGAACTGTCAAGACTAACGTTTACCAAAATGGCGGCAAAATAAAGTATACCTTCCCGGCGGACACCCTGTACATGCTGCCAATGGCTTTCTTCTTGAATAGGTAGGCGAGAGATTGAAACGAAACCGATTACCTGGAGTGGACTGCATTAATTCGGAACTCTTGATATTTGGAGGGGATACTTTGTGGAACTGTCTTTTCGACCTTATTCGATTAGTATGGAGAACCGAAGTTATGCCTGTCGAATGGAAAGTGGCCGCGATATGCCCCATCTTCAAGAAGAGGGACGGCTTGAAACGTGAGAATTATCGCGGTATAGCTCTCCTTTGCACAGCATACAAGTTACTGTCATACATTGTATTGGATAGAATTACTCCTCTGGCGGAGGGCTTGGTTGGTGACTATCAAGGAGGATTTCGTCCGAATCGATCAGTCACTGATCAGGTGTTTTCGTTGCGAGTGATTTTATCTAAATATTATGAGACATCCATTCCCGTACATCAGGTGTACCTGGATTTCCGGCAGGCCTATGATTCGATCAATCGAGAGAGTATGTATATGGTCTGCCCTGGAATACCTAGGAATGCTAACAAAATTGGTACGACTGTGTAGGATGACAGAGACGCAGTCTCAATGCTGTGTTAAAGTTGAGAACAGGCTATCGACAATTTTTGCAGTTAGCTCGGGTGTTCGGCAGGGAGATGCTCTGTCCCCGATACTCTTTAATCTTATGTTGAAGTACATATATGGTAAAACTGAAACACCTCAGCGCAACATCTTATATCGCCAGTCCAATCAGGTGCTTATGCAGATGACATGTGTGAAAGAATAGGAGTGAAAAAAATACTTGATCCGCTTGTAGAGTTTTCAGCTTCAGTTGGACTTCAGATCAAAGAGTCCAAAACGAAATACCTGATCTCTTGGTTTAGGGACAATGGCACACTAGATTTTAGTAGAGGCCACCACACGTTTGAGGGAGTGAGGAGGTTCAAATATTTGGGTTCTCTTATCACTCACGATAACAGTGTGGGCGAGGATATTAAAGTTCGGCTGGCGGCTGTGCTTTGTATCCTCTAAGGCCACTGCTAAAATCTAAACACTTATCATGTGCCGTGAAGCTGAAACTTTATAAAGCGTTCATCAGGCCCGTTGTTATGTTTGGATGTGAAAGTTGGGCGCTCTTGGATGAGTACGAAAGATGGCTCCTTACATTTGAGAGAATAGTGTGTGATTTACGGCCCAAAACGCGAAATAGATGGTACATACCGAGCTCTGTACAATATCGAGATCAAAGATCTGATGAAGATCCCCGATATTGCACATGAAGTAAGATCTCAGCGAGTACGCTGGCTCGGTCACGTTCTGCGTGCTGATCCGGAACGAATTGTGCAGCGATCTCTGAAAGAAGAGCCACCATATGGTAGGCGCAAAGGTCGTTGCAGGCGACGATGGCTCCACGGTGTAGAGAATGGCTTGGCTTCTTCCGGTTGTCTAGGACAGTATGAAGACCATGCCCAGGATCGAAACCGTTGGAGCCAGATTGTTGACTCAGTAAGGGGCCTTTAAATACTGCTTATTATTATTATTAGTATGAAATATTTTACATTATCTGCAAATATTAGAACATTAGAGTTTTTTTTATTATCTTCGTTATTCTGTTGATAAAAACTATAAAAATGCGTAGTCCAATCATTGATTTCAGAGGAACACAACTTTGGAGTGCATTATGATGAGAGACAGAATCAAATGAAGATGAAATTTTTACTTCTTCACTTGCTTCAACTTTTAGAGCACCATCTTTTAGAATACTTGCATATGAAACTCCTGGATGTACATTTCTACTTACCGTTGCTTTTTGGTTTTCTTGTTAAGAGTAGGAAATATTTCTTCTGAATGTACTTCTGTTTTAGCAGATGAGTGAAATTTAAATATTCGTGGCTGTGCTCGCTGTTTTGGACTGATTCTTCGTATTTGTTCTAGATAGATTGGGCACCTTCTATTTGCCATGTGATTTCCATCTCAGCTACATATTTTTACAGACGTATCGGTTTTAATTTTATTGTACACTATTTTGAACTATGAAGTGCACAACAAATAACGTACATATCATTTAGCGTGCAGTAAACTTTGATGGGCTGTATTTTTTTCTATTTCACGTATAGCTGCAACAATAGTCACATGAAAAGATCCCAAATCTACTCGCATCCATCCCAATGAAACAACAATAACCGTAATAACTCCGACAACCATTCTGACCTGATACGGCTGAAGTGAGATTAGCTACGTTTATTGATTTCACCAAATCCAATTTTAGACAGAATACCTCACCATCGACTTTCCCAAACCTTTGTGAACTATCCATGAAGAAGTCTATAACTCCGATACAGAACTAAATCTATCGCCAGTCCTCTCTGATTTCATTAAATCAGAAGATAGTGATGAGATTGTATTGTTGGCAGCCTTAGGAATTTATTTGGTACACAGAATAGTGTTTTGCATTGTTACAAGTTCACAGGGATCTGGACTTTAGCCAGCAGTATATACGGCTAATTGTTCACCCAAAGTGTCTATAAGGGGTCAGAATTTGCAGAGTCTCCAATGCGCCTGAGTATTTGTGCTGCACAGTACACCGCTAATCCATAGAGAGGCGGTTTCACGCACTTTTATTAACAGGTGTTTGTTGGTAAATCTTGCCCCAACAAACTTTTGCCATTTCCTCTTACAACTAAAAAAATTCAGTCACATTTTTGTTAAATTAGGTAGTTCTGCCTAAATGATTTTTATTATAATTGTATGTCCTTAACCTACATTTCAAATTTCATAATTTTATTGAAATTCGACTTTATTGAAATCTCAACAATTATGATGACCAAAGTTTTAGAACAATTGATACATTGTAGAATATATATGAATTATCAGGTAACATGAAACTATCAATTGTGTATGACTATGAATGTACAAATAAAATACATTGTCAGTTGTACATATATATATATATATATATATATATATATATATATATATATATATATATATATATATATATATATATATATATATATATATATATATATATATATATATATATATATATATATATATATATATATATATATATATATATATATATATATATATATATATATATATATATATATATATATATATATATATATATATATATATATATATATATATATATATATATATATATATATATATATATATATATATATATATATATATATATATATATATATATATATATATATATATATATATATATATATATATATATATATATATATATATATATATATATATATATATATATATATATATATATATATATATATATATATATATATATATATATATATACAGGTTTTTAGAAAGATGACAGCATTGAGCTTTTACACAGAAGCAAATTAATAAATTGTCTCAGAACAAAGCAGTTAAACATAAAAGTTTATTATCAAAATGAAAACAAACAATTTTCACAGTATATTTATACAATGTAGTTTGGGTTATAAATAGTGTAGCTCCGACAATGTTATTGTGTTGCTACCATTTAGTTTTTCTCATTGTCAAGGAGTAGCAATAAGAATTGAAGAAATTTGAATTATGTGTACAGATACTACTAAAGGGTTGTACTATGTATTTAAATATATTATAGCAGCGCTGCCCAACTGGTGATCTACAGGGTAAATCATATCTTGTTCAATTGGCCGAACTTAGAGATTACGTAGAAGTACTTTGTATAATTTTTGAAGAATTACACTTATATGTAACAAATAATGTATGGTTAAATGATTTTCTGGAATAAAATATTATTTTCCACATAACCAAAAAGCAGAAGCTGGATAAGCTTGTCATATTGAGCAATGTGGGCATTTAAAAAAAAAATTAAGCAATTACATAATAAAACGCACGAAAAGTTGCGAAGCGCTGAAGCAAGACAGTTTTTCGTGTGTTATACTATATGATTGCTTGAAAAGGTCGGCTAAAATTTGAAATCGTGAAACATTTTTATTTTAACATATCGTTTTGGCCACGGTATTCCCGCTACTCAGACGACGCTACAGAGAGAGCAGATCAGTTTTTGATTTTTATATATGAATTTAAATTAATTTCATAAATTCGTTGTTATTTGCAACATTTGAATATTATTCCACACAAAAAATTGGTGCAAGGTATGTCCGGTCATATAGATGAACAGCTCTGCTACAGAGTATCACAACGAATGTATGTATGTATGTATCTACAGTACATACTATGTAATTTACTAACTCTATAGTTGAATTTTCGTTATTGTCATTAGACTGTTGAACATTCCCAAGGCATAGGCGGTAGCCACAGCCGATAGGAAAGATGCAGAGCAATAAAACTGTTGTAAATATTTCTATGTATATATGCACGTATATAGTACATTGTACATTGTACTTGTTGATTCTGAATAAAATGTTCGTGCATATTTGAAATGAATTAGTCTCTAAGTAGATTTTCATTTTCCTCTCGGTTGTTGTTATTGCTTTTTTATTGTATTTTAATGCATTTCGCGTACGTGATATCACACATATGTTCCGATTTTTTATATATACATACATATATTCGGTAAATGTTTGTGTATCATTTAAGTTGATTACGTGCAGTATTTTTATATTTTGTGTGGTATATATTCCTAGATCTTATTTTTGGTCTGAATATAATTTTAATGAAGATATATTGGTTTTGATTGAACAAGTATATATGTGTATATTGTACAATGTTCCGAAATCGTGTACTAGAATTATGTGAAATAATTTTAGTTAATTTGATCATTTTTATAAGGTTCACCCGGGATAAGTTTTGAATTTCAGATTTTGAGATGATTTTTGGTTAAAAAACAATCATTTGATAACTTCACGCACACTTCTTCGAGATGTCGTGCAACTTATTTAGAATGTTTGCGTAGAGTTATTCGAGTTATTTGCGGGCAACATTTTAATCGATTCGTTGACAACTTTATACATTCCAATACATCTATCACAACTGAAATAGCTCGCGCGCTAATTTTTGCGTTAGTCCTTAATTTTTGTGTTGTTAGCAAATTTTGACTTATAATTTCAACATTGATTATGACATAATTCTGTTTTCATGAGTCCATTTTGCAGTTACAACAAAAGCTTCTCTCGGATGAAAGATCAAAGCAACTTCATAACTGCGCAATGAGTCGTTTTCACATTTAATTCACATTTTTGCAGTTGATGCAACCAGACAGAGAGCTTGTTGGCCGCTTTACTGTTTGTAAAATGTTTTTCAAAGCAATATTCAGGTCAAGCAGCTCTCAGTTGACGATGCTCTTACTACTTAGAACCTTTTCTGCCCTAGCATTTTCCAATAATGGCTTGGACAGTTGTTAAATGGACTGAAATGGATTCTCCCATATTTGATGAGGTTATCGTATACAATTGGAAGGAAGTCAATCCGTGGCATTTTTTAAATTCGTCAACTTTTCTTCAACTTTAAATTCTTCAACTTCAAAAACTTTTAAATTCTGTCAAAATGTAAACAGCTCACTAGAATTTAATCCCTATGGACAAAAAAGAAACAATATAGTTATCCGAATCACAGTGCAATATTTCTGTTATTATTTTATTATTAATTTCACAACCATAAAATAATCTGCTTGCTTAACTTTTTAACAAGAAATCCGATCTCACTAAAGCTGGGCAATTGGTATGTTTTGTGTATCTGGTCTGTGCACATGTTACATAACGATATAGGTTATAAAAAACATATCAGTGCCCAAAAATACTATTATTCCGTACGCCTAAAACGAACTTGTTTCTGATTTTATTTCGAAGGGCACACTATCACAAACATTATTTCCAGAACTAATAACCCAGCAAAAAATAGTGACCTTGATAATAAAATTATCCCAAAGAGTTAGAGAGGGACAACAATCACCTTTCTCTTTTACGATCTTAAAAACTTATTCAAGATTGGCATAATCATTTGCGTAGTTCTGGAAAAAATACGTTGAAATGAACTCGACCATGTATTTTATTAGAATGTTCCTTTGATAGAATAGATCATAATTCTTCTCCGCTTCCTTAGTATTTTTCGATTTTCTAGTGATGATGTTATCAGAGAAAATCCATACTTGCAGCGAAGTTTATACCATTATATATGTATAAAGATATGCAAATATATTTATTTGATTAAAAATGGATAAAAATAAAAAGTAGGGCGTTAATTTGTACTTCATAATAATCAATGGCCATCAAAATATGGTGAATTATGTAATCCATGTACATGCAAAAATATGTAGATTCTACGTCATAATGAATGAAATTAAATTTAATGAAATCCAATGAAATACAAAAACGCCCTAATTTTTTTCAAAATGATTCTATTTTTACTCTGAACTTGAATGTACGAGTAAGTAGATGAAATCTGAAATAAAATTAATATTTTTATCACTAAATTATAAAAATGGAATATTTTCTTTTTGGGATTCCGTACATAAATTGAGAAATGGTACCCTTATGGTACCACTACATTCTTCGTATTTTCAAGTATATACACTATAATAATAATTAACAGTGTTAAAGGCCATTACTGGCCCCTTACTGAATCAACAATCTGGCTCCAACGGTTTCGATCCTGAGCTTGGTCTTCATACTGTCTAAGACAATCAGAAGAGGCCAAGTCGTTCTCTACATCGTGGAGCCATCGTCGCCTGCAACGACCTCTGCGCCTACCATATGGTGGCTCTCCTTTCAGAGATCGCTGCACAATTCGTTCCGGATCAGCACGCAGAACGTGACCGAGCCAGCGCACTCGCTGGGATCTAACTTCATGTACAATATCGGGGATCTTCATCAGATCTCTGATCTCGAAATTGTACAGAGCTCGGTATGTACTATCTATTTCGCGTTTAGGGCCGTAAATCACACGCATGATTCTTCTCTCAAATGTAAGGAGCCATCTCATATACACTATACAATAAACTACTAAATACCGATCAAATACTGATCGATATAATAGCTTCATACGTAGTGTTTTCGATTAAGAGTATATGGTCAAAACAAGAACGGCTACACCACAGATGAACTATAATTTACGATTTTAGATAGATTTAATTTGAGGCACCATATACCTTGAATGTCGCCAGACAGATTTATTTTTATTTATTAAATCAAACGAAATGCTATCATATTTAAGAGCATTGCACTTCTTAGTAGACACACTTAACTTAATTCAGCTTTAACTAATATAACCCTATGGAGAATAAGCTTTCCTTTGTCAAGACTAAAAATATGTCATGGATAAGTCTGAAGTAAAGCTTGCGGCAATATAACATGCATTAGTTTATAAAATTAATTTTCAATTAAAATTGTTCTGAAATGAATTATCTTATAAGTGAAATTGTTGCTTGAAGTGTTTTAATTCCATTAAACGTTTAATGATTACATTTCTTAGTAAAAAATTTTAGTTAAAGACATGAAATGAAGATAAATGCAGCTAATTAAGCAAATAGTCAACGCTCAATAATACAAAAATGTTAAAGCCTCTAAATCGGATTTTTACAGATGAGGTTTTAAGTGAAGGCACATAGAAATCCTGGGCAGATAACCTGCGGGCCTTATGATTGTACATCTTACTTTACTCTTTATAGATACACAATTATTTGGTATTCCAATAATTGGTTCCACTTTTTGACATTCACCGCAATTAAACAGTTTATATACTCGCAATACAAAATTTCCCCGTTATAATCTAAGTGGCTGAAACTTTACATCGTGTGATACCAGAGCCACCTATATATACAGAGCCCTAAGGTTAAAAATTGAGCTTTTTCTAGAGGAACTAAAATTGACGAAAAAAACGTTTTTTCCATACAAAACATATGAAAAATTAAATGTTTTGTGGTGCGATATTTTTCAATGAAAATGTCGATGTATTAAGTATTTTAAAATTGAAATAGAATCTACAATTATCATTTTATAATTGATTAAAAACCTGATCAAAGAAGTTGTTTAATTTTTGTTATATTTATTAATATAATTTATAGAAAAAAAGCATTTCTCCATTAAATTGATATAAATACACACAAATACCAACGCAATAAAATTAAACTGCAAGACGAAAAGAGAAAACAGGAAAAATGTGGTTATGTTTCCTTTTGAATTATATTTTTGTGAACAAAATAAAATACTTAAAGGGTATTTCAATAAAAGCTGCATGATTTTGTTTGAATAAATCCAGAGCCACCTATATATACAGAGCCCTAAGGTTAAAAATTGAGCTTTTTCTAGAGGAACTAAAATTGACGAAAAAAACATTTTTTCCATACAAAACATATGAAAAATTAAATTTTTTTCGGTGTGATATTTTTCAATGAAAATGTCGATGGATTAAGTATTTTAACATTGAAATAGAATCTACAATTATCATTTTATAATTGATTCAAAGCTTGATCAAAGAAGTTGTTTAATTTTTGATATATTTATTAATAAAATTTGTAGAAAATAAAGCATTTCTCCATTGAATTGATATAAATACACACAAATACCAACGCAATAAAATTAAACTGCAAGAAGAAAAGAGAAAATAGTAAAAGTGTGGTTATGTTTCCTTTTGAATAATATTTTTGTGAATAAAATAAAATACTTAAAGGGTATTTCAATAAAAGCTGCATGATTTTGTTTGAATAAATCTCAAACTAATTTCACTTCAATTTCAACGTAAATTTTGGATTTTAGATTATAAATGGAACACCATGATTATCACAGTTCTTCTGGCACGGTTCTATTTTATTTTGGTAAAGTTTTGTTACGCATTTATGCAAAATTATGGTTCTAAATAAATTGTGCAGCTGTTATTGGAACTCCCTATGACATGTTGTAAGTTGTCAATATCACAATTTTTTTTCTATCGATCGATGTTTATGTTCTCTTTTTAAATTTTACGCTATTTCGTGAATTCAATTTTGATTTTTTTCTATTGCGATCTCAGCCTATTGGAATAATTTTGCGCTCTATCCCTTTTCGATTTCGCTACAAGGTAATGAAATAGAAATATGTGGTGATACATTTTCAAATGTATAAAAGGAGATAGAATAATGCTTTATACGAGCATGCTGCGATCGCAATAGAAAAACCGAAATTAATAAAAAAATATGAGATTTAATTCTTAAAAAAGAGACAAAATCATCGATCGAAAGGATGACAATATATGTTTTATTTATTTATTCATGTTTACATAAATATGATAAATTCATATTTAATTTTGATTTAATGTTTATTAAATTAATAAAAGGTTTAAGGTTTTGACTTTCAGATATGTGCTGCTTCAATTTAGAATCAATTCCACAAAGTGTTTATCGAAATGAAAGATTTAACTTTTCATTGATGAAAAGTAATTCGAAAATGGTCATTTTTACATTGATTCTTATGGGATAATGCAAAAAGTAGTTCCTCTAGAAAAAGCTCGACAAAAAACATGGCTGATCCTTACGGCTCTGTATATATAGGTGGCTCTGATAAATCTCAAACTAATTTCGCTTCAATTTCAACGTAAATTTTTGATTTTAGAATATTAATGGAACACCATGACTATCACAGTTCTTCAGGCACGGTTCTATTTTATTTTGGTAATGTTTAGTTACGCATTTGTGCATAATTATGGTTCTAAACAAATTATGCAGCTGTTATTGGAACTCCCTGTTGTAAGTTGTCAACACCACAACTTTTTTAAATTTTACGCTATTTCGTGAATCCAATTTTGATTTTTTTCTATTGCGATCTCAGCCTATTAGAATAATTTGGTACTCTATCCCTTTTCCCGAAATCGCTACAAGGTAACGAAATAGAAATATGTGGTGATACATTTTCAAATGTATAAAAGGAAATAGAACGATGCTTTATTCGACATGCTGCGATCGCAATAGAAAAAGCGAAATTAAACAAAGAAAAGTGTGAGATTTAATTCTTAAAAAAGAGACAAAATCATCGATCGATAGGATGACAATATATGTTTCATTTATTTAGTTTACCTACACATTCAAATAAATTCATGTTTACATAAATATGATAAATTCATATTTAATTTTGATTTAATGTTTATTATTAAAAGATTTAATAATTAAAGATTAATAAAAGATTTAAGATTCTGACTTTCAGATATGTCCTGCTTCAATATAGAATAAATTCCATAAAGTATTTATCGAAATGAAAGATTTAACTTTTCATTGATGAAAAGTAATTCGAAAATGCTCATTTTTACATTGATTCTTATGGGATAATGCAAAAAGTAGTTCCTCTAGAAAAAGCTCGACAAAAAACATGGCTGATCCTTACGGCTCTGTATATATAGGTGGCTCTGGTGATACACAACATCCGAATGTGTGATTCAGTTATTTCAAAGTTTTGTGATGTTTTAAAAATCGCAAACTTCGGAAAATTTGAAAACAAAATGTCAAATCTTGAATGCCAAAAAATACTGTTAAAAATACAAAAAAATACAGCTCCAACTTATTGTTAATTAATCAAAGCAGACCCAATGTGTTGGTAATCATCTTTGTGCATCCAGTACAAACATTTTGAGCTACTACGGTACTTTGATTCAATATGTTTGGGTATAAGGGGAAAATGACGATCTTGCGAAAATTACTCACCTAATTGATACAGAAAATTTTCCAACTCTAAGAAAATTTTTTTTATTATCCGATGAAATCTTTGAGTGATATTTCGTATACATAATTTATGAAAAATTGTAGCTTAGTCCGTACGGGTCAAATCGAGGTGGTTTTGAATTTGTATTTAGTTTGAAAAAGCAGCCTTAATCTACAAATATCACCTAGTTATGACCCGTACAGTTTTACAATTGCGAAAAGTAGAGAATTTTGTATAACACTCGCCAGATTTTCCCGAATAACAAAATTTTCCAGAGATGTCCAATTTTGTGCATGAGTAAGACTGTTTTGCCAAATCAAATACAAATTAAAAATACAAATCAATTTCAAATTTGCTAGAATAACAGAATTTTTCAGAAATGCTTAATAGATGAAAATCCTTGACTTTATCGCGGATTCTAGAAGCACTGTGGTAATAAATCGAGGTGATACCAGTATGATTGCAGTTTACTGGTTGTTTTCGGGTGCCCTATTGAATTCGCCTGGTAATAGCCGGTCGGTGGTACATAACACTAATATAACCTCTAAGTATAATAAACAAATCTTAAATTAATTATGACGTTCCTCCAAACCGTAAAATATATTATTAATTTCAATTATGTACATCCTTCCCAACATACATAAATATAATATTTTCTCCAGTTGAAATTTGTACATGAAGATCATTAATTCCTACTGTTTTTATGTTTTAATATCGTGTTAGGAACTAATTTCACATACATATATGTAGCATAGTATATTAATATGTATTATTGCTTCTAATTTAATATTATTAGTATTTTGTCTAATAATTATGTATTACGTTTCTGTTGTTATTCAATTTAATTGCCATTTTGCTCCCAATGTCAATGTATTTTATTTATATTTAATCAGCCAACCCACCACATACTCACCAGGGGTTGTATACAATATATACTAGTAGGTCTCATGCTCCTCACTCATATGCTGGCACATGCAAGTTCATTTATTATTGTCTTTATAGTTGTTGTTACTTTCAACTATAATATTAGTAAATTGTGTTGTGTCATACATAACAAATAATTTAACGTGATGGGATTTTTTGAGTTGACTTCTGTGAACGAAATTAATGTCTGGCGGAGACACTTCTTACACGATACTCGAGTATTTTACTCGCATATATATGTACATAGAATGCGCATCCAATCGATTTTTATTATCCGGTGAAAGTATATAAAGAATAACTTCTGAACTATTAAATAAATAATGAAAATGTAAACGTACACGTATCTATCGTGTATACAACGTTATATGCAATATGTACATTCATACTCTTATATCTATGTGTACACATAATATATGGATTGAACGTGACAAGATCATAAAAATTTTCATTTTTTTTTGTGTTGTGTCGAGAAAATTAAATAAAAAATCGAAAATAAAATAAATAAATAAATTGATTTTAAATAAATATAAATATTTGGATTTATAAAAATAATAGTCGAGATTTTCTATATCTCAATTGTTTATGGTTTATTCAGTTTTTGTATTATAAATCAACAAGTTCGATCATTGTCAGATACAATATACATAGTATATATATATATGTTCTCCTGAATTTAGTTTTGATTGGGAAATTGGAAAATTTACTCTTCACTAAATATGCAAAATGTCGAAGAGACTATTAAATATATTCCATCCCATTTCAAATTTTGAATTCACGTGATGCAACAATTAGTAGAAATTGTTAGATATTAATTTATGCTTCTATAAGTTACAATGACTGGAATATCTGTTGTGACGGGAAAATATATTATATATTTAAACAGACATATGTTTTAATTTATTCAATCGTTTGGTTTATTTCATAGCTGGGATTTCGAACCAATTTTGTTCGATTATGAATGAATTCTTATACGTTGATAAATTAATTGAGACGAACCCATTTAATAATGTAGGTATTTAAAAGTGTGGAGTGGCTCATCTTAATAAGACTGGATTAACTGTGAAATCCTTAACTAAGCTTTTTATAACGTCTGTAAAGAAGATGATTTAAAATAATTATCGTAGTTTTTAATACTTAGTATCGTAAATCGCAACTGATTCGTGAATTTGAGTTTTCATTAAAATCACTGAAAATGGAAAACGGTTCAACGTCCATTTGAATCATGTGGACGCAAATAACATATATTATGTTATGCATATTTGTAATACTCGTCCATCTTGCGACATGCGATAATTTGTCATTTAGCTCTTCTTAATGTACATATACTCGTATATAACATCTTTCCAAAACCTAAATAAATTGGTATATCTGAAAAAATAATTTAAGGTATATTAAGACTTTTTGTATTTACGATTATTATCCCCGCAAAATTACCACTTTACAAATAAAATGCGGTGGAATCCAAGTACCGACGTTTAATTCCCCAAATTATTACTGATTTTTGCATGTTTATCTGAACACTAATTTATTTAAAACAATAATTAACAAATTACAGCACAAATTTCTAAATTGTGTTCATATCGACGGTAATTTGATTTTGAATTAAACAAAAACAAAAGTAAAATGTCAACATATCACCAAGATCTATAATTTTGCTAAAGGTTTAACCATCAAACAAAAATGTACATTTTACCAACATACAAAAACAAAAATTTGTTACGACTGGATTTCCAGAAAATTCGTATTGTATTTCATTTTCGTATCGAATCGAATGACGATACGTTTCGTATTCATAAATAAGGCCGCTGGACGTATTATATGAGATATGCCAATATACATGGCACACGGATTTCCGTTTACTTTCTCGTTCGAAATGCATGATGTTTCTATAAAAAGAATTTTTGACTTCTGAATTCACGAATTTTAAGCGAATTTTTTTAATTTGTCTTTCAACCTTTATGTTTACAACCAATTACTGAACCTTCTTCTTTACAACAAATTTGTTTTGTTGGAACTAAATATTACGATTAGTTTTGTTTGATAAGTAATACAAAAGATTGTAAAATTAATATAAAACTAAATGTATATCTTAAATGTAAAATGGATGGTGAATGGTTAACTGTTAAGCAACTGACAAGATTGTCTTAGGAAGAAAAGGAAGCTTATTTGAGGAGACAATTAGAAGAATTTTCTGAAGCAGAAAGCGACGTAAATATTTTTGATTGTAATGCTTTAAACCTATTATATATACGAGTAAATTTATTATTTTCTTTAGAGTGAATAAGTACCCCTTGAACCAGCTGAACAAAAAGCAGATCCAGAACTGGAACCAGCTATAGATGACCTAGCTTCCGATGCTGAGGAACCGATTTTACCAGAATACAACGACTCAGATAATGATGGTGACCTAGCGGAAGAACTGGGAAATGAAAATGTTGAACAACCTGCACCTGTTGAATATAAAGCAAGAGATGGAACAGTATGGATTGAAGTTCCCCCACTACCTTGAAGGAATCTCTCTCATAATATTTTAAAATCGGCCACGGCTTGACCAACAAAAAAGATTTCGGGGCTCAATATTTTAGAAACGTTTAAACTACTAATAACAAACGAAATTTGTTATTATTCGTGAGGCAAATTGGAAAGGTGCTCAAAGTTATCAAGCATGAAATGCCGAACACCTAAACGAAATGCAACGTATTTAACGTTTACAACAACAATAACTGCCACTGAGTTTGACGCCTATCTCGGTGTCATTTTATTTGCTTATTGTGAGCAGATCAAGGAATGAACATACGCAAGATTTATGGAGTTCTTGTGCTCATCCTCTTTATCGTTCTACAATGGGTCTACAGCGGTTTTATACAATAAATCGTTATATTCGTTTTGATAACGGCAACAGTTGTAGCAAGCGCTTACTAGGCGATAAAGCCGCTGCCATCTTAGACATCTGGCTTATGATAAACAGAAATCTTCAAGAGTATTTCGTAGCTGGGGCAAATTTTACTGTGGATGAACAGTTATTTCCATATCGTGGCGGTACACGCTTTACACAATAAATCTCATCCAAACCCGCCAGATATAGAATCACAGTGTGGTGGGTTTGTGCTTCGAGTACTTCATACCCAATAAAGGACAAATATATACCGGAATAGACGCATTAGAATAAAGGAAAACAAATCAGGGCGAAAGAGTAGTAAAGGATATATGCTGCAATCTATTTCGTGGAAGTGGTTGAAACATAACCTTCGACAATGTTTTTACCACTTTTAATCTAGCTTCTAGTTTGATGCTTGATTTTAGCCTATCAATACTAGGTACGGTTAATAAAAGGCGTCGTTTTATATCTCCAAATTTCCTTATTGTGAAAGGCCAACCTCGAGCTGTTCAAGCATCTGTATTTGGTTTCAGCAGCAAAATCACAATGTGTTCCTACTTTTCAAAGAAGAACAAAGCTATAGTTCTCTTATCAACTATGCATTACGACAAAGAAATTCAAGGCTCGGCAAAATGAACTCAACTATGATATTGGATTATAATAGGACTAAGGGCGGAGTCATCAATATGGATAAAATGCTTGGCGAATATTCATGTAAAAAAAGAACTAACCGATGGCCGCAAGCATTTATAATTTATAAAGAAAACAATACGTTTTTAAAAACTGCAGCTACTTCCCGACGAAGATTTTACAAAAACTTTGTAAACAATTGGTTATGCCAGGAATAACCCAACATTCCAAAAATGTTCAAATTACCCGTCATTTTTCCACAAAAAACGGAATAGAAGCTATGTTGGGCCATTCATTGAAATTTGGATCTAGCCTTTTAGATTGTTCGTCCTCCGCTCTACTACTATTTTTTAGTGGATCAATTAAATTCCCATGTTTTGTTGGTTGTCTTTGTCTTACACCCAAACCACACAGTACACAGTGTCTTATGATTTTGTCAGATACGAGCAACTTCCCTACTATGTAAATATTCTTTGATTCTACATTCTTATTATGCTTGTTACTTGGAAAAAATGATTTATATAGAACATAATACATAAGTGGTTTATATCGGTGATGGATTATATATTTATAAATTTGTATTTACTTATAAGACAGTTCGAGTACCTACATAATGTACATAAACGCAAACATTATATGTTATAATTTACATAAAATTGTATGTTTCTTGACCTGAAATATTATAATTTTATTATGTCGGGGTTATGTTTAAGGTTTACTTGTATTATTTTTTGTGTTCGTATTATTTAATTAGCCAAGATGTTAGCCGCATAAGATTGTTGTTTCTTTTTCTACTACAAGTCAAATTAAATTTGTATTTTTCTAAATTAGATTTTAATTAAATTTTCTAGAATTACATTGAGTTTTATATTCTTCTATGTACTTATATTACTGACTACGTTTTCCTCAAGGGAAAATTGTTAAGGAATTAGATTAAAGAGTGTGGTGAACAGGAAAATGTAATCTTTTGATTTGGAATGTACTCGTACTACATTATATGTACGTTTATGTTTTGTGATAAGGTAAAGTTAAAATAATTCAATTATGGGTTGGGCACTATAGCTACGAGTACATTTAATATTTTGAAGCTTAAATTATACGGAATTTTGCTATTGTCGTATAATACCAATTTTATTTATTTTTGTTAACCAATTATTCACAAGTTAATACTTAAATTAAAAATTTCTTAATCCTGAATTTAAACAAACATTGTTTTATTTGGTAAGAGCAGATCATAGAAACTGAAAACGCCCTTCTAGGATACCTGGTGTATTTTTCTGTTGAAAATTATAAACTAAATAAGTAAATAATTTTCGGAATTGAATTGAGAGTTGAGTTGAGTTGAATTGATAGTTGAAAGTAGAGGTGGGTTAAGAGTTTGAATATGTTCTCATGGCTTGAGTTAAGGAGAAACTAGTGGAGCTACCGTTTGTGCATTTTTGTATGTAAAAGAATTTCAGCAGGAGTAACTCATGGAGCCAGTCGGTATAATCATCCATTCCTTTATCAACTAATCCCATATACCTGGTCACTATTTACTTAATCCATATTGTCTGTCCTACAATGCTCAACTTATTTCGATTAATTGGTTGTATTTTCTTTCTACGTGTGTACGGTAAAAACGACGGAAAAACAGAAAACACCTTAAAATTCAGCGCTTATAGAGCTTACAAGCAATTCGCCATGGCAAATGACTGGCAGATTTAATAAAAAAAAGAAAAGTGGAAGAAGGCAACATCGGCGGAAAAAAGGATAATATAAAGTTACAAAAAAAAAAAAGTAGCAAGAGAAGACAGTGGAAATCTTAGCCTTTTCTGCCATTTCCCAAGTGCAATTAATTGCCTAAATTAATTCAATTTGTAAATAATTATAGTAACTTAGATGTTTTTATAGTAATGTAATTTGTGCTAACATAGCAAGCAATAAAAATTCTAACGTTTCAAGAAAAATTGGTATTTTCCCAGAAAATACCTTTGAGGTATTCCCAATAAATAAATGAAAACAATAGTGAAATGAATGAAGGAACGGCAATTGATGAAAAAACTGAATGAAAACGCGCTAGGGACTGTTGAATGGTTAAACAGAACAGTTTAAAAAAAAAATTAAAAAAGAGAAATAAATAACAACAAGTTAAAAGTGCCAGCTCAACTTTCAACTCAACTTTCAACTTAACTCTTAATCAACTCAACTATCAACTCAACTCTACCTCACTCTCAACTCAACTCTTAGCTCAACTCTAAACTTAACTCTCTACTCAACTCCCATTCAACTCTCAACTCAGCCATTTATATAGCGGCAATTCCAACGGTTAACAAATTATCGAGGCTAGCATAGTGGTGGACACCAAGGTCCCAAAGCTTGGCCATACGATTTTTTTCGATTTTAATTTTCTTTGAAACGTTCACAAAGGCAACATATTTATTTATATGGCAGCCAACAGGGTCCTTAACTTAATCGGTATGAGAAATTAACCGTTCTTTCAACGATTCAATATAGTTTCCTAATTTCAGTCAATTTGTAAATAATTAGAGTCGTTACTTAGATGTTTAAGTAATGTAACTTGTGCTAACATAACAAATAATACAAATTCTAACGTTTCAAAAATAATTGGGGTTTTCACAGAAAATACCTGTGTGGTTCTTCAATAAATAAATAAATATCCACCAAGGAATGGCAATTGCTGGAAATACCGAATGAAAGTGCGTTATGGACTGTTGAAACAGAATAGTTTAGAACAATAAAAAAAAGAGGAACAAACAAAAAAAGGTTAAAAGTGCCTGTGCAAGAGAAAGACAGTGCGATGGTGTATTAAGTACTGCGCAGACACACAATTCAAACTATGGGCAAAGCCGCAGATGAGACGGTCGCAGAGGAGGTCTGGTGTTCATAAACGGTATCCGTTAGTTACGGTTCCGTTCGACCTTTGAATTTAACAAGAGACCTGCGGCATCTTTCAAGTGATGTGAATAGCACCCTAAAGAGATTAGCCGGCTTCAGTCGTGCTGGGAGACTGGCGCCTAACTGTAAGGAGCTTGAGTGTCTGGCGTGAACGTATACCCAAGTTACAAGTTGAGATAGCGGCAAGTCCAACGGTTAAACTCAACTCAACACAACTCTGAACTCAACTTTCAACTCAACTCTAACCCAACCCAACTCAATTCTACTCTAAACTCAAATTTCAACTTAACTCTCAACTCAGGTTTTTATATAGCGGCCATCTCAAGGGTCAAAAATTATCAATGCTAGCATCGTGGTGGCCAACAAGATCCCAAACTCAATCGCTATGAGAAAATAACCGTGGCCATACGATTTTTTCGATTTTAATATTTTTGACAACGTTTACAAAGGCGATTTCATTCCAACCAATTTTCAGCGCTGGCATAGTGATGGGCAATAGGGTCCTTATAACTTAATCGCAAAGAGAAAATAACCGTCCTTTCAATGACTTGGCCAGAATTTTTTTTTTCTATAGAACCATTTTTTTTTTACATATTATGTGTAATTTGGTACCAATTGGATCGCAGTATGACGGCTACTCTACTCTTTACAGCGCCTCCACCGATAACAATGTCGTTTGCAATTGATTTTGGGGTCAAAAATTGTAAATAACAATAATTTAATTGCACATAATCGATAACATCTATAAGCATGATATAGCTAATAGATTTGTTTGATTAAACAATTTCAATGGCATCAATTTAACCATATATAGTATCGAATTGTAAGTAAACCTACATTTCTAGTTAATAGTTTAAGCCTAACAATTTAATTAATGCCCGATTTCTATTGTTGCAGACTAGCTTGGATACGACCATAGAGGCGTTCAGGCATGCTATCGCAACACTCATCAGTAAGGTAAAACGAACCTGTCTCTCAAAGGTCTAAACCCAGCTCATTTTCCCTTGGATGAATGAACCATCCAACGCTTGTTGAATTTTGTTTGATAATGCTTGGAAAAGCCGACATCGAAGTGTCGAAAAGCGACATCGCTATGAACGCTTGATCGCCATGAGCCAGTTATCCCTGTGGTAACTTTTCTGATACCTCTTGCTTGCTAAAAACTCTTTAATTTGGGATCTAAAAACGTAGTGAGAACACATCTAACACATAAGTGAATAGATTTTGTGTGCATACTTTTTCTATTTCATCAAGTAAGTAAGGAAACAATAAGTGGTATTTAATTTTTGATCTAGTAAACAAAATCTCGCACTAACGCACTAATCTTATGTCTGCTTACAGTGCCTATAGACTAGAGTCAAGCTAGGTTTTCTTTCCTCGCTCATTTTTCCAAGCCCGTTAGATAGGGACAATAGGGACAATGGGAATCTCGTTAATTCATTCATACGCGTCACTAATTAGATGATGAGGCATTTGTCATAAGTATAAATGTAAAAAATCTTGGGTAAAAACCAACTGTATAAATTATATATTTTTAAGAAGCCTGGGATGGATTTTTTACATTTGTGTAGTCAGAGGTAATTAAAAAAAAACTGGGATGAAATCCTGGGATAACTCCAAGGGGTGATAAAACCCCTAAATTAAATTTACTATAGTTTATCGACCAATTTAATAAACTGAGTAATATTTTTAAGTTGTATATTATTAAATTTGTAGCACTTGTGACATTTTGTGCAAACAAAAATGAAGCGACATTTAACAATTAACCAATTGTTTCTTTAAATAAAAACCTGCATATCTATATTTAAAGATGTTATCAATAGATAAATTATTTCGTATATGTCTTGGTCCATTCATTAAGGAAATTACATCCAACAAATTGGATTACATCAATTCAAATGCCAATCTATCTCTCTTAACTTTAATAATGTTATAAAAATGTTCTTTACAAATCGTTTCAAATAAGCACACAACAAATAGTCCTTAAACATTTTTTGATTACACATAGTACACAAACCGAAAAAAACAACAAAAAAAGCATCTTGATAGTTCACAAATCCTATTATCAGGCTTTCGGTTTTTTTTTTACACATAGCAACAAAATTCGAAAAATATTCGAGGTTAATAATTTTATTTATTTAGGCTGCCTAACTTTTTCTCCTCCACATAGTTGTAGTTCTTTGTTTTATAGAGGTTTTTTTTTTTTGGTTTGTCTCGTTTTGGGGCCAAACATCATTAAATATGTATTCAACCGAAAAAAAAAATAAAATGGCCTGTCTACAATCTATTCACATCATGTACATAACTTATATAGACACCGAACAAAATAAATTTAGAAAAGGACTTGTGTACGTCTCGAACAATGTGCTTCACTCTCTGTCTATAATATTGTGTTAATATTCCATTTTCCTCGATCCTTTAAATACCATTCCGATGAGCATTTATGGGTATCCTTTTTTTTCTGATATTTAATTGTTATTTGATTTATAATATATGTATGTATATATATATATAGTTATAACAATAAATTAATAACACTAAATACTAACAACAATAAAAGGATAATGGATGATGTGGAGTACGTACCTCTAACTATACATAAGAATTTGTATATCTTTTGTCATATCGTTTAACAACACATAAAATAAAACAAGGCACTTCATGTACATATATAATATACATCAGGATTCAGGACATCACACATAAATGGGTTATGCCAAGTGGAAATGGTTTTCCTTATATTTTTTTTTGTTATTTTAAGGATTTTTGAAAAGTTGTTGTAAAGTTGTTGTATACCCATATATACAACATTTATATATGTACGAGTACGTATAAATAAAGAAATTAGGATTCGTTTATTATTATCGACCCATTCAAGAGGATAATATCGTTTTTCTTTTTTATACGAACAGAACAACTTGTTTTCGGATGTTGTTTGTGTATAGCTATAGCCTGGTTTGGTATATATATAAATATATGTACATACATAATATACTGAGTAGGATGTCGATGAGGTTTCGTTGGTTTGGTGTTATTCATTCAGATGAAAATTATTAAATTAAATCAAATTTGTTTATTTTTTTTTTAAATCTTAATTTTTAATGAAACAGATCTACCTTATATACATATATTATATACATTTATCTCTGGTTTTTCATACTTTGCTTTTACTTGGTTACAACTTTCCAGTGAAATAATTAATTTTTCATTTTTCCTTTTTTCAGATTTTTTTTTTTTTTGAATTTACATTTTTTTTTACAGATTTTTAATAAAAAATTATGTTGGTTTGTGTTTGTCGGGGGATTGGTTATTATTTTGTAAATATTTTGAATGAAGTAAACTTGTGAATGTTAAAAGTTGAAAATTAATTAAGCTTTAAATAAACAATATGTTCTTCATTTCGTATGTACAACCAAGCTTTGGTATAATATACTACTACATAACCAAATAACAAAAATTGTAGAATCTGTCCGTTTTTATCTTGTCTGTGTAAAGTAAAGAAAAATGAAATGTTGAGGTCCCTTTGATGTGTGGTACAGAAGCTACTTCGTTTTTAGTTTTTTTTATTACATGTCTACAACAAATCCATAAATACATATATATATATATATATATATATATATATATATATATATATATATATATATATATATATATATATATATATATATATATATGTATATATATATATATATAGATATATGTATATATATATATATATATATATATATATATATATATATATATATATATATATATATATATATATATATATATATATATATATATATATATATATATATATATATATATATATATATATATATATATATATATATATATATATATATATATATATATATATATATATATATATATATATATATATATGTATAACGTATATGTATATGCATATTTACATTTCGGAACAAGTTAATTGTGATTTAAAAGTTATTAAACATTTAAACAAGCTTCTGAAATCATAATGTTTTGTCTAACTACATAATGTCTAGCAGTGCTGCATAAAATAAATCCCGACTACAAACTACATCCTCTATGGAGGTTGGCCCAATGGATTCTGCGGTATACCAATCATTGTATATAACCTTTTATAGACAAAAGATACATTTGTATGGTTGAATGTCAAACAATTGATTTAAATTTAATAAACAATACATAAAGTTAAGAAATACATTATAAATTAATTAAATTTATAGTTAATTAATTTATTTTTTTAAATATTAAAACTGATTACATATATCATCTAGTAATTTACCGATCTTTCTTATGATTTTTTGCAGAGATATAACCCAAAATTTTGACAGCCCTATTGTGGTCTTCCCAAACCGAGCGGTTTCTTTCTTTGGAGCCTTCGTACTCCATTTATGTTATTCAGCATGCCACGTAACGCAACATTTTGATGTTGACCAAGTCGTTGTATGTGTTTCTGTGCATGAATTGTTATCTCTTCGCTGACGTTTTCCATCCGGAGGTCCTTATGTAGGTTATCGTTTCTTATGTACCAAGGAGCGTTCACTATTCCTCATAACACTTTATTTTGAAAAGCTTCTATCAAAAAGTTGATGTTTTATCGTCGTGCAGTTTGGACGTAAAATCAATTTACGCGGAATATAATTAAAAAAAAATAAAATTAAAATAAAAAGTGCCGTGTTAGTTATTTTTAATTATTTAGTATTTTAGTTAATTACTGTGCATATAACAAATAATAATTAGTGTTAAAATTATAAGGGGCCTATTTTCCCCCAAAAAAACCATATCAACATTAAATCAGAATAATACAATGCACGCAATGGGTAAAGTGGAATATAGCCCCAAAAAAAATATAATAACGCTAAATGAAAAAAATGATTCGACATCAAATTTGGCAAATTTGGTGATGCCACCTTTTAACACTAATGAAAATACTAGTACAAAAATAAATGCTTCAACAGCAAATGAACCAAGTGCAATGAACGTGAATAACGATATTAATTTAATTAGTGAGATAGGTCATTTAAATAAAGAAAATTTGGTGCAAACCGAAATGGACAGATACATAACTGTTCAGACCAAAAGAAAAAGAAGCCCGAAACCAGCGCAATTGGCTAGTAAGACTAAAGCGTCTAGATTAGAACATGGCGCTTATCAAATACCTCTCGGCAATTGATTTTCTAACTTGGAGGAGGCTGGTGCCGATGACACAACAGCCAAAAACATAGAAAAACCGCCACCAATTGATTTAAGAGAGGCGTCAAATAATGAACTCGTCAATATAATCGACAAGTTAACGGATTCAAAATTTTATGTTGCCCCACTTAAAAGAGGCAATATCAAAGAAACGAAAATTCAACCTTGGATGGTTTCAGAGCGCTTGTAAACAATTTCGATCAAACCGGAAAGCGATATTACACTTACCTGCTGAAAAGTCAAAAAGGGTTCACTGTTGACGCTTTCGCCGCGCAAGATTTCCATGCCAAATCTATTGCAAACATTTTAAATCGGGAGATGGTTCCTCAACCGATGTTTCCCATAGAATTAGAGCCAGATGAGAAAAACAAAGGAAACCACGGTATATATAACTTGAGATATTTACTGCATCGCAAAATCGCTGTAGAAGAACCCAAAAAACGAACCGAACCAGTACAATGCATCAAGTGCCAAGAATACGGCCACACAAAAGCTTATTGCACGTTGAGAGAAGTTTGCGTTATCTGTGGCGAACTTCATGATTCAACAAAATGCGGTGAAAATCACACGGCAAACTACAGAGGTTGCCCAGTATATCTGGATTTAATGCGTAAGTCCCATCCAAAGTTGCGATCCGAGCGACGATTAGAAGTACAATTGCCCAATGTACACTCAACCACACAAAATGACCTGGAGAATGTTACACGCAGTTTGGCACAACCAGGAGTTTCCTATGCCAACATCCTAAAAGGTACCGCCCCAAAAACGAAAGTTCTGTTCAACGAAGAAGAATTAAATATTCACGCAACCGTAAACAAACTGACCGAAACGATCCATGGTTTCATGATGATGATGGGCGAATGATGCAAAATGTGAACACACTAATGCAAATTATCGTCAAAAGCCAAAAATGACGGTCCTAAAGATAGCTGTATGGAATGCGAACGGTCTTTCACAGCACAAAGCTGAGGTTCAGTCCCTTCTTGTCAATCAAAATATAGACATCATGCTAATATCAGAAACACACTTTACAAAAAATACCTTTTTTTAAAATCAACGGATATTCAGTTTATGACACCAAATTTCCAGATGGAAGAGCACACGGCGAACTCAACAAATATGATAAAGATCACATCTAAGCAACTAATATGTGCCTAGAAGAATGGTCTAGAAACTGTGTAATATCGGCTGTTTACTGTCCACCGAAACATGCAATCAAAAAGCAGCAATTTATCGACTATTTTAATCAGATGGGCATTAAATTTCTCGCAGGGGGCGACTACAATGCTAAACATCTGCAATGGCGTTCGAGATTAACAACTCCTAAAGGAAAGCAACTATACGAAGCAACGAATGAAACAAATCTAGATTATTTATCTTCTGGACACCCAAGTTACTGGCCATCAGATAGAAATAAAATACCTGATTTAAAAGATTTCGATCACACACTAAAAGGGAAATTGAATAGGGCTATTAAAGCCCTTAAACGAGCATTGAGAGAAGAAAAAGACTCAGGAATCCAGAGTTACCTTATTGGAAACCGAGGGGACCGAGAGGTCAGATTATTCACTATGGAAGGCCACAAAACAACTAAAGAGGCCAACATTATCGAATCCACCAATTAGGCAACCAGATGGACATTGGGCGAGAAGTGACGTAGAGAAGGCTACTGCTTTCTCTAACCACTTGAAAAAAGTAATCACATCCAAACGAAAAAACTAGCAACAATGAAATTCTGGTTTAAAACAAATTTATGTGGCTGTAAACTGCTAGCGGTTTAATAATTTAAAAAGTTCAACCGAATAATTCTTTTGTTCCCGAATAGCTTCTGAAATATTGCGCTAAATTACCTTCTATAATATTTAAAGGATCAAGCAACAGAATATGCCTTGGGGTTTCAATGACCGAGGGAGCATACCCAATTTCATGAGAGTGAGCTCCCATGTTTTGTGTTAAACTGACACGATGAAAAATAGAAAAATCAGATGGAGATGTAATACAATTCTCAGTTAGGATGGATCATTTTTCAAATAATTGTTCCCTACTTTTATTGACTCTTAAACATCTCAACAATCAATTAATCATTTTCATGACATGTACACAGTTAGCACATTGATACATCATCAATAATTATCAGTGAACCTGATTTAAAGTATGGACCATGAGCACTGCTAGCAGTAATGCTTGATACTGGATTTTCTAAAAGGGGATAGGTAAGTAGAAAGTTTGTGAAACAAAATACATTTCTATCAGTATTATGATCTACTAATTCACACCAAAGCCTTGACATGCTTTAATAAACGTAGGATACTGTTCATCTCCAAATAACTTTGGGCCCCGAACATGCAATAAAAGCAACCGTAAATGAACAGCCCACAATCGAAATATCACTTTTTCACCTCCATGCTTTTTTTATTTTTTTCTATTCCAAACATAATCCAGTCAGCAGTGGTCACTATTCATTAACTGAAGGGTTATTATTATTCAAGTCATAAAATGCCAATAATTTTGTCCTTGAAGGATTTGCAGCAGTCTCATTTACAGAACCTTCCAGAAAATTAACATTTTGATAATTGGGCAAGTGACAATCAATACAAATAATCGTATATGCGATTGAAAGTGTATATATATAGGATACTTAAATACAATATGCCAAGAAGTCTCAGTAGAACCCCGACATCACGCCGATTTAAGATGTAATGTTGTATATCATCTAGCTGATTTTTTATCAATCAATTCAATGTTCACTTCTCCAAATTCTAACGACGCATATAATTGTTTTCATACTTTTAAGGTACTTCTACATTTAAATGACAATTCAATTTGGCCTAAGATATCCATTGTATGGAATTATGAATCGATTATCAACGAAATGCCAACGAACATCAACATTCATACTATTATCACGATGTCTATAAACTCTATATCACTCGTTAATCACAAATAGTTTTTTGATAATTTTTGGTAGATTCGATTTTTTTGGCATGAGACCGAGTTCTTGAAATTTAATCGAATAAATAATAGCTTTCACTTTGCTGAACATTTTTTTTGAATATTAAATTGATAAATTCGTTAAGTTTACTGTTAAATACACGAACAATAATAGGTTAGGTGTTATATTGTCCAGCCAGTATCACCGATTGGAAACAATAAGGGGTAAGCTGAAGGATTTAACGAAAAATGTTAAACAGATTTTGATAATTTTGAAAACCATCCATATTTTTCTCAAAAGTTGGGTCACCATCGACATTTTTGGTAATTGCTGCGACATCGGTCTGAACTTATTATAGATTAACTTTTATAACAAAACACAATTCAGAAGCAATGCTCTCAGGTTATTTACAATATTCAGCCATTGATCTGTTCGGAGGATCGAACAAAATGATTCACACGATAATTCTGCAGCCAGTCCAAGCATTAAATAAAAATCACATCCAACGTTTGCTCTCTCTCTCTCTCTCTTTTGCACGCACTATACTGATTAGCAGTGTCAGCATCGAAGAAGTATAATTTTGCATAGCACGATTGACGACCATATTCAAATGTCAAAGATCCAGGTCGATGCTAAAATATATTATGAATCTTGAAAAGATGGGGATAAAATAAAATAAATCTGTAATCTAATTGACGTGTTCGATTCTTTTTTAAACCTTTATAACGATTTTCATGAAACATATAGTTTGTGCACACCTATGGATTTTTCCTTCATGAAAATCAGTTGGACAGTTTCGGCGTAAAAGCAGTCACAAAATTCATGTTTCATGTTGAACACTCCAGCACACAATGCCACAAACGGACCAACGGGGCAATAATCCGACAAACACACATATTCACACATTAAAAACACTCAACCATGATTTTTTGGTCACCGTCAGAAATTGAACCCGAGACCTGCAAATACCAGAGCAATGACGCTACTTACTATGTGCTAACGAGGATGGCATTTTGGAAATAGCTTAGACTAATATGAGAAATCATGTCGGCATTATACTAAACGTCTTGTCCATCTTCTCCTGCAATGTACATATATACGCATACAAATTACGTTTTCCAAGCTCGGTATTTTTATTATACAGTATAGAATGTGGTTGGTGAGGTATTAGTCAAATTATATCCAGATTTTGGAAAGAATAAAACACCCTCGTTTTATTTTCATTAAATTACAAAAGCGGAATTATCATTTTATCGCCTTTCAATTAAATATCATTTAGCGATATATACATAAAGCTCCCTACCATCATATAGAACGAACCATTGTGAGAAACCAGATTAACCTTATATTCATATACGAAAATAAAATGTTATTTATAGAAACTTATATCTCATATCTACTTACATATTGTATAGCCAAGACTTCCCACACATATGTAAATATATATATGTATATAGATATGTATGTATATGCCTATAGTAATCTTAAAGCTTCCCATACCATCATAATTAAAGTAACATTAAATTGCTTTCTTTAACTTTCCATTCAAACAGTAAACACAATAGAGAGCTTTGATGCAAATACCGAAGCAAAATTCAACAACCACCCAAACGGTATAATAAGAAAGGTGAGAAAACAGAAATGAAAATTCTTAAACAAAATTCTTAATGTATGTACAAGAAAAGCAAAATTATTTTTCGTTTCATTACAACAACAACAACGATGGCTAAAACTGTACGTACATTTGTGTTTCCTTGTAACAATCTTAATTTTCGTGTGAAGATGAAAAAAATTATGTATTTATATAAGGTACGTCCTGTGTATATACATATACTTGAATAAATGAAGTCCCTTAGCACTCATTGCGTATATATGTATATGTATGTATATATAGATATGCATTATATAAAGGGTGTCCCAAAATTAACGCAAGATTTGAATTAAATGGAAAACACAGTTTTTAGTCTTCAGATTGTGATTTTTTTATTGAATCATAAAATACATTGAATAGGGTTATTTATGCGGAGTATCACATCGGGTAAATGGCGTCCACAGCTTTGCTGGCACATACGCACTCTTTTATCGAAATTCTCCATGGCCTTTTTGCATAAATATATGGCTGAATTTCTTTGATGCAGCGTTTAATTCCCTCCTGTATTGCACGGGTGGTTGTGGGCTTATTGACATAGACCTTTGACTTCAAATAACCCCATAAAAAGTAATCTAATCGTGTTAAATCACAAGATCTAGGGAGCCAATTCTGATCACCAAAACGAGAGAGTACACGACTAGGAAATATCTCATGCAGTAATTGAATTGTTTCACGGGCTGTATGGCATGTGGCAGAAAGAACTGTGTTATCATGTCGCGATATCGAGCACCAGTAACAGTTACTGCTTGACCAGCCTCATTTTCAAAAAAGTATGCTCTAACAGTGACAAGCTGTGGATGCATTTGTTTTTCGACAATCACATATGGCTTCTCCATAACCCAAATGCGGCAATTTGGGCAATTAACAATGGCCATCAAGGTGAAAATCTGCTTCATCGCTTAGGATGATTTTGCTCGAAAAATCAGCATCCACTTGTTGATGTTCAATAATCCATTCAACGAACTCATTAGGCTTCAGTTGTTGTGTTAATTGAATTTTGTAAGCACGAAGACACAGATCTTTAGTGAGTATACGCTGCAGAGAGCATCTTGAATTTTGCAATTCTTGTCCACGACACCGAATTGATGTTCCTGGATTTTCAACTGCGGCTGCCAAACTTTCATTATTTTTAAGATATTCTTCAATAATGAAAATACGTTGGTCTATCGTGTAACGCCACATTTTTACTAACCCTAACCTCTCATCTGTCAAATAATTTTTTTTTTGGAACACTTTACTGCACAAATGGCGGCAAATTCAAATTTTGCGTTAATTTTGGGACACCCTTTACTTATTTAAGACTATATATATATAAACAATTTAACAATTGTTTAATTAACGATAATGGTAATGGCGTACCTGTTGAGCTTTTTGTTTGTACTCGTACATTACATTACATAAACACTATAATTTGTAGATGTATAATAAAGACGGATTTTGTGTTACCGCGGTAACACCACTCAGTACGTCTCTAATTGGAACACTTTTTTATTGATATTTATAAGATGCACGTAGTAAGCAAACAGACAGATTTAATAATTTAATTAAAATGTAAATGATACAGATTCAGAATTTGCCCAGCGACAGATACTGTTTTCTATATCCCCGGCGGATGATTAATGAATTTAAAAATCTTGTTGATATTTAGCATGACGTTTAAGAATAATTAAAAATAAAATGAATTTTCTTATATTCTGCGCGTATAACTGTATATATACAGTCGTCGTCTCTAATTAATTGTGACACTTAAAAGATTTGTTTAAATTTAGAATGATAGTATTTGTTTTATTCTTAGTTGTAATATTTTTAAATAGGACTTGTATTACGGGTATTTTCTTTACTGTACAGCGGGTTGATTTCCGTGAGTTGAATAATTAATTTGAAACGATAAACTTTCATTTTAATTGAAGTTTTCTTTTAAGATGTTATTTTTTATTTGCCAAATCAAAATTATCTAAATCTTTCATAAAAAAAAATTAAAATACATCTTTTAGGGCGAAATTCACAATTCTATATATAGACGGGTGACCTTTGTTCTAAATCCTAAAATTATTTACATGTATTAGTGAGAATATCATTTTTTATTCCTGCCTTTTCATGCGAAAACCACAGTGACGTAGATACCAGGTTATGATTGGGTCTAAGCTATCCGAAAAACATTGCATTTGTGGGGAAGCTAGGAGATTAAGGGGTTTAGGACAACCATGCTTTGTATGATCAATTAATTATGTCAAGGATACATATTATATGAATTTTCCGAATTTTTGGGGAAAATTTTGCGATAATACTGTAATGACCTATATACCAAGATGCCATTGGGTCTAAGCTATTCTACAAATGCTTCTACAAGTGGATCTGCTCTTCTCCTTTAATAGTTTTAATTCCAAGATCATCGTGTATATTACTATTTCGAATATACCACGGAGCATTGGTAATACTACGAAGTATTTTCGCTTGGGTTCGTTGCAGAAGTTCTCTGTTTGACGCGCTGGTGGATCCTCATAATACCATAAGTTCATATGGGTTTGATTATCACTTTGTACAATAAAACTTTATTTAGTGACAAAAGACGGGTTTTCTATTAAGAGCATAACACGCGTGGTAATTTTATGCGGCAAGTCACTTCAAATAGGGGCTGTAAATAGACAAAAAGGCATCTTAAACAATTGCGCTCATTCTCGAAAAGGACGCAAAAAAGAAAACCCAATGTATACGATGAATGGTTTTTCGGTGAAGTCAAAGCGAAAGATAAAGGATTTAACATTATACAATGGATGAATGGGTAAGTTTCAGAATTCGGCGTTTGAGGAAAGTTAAATTTTAAAGACCAACAGAATTGGACGTGAAACATGATGCTAGAAAAATCCTTAAAGCGACTTAATTGAAGATTTCTGCAATATTTTAAAACCTCTCGAACTGACTGTGCTTGCGTTGGGCAGAAACGATGCTAATTTAATCATTGCGAAAGGCCCATTAAATTTGTATCCAAATATTCGACGATATTAGAGCACCCAATTCTTTATAAAATTCTCATGTATTTATCAATAAACTGAACGATACCATTAAAGCACGATTAGGTTCAAGGGAAACCGGCTATTAAATTACTATTCGTTTAACAACTAAAATCTGATTTAGCTGATTGTTATTTAAGTATAACTGATGGTGACAATCCGATCCGTAATTTAGTCGTTTCATCTTTAGAATTGGTGATAAATCAATGAAGCTGGCTAATGAAAGGACCGTAAGACCATTTTGTTCTTAGAGTTAAGAGTTGAACTGGAAAAAGAAAGAAACTCAAGTTCTGCAGCAGCCTGCTCAACGTCAATCCCCCGGGTGTGTTCAGCATCATAAAGTGGGCGCCAATGGCAACAGCAAAAGTCATCGTTGCTAAATTGGACACTGAATCGAACAATTAAAAACATAAGACCAGCTCTGAGCGAAGAAGAAAACCAAGGTGTACAGAATTCTTTAAGTGAGCTCTCGGCAACAGAGAGAAAGTGAAACGTCGCAAGAAATTTAAAAAGACCAGCGCAAACTCGATCCAACCCGTTAAACTGCCAAGTGAAAATTGAAAAACCTATAAAGTTTAAGTGGAAGGGATTTAAGATAACCAACAAATTTTTGGGAAAATAATAAAATATTAAGTGAGATTCTATTCAATGGAATTGAATTTGAGTGAAATGATTTTTTTAAATATGTAATTCTAAATAAAACAGCTTCTACCCCAAAATTTTAATAAATTCACACTCAATTTGCAATTGAATTTGAGTGAAAATATTAAAAAAATTAAGTGAAATATTAATAAAAGAACCGACTTCTATTCAAAATTGATGTAAATACAATTGACTCAAATATTTAATTTAAGTCGTAATGAAATAATAATTGAGTTTGTAATTTTGATAAATATTTAATCGTTGAGTGTAATCCTAATAATAAATATCTGCTCGAAGTTCTACCAAAAATTGCAATAAAATTTCACTCAAACTCGATTTATAGCGCTTTCTACTAATAGTTTTCTACTGGAGTTAAATATCACACAAATTTAATTTGCACTTTAAGTGGTGTTTGAATTACATCCAGAATTGATTTTGAGTAAAATTTTAGTTCTCTAAATAATTAAACATTGAATGAATCTCTAACGAAATAACCAATTTATATTCAAAATGAAACTAAAATTTTACTCTACTTTGGTTTGCAGTATTGTGTAAGACGTGTTTAAATAATTTAGTTTGGGTGATTTAGAGCTGTTAAAAATAATTAAAAGTTAAGTGAATTTTTATAACCGACGCTATAGACCCCCAAAATTCGATTATAAAATTAATAAGTTAGGGTGGATTTTTTTAGAAAATTCTTAATTATACGTTGAGTGAAATTTTAAAAAATTAACTGGTATAACTTCTACTCAAAATTTCAATTAAACTCGATTTGTAGATGATTTGAATGAAATATAAATGCAATTTTTTTATTCAATACATTTAAACGAGTGAAATTCTAATAAAATAACTGATATGACTGCCATTCAAAATTGGTGTAAAGTTCGCTCAAGTTTAATTTAAGTCTTTGGGTGTATTTTTTTGTTTTTGGAAATAATACAATATGTATTGGCTTTGACAATATTAAGTAAAATTCTATTTAAATTACTTCTACACAGCCTTTACTTTAAGTCTTGTAAAAATCAAATATGAGGTTGAGTAGAATTTTTCTTTTATAATTTCTATCGCAAAATTTTAATCAAATTTCACTCATTTTTCAATTGAATTTCAGTGAAAATATTTAAAAAAATAATTAAAAGTTTTGTGAAATGGTAATAAAATAACTGATATAAGTTTTACTCAAAATTGGGGTACAATTTTTACTCACTAGGTTTGAGTGTCAATTTTTTAAAATTAGAGTTAAGTATCACTCAAATTTAACTTAAGTGATACTTAACTATACAAATGCAATTTTTTATTTAAAACAATATAATCTAGTAAAATTCTAATAAAATAACTGATACGACGTATACAAATTTGGTGTAAAATTCACTCAAGTTCGATATAAGCCAATGAGTGTATTTTTTTTTGTAAATAATAAAAAAATAAGTGAAATTCTATTCAAATGGCTTCTATGCTACCTTTAATTTTAAGTCTTGTTGAAATAAAATCAGCTTTGAGTTTGAGTACAAATTTTCAAATAAGTAATTCTAAATAAAATAATTTCTATCCCAAAATTTTAATCAAATTTGACTCAATTTGCTATTGAATTTGAGTGAAAATATTCAAAAAATAATTAAAAGTTTAGTGAAATGTTAATAAAATAATTGATATAAGTTCTACTGAAAATTGGTGTTCAATTTTCACTCAACTGAGTGTGTGTTATTTTTTTAAACATTTAATCGTTGAGTGAAATTCTAATATTACATAACTAATCAATTTCTACCAAAAATTGCAATAAAATATAAAGAAAGTAGAATTTCTCGCAACTTTGGTTTGATTGATTCTACAACTGACGCTAGATAATCAAAAGCTGCATACGCCCAAAAAAGGCTCCAAGACACGACCTTATTACCGGTAAAATAATTAGAGAATTACCATAACTGGTTATATTCCTCAAAGGTGGAACATATCTCAAATTTCAATGAGTCATAAAGCTGGAAATGAGCAATGTCTTCTTTGATATTTGATAAGGTTTGGCATGATGGACTAAAGTACCAGATTAAAAAGCTACTGCCGAATAATTTTCATGCGGTCTTGTAAAACTCCTACATCAAAGACAATATCCGGTTAAACAAAATGCTGCAACTATACTGGATTAAATGATATTAGCACAGGCGTCCCACAAGGCAGCGTTCTAGGTCCAGTGTTATACTAATTGTTGTATACAGTTGATTTACCCATTACCAACAAAGTAATATTATCAGCATTTGCTGATGACACGGCCGTTTTGGTGTCCCACAAAAACACTGATATTGCTTCAAAGGAATTGCAAAATAATAAAATCATAAATGTATTGGTTGATTGGAAGAAAATCAAAATTATCATTAGACAATAAGATGCTATACTCTACAAAACGATCCAATTATGGGGATCCACCAGCACATGAAATACAGAACTTCTATTTTCCATAGTTATATAAATATACAAGAGAGTAATCAATTTTTGATGGAGACTTCAATATTTTCCTAGACGCCTTCTCTAAAGAAGATTCGCTCTATCTAGCAAATAACAATTTTAATTGAAAATCTTTAAATATTACAAAAAAAAAAACTAGGATTATGCCAACCGCAAATGGATTAAAAATTTTGTATCGCACACCCATTTCAAAATGGATTGTGATAAGCGTGCACAAAATAATTTTGTTCTACCTCACATCTTCTAAAAAAAATTTAATAAAAATGAAGAATTAAGTTGGACATAAGAGATGCGGTATCATTTTTCATTCTGCTATACATATATAAAACCATTTTTCTTCTACGAACATTTTTCATTAAATGCAATCTGACATAATGACATTTCTTATACATATACATACATATATATTATTTGAGGTTATTGCTAATCTTATATCCATAATCTTGATCTTAATGGCATTTAGATTCATTTTTCAAAATACAACAGAAAGCCATATTTCATTTTAAAAATACAACAAGCAAATTTATCTTATATCTAATTCTTAATTATAGTGTTGCAATATTGCATTAGAGATGTAGGGGTGTGGATATGGATGATTTAGATGTTTCAACAAGAAATTCATTACAGCTAAATGATGGAATCAGTACACTCTGCCGATAAGCATCTACATATTGACGCATTTTCATTAAAAGATCGAATCATTGAATAAATGAAACTCATATTGGCACAACAATTTTATATGCCAATCATTGCAATTTGGAAACAGTCACTTTATGAAAGTGGAAAATTCTCATGTCATGTACAGAATTTATTAGTAAACATTTATTAAATAAATATTCAAAACATTTTCAATCAATGAAAAACAATTTTCAATTAGAGATAATTTCTATTGTTCTGTGTTCAATTATTGGTTACAATAACAATATGTACATACCTATAGGAATAAAATCTATAATACAAACAATGTCAGCTGTATATTTATACTTACGAGTATATGTACGTACCTACATATATACATAGTACTGTTGTCGAAATTGTATGAACATTAGAAAAATCGATTTAAAAATATTGATTTCTAATTAAACTACCTAAATGTAATTAACAATTAGAATGTAAATTCTACATATTGTATTTATAGAAACTTTTAAATGAAAATACAAAAAACAATGAAAATACTTTGTTAAGTAAAGGGTTTTCCAATAAGGCGTTTCATTTTGAATAGCCTGCTATTTGAGCAGCTGTCAAATTTGAAGCTGTCATCTTTTGACATTAGACAAGTAAACACTACGCCATTACTAAAATTGGTACGATAAACGCTTCAACAACGCATTGCAAAATGGTGAAAATTTTGAAGTCACACGGCAATAGTGAAACTGGTGAAGCACCTCCACGGCAATAGTGAAACTGGTGGAAAAATTTGAGCTGTTGGGACAAGTTAGTGATGTGAAGAATCGAAACCGCGTGTGTCGCTCAAGAAACACTGAGAGTATTGCTGCTGTAGCCCGTAGAGTTGAAGAAAACCCAGGTTTGTCGATTCCTGGTCGATCTTTGGAATTAGACTTTCTACAAACGACATTACACCGTATTTTGCATAAAGACTTAGGTCTTAAGGCTTTTAAAGTTCAGTTAACACAAGAACTCAAGCCGGTCGATCACCATAACGTCGTATCTTCGCTGATTGGGTCCTTCAAATGCATTAAACTGATGTGGATTTTCATCGAAAAATCATCTTCAGTGGTGAGGCCCATTTTCACCTCGGAGGCTACTGATTGTTGAAAAACCTCTCCATCCTCAACGTGTCACTGTTTGGGCTGGTGATGTGGTTGGACCTTGTTTTTTCGAAAATGAGGCTGGTTCAACTGTTACGGTGAATGGATTGCGCTACCAAGCTATGATTAATGGTTTTTTATGGCCGGAAATATTGATGTGGACGACCGTCTTATTTCTCAAAGAGGTGATTACAATTGGCCACCGGGATCTTGTGATTTAACACTTTTAGACTTTTTTCTTTAGGGCCACGTGAAAGGTAAGGTCTATGCTAATGCTCCACAATCGATTCAAGAAATGATGGAATTCGAGGACATACAGTCGCAAATGTGCGAATTGGTCATGGGAAATTTCAGGATATGGTGCTGCAAGCGTAGCCGTGGCGGCCATTTGGCTGATATCGTTTTCAAATGTTAATGGCATACCTTCGTCTTTACAATGAAATAAACATTCATTGATTTCTCTTAAAAAATGCTCGTTTTTTAAAATATTAAAATGATATCTCTTATTGGAAAACCCTTTAGTTTACTAAATTTTTATATAAAGCAATGGTGTTTCATGAACATCGGCAGGAATTTTGTCCAGTGAGGAAAGTGAACATGGTCAAAATTATATTTACCTTTCATATTTATTGATCATTTCGTGGGAACTCGTGTTTCGAAATGTTTTTTCAACAATAAATCACCCGAAACTATAAAAAACCTATAAAATTAAAGTAATGAGCTCGACAAAATATTATTATAGTTCTATATAGCCATCAAAATAATTTTGGATAGTGTACCTGGTCTACGCTGGTTTCGTCCAATGAATAGGACTGTTATGAAGGTTGCCTTATTCCAAAATACGCTAAACAAGATTGAAAAATAGAAAATACTCTGATCAGTGCAGTGTATGAAAACGGAGAACACAATGGCCTAACAAAAAAGTGTTAGCTCAAGTGCGGTCACGACCAATTTCATTAAAAATTATTCCATAAACTGCCCACATCTTACGAAATTCGAGCTTTTTCGGACATTTTTACATATTTGAATATGAAATACCCAATTTGAAAATCTGTTGTGCGGCCAGAAAATGGAAACACAATGGCCTAACAAAAAAGTGTTAGCCCAAGTGGGGCCACGGCCAATTTCGCTCTAGATTATTCCATAAACTGGCCAATTCTTACGAAATTCGAGCTTTTTCGAACATTTTTGCATATTTGAATATGAAATATCCAAGTTGAAAATCAGTTCTGCGGCGCGGAAATGGAAAACAATGGCCTAACAAAAAAAATGTCAGCCCAAGTGCGGTCACGGCAAATTTCATTTAAAATCTTCCATAAACTGCCCACTTCTTACGAAATTCGAGTTTTTTCGGACATTTTTGCATATTTGAATATGAAATACCCAATTTGAAAATCTGTTGTGCGGCCAGAAAATGGAAACACAATGCCCTTACTAAAAAGTGTCAGCCCAAGTGCGGTCACGGCCAATTTCATTTGAAAATAAACCCATAAACTGCCCACTTTTTTTGAAATTCGAAGTTTTTCGGACATTGTTGCATATTTGTATATGAAATACCCAATTTGAAAATCTGTTAGGCTGCCAGAAAATGGAAACACAATGGCTTAGCAAGAAAGTGTCAGCACAAGTTTTGCACAAGTGCAAAAATTCTTCCATAAACTGCCCACTTCTAACGAAACTCGAGCTTTTTCGGATATTTTTGCATATTTGGATATGAAGTGTTGATGTTGAAAATATGTTGTGCGCCCAAGAGCGGTCACGACCAATTTGATTAAAGATTATTTCATAAACTGCCCACTTCTTGCCCACTCTTATGTCATGAGTTATGTGTATACCAAATTTTAATTATTTAATCTAATTTAAAGTTGAGTTTAAGATAAAATTAATTTCTCATTATTACTCGGACAGTGGAAGCTTTAAATACTTAACTAAAACATAAAATAAGATATTGCCGCCCGAATTTATGTAATTTATTTGAAAATAAAATTAACACATTTACCATAAATAAAAAGTTAGGACCAGTTTTAGTAATCACTTCCAAATCGTTTATATATTTATATGGCTACGGGGCATTAACGTCATTAAATGCTAAATCGGTTACACATGAGTAATGGAAGACATTGGCCATTATTGTAAATGCACAAGGACCTCCGGTGCGAAATGAGGAAGTGTGGAGAAAAGTAAGCTATTTGATATAGCGAGTTATGGTTTTATATTTTTATTGAATAAGCTTAGTTTAGAAGCGCTGCGGACCGCAAGTGAGCGAATGTAAAGGTAATTATAGAGGTAAAAAGGAAAAAAGGTAATTATAATTATTACCAATTGAATTAATGATTTAATAAATCTTCTTAAATAAAATATAGTATTTGTTTCAATTACCTATTAGCCTAAAGAGCCCATTTCTAATTTAAACAGTCAACTTCTGAATCAAATTCGCTTTCAGCCACATTCTTCAAATTTTCTGAAATATTTAAAGTTACTGACTCAGTTTTATTTAGTAAATATATTGTATTAAAGAAGGCACAGCACACATTAATAATTTGGATGAGTTTTAAAGGTTCATAGCGTAGAACCCTTTCCCCCCAAGAAACATCTAAAAGTGTTCCTTAGTACCCCATTGCACCTCTTAATCGGGTTTCGAGCCTAAGTATGCAGATAATTATATTTGAATTCCAAAATGGTGCCATTAACCGCGCATCTACCGGGTACCCCGATTCACCTAACGCTCTCTATTGTTGGGCACACCGATAATTTGAGTAGGTCATAATTAGAAATCGGAACAAATATTATTAAATTAACAAAACCAATGAAATGTGATTTACTTACCAATTGGGCATTCGAATATTTTAGTAATGGTTTATTAAAAACTTCTCGGGCCTTTAATATTCGTAGAGAAAATTTTGTCTTTTTGAACAAAACAAAATTATACCTATACCTCGTTGTCATAGACTCGGCATTGACAAGTGCAGGCTCATAATATTTATTTAATGGTTATGCGCGGAACACTAAAGCTAGTCCATTTGAACCTGCGATGCCAATTATTTACTCGACAACGTAATAGTGAACTGAAAACCAATTCTGATACAGATATTCAGTTTCATGTGTACTTTGTAATTCTGTGATTGTATCGTCTTACATAGAAAATAATTGGATTGAATTTATGTACAAAAAAAATAACTGTTACTAAATAATTTGCGGAAGAATATGTATTAAAAGTGTTGAAAAAAATTACCTACACTAAATTATTTGACGACCATATACCTATTGATTTATATACTGTATGTATATATACTTTGATTGAAAACTAAATCTGAACAAAAGCTTTGTGCTTAAGGAAAATAACCAAACAAAACAAACAAACAGTAAGTACATAGTAAATCAAGAGAAGTAAATCTGAAACGAAAAATCTAAGAATTAATCCATCAAGTATACGAGATAGTTACGTTTTAAATATGATATATACGAGTATGTATATACGACAGAGAAAATGTTTGCATTTCTTGAAATGATAAATCAACTGTATATAGAACCTGAAAGACGTATTTCCTTTTTAAAAATAAATAACATAAAAAATAACAGTTTAAGAAATGTATAGAAATACGAGTACATGTATATAAGAAAAGCTTCTTTCTCGCGACATCTTTTCTGTCATAAAATATAAAAAAATATATATTTGTCTCCAGATGATTTATACCCCACAGTACTTCATGTCTTTTCTTTACTATTTTAGTACGTTAGTATTGTTGTCAAATATTTACTTATAAATAATTTATATTTTTAGTATTTTTACGTTTATGTTTCAGACAGAATTCGTCGCGCCCATTAACGGCAGGAATTTCTGTAAAAATTTTAATCGTATTTGCAGCAAACATAGTACAATCTCTACTGTTGAAATCGAAAATATGTAATAAAGCTTTCGTATTTTTTGTGCTCTGGAATGAGGGCGATGGAATTAAGAAATGAACTTTTTAAAAGCTGAGGAGTAGCACAAAGCGCTTATAAACAAAAAATAATTAAAGTCATGTTTATAACTATAGTAGACTAAGCACACTCTGCTATAAGTATTAATATTTTGCAATATACAATGTACAGCATCCATTGAGTCGTATATATACATACGTTCGTTCATTTTCTAAGAACTTAATCAATTTTAAGCAGGAGGAAAAAAGGTAATAATAATATTTATTTAAAGGATTTACAGTTTAATAGAAAAATAATTTTACGTATATTTCTGTTTTTCTTATTTATTTCTATATTATTGTTTGACTTGAGCTTGACGTTATGTATATACATATATACCCGTATATACCCAATGCACAAAGGTAATCAAATACGAAATGGAAATTTTATTATTTTTATTATTTCCACTCAATTGGAAAAATATTTTTATTATTTCGAGATTTTTGTATCGAGTTCTGTTTTTCCTGCTAATGTATTTAGAAATGATATTTTATAATGAATTTTGATTGATAATAAATATTCATTGGAAATTATCTATATCTCACCATACCAGATATTATATTTTATGATGGCAACGCGAAAATGAATTGTTTTTTTTATAAACGTATACGTGCGGACGGTTTATTGTAATTGTACCCACAAAATTTTAAAACACAAAATCCTCAAACCATTTGGTTTATTTAAAACTTAAAACAGATAAATCCATTTCAAACTTCATACAACTTAGTAATCGTTGGAAAATCCTTTGTTTTCTATGTATATATGAAAACTAACAAAATGCACTGTTTCGACACATTGATCAGTTTCATTTGTTTTCTTTAATCTTGAAGACACTCGTATACAGAAAAAATATGTCTTGAAATTATTTTATTAAACAAAGGACAGAAAACGTTGATAAATGAATGGATTCGATTATAATCAAAAAGAAAGAAAAATGTATTTAGGTGGTACGCTATTCTCAATGAAAAGGGCATATTCATATGTAAGTCTACAATATAATCACAGTTTTTATTAATGGATGGCAAGTTGTCAGAAATTCACCATCAATATACATATTCCTCATGATCCCAGTGCATCGTTTAAAAATTTCGTTATAGAATATATGTATATAGAAACACGAATAGTTAGATGCTATCTAAAACATTGAGGAATTATTATTTTTGGAAGGTGAGTTATTTCTGCTATTAGAGAATAAACTTAATGACATGCGGTATAAGATAGCAGAAAATTTTCAGCAGAAAAAAATGCATTTTTTCTATTCACCACCAGGAGCAGCACTATAGATAAAGATAATTTTTTCTGCTCTAATTTTATTAACTAGCAGAAAAATTATGAATTTGTGCATTTTTTTATAAGAATTTTTGTAACAACCAATTTCACGTTAGCAGAAAATTTGTAAACTTTTGATAAATTATTCGTTACCAGGTTAGGGGTTAGGTAAGGGTGGCCGTCCTAAACGACTAGCATAGACACAAAATTGGTCCGTAGCTGTACCACATTCGAGTTTCCTCCTCTTCACTCGCTAAACCATCCTGAGCTTACCAAGAAGCGTTTAAAATCCCGGTTCTCGATCTTACTAAGTTCCGTGAGGTCGTTCAAAGGGGAAGTTCCCATAAATTTTGTTCTGCTGTACGCTAGACTAGGACAGGTGCAGAGCAGATGGAGCACATTTTCCTCCTCCTCCTTATCACCACAGCTGCGACAGAAATCGTGGGCTAAATAGGGTGCGGTCAAGAATTGACAAAAAAAAAATTGACAAGCAGCCGGTATGCGTAAATTTGAAGCTGCATTTTTATACGACTTGCCGAAAAAATTGACATTTGGAAAATAAATTAGTTTGGCATATGTAATTTTGCATGGTGTTATAAAGAAATCAAAATAATGAATAAAATGAATGTTATCAACAATTACATAATTGAAAGTTTATGTGAAACTAGAAGTAATATCTTGTTTTTAGAAAACATTCGGCTCTTAAAAAAAAGAAAGTCGAAAACAAAACTCCTATTGAGGCTAATTGGCAAGCGATATGTTTCCATTAAACGGAGTATCGTAAAAATAAACAATTATATGGAAATTGTTCACGAATACAATTTAAAAACGTTTCAGTCTCATTTCCGTATGAGTAAAGGAAGCTTCCAGGTAAGTTTGATAAAATTATAATTATACCATTTTTATTTTATTAAATCTGTTAATATTTTAGAAATTATTAGTGGTTTTGGATAACGCTATTATCTTACCCAGGAGACGTCCAAGAATTAATACGGAAAAAGTCTTGTTAATGACCATTTGTGTCTTGGGAAATTTGTGTAGCTATCGGGATGTAGCTGATAGGTTTGGTGTTTCGAAGAGTTCGGCTGTGGGAACGGTTTTATTTATATGCCAGGAGCTGACGAAACTGTCGTCAAAATATGTGAACTGGCCTTCAGGAGATGAAATAAGGGCAGCTATCGATAAATTTGCAAAATTGCGAGGAATCCATAGCTTCCCCAATGTTATTGGCTGTATCGATGGGATGCACATTGAAATCCCCGCTCCATCTGTTGATGCAGTTAGCTATTACAAAAGGAAAGGGTTCCATTCTTTAATTTTACAAGTAAATTACTAATAATATAATTATTTTTTTATCGTTTTTTATAATATTTATCATTTCTTTATGTTAAGGGTGTTGCGATAGTGACATGAAGTTTATTGATGTTTTTTTTGGATGGCCCGGGAGAAGTCATGATGCCAGCGTCTGGAGTAACAGCAGCCTGTGCAAAAAGCTTGAAGAAGAGACCATAGGTATAGCAACCGATTATCACTTGCTGGGTGACAGTGCATATCCATTAAAAAAATACTTAATGGTACCCTATAAAGATAATGGGATGTTATCTTCACGACAAATAAAATTTAATAAAAAGCTTAGTTCAACAAGAATCATTATCGAACAAGCCTTTGGAATGTTAAAATGTCGGTGGCGGAGATTGAGATATCTCCATACTTCAAACGTTTTTAACGCGAAATATTTCGTATTTGCAGCAATTGTATTGCATAATTTTATTTTAGAGCAGAAAGAGGAAATTATGGAACCATTAATGATAACCGAAGCTGAAAATAATCCAGATGACTACTGCGATATTTCGTTCACATCCAACGTGGATCATGCTGGAAAATTTAAAAGAAATTACCTTACTCACACAATTTAAATAAAAAATAAACAATAATTATGTTAACTTCATTTATTTATTAAAACTTAAATTTTTTCCTTCTCCAGTTCATTTTTCTCCCTTTCGACCTTCATTAACTCCTCGTGCCTACGGCTGTCATCATTATTTTTTCTTTTGTCCGGTGTTTTTTTGGAACGCCGTGCTACACCTTCGTTGGACGTGTCAAGAACCGATACATCAAGTTCTTCTACACTTTCTTCCTCATACCGATTGGCACTAGAAGAGTCGAACGTCAGGCCCTTCGGAGGTACGATACTTTGGCGAGTACCATATACTGCGTACTCTTCAAAATATTGCCAATATATAGCCCCCCTCCCACTTTTCTCTTTCCGCTTTTTTATGCGCTTATAAGAAATAAGCAAATTACTAAAATTTTTTCTAGCCTCTAATGGGGTAATGGCTAATTCCTGTATATTTCTCCTCATTTTATCTAAACATTTTTTCCACAGAGTTCCTTTATTTGTTTTCCCGTCGTTAAATTCACGTTCCATTTCTAGTCTTGTGACTATAAGCAACTTTGTTACTTGAGGGTTCCAAATATCCCGGCTATAAAATGCAAGCAATAAACCAATAAAACTGTCCCATATATTTGTAGGTATTATTACACTTACGTATTGGTTACTGAAATTTCCTCATTTATATAAAACTCGTTCAGTTCTTCATCAGAATTTAAAACATTTTCTCTAAATATAAAAATAAAATTTAAATACATATTTCGAAATAAATGTACTAATAATAACATATTCACTGCACATCGCTCATCTTGAGTAAATTTTAGGTTATGTTACAAAAATTTGCAGTCTTTGCACGCTACTATAAGTGGATGCACAAACTGCGCAGCCAACATTTTTTAGCTGCAATTTTGACCGATAGGCTGCATAGTTTTTGCTGCAAGTCTGAATTTTTGACCGACTTGCAGCCTAAGCTGCGCAGCGGCTGGATTCTTGACCATATTCGTTACAAACAAAACATTATACATTTTGACGGACATGCAAATTATTATATTAATAATTTCTCATAAGAAACCAATATGCCGTGCAGTTTTTCTGGTAGCTGAGATCATACCACACCTATAGGAGCAGTTAAAGAAAAATCGATCGGGTCAGAAGAGCTCCAGAAATGTTTGAAATTGGCCATATGAAATTTTTCAGCTTTATATGACCATAATGTATGGAAATACCCCCCTGTAACCGATCGATTTTTTTTAAACTGCTCCTGTAGGTGTGTTATGATCTCAACTACCAGAAAAACTATTGGGAAGAGTAGAGGCTTGAAGCTCTTCATAGTACAGTAGCTCTATATATCAGTGGTAATACCCTTACTACTGTATGGAGTCGTCGTCTGGTAGCCAGCTTGCAAAATTATGGCTAACTAAAAACTTTTGATGAAAGTATACTGCCTGCTTGTGTAAGTTGGTGCACTCAGGAGTACACCCACCCAAGCCTATAGGAGATTCTCTTTCATCTCACTCCCTTGAATCTAGTGGCCAAGCAACTTGCAGAGCTATATGGCTCAAATTCATATCTAGATGGGCTGTAACAATATAAAGCACTCGTCTATCTTGTACAACATGAGTATTCCTGATATCACTGTGCAACTACGCTATCCCATCACCATATTTAGATGTGAGTTTCACACAAGAGAGAACTGGGTGAGTCAGACGGTTATGCCACTTTTGCTGTATGTGTTTCAGGCGATAATGGACTGGCTGAAACATAATGTAATATCCATAAGGGATATCCGCATTTTTGATAGGCCCATACAAAGTGGTGTATCGGCGATGTTTCCTAATTGAAATTGTCTGATCCATAAAAATTAATTTGACACCTGAAAAGAAAAATTTTAGTTGCAACGGCACTTGTCAATAAAAATTCGACAGAACATATTTTTAAGAGCCATAAAGTTGCCACAAGAAAAACAAATAATTATCGTTACAGTACGTGAGTAAAGAAAATATGATTTGAACTGCTTTGCCCGTAGAAAAGATTGGAGGTCCTCAAACCTTCGTGTCAAAATCCAGAAGTTCAATGACAGCAGCTATATTTATGGCGTAACATAAGATTATATATGTTTGTATAGGATGTCAATATTTTAGAATGTTATTTTGCTACTGCATCAATTTAACAAGAGATTATTTTAAAAATCAACATGCATCCAGCATTTATCAGCAACACTATACTTACATCTTAGTAAATATATAATCCCGCTGGAGCTTTAGATTAAAAGTTATCGATGGAGTACCAGACAAGTATCTAACATTTTAGTCAAGGAAACCTTGCAGTTTTGTTGTTATATGGCGATCCAATCATTAGATTAAAATTATTACACTTTACAACTCACCCGCATCAATTCGACATTCACCCATAAATTAATTCAATGATAAATAAAATTTTATTTATTGAAAAAAATTTCCATAAAAAAGAAAAACTAACTAATAAACACCATCATACAATGCAAAACAAGAAGAAAGAAACCAAATTAAACTTAAACAAAAAGCTCGTCACATAAAACAGATAAATATATGCAGATAAACAAAACTCTTCGATAAAAAATAAAAATAATTCTGGTAAAACACAAAAGTATAATAAAAAAAAAAAAAGTTTTCCATCATCATCATCTGGATTCTTATCCGTCGTGCGCCTTCTCTAGATAATTTTCATTTTCATCAAACGAATTATAAAATAAACAAAATACAAAATACAAAAAAAAAAATTAAAATTAAATAAAAAGTATTTTGTTGCTGTTCTGTACGTAAAGTTGATATTGCTTCTAGCTGATGGGGAAAAACTTCGACGCTGAAAAGAAAAACTTTCAAAGTTTCGTTTCAAATATAAATAAATTAAAAAAATTTTCATTGTCGCGCTTAGATTTTTTGTTTTTGTTTGTTTTATACTCTCGTTTCGTAATGATCTGCAATTTTTTTTTTTTTTTTTTTGTAACTTGCGGAAGAGGAATATTGTAAAGACTCGATGTCTTTGTCAGACAAATTTTTACATTCAATTCACATGCTTTGATGTGTGTTGTTCATGTTTAGGGGATTCTGTACAAAGGAAACTTCAGTTGTCTGTATACGTATGTATATGGTATATATAGGAATTAAATATGACAAAAACTGAAAACAATTGAATTTATGTTGTTTTTGGGATTTTAATTGTTTTATGTCTATGTGGGATGTGCGGTGCGGTGGCAATCTGTATTTTAGAAGTAAAAATATGTTGAGGTACGAGTATCATTATCTTTCCTATATCACTGTACTGTACTGGCTTATTATATGTTGAATCCAAGCCAACGAACAATGTGGAACCGATTATTCAACTTCCGAAATGCCATGATAAAGCGAGTTTAAAACAATGTATATTTGTGGCGTGCATGATAGCAAAGCCGTTGTAATAAATTAGTCTCCTTGTTGAGCGAAATTTGTTGACGAGCTTCAGAAGAAATAAATCCAAAACCTACAAATTTTTTTCAATTTTTGAACTATTAAAAGTGAGAGTTTTTAATATTTTTTATTACAGAAAGATTTATAAGAAATTTTCTAGTTTATCGTAAAAATCAAATAAATGTTTCCTAACTTCCCTAAATCGTTCACATATTTGGTAAATTTTGGGAACAGAATGAAATATAATTGCAAAGTAATGGGGCCGCGGTGGTCGGGAGGCACTAGCAAGTCTCGTAAACCTAAATTGCACGAGAATGTTTTATAAGGATACCACCACACTATTCTTTGCTTGGTGACTAAATGGTTGGATCGCTGGGCTAACGACCCGATCGTTAAAAAAACTCAACTGTTTGTAATGTCAACAATGTCTTGTGACATGGTGTAAAAACAAGCATACCCCTTTGGTGATTGTCTGTGATGCTAATACTCATCACTCGATCTGGGGTAGTAGTTCTCTCAGCTTGAAATGCCCAATACTGGAAGCGAGCCTACTTTTGTCAACTCTGTCCGACAGGAGGTGATTGACATTAGCCTATGCTCCATGACCGTTATTGATTTAATTTTAGGCTGGAGAGTGACGGATGATATCCTCACCTCTGATCACAGGTGCGTATCTCGTATAATATCAACCTTAAACGACCGCCTCTTAAACCTTACGGCAATCGGAAATTAACCGATTGGGGTCTTTTCTCTCTCGAGCCATAGGTTCTTAACTTGCGCCACCGCAGGTTATTCGGTCGAGGAAGGACATTGAAGATCAAGCATCGTCAATTGCATTGGCAATTACGATAACCTTTGAAAAGACATGACTTTTATCACTAATCAAAAGATTCGGAATAAACCTTTCTGGAACTCTGATGTCTTGCTATGGAGCCTATTTTCATTTGCATCTTATAAGGCTGGCGGGCCTGATGGTATTTTTCCTGTTGAACTACAGCAATACTGCATCATTTGCTCCAAATTTTTCAAGCGTGTATTGCTTTTAGCACTGTTCCAAATTCTTGGAGCAGAAGCAGAGTTATTTTTTATCACGAAAGCTGGTAAGTTCGATTATACGGGTCCTACGTCCTTTCGGCCTATTAGTCTATCCTCAACTTTTCTTAAAGCTCTGGAAAGAATTGTCGATAGATTCATTAGAGATGATTTTCTAATCACCTCCCCACTCAGTAACATGCAACATGCTTAAAGAGTCGGAAAGTCCTATGAAACCGCCCTACATGAACTTGTAACCAGGATTGAATAATCCCTTAGTAATAATGAGTTTCTTGTGGATATTGCGGGAGCTTTCGATAACACCTCGTTTGCTACGATTATCTCTTGAATTGAATCCATGCTCAAGTCTCGCTCGCACTGTGCAGGCGGAGCTGGATGGGGCGTTAGTTTTCTGTTAAGGTTACCAAAGCCTGCCCTTAGGGAGGTGTGCTCTCACCTCTGCTGTGGCTTTTGATCATTGACGAGTTACTTGTAAAGCTACAGCAATCTGGCTACATTGCACAGAGCTACACTGATGATCTTGTTTTGACAGTCTCAGGCAAACATCTCAGTGTCTGATCCGACCTAACTCAGCATCCTTTAACTATTGTGGAGGTATGGTGTGTATAGAAGGGTCTTCACGTCAACCCTTTTAAAACTGATTTAATTGTGTTTACAAGGAAGAGGAATACTCTTGAATTATCTGTTCCCTCCCTTTTTGGGAGAATGATCACTAAATGTGACGACGTCAAGCACCTTGGTGTTGTCCTGGATAGTAAACTTTTCTGATAGAATCACCTGGACTACAAGCTTCAAAAACCTACTGCCATTTTTTGGCAATGTAAAAGAGCTCATGGGAAATCCTGGGGCTTAAGCCCTAGGATGCTTTCTTTCATTTATAAATCACTGTTCCTCCCGCTACTATCGTACGCCTCTATTCTCTGGTGGCCAGGGTTGACTTGAAGGCTTCTGTAGCCAAGCTTAATGGTCTACAAAATCTTGCTTGCAGAGCCATAACTGGGGCTATGTCCTCGACTGCACTTCTTGCTATGGAATACATTCTTTCCTTGCAGCCTGTTCTGCAGCTTACCGTCTGAGGTGCATTGAGGCATGTAATGTTTTCGGTTCTATCGTGGGACATCGACAAATTTTTAAAAATTATTCTTCATGTTTACCAGAAATCGATATGGTTAATGACAGACTGCTACCTGAATTCCATTTCTCAAATCTTTTCTCGGTGGCTTATCCGTCGAGAGATTTGTGGAGTTCGCAGGTTTTTCTTAACAAATTAGATGATTTCATAGTCTTTTATTCTGAGGGCTGTCGTTCTAACCTCAGTGCAGGCTTTGGAATCTACTGTCCTTGTACGGATCTGAGACTTTTCGGTAGTCTTGGTTCGCATTGTATCGTATTTCAGGCGGAACTAATAGCGCTGCCACGTAGTGTTATTGAGGCTTTGAATTTTGCTGTGAAAAACAAAAGTATTCTACTGTGTACAGATAGAAAAGTTGTACTTAACTCTTTAAGAAATCCCTTGACTGCTTCTATACTCGTCAAGGAATGCAAATAATTCATGAACCTTCTTTGTTCTAACAATAAACTTACGGTCATGTGGGTACCGGCTCATTGTGACATCGTGGGCAATGAGATCGCGGATTGTTTAGCCAAAGCTGGCTCCCAATTAACTTTAATTGGCCCTGAACCAGCCGCTCCTGTATCTTTCAACTACGGGAAGAAAGTTATAAAGGATTACGCTTTGAAAGACCTAAGGTCTCAGTGGCTTGCGACTTTTAGTTGTCGGAAGGCAAAGTACTTCATTACTTCATTTTTACTTCATTTACTTCATTTACTTCATCAGTACTTCATTTTTACGAAACATGGCCGTTGTAAAGTTCATCTACATTGTATGTGTTTAGCTCATGATGTTATTTGCGAGGACTGCCTTGAGGAAGATGATGACTGCCTGCACTTCGTGACCAGTTGTCCTGCGTTTAGTTCTATACGAGTTCAGGTATTCAATTTTAGGTTTTTGAATTTAGATCAGTTGTCGTCTCTGCCTTGGTCTAAACTTGTTCAGTTTTCGAAGGCAGCAGTGCGCTTTTGCGAATTGGGATAGAATCCTGGGTTTGCACCATGGGCCATTGTGGCATTGAGTGCGGAATCCTCGTGGGTTCCAGCCAATTTTAATAATAATAATAATAATGACCCCCGCGCAAGTACCCGGACAAGAGATCTAACACGTGCATGAAGGAGTATCGGCTGGAACTCGTTGCTCTTCAAGAAACTCTCTGGCCTAAAACTGATGACCATATTTCCTGGGCTATACGTTGCTCTACATTGTAGATGACCTCAGAAATTTCGGAGCTGGATTTCTTCTTGGGCCAATGTCGTACTCAGATTCATCTAGACATCTCTAGGATTACCTGTTAATGGCCATCAAATATCCTCCTAAACTTTCATAGTAAAAGGTATGATAAAATCTATAACTTACCCCCTGAGGATCGCGTTAATAATATAATATAATATAATATGATGCCAACCATAAATAATCTGAAAACTACACACAATGGGATGGGGTACTCAGATTCATTAAGAAATCTCTAGGATTACCTGTTAATGGCCATCAAATATCCTCCCACACTTTCTTTGTAAAGGGTGTTTCTTATAAAATCGATAACTTACCCCCTGAGAGTCGCGCTAATATGGTCTCAACCATAAATAGTCTGAAAACTACAAACAATGAGATAGTGTACTCAGATTCATCTAGACATCCTCTTACACTTTCTTTGTGCAGGGTGTTTCTTATAAAGTCGATAACTTACCCCCTGAGGGTCACGCTAATATGGTCCCAACCATAATTAATTTTCAAAGTACACATTATGAGATGGCATACTCAGATTCATCTAGGCATCTCTAGGATTATCTGTTTGTTAATGGCCATTAAATATCCTTCTACACTTTCATAGTAAAGGGTGTTATAAAATCGATAACTTACCCCCTGAGGGTCGCGTTAATATGATCCCAACCATAAATAATCTTAAAAGTATACACAATGAGATGGCGTACTCAGATTCATCTAGACAACTCTCAGATTACCTGTTAATGGCCATCAAATATCCTCCTACACTTACTCTCTGAAGGTCGTGGTAATACAACCCCAACCATAAATAATCTGAAAACTACACACAATAAGATGGCATACTCAGACTTACCTAGACATCTCTTGGATTATTATTGTTAATTCATATACAAACCAGAAAATCCTCTTTGTTAGCGAATTGAAAATGTATAACTTAATTTTGGAAATTGTTTAAAGGTTGATATAGTAATAGCTTAACGTTTTTTAATGTTTGTGATTATTTCCAGCTAGCATTTAATTATAATTAAAAATTACTTCATATTAGATTTGCACAAACGCATATTTTCATTTAAAAATAATTATATTTAATTTGTTTAATTATAATCGTAATAAATATAACATACTATGTTACATTTTTTTGTGGATCGCTACACTTTTTGTTAAATTGTGTAACAGCACATACGTTATTTGGTATATTGTGTAGTTACACTTTTGTTATTTGTGGAAAACTTCACACCGGTTTAGGGACTCCCTCTCCTCATTCATTATAAATGACGGCACGCGCTCAAGTTGCTAAACTTTAACTACCATATAGTACATATTACATCGAACAAAATCAACCCTACATAATTCAATTATTCCAGTTAATCAACTTAATTAACAATGAATTTTATTTTAAATCTAATAAACCTCTATTATATAATATTCCACAGCAGGAAAGAATAAAAATTTCATATTTTTTCAGTAAATATACCTACGTACACAAAATGAATGGGTAGATAGATGTACATAACCTCAAAATGTTAATATTTACTCTCTAATTAAATTGTTTTGTTATTTTGCTATTTTTTTTGTTTTTTATTTAATTTTAATTTAATATTTTTCCATCGTAGAATTTATTTTTTAATAACAAAATATTAATCTACTCTATTTAATTAATAACATTTTCTTTTTAATTAAATAGCGCAGAATGAAGAAAATTCAGATTACAGTAGAAAAATACTATGCTCTACATTTTATGTGGTTGAATTATATTTCCTGTCCGTTTAAAAACATTTCAAATGTATATATGTAGATGTGAAATAATATTATTGTGAATATTCTTATCTTTGAAACTAAGTGGAAATAAAGAATTGTAACAAGTATATTTTTATTTATTTGTAAATTCTTGTGCCCTATACGATTTTCCATTATCATCTATACAATAGAATCTAGTCTACAACGATATATTCTATATACTATAGACGGAAAAGTAGCAAAAAATGTTTGCTAATTAAGTAAAATGAAAAATGTAATTTGGTTTTTCTTTATTACGTACATACATGTGTGCTATATTTGTTTTCATCATGGTGAAGTACACGAACAAACAACGTTTTCAAATTATTTACTATACAAAAATTCCAAGTCGGTGACTGCAACTTCAGGCGCATTCTTGGCTAAACGGCTTCGTCAACAAACAGAATATGGGTTATTCGTCATGTGAAAACCGTCATGTTGCTTCAAGAAACATCACTTCATCCACAAAAAATAACTGTATGGTGTGGTTTTCATTTCAGAGTTATTAATTTACCCTTATATGATGGAGAATTATTAGTTTTTAGATTTTCTATCTCTTCCGCATAATGTTTATGCTGACACCATAGTATACAGGCTCGTTCGGCGGATTGTTACTCGATGACTGTGAGTGCACCAAACTCCCTTTTCTGAATGATTTTTTGATTCGCATTTTTGAAGAACCGTATACAGTAGTTGAGTACTCGACGAATTTTTCGCCATGATGAAATTCTCTCGAATACCATTTCCATAGTTTCGTTGGGAGTTTCTCAATGTAGATGAAGTTGAATCCAGTTTTTACGCTCTTCTTCTTGACCTGTTTCGCCAGTGAATAAAGGGTTTTTGGTTTTCCTCCAGTTTGTGAATCTTATCTTTTAGCCACTTTGGTCCATGCCACCATAAATCGAACGATTTTAAGACCTCTGGAAGTATGCCTCGACTTGCGCAATCTGCAGGGTTCTCAGCGGATTTAACATGGTCCCATTTACTTCTTGGCATTGAACTATAGATGTTCTGTTGGCGACATAGGTTTTCCATCGACATGGTTGGTCCGATAGCCAAGCTAATACTATGGTACTATCTGTCCACCCAAATTCTTTGCTTTTTACTTGTGGGAACTCCTATTTGACCTTTGCTAGTAATCTGCTCAGTAGTACCGGAGCGCATAATTCCAATCTTGGTAATGTTGTTTGTTTCAACGGTGCTACTTTTGTTTTTGATGTTAGCAGATTGACATGAATTTTTCCATCTCCATCTTCAATTCTAACGTAAACAACGGCTGCATATAGGCTGATTCACTTGCATCACAAAATCCATGAAACTGAATGGTTTCAATGATCCATGGTATATGCCTCGGAATTTTAATCAGCTGAAGGTGTCCAAAGTTTTGGCGACAAGGAACTTCATCATCCCACCCAAATTTTCATAACCAAAGTTTTTGAAACAATGTTTTTATTATTATTATTGAGGGTGCTAGCCATCCAAGCGGGTCAAACACCTTTGAAGATTCTGAGAGCAACGTTCGTTTCGTGTATTTAATATTGTCGGATAATTTGACGTTGAACTAAAACACGTCGCCTTTTGGATCCCATGCTAGACCTAGAACCTTAATTGTAGCCTCATTATCAACAATACTTATTGGATTCATTGCAACGCGGATATCAGGTAAGTTAGAGACCAATTTCCTCAAGGGAAAGCCACCGGAACTCAGTATACTCGTTAATTTCTCTTTGATATAGATTGCTTCTTCGATTGTTCGTGCACCCGATAATAGATCATCCACATAGAAGTCATTTTTTATGATATAGGCCAAATCCATTTGAAGTTTTACATGAACCGTCGAATACTGTTCTTAACTTGGTTGTAGTGCTGGAGGCCTTGAGAACTGCATGATGTTTCAGATAGCAATGGTGAGTATTGGTAAGTGTGATCTGATCTTCATGAATTTTTTCCATGTGGTGAGGATCGTTCTGCATTCGTCGCTCAACCGATTTCAGCCTGTTAATTGCTATAGATGCAGATTGGCCAAGTGCTGGTGGGACTGCTTTAAATGGTAGTGCAACATTATATTTCCCATCTTGCTCTCTGGTAACGTTTGCTTTGTAATGTTCTTCCACTACTTCTTCTTCTCTGGACATAGTATTATTAGAGTTATCCAATTCTTCAAACTCGTAAAACTTCCTTAATGTCGAATCAATGTTGTCTTCGCCTATTGTGATATTTAAATTATAAATATTCGAGAGCTGGTTGCTTGTTTCCCCTGATGGCACCCATCCAAAAGCTGTATTTTGTGCTATCCAGTTTCCATCAGATCCCTTTAGTTGGCCATTTTCGAGTATCTCAAAAAATCTGTTACATCCTAAAACAATATCAATTTCGTTAACTTTATTGAAGTTAGGATCGGCTAATTGCAGATTTTTCAGGTAATCATAGTTTTTTATGTTGAAACTTGTTACCGACGATATCGTAGTTAATTTATTTAGAATGAACACACTCATTTCAAAAGTCCTTTCAGAATCAAATCGAGATTTTATAGTTAACGAAGTCGTTCCTTTGCTGAAATGATTAGCCGTTGCAATACCCGATACAGTCAATTTGTCATTTGATCTGGGTAGACATAGCCTAAATTGTCCAGAGTTGTCTTTCACTTCAGCTAGTGCAATTGGTAATATAGTGGAAAAGCAATTCCAATTTGTAACTACATTAGCCTGCATATCCGATTGTTCCTGGTATATTTGCAGTTCCGTTGTTTGATCGTCCATTTGTGCATTGTTTAATTTTATTGTTTGACCAGTATTTGTGAATTTAGGTTTTACTTGATTGTTAGTTAGATTATAAGGGGTATATGCATCATCGTGCAACAGTGTATGATGTCGTCTCCTGCATTGCTTACATCCAAACTTTGATGAGCATGACGTAACTCGATGGTTACGCGAGAGGCAGTTGTAGCAAACTTGATGGTGCTGAACAAAGTACCGCCTTGAATTGGTAGCCAACGAATTAAATTTTTGACATGTCGCCAAATGATATTTCTCATTACAACAAATGCATGGAGGTGCTTCAAACTTGAGTAGGTCGGTAGGTAGTGAAGTTTCTTTGTTTTTGGACCACCGGTGTATTGAAAATTGGTGCGCTAACTGAATGGTCCAGCTGGATGGTCCAGCTAACATTTCAATCTCATCGCATTCTTTTCCTAAGAACTTCATGAATTCTTCGATTGAAGGAAACTCCTTTTCCGATGCTAATTTTGCCCATGCAGTTCTGGTCTCCTTGTCTGATTTCTCTAGCATCCAATGGATCAGCCAAGTGTCCAACTTCTTTGCATCACTTCCCAATGCCTCCAAACCTCTCAACACTTCGTCTGCAATATTATATAGCCCTTGACGTAGTCTACTTCTCTGATGAATTGGTTGAATTGTAAAACAAATACATACATCTTTTTTTATCATAGCGCTCTTTGAGTTTAATCCACGCCCCGTCATAATTCGCATCCATAACCCCTATATGTTTGATTAATGCGGCAGCTTCACCCTTGAGTACAGCCTTTAAGTACTGAAATGTCTGCGCATTTGCCAACGAGTCTCTACTATGCACAGACGACTCAAATAAATCACGAAAGGCCGGAAATTCTGCGTAATCACCACCAAACTGAGGTATATTTAATTTGGACAGTTTGACATCAATATGGTTATTGGGCGTTGTGAAACTTGTAGACAAAGTTTCCAAATAGCCATACGTTGTTGATCAGCAAAAGCTAACATTGACTGGTGGAACTGCTGTAAATCCTTGACAACGGTGTTGCGTTCAGTAGCAGCTTGGCGAAGCTTAGCTTTAATTGTAAAGTACCGTGATTCAATTGCTTCTAACTCCGAAGGCTGAGCTAATGCTGTTATTTGGAAATCATAATCCTTAAACTCTAAAAATGATTTCTCTAATGCTCCAGCCGTATGTTCACATCCTCTAACGCATGTCCGGCATTCAATTCAGTGGCTGTTTGTCGAATGTTTACCAAACATAGTTTGTTTGTTTTTGTTTTTATCTTCTATACTTGTTCTGGGGCGCACGGCTTTTCCAAAATTGCAAAAATAGGAGAAATGATTTTAAATTCAACAAATGTCTGCAAAATATAGCATAGAAAAACTAGAGATATTCATAAGTTACAAATTTTAGTTTTTCAAATTTCGAGTTAGAATTCAGAATTTGATTTCTAATTTTATTTATATAGGTAGTCTTCATCACATACCTAATCGTAATTATAGAAATTTAAAATTTTCAGAATGTGAAAATGTTGAAATTTACAAAATTACTTTTTTTTTTTAGATTGTCATGCCACTAGGATCAACCACGTCTGAATCATAAGTTGTACGGAATTTAGAAATATTTTCAAATTAACGAAGCATTGAACGTTTTATAAATAAATTCAATGTTGTCGATTGAATTCTCCTTTTTATAATTCGAATGACTTTCCCACTGTGTCGCAGGTTGATTATTTTCCCCCGTTGCCTTACGCCGATACTAGCCAAAACCAAGACGCAAGTCTATAAGTTCGATTTAACTAACCATTTTGGTACGATTTTCCCACAAATTTTGCATTTATAAAAGAAGAGCATTTAAATATGTTCATCACCATCTTGACCAATATTAAGGATGAATAGTTCTTTTAATGGTCGTTTCGACTGTGAAGGTCTGATAAATGAAGATAAAAAAAACTATATCTGGATCTTGGCAGCGACAACATTGAGGAAGCTAATTACAAGTCTGACTGCGTGAACTCTGTCTGGGAGGTACTGAAAACGTCGGTTGTCAGTGCTGCTCAACAGACACAATAATAATTGGTTTGATGACGAGTGTCGTCTTGCAGTAGAGCAATAAAATATAGTCCATAGTGAAGTGAAACAAAGTCTCACAATCGCGAGGAAAAACAAGGCTGCTCTTGCAAGGAGAGCAGCTAAGCGGATTTGTACGGAAGAAGCGAGAATGGTGGAAGGCAGAGATTCTGACAGTACAACAACTCAGTAATGAGCGCAGCTCGCGTAGTTTCTTTAAAGGAATACTTTCAGGCCTGCGTCAACCGCCATCCGGGACCGGGATGGAAACCTCTGTGTCAACATCGACGCAGTACTTGACGCATGGAGTGGACACTTTACTGACCTGCTTGATGTTCATCATGCATCACAGGCTGTTGTTGAGCCACCTCTAAGCCATCCTATGAGAAATTCAATACGGCCATGCAGGGATTGAAACGAAACCGCTCACCTGGGGTGGACTGCAGTAAATCGGAGCTCTTGAAATTTGGAGGGGATACTTTGTGGAACTGTCTTTACGACCTTATTCGATTAGTATGGCGAACCGAAGATATGCCTGACGAATGGAAAGTAGCCGCGATATGCCCCATCTTCAAGAAGAGAGACCGCTTGAAGTGTGAGAATTATCGCGGTATAGCTCTCCTTTGCATAGCATACAAATTACTATAATACATTATATTGGATAGGGCCTTATTGGTCACTATCAAGGAGGATTTCGTCTGAATTCCAGTCTGAGTTCCGGTCTTTTCGCTGTGAGTGAATCTATCTAAATATTATAAGACATCCAACCCCGTACATCAGGGTTTCCTGGATTTCCGGCAGGCCTATGACTCGATCAATCGAGTGAGTTTGTGGTCTGCCAAATTGGTATGACTGTGTAGGATGATAGACGCACAGTCTCAATGCTGTTAAAGTTGAGAACAGAGTATCGACAATTTTTGCAGTTAACTCGGGTGTTCGGCAGGGAGAAGCTCTGTCCCCGATACTCTTTAATCTCATGTTGAAGTACATCTTTCGTTAAATTGAAATACCGCAGCGCAACATCTTTTATCGCCAGTCCAATCAGATGCTTTCATATGAAGATGACATATGCGTGGTTGGATTGAATAGCAACGGAGCTAAAGAATTACTTGATCCGCTTGAAGAGTTTTCAGCTTCTGTTGGACTCCAGATCAATGAGTCCAAAACGAAATATAGTTATAGGGACAATGGCACACCAGTGTTTAGTAGTGGCCACTACACATTTGAAGGAGTGAGGAGGTTCAAATATTTGGGTTCGCTTATCACTCGCGATAAGAGTGTGGGTGAGGATTTTAAAGTGCGGCTGGCAGCTGGCAGTTGTTCTTTGTAGCCTCTAAGGCCACTGCTAAAATTTAAACACCTATCAAATTGTTATGTTTGGATGTGAAAGTTGGACGCTGACGGATGAATACGAGGATGGCGCTTTACATTTGAGAGAAGAAACATGTGTGTGAGCTACGGTCCAAAACGCGAAATAAGAGTAGTGTTTAACCATATGTGAAACAATATTACTATTCTTTAATTCCTGGCATTTTACCTCTGTAAACTTTTGACTTATATGGAATTTAAAAACCATGAATAATTGAAGATAAATATGAAATGTTGTTGGGAACTTTCCACTTCAATAAAATGTATCAATTTACAATTCAAAATTTGATTTTGACTGGCAAATAAGTTATAAAAAATTGAATTAAGAGAATTTCTACGCCTAAATGCAGATACTTTGAATAAATACGATTCATTTCGTATAGCTATTCGAATCTGCATTTAGGCTTATACAACATTCATCTTCAAGTAATTTTTATTCCTTATTATCAGTCGGAACCGATATTCTAATATCATTGTGCCAAATTTGTATTAACAGGACAATATACGCCGTTTGCAAATTCCGGCATTTCCAATTTAATAAAATGTTTATCCCTCTAAATACAACAAAATATTTTTTAGTATGTACGTGCGAAAAATCTTTCAAATTTTTCATCGGAAATGAAACAAATTGAATTTGATAATACCATAAGGACAACATTTATTAAAAATGTCAAAAGTTTTGTTCAATGAAAACCGTCAGAAAAGGAACATAAGAAAATCTTCTGGATTATATATTATTTAGGTGTGGCGGCTAATTTTTATTTTTATTTTTTATTGTTAAAAAAGTGTGTACGCCACTTGTTATTCGACAATGTAACAAATATACAAAATTTGTTACCTTTCTTGATTAAATTTGGGAACCCTTTCGCAATAGAGCGTTCAACAAGAATCGAGAGAAAAAACCAATTTTTTGGTATATACGAGTACGAGTATGAACGGATTATAATGAATATGATTTTCTAAACAGATTCTAGGAAATTCGTGTCAAAAAATAATTTTTTTTTTGTGTGTACATATTGTAAAAATAAAAATATAACCCAGCTCAATATAAAGCTACAAATAAAACAACAAAAAAAAAAGTGAAAATTTCCGGTTCGAGTGAAAAATAATTTGGGAATTATTTTCGAATATATAAAACACACAGAGGAGATGGAAATGGGATTATTGTGCTCGAGGCTAAAATAAATATTCGCCTATTTTATGTTGTTGTTGTTAAATTAATGATGTAATTAGAATATTTTATCTTGCAATTAAAAATGATTAACACTTTAATCGTTATCTATATGGTATATACGAAAGTATCGCAAAACACTGTACATAATTAAAGATGTATAGGTATATTGCTAACTTTATATATTTTATTAAAGGCAATAAATTATTTGAGACGTTTAAGACATATATTTTTAAATTGGGGTACATTTTATATGATCTTGCTGCTGTTCGGAAGGGGAGCAAATTGGATACTTTAATTTAGGTGTTGAGCTACTCGGTTTCATTATTGTTACGTTCCATCTTATTTAACTTTAATTTAAGAGAAAGCATTAAAATGTATTTTTTTAGAGGTATACGGTGAAAGCTTAATTGGCTGAAAAATGAAAACGATTTTTGATTGCGAGATTGAAGAATAGAAATCAATCTCCCTAGAAATATTTATGTATACCGGGTGTTTTTTTTAAACTGAGACGATCAAATATCTCGAAAAATAGCCACTCTACGGAAAAAATGTCCATAATCAAAATTTAATCATACCGCGGGGGAAATACATTAGTGCAAAAAAAAAGTCCCCCCACCCCCGCTTTGTAGGTGGGGCGGGGGAAACTTTTAAACTAAGATAGGAAGCCATATTTTTTATTGCAGATACGGATTCTACGACTAAAAGTACGTATGATTTGCATAAAATATTTTATTCGGTTCATGATAGATGGCGTTGTAATCGACGAAATTCAATTTTTTCAATTTCTTCTACTTAGAACACACGCATTCGATTCTGCAATACGTTTGAAATAAAAAACATCACGTTTTCATTGGAAATACTCGATATTCGTCATCAAAACAATTTATTCAGTTTTGTAAATCACATTTAACGTTTGTGTTATTTCTTATCTTCATGTTTTTCGTAATTGCAAAATAAACGACAAAATACTTTAGAATGGAGCGTTTAACTGTGCCAGAGAAAATTGAAATGGTTTTGGTTTATGGAGAACTATACACATTAGTACTATACACATTGAAAACATCAAAATCGCAAAATTTAAACATGACTTCCGGTTCCATCTGTTGAATTTGCGATTTCACGTATTTTTCACCATACCTGATTAACTTTATTACCACGGCCCAATTTTTTCGTATCAATAAGGGTTTTTTAACATGTGAACAAACAATCGTATCATTAGGGTTCCATACATAAAATGTAAAGGAATCTTTAGGTTGTCACTCCGTTGTCCATCTGTCTAGTCTGCTACAGGGTTATAACTGTTGAACTATCATACGTAACGGGTGAAAATTTTGCTCAGATAGTTCAACTACTGTTTCCGAAAAAATTTAATTAAATGAATAAATTAATAATTAAATGTGGGTACCAACAAAATTTTACATTTTTTTGTATATGGCCTGTGATATGCCATTTTAAAGGCCTCACTTAACGATTCTAAAAATATATTTAAAAAAATTTATAATAATAATTGGTTGCGCTTTGGTTCGATGTGATTTCTCCATGTCAATCTTATATCAAGATAAAGACATAAGTATTTAACATTTGTTTGTTGAGGGATGTTGACATTGTTCAATTATGTGTGTTGATTTGTTTTCATTCGATTCTATCCGCCACGTTCTTTGCCAATTCTCAATTTTGTATAAGTGATCTTGCAATTCTCTTGATGCAGTTTGAAGATTTTTGTGTGAAAACATGATACAAGTGTCAACTGCAAATGTTAATGTGACAAATTTATCAGTTGTTGGTAGATCGGCATACTGGCCCCAGTACGCTGCCTTGTGGAACTCCTGCGTTTATATCATTTAGTTCAGTAATGGCTGAATTGTGTTTAACCTGGCATTTTCTTTGAAACAAGTAGCTTTCAAGGACTGCATGAAATTTTTTTGGTCAGATGAGTTTTAATTTTATATATAAGAAGACCCTCATACTTTGTAAAATAAAATAATAATTAAATTTCAGGTTCAAAATTTGTCATCAATTGTTACCAAAAATATATGATATTACATTATATATCCTATCTATAACCGTGCATGAGATAATCAACGTTTCGCTATAAAGAACCATATAGCCACTTCGTAAACATATGCGCTATATTAACGATGATCCAATCATAAAGCCATCGAATTTTGCACACTTTGTGCAAGCATGGTAATAATAATATAAAACTAAAGGTAATGACCCTTGAACTGCAGATGGCCAAATTAAAAGACGGGACTGCGTAGCCGTGTAGATATACTGTTCAGCTTTTTATTTTTAAACGAAATAACAAAAAATCGGCTTCAAACAGATATTAGTAACTGTAAATTTTTCACATGCATTTATACACACGACTATACATAAAACTAAAATTTCAATACTAAATATTAGTCGAACTTGCTCACTGATGAAAGACCATTTCTCGCCAGGTTTACTATGTGTGTGCTACTTTATACCGTCTTATACGATTTTATACAGAGTACATTCAAAAATTCAGCAACTGCACAGAGTTTGCAGTATTTACGTTCAAGAAATTGGTTTGTAGTAAATGCAGCTCTGTTTGTTGACTAATACAATATTGGTATGAAGAGGACGAGACAGAAGAAAAACGGTTTGATAAATTATTAAAGATTGCGACTGAAAAAACAGAAATCGAAAGACAGAAGGTAGATTGCCTTAAATCAATTTTGAAAGTGCTATCAAAGAAAGTATAGCTTTTGAGATTTATTATATGATGGCTCTGCCGAGACCCTTCAAAGAAAATATCTTGAAATCTAAATTCACTATCACATTCACTATCACAAGTTCCGGGTATAGTAACTGGGTGAATCGTTTAAAGAAGCAGGAACTGGAACGTGCATTGTGTCGATGCAGCCGATTACATTTCTATTGTTTTCTCGTAATTCATTAAATTTATCTACCATACTCTAGCTTCATTGCTAGAGAAGAGCATTTAATATATAGTCCCAGGATAACTTTTACGACGTTTTGTACATAAATACGTCAACGTGTCGACAAACCGTAGATAACATAAATATCGCAATTTGTAAAAAACGACGATATTGTAGACGATTGATAGAGTGGTTTAGTTAACTAGTTCAAAACTACGATGGCAACATTTTATTAAGATTAATGCGATTAATGCATTTTAATCTGTTTTCAAAATAGGTTAGGTTAGAAAAGTTTTAAATTGACAGATCTTCATAATCTACATAACCTGGATGTTCACAAATTTAATTTTCTCTGCTATACATTTGTTTGAAGTTCTGACATTATTTCACATCTAGGGAAGATAAAATTAAAACTGAAACGGTCAAATTATTATTTGCCATTCGGCTTAATTGACACAATTGGCGCAATCAATTTCAACATGCCAAAATACCGTAAATTGCTGATGTTGTCTTAATTGTCGACCTTGACACAAATTATTGGCAATCTACTTAATATTTAATGTGTCGACTACTGGCCCATCCGTGTCTGCAGTTCCTACCGACACACCAAAATGACCTGATGGATCGCGATAATATGTTTAATTCCCCAGCATCCAAAGGAACATTAATAGGCCAGTCTGCGTGTCTATCCATGGACGTCTCTGGCCTGATAACATTAAACGATTATCTCAATTAGTTAGTGTAGTTAGCAGCTGGCCGTATCAAAATGCAACCGGCCGCTTGAGCATCTAGAATGTTTGGATGCATCCGCACAATCATAGTAGAGCACGTTTTTATTTTTATTTATGAATCTTCAAACACTATCATAACAGTAGTTTTTGTGATTTATAAAAGTTAATTGTCTTAGCTGGTGGTATACCGTAAGAATTTGATGTCTATTTCGACAAATGTTCGTGAAATGAATTGTCTAAATCACCTTCAATTTTAAAAAAAACACGGCAACGTATATTAATAATTTTTTTTGTATTTGTAACTATTTCCACATTACCCGCATTCATATACATAATATGTAAGTATGTATGTAGAGGGTTTTCCAATAAGAGTTTCATTTTGAACCCTGCTATTTGGACAGCTGTCATCTTTTGACATTTGACAAGTAAAAACTACGCCATTACTAAAAATGGTACGATACATGCTTCAACAACGCATTGAAATTGTTAAAATTCACTACAAAAATGGAGAAAATGGTTTGCAGTCCGCAAAACTAAAGCTGTTGGGACAAGTTAGTGATGTGAAGAATGAAACACCCTCCTCCAGTTCCGAACATTCATTTATTAAATCATATACTACCCCACCACAGTTTAATCATTTGGCCCTTTTAAAGATTCCCTCGACACCAAATATAAGAGACAAAAACCAATAATACTACAAAATATGTTGCTAAAGCAGCCGTCAAAACATCCGTCCCTCACATTACAAAAAAAAATTATCAAGGAAACAGAAATAGCACAGCCAACCGATTTATTACAAATAGCCATAGAAGAATACGCTGGAATATTATGAATGTTTAAACGGCCATCTGCCTTCTTCCGTTGCTGATCTGCAGAATTACCAAGTTCATAAACATGAGCTTCATCTCTGTACCACCTATTCCTTTCTATTAAGAAGTTATGAAATAATAGTTCTTGAAAATATGGAATCGATTTCTCAAAATTCTAAACGCACGTTCAATATTTTGACGAGCCCGGCTTAATCTTTAGTTGAATATTTTTGTCTTTCATCCGTTGTTGGAAGGGGTAAGGCGTTATTAAATTTTCTGACAATGGAAAGGCATTGTCTCCAATAAACATATGCGGCAGTAATCTCGAATCTCCAATGTATTTTTTTGATGTGAAATATCTGTCGGGTTGCTGCAGCACATACATAAAATTGGAGCGTTGCAAAACACCACTATCGCTAGTTCTGCCATTGCATCCAACATCAATATAAATAAATTTCGCGTCTGCTACACCGAGTAGAACTATGCGTCTGCTACACCGAGTAGAACAATACTGTTAAATCCTTTATAGATATAAAACAATGGCGCAATTTTTTTTGGAAGGCTTAAATGCAACGTGCATCGATAGCACCTAAACAGTTTGGAAACTGCCATTTAAGACTGTAGCCGTCCGCAATTTTTGACCAAACTTCTTTGCTGGTTGGAAACTGAAATAAAATAGAAATATTATAAAACGTGTTACGAATTGATTTTGTTTCTATTATCTTTAAAAATTCGTCCTTTAAATTAATTTTTATATTTGGCCTCGCATACGTCTATAATTGATGTGGCCAAGAATGATTTCGATAACTTGGAGCTATAATCTAGTTCCATTAAATTTTCTCCAGTGGCCAAGAACCTTAATGCAATGGAGAGTTTTTCACTTGCACTGATTGCCAACCTCATATATGTGTCTTGTTTCTCACTAAGTCCCAATTTGGAAAAGCAAATTAATTTAAAAAGTTTCGCCCCAACCGAGACTTGAACATAACTCTAGGAAACTATAGTCCATCAATCTAACCACTACACCACCGCAGTATATACTAATCCAGGTTATATCCTTCTTTAATACTTGACATTTGAATGGAGAAATTAGAAAATTTTATTTTGAAAGAAGAAATTAAATTAAAAAACTTTTAGTCCCGACCGAGATTTGAGCTCAGGTCCACGAATGCAAAATCCATCAGCCTAACCACTTGACCATCGCCGCATGCTGTTTTGGTTTTTGCTACACTCATCTTTAATACTTACAATTTGAATACACAGTTATAGATTCATGGGTAGAAATTCGTATATAGTATTTTCAAAAATTACAATTTTTTTCGACAGGGACGAACATTTTGTTGGTCGAACGTTGGCACACGAAACCAATAGCCAATAATCTAATCACTTAACCACCGCCGTATACTGATATGCATATCTTTAATACTTAACATTTGAATGGAGAAAACTGAAAATTTTAATTTGAAAAACAGTTTAAATAAAAATGGATTTTACCCGCCTGGATTCGAGCTTGAGTTCACAGAACCAACGGCCGCTGCTACATTCGTCTCTTATATTAACAAATTTAATAGAAAAATTAAATTAAAAATATTTGGATCGAACCGAGACTGAACTTGGAAGTTGGGTGTACGAAACCAACGTAGATCACTCTAACCACTCGACCACCCCGCACGTTTTTTTCGTTGCTACATTCGTTTCTTACATGTATTAGCACTATAAATATAGTAAATTATAAAATTATTGTTAGTTATTTCTTCGTACGTTTTTTTCCTCCCGCCATCACTAATATGCTATGCATGATTTTTTATATTTAAAAACAATTTTTCCGGTAATTTACCGTTAAACCGGGTTTTACTCATATATTTACCGTTTACCGGTAAAGCCGAAATTCTATAATTTTGCAATCCCTACACATTGTAAAGCTTTTATAATTATTTCAATGTTGTTGTCGTTTTTCACAATAATTAATTTATTTTAACTATACAACTTGGTTATTGTATTCCTGCTGTGATGTAATTTTTTATAAAAACGATTTCCCGATTTTAATTAAATTTTATTTAAAAATTAGACAACACACACACACACACACTGTGTATTTCTACTATGTATATACATATGTATATAGACATATTCCCAAAACAAATACGTTGGCAAATAGTGGCGACATGATTATAGCGTTAGAGTAATTGAAAATATGCAGTCTTCATGATACTCGGCAGTATATACCTATATAGAGAAAATTCCAAACAAATCTAGGCCGTATGAATCGCATGAACCTGAAAAAACCTAGAAATTGAAATACATTTTAACTAGACCTAAATCTACATATATAACCATAATGTAATTATCATGTTGAAACATTCAATTAAAATTAATTAACGCACGCACGATTTATTGTATATCTACATTGTATATAGTTTTGGAAAATCACGCAAATTTTAATTTATATCAAAATAAAATCCAAAAGGAAATTCTATTTTTCAGTATATTGTTGCTGCATTACTAAATGAAAATCCAAATTTTCAATTTTTTGTAAATTGTTTGTGTCAGGCGACGAACTCAAAAAAAAATAAAACTGAACTTAAAGCGGAAATTACATTTTTTGCTGTGTACTCTTTCGTTGTGAATCTATATTATTTGCTTTTAGGGCACAAACAAGTACATACAACAACAATATTTTCTCACTTGAGAATGTCTTTGAGGGTTTTGATAATATTTTTTACTTCTACTTAAATTTAACATAAAACAAAAAAAGAACGGCTCTTCATTTGTTATTTAACACAACTACTTAATATTCCATTAATTACCGCCATCATTAAAATGTGATGTCGTATATACATAATTTAATTTAGTCCTTAGGACATTGTTTTTATTGTTCGCAGACAAATAAATAAATAAAAACGATATCTATACTTGTTTTGTTCTCATACATATACGTATGTATATACTTTGCCATCGAAAACGACACTTAGCAACTGGAATCGAAGAACACAATCCCTCAACAAAAATTGAATTATTATTGATTGTTGCTATCCCTATATCTAAATAATATCTGCACAGCAAGCATACCAACTGCGAAACACATTGTTATAATTTTTCCATTGTTTTTTTGTTGTTTTCTTTTTTCTGGTAGATTGATTTTCTTTTATTTTCTTTTACGATATTTATGATAACAAAAAGATAAAATGAAAAATAATAATAGGATATCAATATATTTTGTTGTTGTTTTATTATCAATATTTTTCATTGCAATTGTTTGGGGATGGTTTTCATTGTTTGAAACAGAAAATTGTATATGTTTCCATTTTTACAGTAAACAATAAAGATATAAAGTTAAGGTAAACAAATAATTGATGGAGTTTAGTGTTTCGTATACTGTCCAGTTTCGGTATGCCGGGTGGTCCATTTAAGTGGGCAAAAGGTCTTCATACTGTCTAAGGCATGGTCTTCATACTGTCTAAGACAATCTGAAGAGGTCAAGTGATTCTCTACATCGTGGAGCCATCGTCGCCTGCAACCACCTCTGCGCCTACCAGATGGTGCTCCCCTTTCAGAGATTGTTGCACAATTCGTTCCGATTTTATTTCATGTACAATATCAGGGATCGTCATCAGATCTCTGATCTCGATGTTGTACAGGGCTCGGTATGTACCATCTACCTCGCGTTTTGAGCCGTAAATCACACGCATGATTCTTCTCTCAAATGTAAGGAGCCATTTCTCGTACTCATCCGTCAGCGCCCAACTTACACATCCAAACATAACAACGGGTCTGATTAACGCTTTGTAAAGCTTCAGCTTCCCGGCATTTGATAAGTGTTTAGATTTTAGCACTGGCCTTAGAGGATACAAGGCACAACTGCCAGCTGCAAGCACACTGTTAGTGTGAGTTATAAAAGAACCCATATATTTGAACCTCCTCATCACTCCTTCAAACGTGTAGTGGCCACTACTAAAAACTGGTGTGCCATTGTCCCTTTAACCAGAAATTAAGTATTTCGTTTTGGACTATTTAATCTGGAGTCCAACTGAAGCTGAAAACTTCACAAGCGGATCAAGAATTTCTTTCACTCCGTTGCTATATTCAGTTCAGGGCAGACCACAAACTCTCCCGATTGATCGAGTCATAGGCCTGCCGGAAATCCAGGAAAACCAGATGCACGGGGATGGATGTCTTATAATATTTAGATAGGATCATCCGAACCTCCCAGACAGAGTTCACGCAGTCAGACTGATAATTAGCTTCATCAATGTTGTCGCTGACAAGATCCTGATATCGTTTCTTTTGATCTTCATGTATCAGACCTTCACAGTCGAAACGTACCATTCGTTTCGTTGTTTTCTCAGACTTGTTCGAAAACTTCCATCGTAGCTTTGCAGCGACCAAATGATGATCGCTGCCTACGTATTTCGTTGCTGACCGATAAGTTGCCACATCCTGCATAACCCGACCCCGACATTTTGAAACTAACACATGGTCAATTTGTCTGCGGGAAGTTCCGGGAGGATGTGTCCATGTCTCTAGATGTATCTGTTTGTGAGTTTGGGGCTGGCTGACTTTTGTGGGCACGTGTACACAAATTATCGACAGGTTGGCTAACTTCATGCGCAAACGAAGCTTACACAATCGGTTATTGACTGCTTGGAATTCCAAAATAGCGTTCTTTACCTGCGGCTCAAGAAGAAATCCAGCTCGAATATTTCTGAGGTCATCTCCATTGTAGAGCAACGTATAGCCCTGGGACACATGGTTGACCCCTGTGGTCGGGGGGCACCCACATGTCTCGTAAATATAAATTGCACGAACATGTTTCCCAAGAATACCACCGCAGTATCCTTTGCTTGTCGTAGGATGCGACTAAACGGTTGAATCGCTGGACTGACGAGCCGCATCCGTAAAAAATGAACTGTTTACAAAGTAAACAAAACGAAAAATAGATACCGCCAAAAAAACAACGGACCCCCGCTCAAGTACCCGGATACGAGATTTATTATCGGCACGTGGAACGTTCAGTCACTTAGAAAACCAGGAGCATTGAAGGGCCTAATCACGTGCATGAAGAAGTATCGGCTGGGACTCGTTGCTCTTCAAGAAACTCGTTGGCCTAAAAGTGGATGTTGAGTAAGTTTTTATTTTATTAGCGACGGCGCATAATTTAACATAATTTCACCATCAACTGGGCATCTGGCACTGAGATGCGCGATAAAGGGACGAAATTTTTAATTTATATTAGTGATCTTATGATATTTCAAATGAAAGAACAAATTTATTAACGACACTTTGGAGAATATAGTTTATAATAATAGTTTATAAATAATAATAATAATAATCAGTTTAACAAATATCCAAATTGGCAAACTGAACAACCCGAAAATAAACAGGATAATTAATTTGTTATAACTGGGTATCTTAAGCGGGTAAAAATAGTATTTTAAGCGGGTAAATAAAATAATTGAAATGAGCGTGAGCATAAGTATTTGTCAACAGGTTTTTTCTTTATCGCGTCATACGTTCATTGGTTCGTCAATCAGTATTTAGAGTGCATTATTTAAATACGACAGTGGTTGCGCGAAGTAGAAACTCAATGTTTACAATGAATTACCACTGCATATCTAGAAAATGTAACCATCCTACAAACGCTGAACATGTGGTTCCACAACGATGAATTTCCGGCGTAATGTAATACGAGCAGTATTGAACCGAGATTATCCTGGTAGCTGAATTGGACACTGTCAGCTGTTGTCCAGTACAAGTTCACCCGACTTAACATCACTTAATTTTTTGGTGGGAAAGCTAAGATAAGTCTAAGTCTACAAAGATTTGCCAATGAGACTAGGATGACCAGATATACTCTTTTCAAGAGCATAAATACTCTTTTTATTTCGTATTACTCTTTACTCTTTTGTTAGGCAAAAATCAATATATATATATAAATATATATATACCGGGTGTTTCTTTTAAACTGAGACGATCAAATATCTCGAAAAATAGCCACTCTACGGAAAAAATGTCCATAATCATAATTTAATCATACCGCGGGGGAAATACATTAGTGCAAAAAAATAGTCCCCCACCCCCGCTTGGGGCGGGGGTAACTTTTAAACTAAGATAGGACGCCATATTTTTTATTGCAGATACGGATTCTACGACTAAAAGTACGTATGATTTGAATGAAATATTTTGTTCGGTTCATGATAGATGGCGTTGTAATCGACGAAATTCAATTTTTTCAATTTCTCCTTCTTAGAACACACGCATTCGATTCTGCAATACGTTTGAAATAAAAAACATCACGTTTTCATTGGAAATACTCGAAATTCGTCACCAAAACAATTTATTCAGTTTTGTAAATCTAAAATAAGTGTTCAAAATGATGGCCTGCGACTTCAATGCACTTATTAATCCGCATTTCAAATGATTGTACACAACTGAGAAGTGTGCCTGGTTGAATTTCAGCACACGCATTTCTGATTCGCTCAATCATGTTCTCACGTGTTGTTGGTTTTTGTGTGTAAACTTTGTTTTTGAGGTAGCCCCACAAAAAAAAATCTGGCGCAGTAACATCTGGTGATCTGGCGGGCCAATTTATCGGACCAGCTCTACCATTGAAATCATGATCAAGTATTTCACGTGCCATCAACGAATAGTGTGCAGGACAACCATCATATTGAAATCACATGTTCCGTCTCACTTCTAAGCTCAAATTTTCAAGTAATATTGGCAGTTCATTTTCCAAAATCTTTCGGTACATTTGACCATTCATGTTGCCTTCAATAATGTGGGGGCCTATGAGTTTGTTGCCAATTATTCCACACCACACGTTGACAGTCCAAGGACGCTGATGTTCAACTTGACGAAGCCAATGCGGATTTGTAACACTTCAATAATGTTGTTGTGTCGATTAACCGTTCCATGGTTTGTAAAAGACGATTCGTCGGAGAACATTACGCAACGAAAAAAATTGGGGTTTTGTTGTATTTGTTCACGTGCCCATTGACAACAAGTTACCCGATTTTGGAAATCAACGCCATGAAGATCTTGGTGTAAAGACACATGATATGGATGATACTTGTGCCGTTTTAAAATTGGTGAGGGGCAATACGGAATCGCGAGCTATTTCTCGTGTACTAATATGAAGATTATGAGCCACTGCTTCCAATACAGCAATTTCATTATTTTCTCCAGTGACTGTTGCTCTTCGGGTCCTCTTTTTCGGTAGAACATTTCCATCAGTAACAAATTGTTTGATAGTACGGCCAAATGAAGCACGTGAACGAATCCTATCCGGAAAACGTTGAGAGTAAATAGCAACAGCATTTTCAAGATTTCTGCCAGCTTCTCCATAAACCAGAACCATTACAATTTCCTCTGGCACAGTTAAACGCTCCATTCTAAAGTATTTTGTCGTTTATTTTGCAATTACGAAAAACATGAAGATAAGAAATAACACAAACGTTAAATGTGATTTACAAAACTGAATAAATTGTTTTGATGACGAATTTCGAGTATTTCCAATGAAAACGTGATGTTTTTTTATTTCAAACCGTATCTGCAATAAAAAATATGGCTTCCTATCTTAATTTAAAAGTTACCCCCGCCCCACCTACAAAGCGGGGGTGGGGGACTTTTTTTTTTGCACTAATGTATTTCCCCCGCGGTATGATTAAATTTTGATTATGGACATTTTTTCCGTAGAGTGGCTATTTTTCGAGATATTTGATCGTCTCAGTTTAAAAGAAACACCCGGTATATATATATATATATATATATATATATATATATATATATATATATATATATATATATATATATATATATATATATATATATATACATATATATATATATATATATATATATATATATATATATACATATATATATATATATATATATATATATATATATATATATATATATATATATATATATATATATATATATATATATATATATATATATACATATTGTGTGAGTTAATGTATCCTAAAAGTTAATCAATAAATATTTTATTAATAAAATAGCGAAAGGACGCCATTTTATGTATAATCAAACTTGATCTACAAACTCCTTAATGTATACGGTTGTTAAAAGCTTTAAATTACGTAAAGTATGGTTCTATAAAAAAAAATTTTTTTGTTGGGTATAACTTGTACAAAAGTTCGATAGAAGGTCTCTTTTTCCCGATTATTACCAATCGACTCTATATTAATCCAATAATTATTTTTATTTCTTTATTTAAATTTCTTACCTATAATTTATTTAAATCAAAAACAATAACTTTGTGAAAAATTTAAATTTAAATTAGAATTTTCTCCGTAGAATTCCGAACTATCGGTGATTGAAGGTTGGTCCGTGAGGTCAGATATTTACCCTATATAAAAATATTTTAATTTGAAGCTGGTTCGCGAATTTACCCTAGCTATTTACATCCGAACCAATAAAATTACCAAAAAACTTCATACATAACCAAAAAAAAAATCATCTATTTCCCCTCCTTCAAGTTAAAATATTTTTATCTGATGGTCGGATGTAAATAGCTTACAGTCGAGCTATTTACATCCGACCATCAGATAAAAATATTTTAACTTGAAGGAGGGGAAATAGATGATTTTTTTTTTGGTTATGTATGAAGTTTTTTGGTAATTTTATTGGTAGCTAGAGTAAATATCCGATCTCATGTATCAATCTTCAATATTAATTTTGGTATATAAAAGGTATTTTTATAAGCCCGATAGAACTTGAAATTGTAAAAAATTACACAAACAATTAAATTGTAATCAAAAAATTTTTTTTATTCGAAAGATCAATACATGGTAGTAATACTTATTTGACAATTATTTCGAACATATGGGCACCGCGGCTGTTCTTGACGAAACGCATTCTGAATGTCCAATTTTGGCCACATTTTCGAGCACTGCTGGCCGTATGTCACGAATAATACGAACAATGCTGGCCTCCAAGGCGTCAATTGTTGCTGGTTTATCATAAACTATAGTGACTTCACGTAGCCCCACAGGAAATAATCGAGAGGTATCAAATTGCACAACCTTGGAGGCCAATTGACAGGCGCATTTCTCGAAATCAACTTATCGTCAAATTTTGATTTTAATAAGTCGATAGTTGCGGTCGCCGTCTGGTCATGTAGCACCCTCCTGTTGAAACCATATCTCCTCCGGATCAATGTCATCAATATTTTTAAACAAAAAATCATTGATTGAGCAACAATTCCTGCGAACGACAACGAATCGAAGAATTTGGATCTTCTTCCACACTTTTGTTTACAGCGGCGATATTCTCTTCAGTGCTCACATTCCTTCGACATGTTGATGTTATTGCATCAGAATTATGCGAGACAAAATTCCTATCCATATTAGGCTTACATTAACAATTTGTGATAACCAAGACTCAACTTGTAGCCAGACAAAGTATCTCAAAGTAAGAGTGGTATAGTTTTAACAATTAAAAGAAACATTAATAGTCTGAGGTTCCAATTTGAAGTTTGGTGTGAAGGTGGATAAACAGCAATGAAAAATCCATATCGTAAATACTCGTTATTAAAACAAGCAGATTTGTTAAAGTGAGTTAAGTAGAGTAATTTCTAGTTCTAATTCTAAATGTGCATAAGAGTTTTACAAAATCACAGAAAATAACTTTCAAAAATAAAACTCAACAGTTTTACTGTTAAAATTATCAATTATTAAACAGTTTAAAACTTAATTTATCAAAATCACACACGCTTTAGTCTGGCTTTAGTCCACCTTTCCAAGCAGTAACTCATAGTAAAACACACGAATAATTGTTGTGCATCAGCCCTAGACAACTTATAGTGTCTTTTACTATGTGAGTGCTTGGCCTGGCCAATTAAAATTTGTTATACAATTTTTTTTTGTTTTGAAAAATTCCTTTTACAATAAATGATAAATAAAATGAAAAAATTCTCGGCACCAAATTTTACTCGACCTTTCCCAGCAGTCACATAGTAAAACACACGAAACATTATCATATTTCAGAGCTAAATAAATTTTCGTGTGATTTACTATGTGAATGCTTGGCGGAGTCGACTAAAATTTGGTTTTCAATAGTATACACTTATATGGCTTGTTTGATGCCAATGGATCGGTTTTTATAAATAACACATATTTTGCTTTTGTATAGAATGATTTTAGCAAGGGTAAATACTTCTAGCATCTTTAAGATTAAAACTTTTGGAAATCGTTAAAATCTGATAATCTAGGCTATATTGGACAGTATAAAAAAATTAAAATTGGGCGGATTACTTCAGCACTCAAAATGCCATTAACGAGCCCACATATACTTTACACATTAAAAACCCCCAGCCGTAATTTTTGGTCACCACCGGGAATCGAACCCGAGACCCTCGAATAATAAGCAAGCACGCTACTTACTGTGCTAACGAGGGCTGCGTGAATTGGACAGTATAAGTTTTTGTGATATGACGAATATTGGGACACAAAATTTAGAGTATGATCAGATCTGAGGTTCTCAATTTTTGGAAAATATATTTTGAATTCAAAGAATTTAGAATCGAGAAATTGTTAAATTTTGAATCTGGAATGTATTGTACAGAATTAGCAAAGAAAGTTAAATTTTTAAGTTAAAAATTTGATTAATTTAAAATTTAATTATTGATATGAATTTAAAAAAAAAAATTTAAATTTCTTATTTTTAAATTTAGAAATTTCTATTCAAATCAAATTTTAAAACTTTAATTTTTAAAATGTGTTTATCTTATTATAAAGAATTAATTATAAAATTTTTAAATCCAAATTTTAATTAAGACACAAATTTCACATAAATATTAAAATCTAAACTTTTATTGCCCAATTATAAATTTAGAATCAAAAATGTAAATTCGATCTGACAAAAATAGATAACCTCTTGAGAAATTTTATCATGTTAAAAATTAATGTTGAAAATTGTTCAAAATAATTTAAATTATAGTCTCAAGATCAAAGTTTTAATTAACCTTAAATTTAAGGTATTTTAAGTAGCTTGAGATTAATATATCATATCACCCCCATTACAATTTAAAAATGTGGCTCCTTTATCCAGCATCTCAGTGCCAGATGAACCGTTAATGATGAAATGTATCTTAAATTATGCGGCTTCCCTAACAAAACAAAAACTTACTCAACATAATCTTTGATTATGTCTGTTATTTACCAGTTATTCGCTTTTACCAACTTAAATGGACCACCCGGTATTAGATAGTAGTATTTTAAGTAAGTATACAGGGTGAGTTTTAAAAAAAATGCAATGCTTTTATCTTGTAAACGCAGGAAAATAGTCGGAATAAAAAATGATGAGTATCAAGAGGAACCTCAGTTTTTATGATATAGACTAACCTATTATTCTAACTATGTCGTTGAATTAAGCAGGTAAAAATAAATACTTTTTGCTTATAACATTTTTTTGTAAAGCGTATGGTTTCATGAATATATGCTATTAGACTATTAATGTTATTGAAGCTGGAACCACAGTCCGAAGATTCTGAATTTATGGCGTCATTATTCATAGTTGATTCTGTCTATTACTAATAGCAGCAAAGAATTCATTAAAATCATTTGATGTGACAACGATGCGATGAAGGTGCAATGGTTGAGGTGGTGCCAGTATAATGGGGAAGTTTCGATATGGCGCAATTAATGGCTGTTATTGGACAATTAAATTAGAAGAAGATTGATCAGTGGAGTCAACAAATAATGGACATGGGATTTCAGTAGATGCTTACTGCTTTACAGGAAAAAGTGAATACGATCGAGGGAAGCGAAAAAGTACAGAGTTTGAAGCAGAAAGTTATCGACGATATCAAAAAATTGAAACATTTGGAGCAGAAAGTTCTTAACGATAATGGAAAAGTCTAGAATTTGAGACAGAAAGTTGTCGACGATAACGGAAAAGTGCAAAAATTTCAGAATAATGTTCTATGCTTCGGGATGGAGCTTCATTATGAAAAGTTTGTATAAAATGTTCTCGATGGCGGAACACACGAGTTCTATACCGGAACCCACGAGGAACTTAAGTCAATAGTATTCCATGGAATAAAGTCAATGCGCCGTACATTTCAATAGTGGATGAATTCATTTTGAGTATACAGTTCATCATGACGAATGACTTGATGATGTAGGTTGCTCCAGTACTATGGGATTCAAATAGATGCGTGTAGTAGCAGTGGATCAGTGGGAAATGAGTAAAACATTTTGTTTTAATGTCCTTATATCAATTTTTGTCCATATTTATTTAATCATACATTTCACAAACAATGTTTTGTAAGCAAAAAGTGTTTAATTTTACCTGTATGTAATTCATCCAACTATCACAAAATTTTGGTTCTATAATTTAAAAAAAACAAACTTTCGTTTATGTCTCCGAAACTAATATAAGTTTCAAGCTCACCACTAGATGTCCCTCTCGATACCATTCTCACTATATATTCCTTTTAAATAGCAATTGCTAAACGTTTACGTAAACGTTAACGTTTACAAGATAAACTGGTATGTACTTGTGATTTGATGACAGTTTGCCTTTATATTGCAATTTCAAAAGTTTTATTTTCTATTTTTAAATTGCACTCAATGCCATTAATGCCATTGCAAAACACCCAAGCGTGATTTTTGGTAACAATCGGGAATCGAACCCGCGACCCGAATAACAAAGCAAGCACGCTACTTACTGGTGCTAACGAGGGTGGTCGAGTTTAAAAGTTAAAACATGAAGCATTTTAGGGACAAATTTCAGGCAAATCCTGTATAATTAGTTCTGTGTGCCATAACATAAAACGATGAAAATTGAAAGCAAAAAAAAATTATTAAAAAACTGGGATTGGATGGAATATTTTAAAATTTCTATTTTACTCTACTTTTTATTCATAAATAAAAAATAACAGGAATCTGGGCCATATTAGTCCAATGAACCTGACTGTAAGAAAAATATATTGGGTACCCAAATCAGATACACGTGAAAGCTTAAGTGGAAATAGATACATAAACATATACCAATGCGACTGGCATTACAAATAAAATAAACTTCTGACCTTTAACCGTTAAAATTCCTGAATTGTTCTGTAATGTGTTGTGTTCATAACTTCGTAATTAATTTCTTTATGCTTCGTTTGGGCCACACAGCAACGTTAAGAGATCTACTAACCTCTCCAACCTTAATTAAGAAACATTTTTAAAATACGTAACAAGAAAAAGGTCACAGTCGTCCTTTTCGTTATCTCAGTACACGTGTCAATGCATATGACAATGGCGCTCTTTTCGTTCACTGCTTAGGATAACATACAATCCAATTCTCTATATATTCTTGTCTTCTTGTATTTTAAGAGACACTCAAATGTAACGTTGTCTTACCGGAACGGTTCTTGCTATGTCATAAGTATATGTGCAACAGTACGTTTGTTTTATCTAAACCGTTCTTTTCAAATAACGGAAACTATTATAATCCGCGACTACCTTACATAAGATGGTTAACTGTTATTTATTTAAGATAGTTCATGTCCAATTGGTCTAATATTAACGGCACTAGTCCAACAACTCTTAAAAACCTATGCCTATAGACTATAGAACTAGTGGTTACTTTAGTTTCAGCGCCATATGCAAACTTTTTAACTCTTGAACTGCACGTTAATATTTGACACCACGTGCCATTCTAGAGAGATGGATATGCCTGGCCTATTATATTATCGACAGGAACATTTTCTATATTTGTTACGGCAAAATTTAAATTTTTCTCAGTTTTTAAATTGATTTAACATCTAATGGTTTTTTACGTGCGTCACTTGAAGATTTCTTTGTTTTAATAAAAATGCGAATACAAAAGAATGTATATATGTATCTCGTATAATTTATCTAAGATAAGCAAAATCAAAAAAAAAAATGTAGGAAGTCATTTAAATAATTTAAATACTCAGTACATGGATTTTCCATTATAATGAGCAGGGAAAAATTAGAAAATTTGCATTATATTTCGTCGAGGGTAGGGGAGGAAATTATAAATAAATAAATCTCTAGCGTATCGCATATAGATTAATTTAAGAGACAGTATCTAGATTATATAGAGAGTATTATATGAGATTAAATAAGGGTCCGTATGCTTAAACAGTCATCTTGAAACAATTTAACTGTGGGTGCGAATTACGGAATTCACATATAGTTACAACCAGGGATTGGCATTTACGCGTCATCTATTAATTTGTACGTCGACGTGTTGACAACCCGTAGACAACGTAGACAATGTAGATATCGTAGACAACGTAGACAATTCGTGGAAAACGTCGATATGTATATATATAGTATAGTTTTAGATGACGGTCGTCTGATTTGTTTTAGGTTTAATGCGATTCGGTGGGACTGTATTAGAATATTTTTCAATTCACTTTTATCTTTTTCAATTTAGGTTAAGTTAGAAAAGTTCTAAATTAAATAACAGTGAAATTCATACTAAAAGAAATAACAAAAAAATTCACTGTTAAATTTGGCAATTTTTCCAATTGGAATTTTTTTTATACTCTCGAGAACATATTCGAATAGCTTAGAGCAACTGCCACCTCATCGTCCATAGGAATTAAATTAGATTGAGCGGTTAGATTTTCACAGAATTTTGAAGTTTCTTGATTTTAAACCAATTTTAATCATTTGTACTGCCTATCTTAGAGATTTCCACAGGTACTCATGTATATTTCCGGATAGTTTAGACCACCTAGGATTTTTGTGGTCAATCAGATTAAATTCTGATGAACTTTTCTATTTGTTTATGGAATTTAAAAGTTCTTGATTTTAATTGTTTTTTAAAATTCCCACCCATCTCATGAGCAAATCCCACAGTATTCATATTCCAAGATGATTTTGGCGATGTAAACGAGAACGCCTACGCTGCCGTGATTTACGCCGTGGTGGATACAGTTGATGGTACAAAATTCCATTATAATTGCTTCTAAGTCATGAGCAGCACTTGTGAAGCAGATCAGCCAAGCTCATGAAAACGGTGGAAGAGTCTTTAACTGTGGAAATTTCTAATGTTTCACTATTTACAGATTCCCAAATAGTTTTAGACTAGTTATCGGAAGAACCAAGATGATGGACAACTTTTGTGGCGAACAGATCTAGTGAAGTAATATAGTCATATAAACGAGAGCAGTGGTGGCATGTTATTTCCAAGGATAACCCGGCTGACATTGCATCCCGAGGTACAGATACAACGGAGTTAACTGAAAATAAGCTGTGGTGGCATAGCCCTCAATGGTTAATCGATGCCGAACAAATGAAAGCCATACAAACAAAGAGCACACGAGCACAAATTATGACGACTGAAGAATTTCGCCCTTCAATGATTGATACCTATACGTAATAACATCAAACGATTTTATTCATAGCTTCGTTTAAAGATACTCCAGGTTCAGCAAAATGATCAAAATATTGGCGCTCATAAGAAGATTCATCGACAACCTTAAAACCCGGCAATGAAAGAGTGAAACAAATCGCAACGAGATCGTTCAAGCGGCACACATGCTGATAAGAGAAATTCAACAATCGCATTATTCGACAGAAATAATTGAATTGCAAAACCAGGGAACACTACCAAAGCGAAGCAATCTTACAAGTTTGCATCCGTTTTTAGATGACAAGGGTATTCTTCGGGTTGGAGGCCGAATTCAAAACTGTTGTGTTCCATTTAATACCAGACATCCCATCATCCTACCAATCAACCACCATGTAGTAAGATTATTATTCTGGACCATTCAAAGTGCAGCCAACCAGAAGGAGAGGACATAGGTACCTATAAAAGTGTACATCTGTATATTTGTATGCTTGAGCACGAAGGCGGTACACATAGAGACTGTATGTAATCTCACAACCGACAGCTTTCTAGGAGCACTAAGCCGATTCATATCAAGAAGAGGAAATTGTCACACACTGTTTTCCGGATTTTATCCCACTTGGTTCACCTTACATGGGTGGAATATGGGAGGCGGCAGTCAAGCAGGCAAAAATACATCTAGGGAGGGTAATTGGTAATACATTACTAACTCTAGAAGTATTTACTACTCTACTCACCAAAATCGAGGCCATTATGAATTCGAGGCCATTGGCAGTGATCCAGTCAGAAGCCATCGATTGTTTGACCCCGGCTCATTTTTTAAATGGGCGTTCATTCACCGATATGGCAGATGAAGATCTGCACCAGCAACATATTTCACCATTTGCCAAATGGCAGTTAGTAAAAAACATGTAACAGCATTTTTGGAACCGTTGGCATAAGGATTATCTAACCACCCTACAAAAGAGGACAAAATGGGCCAAAGAGTATGACAATATTGCAGTTGGAGACGTGATATTGGTAGCACGAGTCGTTGAAGCACACCAATCATATGATGGCAAAGTACGTATTGTAAGCCTCCGTTTAGCCAACAGCAAGAAAATAGTTCAGCGTATTATACGCAAATTGTGTAAACTTCCAATTGAATCATATGAATCAACCGAATATCAAGTATTCAAGTCACACAAAATAAAATTATGATTTGTACACACCTGATAATTATAATAATTAGTTAGCTCTTAATGTATAAGAGATGTCATTACTGTAGAGTTTGTAGACATTAGAATTAAGTTTAAATTTTTATACTGAAGATGTTAATACAATTTTTTGAGATGATACAAAAAAATCACAAGTCATCATTGTAAATTGAAATTTGTATCAAGCAAGTACGAAGCAACCAATAAAAACGCAAAGTGTTTAGAACTTATAAGATGCAGATAATCATTGAATATTTTTGAATGCAAAAGCGGCATATGATCATTTACCAAACGTGCAGCGGAGTTTTATCGTATTTTTGGTAACGGAGTGCTAAGTCGACATTCAAGGGAAACATGGGCTGCTCAGAGATGTCTCCAGATATGCTCGTTTTTCTTTTCAAATAGTTTTGGCTATTTTAAATCTGTATGATCAAAAAAATAAAATTCTGATGAACTTTATTATTTATTTTACATCATTTGGAATTTCAGTGTTTTGAATAAATTTTATTATTTTTCCCAATTAGAGTTTTTGTCATTTTTTTCCAATTGGAATTTGTTATTTTTTCCAATTGAAATGCTGAAATAACCGATAAAATCTGTACATTAAAATAATTAAATAACCAAAATTGTAGGGATGTCAACAGGTTCTCGTTTACATTTTCAAATAACTTAGATCAACTAGTATCTTCCTGTGGTCAGTGCGACTCAATTCTGATGGACTTTACGTACTATTTTACGTACTAACTTTTCCGATTGTAAACGAGTTTTAATAATTTGTAATACTGATCCAAGAGATGGTCACGGGTACTGACTTACATTTTTAGATAGTTTAGGCTATTTTGAATCTGTATGACCAAGAAAATTACGTTCTGATGAACTAAAATTCTGTTAATTTCTATGGACGCAGAGGTGGCAGTTGCTCTAAGCTATTCGAATATGAACTCGAGAGTATGTAATTATTTCTAGAATCGGCAGCATACAATTTACAAAACACCTACAATTCAAATTTTCGTATAAATAAAATTCCAATTGGAAAAATTGCCAAATTTAACAGTGTAATGTTTTGTTATTTTTTTTAGTATGTATTTCACTGTCATTAAATTAAAATATTTTTATAATCCATCTTTAGGAAATTTAGAATTATGTACATCGTAATCAAAATTAGTTTTGTCTTTCAATCTATTATACATTTTTTTGAGTTGACAACACTGCTTTATTTGATAACCCATTTAACAGCTGATATAGTTGCTTTTTGTTTAGTTTGGTTTGACATTTCATTATGGATAGACTTACATCAGAGCAACGCTTGCAAATTGTTGAATTTTTTTTATCAAAATAATGGTTCTGTTCGTCAAACGTATCGTGCACTTCGTCCATTTTATGGCGTACATAATCGTCCTTCAGAGCGGCCAATTCGAATAACAATAGATCGTTTTCGGACCACGTTTACTCTTAATGATAATGTGCATACCGTGAGACGCCGAACAGGGTTAACTGAAGGAAAGCTGCAGTAAAGGAAAGCATTGAGATCAAAATCAATCAATTCGTCGCCATTCTCAGCAACTTTAGTTGTGTCCTTCCTTCCCATTATGCAGAACATAAAGCCAAATGACCATCGTATTCGTTCATCTCCGATGAAGCCCATTTTACAAGCTTTTATCAAAACACCATTATGCATCCACAGAAAATTACTGTTTGGTGCGCTTTATGGGCTGGCGGAGTCATTGGTCCACATGTCTTCAAAAACGATGATGATGGTCAAAATGTTACTGTCAATGGTGAGCAGTATAGGGACATGATTAGACATTTTTTCGTAGCTCGATTAGCTGGCATTAATCTTCCTGACATGTGGTTCCAACAGGACGGACGCACATGCCACACTGCTTGCGCTACAATTGATTTACTCAAAGAAACTTTTGATGAAAGAATAATTTCGCGTAATGTGATTTAACCCCATTGGATTATTTTCTTTTTGGTTATGTAAAGTCACTTGTCTACGTCGATAAACGAGAGACAATTGAACACCTGGAAATCAACATTCGAAGAGTTATTGGCGAAATACGGCCGCAAATGCTACGATAAGTTTGTAAAAATTGGTGTTCCAGATTGCGCCTTGTACGCGCCAGCCGTGGCGGTCACATGGCCGAAATCATATTTAAACATTAATGTCATAAAATTTTCTATCCACTAAAGCTCGTTTCATTGATTTTAAAAATATATTCCTTTGTTTTATTATGATTAAATAATAATTTAAAATAATTAATACAAAATACTGCATTTTATTTCATATCGCTTAAATATCCTATTGGTTGTTCACATTGTCTTATAATTGTCGAGATTGACAAAAAAATATTGCCAAGTAATTTACGTCATATTTTACGTGTCGGCAACCGCGTAATTTACACGGCGTAATCTAGCTCACTCATCCCTTGATAATATATGTTTTAGATTATAAGCTTTGCACACTTCTTGTTTGTTTCATATCAAGAAAGATTCAAGAATAAAGCCATTGGCAGTTTAAAAAAAAAAGAAACTTTAAATCAGAGTTGTTCCTTTACGCGTAACCTAAAATAGATTACATTTACGTATATGTAAACTATGGAATCTATGTAATCTACGTCATCTATGTAAATTTAGCGTATTTTTTTAACATTGTTTGACTTTTATTAGTGTAATGCTCTTCTCTTTCTTCTTAACATCAGTGTGTTGAACGAATGATTTCTTTCTGGTTATAGATTTCAGATTTGTCTTTAACAGAATCATATTTTGTCATGGCACATGAAGAAACACTAATCGAAGTTGTGCCTAATCCAACAATTGAAGAATCTAGCACAGCATTAATTACAATTCAAAACAATCAAATATTTCCTACATATACACTGTACTTGCTTCATGTCCTGAATCCAGTTTGTCATCTGCCTCTCGACCTTCTTCATCGGTCTCTTCGGGTTTGATTTCTGAACTACCAAAGAAATGAAGGCAACATTTATCGACGTTCCTTGATAAGGTTAGCAATGTGGACCTTCCTATAACATCAATTCAAAACTAGCAGCATTTTTTTCGGATGTAACATAACATTTAATCATTAATGTTATTTAATAGGATCATTTCAAAAATTTAATCAAAAGTTTGAGACCGGCCACTTCACCAAAATTACCAGGACGAAAGTCATTATCCTCAACTATTTTGGAAATCGAATCCCAACGTTGTCTTAAATTATCTTCTATCACAATTGAAAATGAATCAGTTCTATTAATAGATGGGTGGAAAAATACATCCAACAAGAGCAAGCTAGTGGTGTCAATGATCCATAATACGGGTAAATTAAAAGCATTTCTATAGAAGCATGGGACTTAACTTCGGAATCAGGAACATCAGAAAAATGAACAGACATCGTGAATAATTCGGTGGTTTTGGCAAAAAAAATTTATTTTTATAATACATAAATATGGGTATTATAAAAATAAAGGTTTTTGCTGTCGTGTCAGATAATGCAGCTGCTATGCTAAAATGTGTCGAGATTTGGATATTTGGCACAGTAATTGTAGCAGCTATACTGGAAATCTCCTCGCGAAAGACTTAAAGAATGGTGAACTCAACAAACTTGCTTTATCAGTATTAAAAGAATTCAAAAATGCTAATTTGGAAAAGGTACTCTTGGATGTAGGGGGTACGCGAATCAAAACAATAATTGATCCCAGATGGTGCACTTATAGGGACTCTTATGACTGTTTTATACAAAATGTACAACATATGAAAACATTAATCGTCAACGATGATCGTCTAAAAAAAATTAAGACCAACTTTAAACTACTTATAATAATAATAAACAGTTTTTAAAGGTCATTACTGGCTCCTTACTCAGTCAACTATTTGGTCCCACCGGTTTCGATCCTGACCATGGTCTTCATACTGTCTATAAGATCAGATCTCTGATCTCGATATTGTACAGAGCTCGGTATGTACCATCGCCCAACTTTCACATCCAAACATAACAACGGGCCTGATCAACGCTTTGTAAATCTTCAGTTTCACGGCACTTGATAAGTGTTTAGATATTAGCAGTGGCCTTAGAGGATACCACCCACACTGTTATCGTGAGTGATAAGAGAGCCCAACTATTTGAACCTCCTCACTCCCTCAAACGTGTGGTGGCCACTTCTAAAATCTGGTGTGCCAATGTCCCTAAAACCAGAGATCATGTATTTCGTTTTGGATTCATTGACTTGCGGATCAACTATTTCTTTCACTCCGTTGCTATTCAGTCCAATCACGCATATGTCATCTGCATATGCAAGTACCTGATTGGACTGGCGATATAAGATGTTGCGCTGAAGTGTTTCAGTTTTACGAAAGATGTACTCCAACATGAGATTAAAGAGTATCGGGGACAGAGCATCTCCCTGCCGAACACCCGAGTTAACTGCAAAAATTGTCGATAGCCTGTTCTCAACTTTAACACATCATTGAGACTGCGTCACTGTTATCCTACACAGTTGTATCAATTTTGTTGGCATTCCTAGGTATTCTAGGGCAGACCACAAACTCTCTCGATTGAGTCATAGGCCTGCCAGAAATCCAGGAACACCTGATGTACCGGGATGGAGGTCTCATAATATTTAGATAGAATCATTCGCAGCTAGGGATTGCACAGTTAGGTTAACGGTAACCGTTAACCTCGGTTTTGGCGATATTGAAACCGTAAACGTTAACCGTCTCTAATAACCGCGATTACCGGTTACTTAAATGTAAAAATACAATCAAATACAAGTTCAATTTCGAACTTGTAAGAATTGGTGGATCTTGTAACGCAGAAAAAGTGCTACATATTGTTACCGATCATCTGCGCAACTACAATCTATCGTTAGAAAGGTATATCGTTGCAACATCCAATGATGGAGCAAGTGTAATGGTTAAGTATGGCAGGAATTGTCCAGCTGAGTTACAATTGTATCTAAATCACGGTCTCCACCTCTCAGTTTGTGACACATTTTACAAGAAACAGAAAACTCCAGCTAACAACGACATTGGAGAGTACGAAAATGATGATGATGATTTTGAGGATGATGATAATGATTCTTCAATGAAAACGAGTGCCGAGGAGATGGACATGGAGACAGTAGAGATTACGACAATATCAGAGACCTTAAACAAAGTACGAGGGATTGTTAATTCTACAACTAGAATTGGACGTAAAACACAGATCCAACTAAATTCAGCAAATGTTGGAAAAAATTCTGAAAAAGTTAACCGTAACCGTGGATATGAAATTTTGGTAACCGTTAACCGCGGTTATATAAAACCCGATTAGTTTGCAAACTATATTCGCAGCGAAAAGACCTGATCAGTAACTGATCGATTCGGATGAAATCCTCCTTGATAGTCATCAACCAAGCTACACTACTTATATTTGAAGATGAATTTCTAGATGAAGTAAAAGATAATATTTCTCTTTTTAATCCTATTTGTAACTTGATCAATATTTGTTAAAACCCTAGTTTCAGGGTTAAATTGCTGAATCTACCCATTTGTGGTTATGAATTTGATAATCCCAACTACATTTAGCAATTTTCAAGCAAATTTGAATAGAAGAGAAATGGCATGCAATTTGTATGCCAAATGTGCAGTAAATCTGCAACCGAAATTTCATGACTAAGCTAAACTGAAATTAACCAAAACGCAGTTGGAAAGTGTGTCAGAATTTTTAATAAATGTAAATAAACTTGATTCTGAAGGTTTATCTAGCTTATTGAACGAGTTCCAAGAAAATGAAGGAATTGAATTTTGGAACATGACGAAAACGCATCACGAATCCTTGGCTAGATTAGCAGCGAAAATAATATCATTAGCAACGAAAATATAACATATCGCATGTAATCTTCGGGTAATCTATATATGCGTAATCTATTTTCTCGACGGCACAACATTGCTTTAAATTTCTAACCAACGAACAAGAGTAGGGAAGCGCTTATATATGCGCGAACATAAATTTGAATTGATCACCACAACCACCGGTCTAATCTTAATCAAGCTTTTAAATATATTTTCATTGAACTCAAGATAGTATGATATTATCATATAGAAATAAAATCGACCTGAGATCAACCTCTTTTCATCAGTAATCCTTTTTTTTTTCAATTAAAAATATAATCCTATACCCAAAAAAATAGATTCTATTATATATGTACATTCATAAATATGCAAAACTTAATATATATAGTATGTTATATGTACATAAAGGATATAAACATATACATATATATAAAGACGATGTACTTCAAACCATATAAGAAAATGAAATGAAAATAACAAAAATATATAGATTATCTCTACTCTCTCGTATACATACATATGTGTATACTGTTGAACACACAACATAAAAAAATAATTATTATGTGTCGTCAGCATAAAAATAAAAATAAATTATAATTGAAATATATTCAACGATATCTAAATATACGTACATATACATATGTATGTATATAGACTGTAATTATGCTGAATACATATATGTATACATACAAAAAAAAAAACATGTCAATTAACCGCAAATTATGTTTTAATCCCAAACAAAATGATTATTCATCCACATAAATTACCCACATGCAATTTAGAGTACATATTTAGTCGTATCCACTTGTTGCGGCTAAAAATTTGAATGATGAATCCCACACCGCACACACTGTACTGTACATACAAAACGCACGACGTATCCATTAAAAAATTGTTGGCATTTCACTTTTCATATATGTATATATGTGTGTGTGTGTGTGTGTGGCATAAAACATAAATTTACATTTCACAACAAATATTTAATTATACAAAACATAATATTATTTATAAACAAACACCAATATACATAATAATCACAAAACCACAGAAAAACATCAAATCAATTCAACATCAATCAATAAATTAATTTTTATTTTTTTCTGTTAATTATTATTAATTAATTTTTTAAATTATGTACAACATATATTACATCAATTAGTCAATAATATATATAAATATAAGAAATAGAAGAAACCATTAATAAAAGCAATCATATCCAACAACAATAATAAAAAAATAAACAACAATAATGATAAAAAGCCTTTTTTAAATGAAAAAAGCTTCTTATCTATATATATACAGATAAAAGTAATACAACAACAATAACAACAAATATCTGCGAATTTCGCTTTTTTTCTGTAATTAACATTTGCAGAAAATTTAAAGAAATTCTCTCAAACGCTAAAATGTAACTAAAAATAAAATTTGTGGGATCATTCAATTTATATGGGAATTTTGAATGGGGAAATCCATATAGGTGATGAGGAAAATACGTACGTAAAAAGGATGAATATATAAAAAAAATATATGTTACTATTCACACAGGGGAGGAATTAAAAATGAACTTTATTGGAAGTAATACAAATGAATAAAAAAAAATCAGTGCGGGGAAATTAAAAAATTTATTTGATTTTGTGTGTTATAGTTCATCGCAATGGTGGAGAAATGCTGGGGAATTACGAATATAGTATATATAGATAGGGGAATTTGTGTCGAGTGTAGAATTTTCGAATGAATGGAGGAGAATAAACTCATTCCACAATGTTGTAGCTAATGAATTTAATAACAGGTTGCTGTGTTTTGAGTGAATTTTTATTTATTTATTTGCATAGACAGTATTCTTTAAGTCGTGCCTTTAACAACTCCAACGCAGGCTTACAATTTTTGAGAATATAACATCTATGTCGATGTGCTTAGCCAGGTTGCCCTGTTACCGTCCCTGCCATCGAGGAGGCGCATACTCGTCTACTTTTAGATGAAAATCTTGTGTACTATTATTTTGCCTATCTACCGCTCAGTACGGTATCGCAAAACTTCTTAAAAGAGTTGAGGTTGATTGGCAGCATGAGAGTAGTTTACTAGCTGGCCACAGAGTAGTTTACTAGCTGGCTTTGGCCGAATTTAATCGGCTTCAACTATCACGTTTCCGTAGCTCACATTTTGTCTTTTCCTAATCTTATGTATAGTTGGCAATTTTTTCATTTAATAGTATATCAATAGGTATCATGCCGTCCAAGACAGGAACGGCGTCAGTTGACACCGTTCTGTAAGCCTTGGTAATTCCGAGCAAGATACTTCTTTGGACACTAACTAATGTACGCCGGTGGTGGCAGTTCATTCGGTCTGCCCATGCCGCACACGCGTATGTTAATAAAGATACCACTAGGCCTTCATATATTATTGATAGTGTTCGTTGCTTGAGGCCCCAGTTCTCTTTAGCAACTCGTTTTAGCACAGCGAAAACCTTTTTTGACATGTGAAGTAACTCCAAGTCGTTCATCGAAGTCAACTGACAACTCCCAGCCATTTGACGGTTTTCACCATCTTAATTCTTTGGCCATTTACGGAAACCAATGGTGTTCTCCTAATGTCCAGTGAACCTTTAAGTTGGATCATGACTATTTTTTCTGAGGATATAGCTCCATTTTGTAGCTTTTGCACCAGTCCACCATCCTGTCTATGGCAAGCTGCGCTTTTTCTTGAAGACTTTGTCTTGAATTCCCAGCAAAAAGCATAACCTTATCATCCGCGAATGCTACTTCTTGGACTTCCTGGTTCATGCTTCCGTGGAAGACAATATTCCAAAGATGTGGACCAAGGATGGAGCCTTGCGTACATCCTTTGTTGACCATTTTTTCAAGCTTGCCTTGAACGTGAAGCTGGGCCACCACAGGTTGTCGAACGCGCCAGATACATCTAGGAATATTCCCAGATTGTACTTTTGGTCCGACTCTTTGACCATATTGATCAATTTGATCATGGCGTCCTCTGTAGATCTATTTTCTCTGAAACCAAACTGTTTGTCAATGTCCATTAACCTGCCGGCAATTAACTTTTCGAGTAGTTTACCAAGGATAGGCAACAGCATGATTGGTCGATAAGATTTGGGATCGGTTTGACACCTATCTCCAGTTTTCCTAATGATAACTAATTTACCATTTTTCCATGCTTTGGTGAATATTCCTTTACTAATACAAGCACTCATAAAGTTCGTGATACAGGGCCCTACAATAGGTCAAGCACGTTGTATCACTTCGACCTCGATGTTGTCTAGGCCTGGCGCCTTACCAGCTTTCATAGACATGATGGCCATAGTGGCCTCTTCATCACTGAAGTGGCTCACGTCTTGCGTGGTTTGTGCAAAGCTACGATCGGCGCGGATTTCTCTTTGCTTCTCAGAGTCATTTTCATCATAGTCGTTTTGTAGTGTCCTCCCAACAAATTGTTGTTAGTCCACTGCCGCTCACCAGGCTACTTAGTACCTCATTTGTTTTCAATTTGCCTGTGCTAAAATTATAGACAAAGCCCCACGGTTCAGCATTTCCATGCTCCGTTATGAACTTTTTTAGGCTCATTTGGCTTTTGTTTCTGATATTTTTGAAGTACGCCTTACGGTATGCCACATAGTTTACTCTTTTGCTTTCCCGAGAATCGGGATTTTTATCTTTTTGATATAGTTTGCGCAACTTACGAATCAATTTTCATGATTCGCTTAGGTCAGGAGACCACCAAGACAGTTTTGACTTGCGAGCACGTTTACGCGTGGAATAGTTGCGCAACAGACTTTGATGATTGAACTTGTTATTGTTTGTTCAACTCGATAACCTTCAGGGCTTTTGCCAGGCTTTGCCAGATGCTACTTAGCTGGCTGTGAAAACCCTCCCAATTGGCATGCCGTAGGGCATACCGAGGAACTTTCTTTGATGCTGGGGAATCATTATGTGTGTTCTCCGAGCCCAAGATCGAGACAAATGATGTCCAATTTTTACGGACGGACCAACTTAAAATTTTTCTTAACAGACCGCCCGTCATGAGAGTGAGATCAATATTTAACTCTCCATTGTGGGAATATGTACTTGGCTGTCCTTCTTCGTTTATAACGAATAGGTTACTTTTAGCAATGAATTCTTCAACGAGGACTCCTCTCTCGTTTGCGTCCTTATTGTGCCAAAGTTTAGACTTTGCATTGAAGTCGCCAGTAATGATAATAGGATGGTCGTTTAGACCATCCATGATTTTTTCGAGTTTATTTACATATTCCACTGGATCGTCTGAATATTGGAAATATATACTGACCAAGTAAAACTTTCCTATATTAGATCTCACCTCGACACACACACAGTGTGAGTCGTAGTACTGTGAAATTTTAAGAATGAAGTCTGTTACTCTGCATGAGGACCAGCCTAGATAAACACGACGGTTTTTTATGAGGATATTCCTCGCAGCTGGCGACACCTCTATATTACTCTTTATAGACGGAAGAAGCGAGAATGGTGGAAGGCCGAGGATCTGAAAGTCATTGTCATATGTTGGACGTTATATCCGTTTCTCACGCCGTCATGCATTGCTGTTAAAGCAGTGCCGATAAAGCAAAAATTGTTTAAATCAGGGGCAAGTGGGAGTCGAAAAGAAATTCCAATGAATTATTAAGGGCAGAACAAAAAGACCCCAAACTACAGCCTCAAAGTTCCACATTGCCGATAAACCTGAATGAACTATACAGTTGATAAATCAAAGATTCTCAGAAATCGAAGATTTGATTGACAAACTCGAACACAGTTCAATTCGTGAAACACAAAAGCTGAGAAGTACTTGAGTCAGACCAAGATCAATTAACTAGGTCTTTACCTTTGGAGGACCTAGAGCACCAATGGGAAGATAAATTTAACGAAAACGATCGGAGTCCCGATTTTTGAATAACTCACGGGTTGGTAGAGGATTGAACTTAAAGACTTCTAACTTCGGACAGTAACTCTTCGGCATATTATCGGTTCAACCGTAGATCTCAGCCGGAACCCAGAAGTAATAATGCATGGTACCGAAGGGGCACTCAAACTCATCCTTCAAAGTGGAAAATTTCATTTTCGGATAGAGTTGATAGCAAGAATGTTGACGACAATGTTCACGATTTTTTGATGAAACTCGAAGGACATGCAACTCAAGACCAAATCCTTCGCCAGGAACTCGTCTATTTAGTCAGAAATTTTGTCTCGGGTAAAGCAGAAAAATTCTATTATGTCTTTATACGTCAGAATAGGAATTCCACTTGGAAACAGTTCCGAAAACCTCTGCTAGATAGGTTCAGCAGTCAGGAAAATGAACGCGCCCTACGGCGTTACATTAGGCATCGGGTTCAATACCGAAAAGAAAGCTTTAATGACTATGCATTGGACATAGAGAGTATAAATGCTCGACTACAAAAATCAATGTGCGGTGAAGAGTTACTTGACGTCGCGTTAGAAAATATGAATCCAGCATTGCGCGGTGCGACTTGTAACGAAAAATTCCGTTCTTTGGAAGAGTTGCGTCAGATATGTGATAATTATGAACGCTTATGGTCAACCTCGGGATATGATCCACGGTGGCTTATAGAAACTCGTACTAGACGTAATCCAGTAGTGGTGGAACACATTTCTAAGTCACATCCCTCGAGCAGGTAGTCTACTAGTTCTAATAAGACCGAAGATAATGATAAGGAGACTAATAGTGATGAATCCGATGACAACGAATGTCTTGCTCGGTTCCCAACGTTGACGCATTACACGCAAGAATGTTTGTAGTCTATTGGAACTGTAAGGAACTATGACATCGATATGGTGATTGTCCAATGGAACTTACACACCAATTTTGCGCGAAATGTGGATTGGCTGGAGTAGCAATTAACAATTGTATACACGTTGTTTGAATAAGAGTGTGGGAAATTTCTATCCGAACGTACGTCAGAGCGGGGAACCACGTTCGGACAAGATTTAAGTCCCCAATTCATCCCTATCCAAGAAACCAGCGAAATAATAAACTTTCGGCCCAGAAGCTACGCCAGAATCAATTGTTAAATCTAATCACCGCCAATCCGATCGAACATCCGTCTACTGGAAAAAGCGAAAAGAATTCCGACATGCTTGCCGTGTTTGTTCAATATCAGAATTTTTACCTGATGACCCTAGACCATATACGCAAAAATTAACATCAAAGGTTTGTCACTCGTAGGCTTATTAGATAGTGGAGCGAAATTTATAGCGAATTAGATAGGATGATTGAACTAGGCGTGATCGAAGTGAGTTCAAGTCCATGGAGCTCACCGATTCTTCTCGTAAAGAAACCAAATAATGGGAAGCATAGATTATGTCTTGATTCTCCCAAGATTAAGACGGTTACCAAAAAAGATGCGTACCCGATTCCTATAATAAATGGCCTTCTAGGGCGAATGCAGGATACTAAATTTATCACTAGCCTTGATCTCAAGGATGCCTTTTGGCAAATTCCACCCTCCAAATAGTCTAGAGAAATTGGTGCTTTCACAGTTCCAGGCCGTCCTCTCTATCAGTTCTGCGTCATGCCGTTTGGGTTGTGTAACGCACCTCAAACCATGTGCAAGACTGATGGATCGAGTGATACCACATCAGCTTCGAGAAAACGTCTTCGTCTATCTAGATGATCTACTTATTGTCTCAGCTGGGTTCGACGAGCACCTGGAACTTCTCAAAACTGTAGCGGAATTAATGTCAAGGGCCGGACTAACCCTTAATATTGATAAGAGTCACTTTCTTCTTAGAGAAACGAAATATTTAAGATACATCATCGGAGAGCGTGGATTGAGAACGGACACCACTAAAGTAGAGGCCATTAAGAATTTTCCAGTACCAACAACTGTTAAGCAAACGCGACGAATTTTAGGGATGGCAGGCTGGTATCGTCGATTTACACCAAATTACGCCGTTTTTACCGCTCCCATCACCAACTTATTACGTAAAGGCGTTAAATTCCAGTGGAATGCAAAAGCGAATTTCCAGTGGAATGTAGAAGCCAATTTACGAAACCTTTCTTCATCCGATGCGATGCCAGTACTCAAGGTATTAGATAGTGATCTCTTTCAACTGGACGACGATGATAGTAAGAAGCCTATAGGTGGAATTAAAAAGACCGTAGAACGGTTGCGTCGTCTATACTATTGGCCTAAAATGGCCATTGAAGTTAGCCAATATATCACGAATTGTGAAATATCTAAAAAGTCTAAGGCAACCAACAGATGTTTAAGGCCACCATTAGGAAAGATCATGATTTCCGATAGACCTTGGCAAAAAATTTATATAGATTTGCTAGGGCCTTATCCAAGACCTGCTATTGACAGTAAATTGTTTAAAAAACGAAATATTTTAACTCTTTAGCGTCCCTCAATTTAAACACAGCGACAATGATGTGCAATTCGTTGGGAAAGAATTTCAGGCCTTAATTAAGGAATACGGAATATCACATTTAAGGACCACCGATTACTCTCCGCAGAGTAACGCATCTGAAAGAGTGAATAGATCAATCATTGCTGCAATTAGGGCTTATATATATACTAGACAAGCACACTACTTGGGATAAGCATTTTCCTCAAATTACGAGCTCCCTTCGTAACTCCTGCCACGAGTCTATGGGGTATTCTCCGTATTTTCTCATGTTTGGGTATCATAAAATGTTAAATGGGAATGACTACAAGCTTTTAAATGAATTAAACCTTACTGATGAAAATTGCTTGGATTGGATAGAATTGCCTGATCGACTTAGCGTAGTTCATGCTGAGGTACGGAAAAATTTAGCTACTTCTTACCAGAAATATGCCACTAGTCTCAATTTGCGAACCCGAGAAAGGACATTAAACATTGGACAGACAGTCTATGTAAAACAGCAGCACCCAGTTAGCGATGCTACCAAAAAATTTGTAAGTAAATTCGCATTTCCTTTCATTAAAGCAATAGTGAAGGTAAAACGGGGCCCTCAATTCCATTTTTAATTGTTCCCTAGTTTCATCGGCTAATGCATAGTCATATAGAACGTGATCTACTGTCTCTTCCATTTCACATTTCACATATGTTTTGCCGTGGCCTGTTAACATCTGTGTTAAAGATGCACTTAAGGCTAGCTTTTTCTCCGATCTTTCCTCAATGTTTGGCAAGAAAATAAAAGTTGGTCTGCGGTCTATCGAGTTGGCCCTTCTTCTTTCGTGAGATCAGTCTAGCATTTTAAATTTGCCGTTTTCGATTATCTCTTTCAATAATACATGAATCGGGATTACTCCGAATACCGTTCTGTAGGCCTTTGTATTCCCAAGCAAATACACGTTAAGTATATGTCATGGAATCAACTACTGAAGGCCTTACTATATTGTAGATAGTGTACCTTGCTTAAATCCCCACGTTTCTTTCGCTATACTCGTTTAAGAACCAAGACAATTTTTTTTCTTACTGTTTTCTGCTGTCTGACGTGTGAGGTGACATCTTTGCCAACTTTATTCACTGACCATTGACAGATACCTGGGGTGGTCTCCTAATGTCGAGTGTTCCTATAAGGTGGATCAAGACCATTTTGGTGGAGGATAGCTCCATTTTGTACTGTACTATATGCACCACTGCAGTTCTGGAAAAAGTTCGTTCACCTGATAGATAGGGTTTTGCCATCTCCTTTCATAATGATTACCACATTTTCCAAGCTTTTGGGAAAATTCCTTTATCCAGACATTCGTTGAATGAAACTGGCGATACTTAACCCTATTACAAGCCATGCCCTCGAAGTTGTCTGGGCCTTGCGTTTAACTGATTTTCGTAGATATGATTGTGGACGTAGATTCTTCATTGCTGAAGTGATCCACGTTTGTGGTGGTTGGAATGTATACCTTTGTTTACGTATTTCTCTATATGTATATTGGTGCCATTTATCTCACAATCGTCCAGTAGCAGTATTTTTAGTAAGCATTCTGTGGTGCCTTCCGAATACAAGAGCAATAATGGCTGAGGTTTGGATCAATTGCCATTCAGAACCGGAATGGATAACTTTGTGCGTCAACATGCACTAGCAGTACTCGTCGCATGGAATGAACAATATACCGACCTGCGGTTGGTGTTCTATATGCGTCAAAAACTGTAGTTGAGTTACCTCAAATACAGACTGCGCAGATTTGAATACTGAGGATCCCATACTCATGAGGAATTCACTAATGCTGTGCAGAAATTTATGCTCTTGATATTCGGTCTTTAAGGAATTGTCTTTTCGACCTTATTCGATTAGGGAGCCGCTTAAAGTGTGAGAATTATCGCGGTATAGTTCTCCTTTGCCTAAAAGTTACTGTCCTACATTATATTGAAAATAATCACCCCTCTAGGGTAGGGGTCTGCTTGGTCACAATGAGACGTCCACCTCGTACATAAGGTGTCCCTAGATTTCCGGCAGAATGCCTGGAATGCCAACAATATTGGTACGATTGTGTGACAAAGTTGAAAACTCGTCAGCGCCAATACTTTTTTAATTTAATTTAATTTCTGCTGTCAAATTGGTTCAACACAGCTTCTGTTGAAATCTTCATTAATTTCTGCAAGTATAAGATCTCTTGTGTATGACCGTAATGAAAATATACGGTGATGGTCAAATAAGCACAAATGAATTGGCAAATATAAAAGATTTGTATATCATTACATGTATGTTCGGCGGTGGCGCAGTTAACAGAGTCATTGCTTTTGCATTCGTGGACTCGAGTTCAATTCTCGTCAGTTTCAATACTTTTTTAATTTAATTTCTTCGGCAAGTATAAGAGCCATCTCTTGTGTATGACCGTAATGAAAATGTAAGAGTCATCTCTTATGTATGACCGTAGTAAATTGTCCATTCCTGCTGCTAAAATTTTCAATTTTCTCTATTGAATCGGCAATCATAAAAGATTTGTATAGCACCAAATTTATATACGCCGGTGGTCCAGTAAGCAGAGTCGTTGCGTTTGGAATTGTGAACTTGAGTTCAAGCCTCGGCTTTGGCATTAAATAATTTTTAATTTAATTTATTTAATTTCTCCCTTCAATTGGCAAATATAAAGGATGAGTATAGCGGCAAATCAAAATATGGAAATGGTGAGGTGGTAAAGTAAGCGGTGTCATAGGATTTGTAATCGTGGATGTTATGCAGTGTTCGAGCCTCGATTAAGAGCAACAAATTTAGCGGGCATTCACACATTTCTCATTTAAATTAAAAAAATTGTTTTTTATTTAAAAAGAACTGATATGCAAATTAATTTAAAAATATATATTGAGGCTCGAACTTAGTCATGATTACAATCTAATCACACAGCTTCTTTTACCACCAGGCCACCGCCATACATATAAATAGCGATATTCTTATCGTTTATAGCTGCCATTTGAATAAAAATTTGAAAATTTTACCAACGGCAATGGACTCTGCTTAGTTCACCATCGCCGTACAATTTCATTACCGCTCTATACCCCCATCATACTCATCTTTTATACTTGCCACTTTTACATGAAGAATATTTTAGTTTTGAACAGAAGCTGATTTGGATTTGAGTAATTTTATTTCACCATCACCAATTTGACAGGAGAAATTAAATCAAAAAATTTTTGGCCCGATTGAGAATTAGGAGAATTTTAGGACCCATAAATTCAAAGTCACTGACCTTGCTTACTGAACCACCGCCGCAAATATATTTCGTGCTATACAAATCTTTTATATCTGTCATTTGGATAGAAAATATTGAAATTTTTCGCAAAGGCAATGGACTCTGCGTTTATTTCACCATCGCTATATACCCATCTTGTATACATGCCACTACTTGAAAAATATGAAAATGTTTAACAGAAGCTGTGAATATAGAAGAAATTAAATAAAAATAATACCGTCACTGATGGGACTCGAACCTTGGTCCACGAATCCAAAGTAATTCACTCTACTACCTCGCCCACCACCTTATATATATAAATGATGTTATACAACTCTTTTATACTTTCCAATTGAATTGAGAAAATTGGGGAAATTTTTTAACAGAAGCTATGAGTTGAACTAAAAGGTGCAACATTTAATGATGACATTCCAAGCGGTGCATTTCGAAGAATTTAAAAATCTGACAAGCTATATTGACCACTGACCATACAAGTTTTAAGTTTAAGTCAGGGCATGAATATCGTCCAAATACAAAATTTCAAGTATAACAAATAGGTATAGCTGACAAACTGAAAGTATAACAAATAGGTAAAGCTGAGTTTAAGTCTCGATTATAATTCAATTCAAATTCTGTTAAATTTGCATTTTTCTCTATTCAAATTGTGAGTATAAGAGATGGATTTTACAGTAAAGAAATTGTACGGCAATGGTGAAGTAAGCAAAGTAATGGGCTTTTGATTAGTGGACGTGAGTTCAAGCGGCATTCGGGCTCACGTTTTTTTCATATCATCTTACAAATTAGTTTAACCAAGCTTCTATTAAAATTTTCAATTTTTTTCAATTAATTGCCAAGTATAAAAGAGGAATGTAGCAGCAATGAAAATGTATGACGATGGTCACATAAGCAGAGTATATATCGTTGAGAGTATATAACGCTATATATCGTTGTTTTGGGTCAATTTAATAATTTTGTAATGGATAAACATGACGCTGAAGTAGATTCATGGTATTTGAGCACGATTAGTAGTTTGAAAAGAGATTTAAATGTATTGACGGACATGCTATAAAACTATCACCAATAACGCATTGCTGCTAAACAAATTTGGTCATCCTTTAGTTTAGAACTAATTGACAACACCACTCTAGGAATTGTTTACATTATCGTCGTTGTTGACGTTATCTACGGGTTGTGGACACATCAATGTAGAAAATAATATTTATGACGCGTAAACGCCTATCGCTGGCCATATCCTGAACTTTATGTAAAAATCATTTTAGAATTAAATTTCCATATAATATGTCGAATTTTGTTTTTTTCATATCCGGTTTGTCTATGAAAAAATGATTACCACAAATTATGAACTGAACTGTGAAATATCTTCATAATAATAGTAAAACTGCTTGGTTCGTGACATCAGAGGGCGACAAACATTACATAAACGAAGTAAAACTAAAGCTTTTCAAAAATAGATGCCAGTGTAAAAACAAAAAGATTTATTTTATAAGAATCTTGGCTATTTTCGAAATTGTTTTCAGTATGGTTTGCTACTTGGGACATCTCGCTTATCTAATACATCAACCTTTCCAAAGTGTGGAAGTTAATTTTGTTGGTTATTCTGAAAAATAGATGGCAGTAGTATAATAAAAGTTTATATTTATTTTCGCTAGAGTAAAATAGATGGTGAACAAACTGTTGAAAAGATTGTGTATTTGATTGTGTGAAACGTGAATATTAATGCTGCTTACCAATTAAACAATTTAAATTCCTTTTCATAGAAACATTCGTACAAAAATTATTATAGTTAGCGAAACTTTTTAATGCATCGTTTGTTATTAACCCATTTTAATAAAATAAAAATAAATTAGTGCGGTGTTCATTTAAAAAGTTAGCTTAGTTGCGTTTGCTTGGACCCCGTACGTACTCAGCGGAAAGACGGACAGAAAGATGAATCGGTTTTGGTCAAATAAAATAACATAAATATTTAATTGTTTATGTATACATGTTACACAATATATTCTATTTGATTTTTGTTTTAATTGAAGTACAATAGCTAAAATAATTATAAATACACAGAAAAAAAAATTTGCTTAACAAAAATAAACCAGAAGAATGGTGTTTCTGGAGACTTCACACATAGTCTGCTTGTTTATTGCTCAACAGCTTATGATAATTGTTAAGCATGTTGGTGGTATTATTATTATTACTGTGTGGCAGCATGAAAAATATTTTTTTAAAAACGCTTCTTTAATCCTCATCAGAGAATAACATTTCAACTAAATCGGCACTGGCACACTTTTCACCATCCAATCGTTGCGGTGATTTCCAACGGAGCAATGTTGGTAAAAATATTAAATGTGTTCGTGGATCTTTACGGAATGGGCAGTTTAGATCTTTCCAGCTGTAATTAAAGAATAATTTTATTTAGTAGGTAGGTTCATATTAGTATTGTTTTCCGAAGGATGTGACGGTCTTGCGGTTTAGTAATATTGTTAGATTGAGGGCTATGACAGAGCGAGGTAAAACCTCTTTATAAAACCGTCGATAAACTGTTTCGATCAATATGTCGAATGATATCATCAGCATTCTTCTAAATATAAGTAAATTGCAGTCATAACACAACAATCGTTTTACGAGTTGTGTAGCTGTTACTTATGTTAATTGACATGATACAAAACAATAATCACTCTGTACTGATAAATATTATTCCTACTACATTTACAATAGTCACAAAATTAAAACTCTATGTACATATTGTACATGGTAATACTTACTAGCTACGTTCTCCAACGTCGACATGAACGAAATGACTCTTCTCGGCCGCTGATTTGAGTCCCTCGTGCACAACAGGCTCAGCTGGAAAAATACAAAAAATTGATAAACATTTTATAATTAATTTAGACGCGTTCGATCTCATGGGGCACATAAAGCTTTGCCACCATTAAATTGTGGGGTTTTATTTAATAGTTAACGGTAGGGTGATAAAAAACTACCGTGTATTTATATACAATTTTTTGTTTTATTTTTTAATACATAGAATGTAATGTGTAGAGTAGGGATAGATGGCTTTATCCGCAATTTAAGTAAATAAAAATGATGATAATTAAAATAAATTGATAAGAGACGAGTATGAAATGGCTGAATAGAGTGTAAGTGTATTGTTGCTGTGTAATTAATTGGTAGTGTTGGATTATACAACCTGTTTGGAATTTGAACGGTTCTAGAGAGATTTCACAACTTTATATAACACAATAATATCAAACCCGGATATATTTTATCGACAACAAAAATTATTTAACTACTCACCGCGTACACAATACGGACACCAGCTTAAACCATTTTCACCTTTTCCACCGCTAAACATTACATGAATTGTTTCGCCGGTGTTCTCCAAATTCTCGACCAATTTGGTGAATTCTTCGTAACCCTTGACTTGATGTTCCACAACCATTTTTTTACGAATCGTATCTTTTATCCTAATACTACTAAAATTCCGAGCTATTAAACGAAAAATTTTGAACAAATTCACTTGGATCACTTTATGCAAAAAAAAAAATTACTTAGTAAATTAATTCGTCTTGGGGTTTCAAGACAGCCAAAAAACACTTAAAATTTAATAAAAAAATGAAAACACGTCTTCTTCGGATGTCTGTCAACGCACATTTGTCATTCATACAGTATTCACATTCACTATAAATAATACCAACACCAACAATATACAATACTAGAAATCATTTCGAAAATGACGTTGTCATCGTGTTTCATCGTATTGATGTCGATAATACAGTTTATTTTAACGCTATCCGCTAGGTAATGTAGAATGCAATGCAGCACAATTAAGGTGAGTTTACATGTACTGTACTGACATATATTACTAACTATTTTATCATGCGATTATAGTATCCTGATAGAAAATTAACTTAACATGGGACAGTAAAATTTACACTCCACTCTACCGTTCGTGTCATAACTATATCACCACATTTTTTTAAATAACCCAATTAAAAAATGTGACTGCTGACTACGAAGTATACTTATTTAAAAATAAAAATGTTCACTCCGATCAGTAATGGAAACATAAATCCTGATTTTCAAAATTTACGTATGTTTTCATCACCACTTTTGGCTACAAAGTTCAATAAATAAATCAAAATGGTAAAAATTAATATTTTGTGAGCTATTCTTTGTATTTTGCAAACGTTAAAATCGGATTGAGCATGCATCGAAGTAATGAATTAATAATTTCGGACGATAAATTACTTCAGTTATGGTTAACCGTAATCATCTGGAATTGTCGGTTATCCCCATCAACTATTCTATTCTCACCTATTCCCCACAGATTTTCTGTGTGGTTCTGGTCAGGCGGGTCATTCAACGCCCTATGTAAGGCGCCCATTCAATGCCGTTTCTACTAACTAAGATTTGGTTCGGTAATTTATGTGAATTGGAGCAATCTGCTGTTGGAGAGCCTCACTTTCATCTTGATAATCGCTAAACATTTATTTTGAATGCCTCTATACTCTTAACTGCCCATTCTGCTCGTCATACCATTAGATTTCCATCACCAACAATTTTGTTTTGATAAGTACATTGGATCTCTTATTGAATAATAATGTTGAATTTCATTTGAACTCCGGTTTATTGGTTTTCTTTGCTAAAAATCACCAGTTAATGAATAATTTTATTAATTTTAATTTACTAATTAAATTAATAATGAATTAATTATTTTCCAATTACCTTGAATTATCTAATCTTTGAGAACCCGAAAAATCTTTCTTTTAAGTTTAAATCACTTTTCGGAGGCTTAAGGCTCTACTTTACTCAATTTGGGAAAACATGTGTATCTTACAAATCGTTTTATGGCCACATAAACTTAGGCATTGACTTAATTTTTTTTATAGCAAAGTTAAATATATTTGCAAACGAGTAACACACGCCTTTTTTTTTAAATTTCCTATAGTTTTCTCGTAATTGCGTCTCAAAGTTGATGAATTTTTGACAACAACCATTCGCTCACAAACTAAATTTATCAATATTTTTCCACTAGTCTGTAAAAGTTTTATATATGGTACGTTCAAGAAGATATTGTCTAGCGATTAACACATGCTTTTATAAAAATTCGTTCTAATAAGCGAGAAAATTGAAAATTTAATTGAAAACTATTTTATATCGATAAGCTGACGAATCAATTTATTGAAAAAAATGTATCTTCGATGTAAAAATGGTTTATGAATCAACTAAATAACGTGTATTTTTTAGTTCATCCCTTTTTAATTAGATGTCATGAGTGGCAAAAAAACAATTTTTTCATGGAATATTTTGTAATTTTCGATGGCGGAGATTTACACTATTTCAAATTTGATTTTAGACGAATTTTTTGGCATTTAAATATCGACATCAATTTTGAGTTTTGTTCTAGGTAAAGTAGAGCTTTAAGTAAGGCTTATTTAGAATTCCTGTTAGTAAATCTTTTGTAGAATTAAGATGTTTTGATCTTTAAATTTTAGGCTAGTAACTTAAGTGGTTAAATTTATACATATTCCTATCGTTAGTCTTTTAATAAATATTTCAGTTTGCTACGATGTTGGAATTTGGTACATAAAGCATTAACCATTCACAAGGATAAAACATAAGTACAACCGGGAGTAGCAATGGAAGCACTTGAGGTTGAATACCGACTCAAGTTCAACGAAAAAACGTATGGCCAAAAACCAGGAAAAATATGTCTGTGCCTGCAAAATAATCCTATTATTACAGGTTCGAGGTTAACTTTTAGCTTTTCGAATAAAACTTTATTTAACTAATGTATATAATTTCGATTAAAATAAAATAAATTGTTTGAGCTTCTGTGCTAATAAACATTTAGTAAAAATCCTGTACTATTTGTAGGTTGAAAGCTTTTATTCGAATTTATAATTTTTAGGGATAATGCTCAGAATATAGGTGTTACACCTAGTTTTATAATTTCATACAATAACTGTTGGCCTTCACAAAAATAATTTAAAAGCTTTTGCCATTTTTTTCCCCCACAAAATAGCATTCAAGTTATAATTATTGACTCGATTTTGGCCTATGAAATTTTTGAGAATGATAACAGTGAATAATTTTAACTAAGCTTAAACATTTTTTTTAAATTCAGCTTTATGAAAACAATTATATTAAATAGTGACTGATGGGAACTTGAAAATTCACAGATTTAAAGATTTCATATAGCTGTAGATTGCATGCCGATAATATTATAGAAGTTTACACCTCAAACAAAATCGGTTCGAACCTTTCCTAATTTCTTGTGCTTTAAACTTATATTGTAAAATAATTAAAGCTTGTTGGAATTTTTAATATTCAAAATGCTCAACTAAATATTTGAATACATAAGTATTAGCGTACACTATTGTAACCTTTTGACACCAAGAAAGAATTTATTTGCCTGTTAAAATAGCTTCCAGGTTAATCAAGAATTTAACAAGAAGCTTTCATTTTAAATGTGCGATTTAATACTGAGCCTTAAAGTTCAATAGTTTCGAGCGTAAATTTGGATATTAACATTTATATTTGGTCGATTTAGTTAGGTTTTCGAGCTTCGGCATAAAGCCATCAAGTTAAATTTAAGTACTCATTCACGAAGCTTTTTTTTTGAATTTGCGATTTCAAAACTTCATTCATTATAAATTCTAAAGCTTTACTGCACGTAACTTTCACCACCTTAAACTAAACCACCATAATTTTGTGCTTTTTGGAGGTTTTCATGTTTCATAGTTTCCGTTTTTGCCTAGAATAAATTAGAGTTTCGGTTTCATTTTTTGAGCTTTTATTCCGGTTCAATAGTATTTATGTTTGCGTCGGTTGCACAATTTTCTCAGATATTTGGAAAAACAAGAATTTGAAGAAGAGTTCAACATTCCAACAGAGGGTCATAGATGTTTTCAATTAAATCACCGATCGTAATCAGGAGTAATAACTTTCACCCCACTCCATGGTAAAACGAATTCCAGTTCAGGAAGGCTATCCGTGCTACCGAGTTATTAAAAAGCCAAATCGTTCCAATAACCAACACTGGTTTATGTATATAGAAACCAACAACTTTCCTATTATTGTGGCAGGTTTGTACTGTCCACCGAGGCATTCTATTAAAAACAAACAATACTCTAAGTTCTTCAAGCGTCTGTGAAAAAGGTTCATAATAGGTGGTGACTTTAATGCGAAGAATACTTACTGGGGTTCTAGATTAACTACAACTAAACGAAAAGACTTACTGATTACCATTAAAGAAAATGGATGTGAATCCATTTCAACTGGAAAACCAACATATTGGCCAACTGACTCAGGAAAAATTCCAGACCTGATCGATTTTTTCATAACCAAAAGTATTTCTGGACTCTGCTTATTTGATCATCGCCGTACATTTTCATTGCTGCTACATGCCTCTTTTGTTTGGGCAATTAGTTGGAACAATTTTAAAATTATAATAGAAGCTGAGTTGAATCTGAATTGAATTAATTTGTAAGAAACTAAATTAAAATTGTATCGGTAAATTTTTTATTTAGACGTTATTCATGTACTGCCTTAAGCTTAAAACTTGTATGGTTAGTGGTCAATATTGTTTCCCGCCTAGAAAATGACATCAAGCATCATTGACTGGAATGGAAGTTTTATAATTTTTAAGAACATAAGGAGGAACAGCTTGTCAGATTTTTAACTTCTTCGAAATACACTGCTTGGAATGTCATCGCATTAAATGTTGCACCTGGCACTATGCAGTTCAGTTAAGTTTCAAACAATATTAATGTTGAAACATTTTTGGTTCAGCTCAGCTTCTGTTAAAAAATTTCCCCCAAGTTTCTCAATTCAATTGGAAAGTATAAAATATTATAAATAACAAGCCAATTGCAGGAGTATTTGCTAAGGCTTACAACAAATCAGACATTTATCATCCTCATCTTACTGAAAAAAAACCAGGCAGAAATGATTCAACATTGGAAGAATTTGAACCAACAAGTAGACGAGCATCTGAACGATGTTAGCAACGCTGTCAGATTTACGACGAAGGCAATTCAGGCCTTCAAGCATTGTTAAACTTTAAAGAGGTTCAGCAACATTTATTGAATCAGTTCTGGATACTCATAACGTTCTGGTACTCGAAGAAACCAACAAAATAAAACAGTACATGCCACCAGATGTTGTGCTACGCGGAAATCAACATCCTAATCCAACGTTAATCTTATATATTAAATAATGCCACGCAAAGGTAGTAAATGGTAAATGGGCAGTATGCTGTTTTTGAACTAGAGCTGCCTCTAAGCTATTTATGCCCCTATTATGAATCTCACTTACGCGTCACTGAGCGACGCGATGTCACCGTATTTCAATTTTGGTATTATGATTCTCGCCGTGAGCGAGTCTAATGTCACATATCCTCACCTACAATTTGGTGGCGAGACTGAGCGAGAAAATAATTTTTGATATTGATATACATAGTATTTATAACGTTAGACAAAATGAAAGGCAAATCGTAAGGTTTTTTATTTGTTTATGTATTTCAATAATTAATAATGTAATAAATATTAATTGTTGCATTATAATAAATAATATTTTTGTTGTATGTATTATAAAAATTTTTATTTTACATAACTACATAGAAATAAACCAAAATTAGCTAATGGCGAACAATTCACAAAACTCGTATTTTCCTTCTATCTTGTCCAATACATAAGAAAGTCCATCTTCATTTAAGCCTCTATTCCATTGTGAAAAATTTACTGCCAACATTTTTTTGTTGCCATAATGAAAGGAGAAAGAAGAGAAAAAATTCCATTAGTGTGACAGAGATAGTAGTTTTTTTATTTTTTATTTTATAGCGAAACTTTTATGGTTACGTTTTGACAGCTTCTGTAACATAACCAACAAATTTCATAATTTTTTTTATGTCTAGAGTGCGAACATAATTTTATTCATTTATTCATATGCTATTACATAATAAATAATTTATTGTAATATAATTAATAATAATAACAATAATAATTTATTATTATAACGTCTGAAATATAAAAAAAAAATGTACAACAAAATAACATTTGACCATAAAAAAATCCAAACATGTGTGTGTGAAAAAAATTTCGTATCCGCATTCCGCACACAATTTTTATGTCGATGTGTGTAAATGTTGCCATAAAAAATACTCAACTTGATACTTTTCTATAATAAATTATGGCAACACACTAACACAAACACATTTTTCTCTCCAGTAAAATTTTGCTGGTGAAGTTTTTTGTTTCTTTCGCACCACCAGCAAATCTATATTTTTATCCCATTTTGGTTTTACTGACAGCAAATTTTTCACAATGGAATAGAGGCTTTATACGAAAAATGCTTGTAAATCAAGAAATTATAATTTATAACACTATTCTTTAGAATATTTTAAAAATATGTACATTTAAATATCAATTGATAAGTACTAGTCATCCGGTAGTGTGAAAGGATCACATTTGAATTTGACCAAATGTCAAAAATTCTCAAAACAATAACAACTACTAACTTAAAGAAACCAAAATATCATAAATGACGCATAGCGCTGCGTATGTCACTCACCCAAATTAAAGTGAGAATCATAATACCAAAATTTGACTCGCGCGACTCTAGATGTCACGGTGAGAGGTAAGGTGAGGTGAGAATCATAATATGGGTATTAAATACGAGTTCAATCATTGCAAATTCGCTGATACCAGCTGCTTACTTTGACATCCAATGTACACTGCTCATCGCAATAGTACGACCTGTGAGAATTGACTAATAACCTCAGCGAAGACTAATAACTGCGGAGTTTGGAAAACAATTATAGCGAATAACCCACAAGCCAAACTGGTTGTTCTACTGTTATGGATGCACATTGAAAGCAGGCTTGGTTACACTGGAAAGTCACAAAATCCTCAAAAGTAGGGTTGATCTATCATTTTAACCATCAACAAATCTATCGATTAATTGGACACCTTCTTACCACACAAATATACTACAGGAAGTACCAAATGAAGGGGATTTTATCGATTTTCATAATAGTTGGATGTATCATACATAGTTTATTTATGTAAGTTAAAAAGAAGGGCACCACAGTAAGATGACTACAATCTCTAGGCTCCAGCAAATAACGTGTAGTGATCTGAACCGTGAATCTCAACTGGGTCCCGGAGTATGTTCATCAAAGTGGACAGTTTATTTAATGTTTTACTTTAATTTTTAGTTTTTTAGGCCGTGTGTCAATTAGATAAAAATTATAATTTCGACATCAACATCAAATTTTTCGATTTATTTTAATAACACAGTTCAAAATTAGCTATCACAAGTGAGTATAAAATTCGCCCTGACCTAATTAAAACAGCACGCAAAAGCAAACAACATTGTTTTTTTCCTGGAATGGATTTTTCTTTTTTATTTATTTTATTTTATTTTTAAATAACATTACATTGTTTTTTAATCATTTTCATTTTTTTTTTGTTTTTAATTTTTTTATCTTAAACGATTTTCATCATTTTGTTTATATTTTATTCTGTGTGTGTGTTGTTTTGTTGTTTGATTTGATTTGATTTTAATTTTTTTATTTATATTTTTAGTAATCTTCAATTTACTTTCTTTTAATACATAATGGCCACAATCAATTTGATAGTAAATTTTTTTTTTAATTCTTAACTGATTATATATATTTTAATATACATAAATCTTAAAATAAAAAATAAAAATTAATAAAAATTAATTATTAAAAACTATAAAATAATATAATTTATTATTTATGTAATAATCTCGGTTCACGTTTAATCCCAAAAAAATGAATAAATAAACATTTTAAATTTACATTTCTCAATGTGTGTTTAATAAGTGTTAATTAATTTGTTGTTGTTGTTGTTTCCATTTCTGATAATAAAAGATTATTAAGTTTATGTATTGTATTGTGCTAAAAAAGTATTCAAAAAAGGACGTATTTTCTTATTTATTTACTTTTTTTTTTGTTTAATTTTAATTTTTTTTATTTAAATTTAATTTTTTTTTGTTAATTAACATCTAAGCGACCAGCTAATTTATATTTATTTCTTGTTATTTATTATAAATTTTTAATTAATTTGTTTTTTCTTCATTTATTTATGTAAAAAAAGGCTGATGTTACCGCCGGCGGTTTAATAAATATAAATTTTTATTTTATTTTTTATTGGAAATAAATAATAATATTAATAATATATATAGGTATATTTTTTTTACATTAAATAACACAATTTTGTTAAATATTTATTTATACTATATATGTATGTATAAATTAATTATTTATTTAATAAAGCAGGATTAGAAAATAAATAATAAATGTAATTATAATTTTAAAAAAAAAAATGTAAATTAAATTTTATTTTTATTAATTAATAATTTGCTGGTCACTTTGCTTTTTGTTTTATAAATTTATTAATTTATTTTTTATTTAAATTCTTAAATATTAAAAATAAAATTTAATCACGATTTTTTTGTTGTTGTTGTTGATTAATTAATTAATTAATTTTAATTAATAATTTATATGTTCAGAGAAGAATTCAGGTAAGCGATTGTAGAATAGTATTGTATATTTTTTGTTTTTATTGTTTTCTTTTATTTTATTTTTAAATTATATCTTTTATTTATTATAATAATTAAAAAATATATATTATAAGCAAACAAATAAATAAATTAAATATTGATGCAATTTTTTATGTTTTTTTTTTTTCATTTTGTTGTATTTAATTTGAAAATATATATATATGTTCAAATTAATTAATTTATTTTAAATATATATATGTATAGTTTTGTTTTTTGCCTATAAACTAATGTGAATTATTACAATTTTTATTTATTTAAATATATATATAAATATTTGTATTTGTTGTGATATAAATATAAACATTAAAAATAAATAAACGTAATAAAAAAAAAAAAATTATACTTGGTTTAATAAATTAACATCTAGCGATTTGTATTGCTGTTTACAAAAAACTAAACTTTTACATTTATTTGTGTCCAAATTTATGTGTGACTCCGTGTGTAAAATAATTAAAAATTAATGGAATGAATTAAATTAAATGTATTATTTTTATTTATGTATTTAATTTTTGTTTATATAAATATTTGTCTGGTTGGATTTATTTATTTTATTATATATTTGTTTTATATATGTATATATATATATATATTTATAATAAAAATACATAGAAAAAGCGCTTAGCAGAAAAATTATTTTATTTGTTTTTAATTTAATTTTATTTATTATTCTTTTAACATTTTTACTTTTTTTTATTTTTAAAAGTATTTTTTTACAAAAAATATATAGACTAATTTTTATTTTATGTTTTTTTTTTTCATTTTTAATTATTATATAGTTTCTAAAATTATATTTATTTTATTATATAGTTATACTTATTAAAAATAAAAATTATAAAAACAAATAAAATATATAGTTATAAGGAAAAAAAAGCTTTATTCGACTGTTTGCAGATTTTTTAATTTTATTTATTATTAAATCTAACTCTTTTTTTATATTTAGCTACTTAGCTACCTACAATTTTTTTGAACAAAATGGGGGGAAAGAACTTAAGGGGTTACATACCAGGAGGAGGAGGATGATAAAGTAATAGTAGTAGTAGTAGTAGTAGAGAGGTAATACCAGCATATTTATTATATTTCTGTACGTTCATAAAACAAAATGGCTTTTTATTTATCCTCCGTTCGTGTAATTTTTATTATATTCTATATTCTTTTGGAAAATTACATTAATTTTTTTATTTAATTTACTTTTATTTAAATTTTCACAGCAATATATACAGAAATGTTTTTCACAATTTTTTTTTTAATTAATTTTTTATTTTTTTTGAATTAGCTGAGTACATCTATTTATAGTTTATAGATTAAATAAATTAATAAATAACGGATTTCACCCAAAAGTAAAATAAAATTATAAATTTTGTTTTTTTTTATTGCATTTTTCCAAAAATGAAAATGTATTTATAATATAATAAATTAATACAAAAAATAATAAATAGAGTAGTTTCTTGTGTTTTTATAACAAAAAAGCGCTCTTCCACCCTAACCGCGACCACGACGACGACCACGCAGCTAAATTACAATTTAAACATTTTATTAACATTTTCTTACTTTTTTTTTATTATTAAATATTTATAATTTAGAAAATTAAATTCTCTTAAGTCGAAGGAAAAACCAAAAAAATTATTATTTTTTATTATTAATTTTCTTTTTGTTTGTTGTTGTTTAGATGTTAAAACCACTCACTCACTACCTCTGTTTGTTGTTATGCTTATCCCGTTTATTCTTTTACCTCAAAATATTTATATGTTGGATTTTCATAACCATTTATTTGCATATTTGCTACATGTCGTTCTTCTGGGGTCACCGGAACACCAACAGTCTATAAAAAAATAATAATCTTTAGTAGAGAAATAAATATTATAAATTCGAGTTAATTAGCTAATTTACCTGTTCTACTTCAACAAAACCTTGAGCATGTGGTGATCGTGATGCACGCCATTTTGCTACGGCTACGCCAACAAATACGGCTGCCATTAATGCAATTCCAGCAAATGCTAATGTGAAATATACATTACGACCCTCGTGCGATGATGAACCATAGAATTCACGGCGTACGGAATAGCCCTGGAAGAGAATATCTCAATTAATAATACGAACCAGCTAGAATATTGTAAATGAATTTAAGCTAATCATTTAGACGAAAAAGGTCTATTGATTTAGATGTGATTGATCTCGTGGAATGACAAGTTAAAACAAAAATTGTTTTTGTAAATTTTGGAACATTGTGAAAATTCTTAAAAATGGAAATTTTGGGTTCTGAATTTTAATTCGAAATACAGTGAGCATTATATAGAAAAAGGAGTATACATTGTAAGAAAAATTAGTTTTGTGATTTTTAGATAAATAAGCAGTTTTATTAGTTAAAATAATATTAATGAAGTCTTTTAAAAACTGTTTTTTCTCTGATTCGTTGCAAAAACAAAATCTCATTACTCGTAAGGTTTGCCTTACTTCTCCATTTTTACGGAAAAATGAAACATAAAACCATGGTTGCTTGTACACAAATTTTAGAGTCAAAAAATTTGCTAATGCAGAGGTTGTTTGTGTAAAGGTTGCTTATAAAGAATGCTCACTGTATTAACTCGGTTTTGAGAAACCAAAACTTTTTTAGCTTTTAGATTTCTTAATTACATTTTAAAATTATGTAGATAAAGGCAGTCGAATTATGATACATTCTAACTGTATACCACGATCATGACAAAGATGCGAAATAAAAAATATTTTAATTTCGTTTTCTAATGAGATAATCATAAGGATTACAACCTACAGTAGTTTCAGTTTGATCAGCATTGATAATTCAACCCACGAAATTGAATTTATATTACAAAGGTTTGCGTCAATTTGAATTTTGTTTCTTGCATTTTTCTAATTTTTCTAATATTTTAATTCACAAATTTAGAGAACATTTGTTCTTTCAAATTATACCTAGCAATCAGCTCAGACAGAATGCTAAAGAAATTCAAATTAAATCGGATATGTAATCGAAGCAAACTTCGAGAGACTTGGGCGCGCCTTGACACTCAGACCTCGTAGAAAAAATAAATTCGACATGTTGGATGAACACCGTGGTTCATGATTTTTGGTAAATAATTTTTAAGAAACTTTTTATTCAATACTGGTCCCAGGGCCTAGAGTACCCATAATTCGGCACTCTTAATTATTAAGTAAGTTCAATTAAATTGAGGAAAATATGAAAACTTAATTCATAAACTGTATTTTCAAACTTTGCTGCAATGTCATGTACATAAGTGGTATATAGAGAATTTAGCTAAATGGACAAGACAAAAAATGTTGCTTGATAAATGTGAGTTAACATACCGCTTCACCGTGTCCTAAATCGTGAGCCATAACGTGTTGCATCTTTGGTTCAGCCTCTTGATGAGCTACCGCAGCTGCAACTTCTTCAACAGCACGCTGCACTGCAGCATCATCGACTGTGGGTAACGCTGTTGGTGATGGCCTTAAAACAATATAAATATTAGATGCGGTTGCTATATTTCGAACATTATCACTAGATAAAACTCACCGAATTGATGTTTCTTCGGGCACTTCTTTTGTTGTTTCCTTTGCAAAACCTTTTTGTTCCTCCTTCTCTTTTTCTTTTTCCTGTTGGACGACAGCTTCTAATTTTTTCGCTTCTAAACGTAATTTTTCTTCACGCAATTTTTCACGTTCCTGTGCTCGTTGCTCTTTGCGCTGCTTCTCAGCCAAGCGCTGTCGTTCCTTTTCGCTAATTTTCCGTTCTACTTCTGTCTTATATTTATCCAAAATTGCTGCCTCAGCATCTTCGGTCATGGCTAACATTGAACCGGGTGTTTCATCTTTTGATCGTAGCGCTTGAATATAGTCGTCCATTAGTTGTGAAATTTTGGCTGATAGTTCTGGGTATCGTTTTAGCATGGCCATCGATTGGTTTACGGCACGATCGATATCGACTAATCGTTCTAGGGTGCGGGGACGCTCAGATGCCGCTGCCTCGAGACCACCGGTACCGCCCGAGCTTAATAAATGTCTGTAATGGGCTAGGGCGTGAGCACGATCTTTGTGAAGGGCTCGAAGTAATTTCTGAAGGCATTTTTCGACACGATGAGCCTGAAATATGTTAAATAATTTTAGTATTCTCTTCAACTTCATAAACTATACCTTAAACACTCACATTTGGTGGTGTTTCAGTCAAAGCCTGTGTATAACATGTCATTGCTTCACGTTTCCGTTGATTGATATGGGCGAGTACACGTTGTTGATGCATAGCGGCCAATTGATGTTTTTCAGCATTACCTTCTTCTTCGAGTGCCTGCACAGAAGTCTAAAAATAATAAATTACGATTTCGATTTCGTTTTTCGTGTTTTATTTATTATAAAACGCTACAGTCTACTAATAGAGATCGGGTACTATAAAGTATAAACACAAAATACAATAATGCGGATTGATACGTTACCTGGAATCGGGCAGTCATTTTTTGTTTGAAGCTTTGTGCAGCCTTTGGATCGGCCAAGCGCATATCCTGATATTTCTCTTCTAAATCAGACCAATCTTTCATCACGCGAGTCACCTTCTCGCGGTGTGTCTCTTCTAAACGTTGTTGAGCCTCCTGAAGAGAAGACTAATTAGAATAGTATATTTAAACTACAAAACAAATTGTGTTCTTAGAAATACTACAATTTTATACTCACTTTATAGCTCTGATGTTCGTTCCGGGGATCGAAATGTGTGAAATATGGATCTACGGTTGGCATTTGGGTCGATGACGATAAACCAGGAGAATCGGTAATTTTTTGTGTTGTTGATGGCTGTGTCGTCGATGTGGACGTTGATGTCGACGACGATGCATCTTTATTACTATTTACATTAATATCGGTTTTAATCGATTCCGGGGTGCTCAATAAATCCCAACTATCGTTCAAACTATCATCCGACTCGGTATCACGATCTAAATCAGCATCCTCATCACTATCATAATCATCATCATCAGCATCGGCAGCTTCATCAGCCATCATATCTTCATCATCATCAATATCATCGTCATCCTCATCCTGTGAATCATCCAAATCGGCATCATCAATCGAAGGTAGAACATCGGTTTCAGGTGCACTCACTGGTAAATCAGTTTTCTTTACTTTCATCGAGTCTGCAAATGAAAAATAATTAAAAATTGAGTCGTCTTCTTTAATGCACCGACAAGTAAAAACATTAATCATTCGTGTTCTAGGAAAAGTACTTAACATACATACATCATCTACATATCAGACATACATACTCGTACATACATACATATAGATATTCGGAATAACGTTACAGTTTTCGAACAAACATTAACTTTTAGAAATAAAGTTTGAACAGTTCCATATAGCAAATAAATTATGAATTTTTGTTATTTGCTCCAGAAAAAAAAACTATTTTCGCAATACATATTGTTATGTAACTTTTCTTGTTTGTTATTAAAGTTTCAACAGTACTAACTACTATACTCTCGTATATATAAACTATAATATAGTAATAGCTAAGCTATACATACCACATCGAGTAGGAAAACAAGAACAAAACTCTCAATGTAATGTGTGCGTTTTCTGTGGATTTTGAATTCTCACATAAATTAGAAAAACTTATTCGTTTTGCAAAAAAAAAAAATAGTATTCAAAGTATAGTATGGTTGGAAAATGAAGAAAATATTAAAATTTATGCAAAAAGTTGAGATTCAAAACGGATTTACGCTTGAGTAGAAAACGCTGTTAAATAGTGAAAAAAAAATCATCATATTGTTCTGCTGATATATACTTCTTTCAAAAAATATATGAGTGTACTAAAATGTATTGGAAAAGTATAGTCATACAAATACAATAGTTTATTGTTGAAACTACAACTGTTGTATACTATATAGCATAAGAACCATCCGACATAAATGTCTGGAAAATATGCATTATTTATCATGTGTACTTGAAATGTGGTTAAGAATATACATATGTACGTATATATATGTACTGAACATTTATATATCGATTTTTATATACATAATTTCCTATCTGAGAAAAGCACATCATTCAAATGTCACAAACATAAGGATATTTTATTAATAAACCACAATTCTCATAAAGACCAAAATCTTTTGTTGCACTTGTTTGCTATTTGTGGTCGAAATTTATATTTATTACGAAAATAAAGAGAGAACTGAAATAAAATATAAACTACAATAGATCTGGCTTATCTCGAACGAGTGTGAATTATAGTTCAGATTAACATTTTTTGTTACGATCACAAATCACTAATAACAATTCAGCCTTTTACTAATCCTGGTTGTGGAAACTCGGAAGTATATTTATATATAGCTTTAATTTGTATATTTATAGCTTTACTGAATCACCTAGCAATTCTGGACTGTGAACGAAAGGAAGCTTAACGATAAATTTGCCATCGATGTCTCTAGAGAAATTCTCTTGGAATAATGTTTGTCACAATCGGACTAAAGTAATGATTCATCGTTAGTATGGCATTCCTCTATGTTCCAAAATCGCTCTAATAATTCATCTAATTGCGGTTCAGAATATGCAATTAAATTGCAATTACTGTGATCAGATGATGAAATGGAAGTTCCTCCAGCTACAACCCAATCTAACAATGTATTTTGTAGAATAGGCAATTCATCACCTAGTCTAATTTGACCAATGAACTGCAGTTTGAAATAAATGTTAGCTCCAAGAAGTAAGTCTACTTCATGAGGCTCACAGAATGATGGATCGGCTAGATTGATATTTGGAGGAATTGGCCATCTAGATGAATCAATTGGAACTGATGGCTGCATATCTGAAATTCTACTGAGTATATGAACGTCAAGCCTTGCAGAAAATTGATTTATACGTGAGTGTATAGTAATTGTTGATGAACTAGCCCTTGATGATGAAGTAGAAGCACAAGCAATGTCCTTAATGTTCACATGTGAAAATCGAGTTTTAACTCCTAAACGCTTAATTAATGAATGAGTAATAAAGTTCAATTGTGAACCTGAATCGAGTAATGCTCGAGCTATAATTGAATGGCCATCTTCATGACGAATCTCAACCAATGCCGTAGCTAGAAATATAAATTTTGGTGCAGAGGAACCTATTAAAGTTGTCGAATTCTGGTTGTTGTTAGGTGATATTGTACAGGTCAATGTAGATGATCCAGAATTTGGTTGAGATAATGCAGTACTTTTATGAGAAATTTGACTAGTACTTGCTGATGATCTAGTACTGTGCTGGTTGAATGCAAGAGAGTGTGATGTTTTATCTTACAAATGCGACATACATCAGTGATGTTACATTGATCAATAAGATGTGATGATCTCAAACAGTTTGTACAAAGTTTTAAGTTGGTTGCAGCCTCTTTGCGTTCATCAAAAGACATTGCGATAAATTTATGACATCGAGTTAAAGAATGCCCTGTTTGATTACAAACAACACAGTTGTAGCCTTTGAATGCAGAAAACGTTTATATGGCTTTGATTGCAATTGATTAGATTTTGTAATCTTTACTTCCCGTGACACGGTTGATGCAGATGAAGATGGTAAATCTGTTTTATGTTCACAGATCTTATGACTTCGAACATGAATGAATTAGGAAGGAAGCACGTTTGGTAGTGTTGCTTCTTTCCACTTAGATTTTGTGTGTGAATCGAATTTAGAAAATATAAGATATATACCAGTAAATCATCCCAGTAATGAACCGGACGATATAAAATCTTAAATGAGCGAACATGAGAATTAAAATCATCTAATAAATTCAGCAATTTTATCGGCGTTGGCTTGTCAATTGGTTTCATTGAGAACAGCGCCTTTATATGTTCTTCAGCTATCTGATTAGGTTTATCAAACTGCTGAATCAATAAACGTCTAGCTTCATCATAGTTAGCCGAAATAAAGTCTAAGTTCTCGAAACATTTACCAGCGCAGCCTTTAACTGAATTTTTGAGATATTGAAATTTGGTTAAATCGTTTAATTTGGGGTTATTATGCACATGACTATCGAAAGATTCGATGAATCCTTTCTATCTAGTAATTCCACCAGTGAAAGTATATCCAACAAAATCTTTGGCAATTTCGGAATAAATGAAAGAACGGGAATAACTTTCTTTTTAGCAAGATCCGCAATCTTATCTTCTAACGCCGGTCTTAAGTTATAATATGAACGATCTATGATGGTTCGGATTTTAGATTCCAATTGTGTTTCATCTAACGATTCAAACAGAGTCTGATTTCTTTTAAAATTGTCATAATTCAATATTAGATCATTAAGCCGATGCTGAATTTGACACCTTGGTGCTGTATCCAATTTAGCATCAACAAAATCAGACAATTCTTTTAAAAAATCCTCAAAATTTTTATTACACTGTTTGCATCGTTTTATTTGTGTGTTTCGTTAGCCATATTGAAAGCAACAAAATTCAGAACAACAAAGAACAAACCACGAGGTATTACAGATATTTGAAGTGACAAATAACGTTTGTTTAAACCGTTATGTTACACACGTTACAACACGATTTAGATAATTAAAATTACAAAGCAATAATAACACCGCGAATTAGAACACTAGAAGTCTTATTAAATAATAATAAGGTGATACTTAGCTGAATGTAAACTGCAAGTCGCGTCACTAGCCGAATATTCCTGTAGACTGAATAGCGGAAAATGCTGAATAGTGGAACCCCACATCTGACACCAATGATAATTAAGCGGAGCGTTTTCCGTTTCGTAGAATAAGATGAATTATAGAATGTAAATATTTTCGTTGCGCTATGAATGCGATTTTATAATGAAGAATATTCGCTCTTGTCGCGATCTCAAAATGTGATCTATTTTATAACAAATAATAACGAAACCAAGATTTCTTAAAAGCTATAGTTTTAAGAAATCTTGGTTTCGTTATTATTTGTTATAAAATTTTAGAAATATTTTTCACTTCTCGTGTTTGTCGTAATAACGCGACTGATGGGGGATAATAGTACAAACGTCAAACATTTATATAACATCTACAATCCTATGTAGACCAGTTGTAAAAAAAATTAAAAATTAATACATAAATGGTTTTTATTTTTAGAGGGGTAACTGCAAAAACCGATAAATTCAAATTTTTCAAAAATCAGTTATGCATGTCATTGAACTCATCTCTTCCTGTAGAATAAAATTTGAAAAAGTCTAAAAAATTGCAAAAGGCGATATTATCCGTGTTATTTTAATTCAAAGTTTACGATTTAGGGTCTGTGTAAATATGTTAAAAAAAATTAGTTATTACTTTGGTGAAATACCGAAGCAAACTTAGAGAAGTACGCAGTTTATAATAGATATTTATTTAATAATCGCAAATTCAACATATGGAAGCGGAAGTTATGTTTTAATTTTGTGATTTTTATGTATTGAATGTGTAGTACTAGGTAAAAAATTTTTTTAGTAGAACTGGATTTTTTGTTGTTGTTGCTTAAGGCTCTACTTTACTCAATTTGCGAAAACATGTGTATCTTACAAATCGTTTTATGGCCACATAAACTTAGGCATTGACTTAATTTGTTTTTTATAGCAAAGCTAAATAAATTTGCAAGCGAGTAACACACGCTTTTTTTTTTAAATTCGCTATAGTTTTTTCGTAATTACGTTTCAAAGTTGATGAATTTTTGACAAAAACCATTCACTCACAAACCAAATTTATCAATATTTTTCCACTAATCTGTAAAAGTTTTATATATGGGTACGTTCAGGAAGATATTATCTGGCGATTAACACACGTTTTTATAAAAATTCGTTCTAATAAGCGGGAAAATTTTAAATTTAATTGAAAACTATTTTATATCGATAAGTTGACAAATCAATTTATTGACAAAAATATATCTTCGATGTAAAAATGGTTTAGGAATCAACTAAATATCGTGTAGTTTTTAGTTCATCCCTTTTTAATTAGATGTCATAAGTGGCAAAAAAACAATTTTTTCATGGAATATTTTGTAATTTTCCATAGCGGAGATTTACACTATTTCAAATTTTATTTGAGACACATGTTTTGGCATTTAAATATCGACATCAATTTTGATTTTTGTTCTAGGTAAAGTAGAGCCTTAAGATACAGAGGGTGAAATATTTGGTAATTTGTTGAAAATGGTGATGCATTTATGCAAATATAAAAAAAGTATTTATCCGAAAAATACGAAATATGGCTCGTTTTAAAGATAAAGAAATAAGGATTAAGAAATTATTACAAAAATAGTACCGTTTTAAAGTTTCTCACTTTCAAAATGGCCGCCAAAATAGTTTGCCTCACTTTTCCGGAAAACTGATTTTTTTTTTAAACTTTTTTATTTTGTATTTTTGCGCCATTCAATTCTATAAAACATATTAAAATTATATTGTATGTATTATGTTTCACTTTCTTGCAAAACACGTTTTAATACCACGACCTACTCCATTTCTGCATATAAAAATCAAATTTTAAACTTTATTTAATTTTCAATTTTGTTTTTATCAAAACAAATTTATTCTTGGTGTTTGTAAATTTTATTTTCACTCCAAAATACCATTATCTTGCAAAATACGACTAAATAAGTCCATCCACTGTTTATATTTAGGCAAAATTAAATTTAAAACAAAAATTATTGGTAAAAAATATTTTATTAAAAATTAAATTACTAATTTAAATAATTACATTAAGCTGTGAAATGAACTAAAACAATCAGTGATAGATTATTATAACGATGATGAAGTCAGTAGGATAATGTCTGGAAATAACGATTGCGTAACTATTGAAAAACTTAAAGTTCTGAAACGTCTATCCTAAACTTAAACTTAAAGTTCTGAAACGAATCCTACGAGGGCTACAAGAATCTCTATCAGGACGACGAGTCGAAAAAAATCAAAATTTTCCAAATTTTGCTTGCTTTGTTCTAAAAATTGTGTGCAACCAGGAAGCGGTGGAACGCATGCAGTGTGTGTTTGTACAATACATCAAAATGTGAAATTAATCATTTATGGAACCAAAATAGAATCTGTTACAAGTGGAGAGATATCGAAATACCCAGATTGTATTTCATCTACATTAGATTATGTCCAGAGTCTAAGCCGACATGTTATCTTCTAAAATGCAAGAATTCTCCAGGATTAAATTTATTTCGAGAATATTTGAGAAACACGTCTCTGGAAAAGGACTACGAGGATGCTAATTTATCATTCAGTCAATGGATTTCAACTGACAGGTGCAATTTGTATTCGCAGATGATATTTACAGATGCAAAAGTATTCAAAATCGTCAGAAGAATTTTTGGATTACTTCATAAAGAAGCTAAAAAATCTGGTTACAAAAACGGAATTCGCGATTTCCATGCAGTTATTCTTTCAGGAGAAGGCTACTTAAATTTTAAGAAATATTTTAATAGTGACGACTATGTTAGATTTAAAATGTAATTACATATTTAAATTAGTAATTTAATTTTTAATAAAATATTTTTTACCAATAATTTTTGTTTTAAATTTAATTTTGCCTAAACGTAAACAGTGAATTGACTTATTTAGTCGTATTTTGCAAGGTAATGGTATTTCGGAGTGAAAATAAAATTTACAAACACCAGGAATAAATTTGTTTTGATAAAAACAAAATTGAAAATTAAATAAAGTTTAAAATTTGATTTTTATATGCAGAAATGGAATAGGTCGTGGTATTAAAACGTGTTTTGCAAGAAAGTGAAACATAATACATACAATTTAATTTTGATATGTTTTATAGAATTGAATGGCGCATAAAATACAAAAAAAAAAGTTTAAAAAAAAATCAGTTTTCCGGAAAAGTGAGAAAAACTATTTTGGCGGCCATTTTGAAAGTGAGAAACTTTAAAACTGTACTATTTTTGTAATAATTTCTTAATCCTTATTTCTTTATCTTTAAAACGAGCCATATTTCGTATTTTTCGGATAAATACTTTTTTTTATATTTGCGTAAATGCATCACCATTTTCAACAAATTAACAAATATTTCACCCTCTGTATCTTAAGCAACAACAAAAAAAAAATCCAGTTCTACAAACATTTTTTTTTACCTAGTCCTACACATTCAAGACATAAAAATCACAAAATTAAAACATGACTTCCAAAAATTTGCGATTTCACGTATTTTTCACCAATTATTTTTCTTTTCAGTCAATCGAATATTGTAAATTATGGGTGATTTCGGACGATGTTAACAAGATTTTAAATGGAAGTGAGATAAAAACTCAAGAACACATTCGATTTAATTCGTATAGGCTTAAGCCTATAAAATAATGCAATTAATTCCGAATAAACCCACCCGTGATGTTTATGCTTATGTTATGCTAACGAATATGAATTGAAACTACTTTTATACTATGGATGGCAGCTGGTTATAGTTATCGTGTAATTAGAGGGATTGTGGACATCAGGCGGTAAATACACAGGTATAAATGATAATAGTTTAGAAATACGCATAAAAAGATGTAATTTATACACATCATAAAACCACCAGCAGATGAACCCCATGATGCAAATTGGGATGAATTTTTGTAGGCGATCTAAATCCGGTATTTTTGTCAATGCAATCGGATGGGCGTCACATACAGATCAAATGTCCTGTGAACAAACACGATGAATACATCAACTGTAAGGGTTTTTATTCAATCCAGACCAAGCAGTCGTGGATAGTACCCACTTATTTAATGATATGTGTTCGTAGGTTTTCCAGGTTCTGTTCACTACATAAGGGTATTTAAAAATAGTCCGCTATTCAGAAATGGAACATATACCAACAACAACAGATATTTACTAGGTGTCAGTGAGTACCCTTGCACATTAAACCCAGTAACAGTCATAACACCGTATAAGCATGCCACTGGATTGTAGAAAAACTAGAGCTTAAGATCCAAAATAGTATCAAAACCGTTTTTGTTGCTTGTATTTTACATAAAATTTGTGTATCTGGCGGCAACTTTAGCCCAATATCTGAAGCTAATGCTATATTGGAACAGCATGACATTATGATCGACAAAAGCACCAACGCAGATGTTACAAACTCCACAGAAGCTCTGAATATTTCAATATTTCATTTTTATAACTAAAAAATTTAAGATAAATTTAATAAAAAAAAATTAAGTTAATCACATTACTATCTGATTTATTTAGTTATTCGCGCAACGCTTAATCAGAATCGTCTGAACCCGATGATATGAGCAAACTACTAGCATTAATATTGGGATAATGGGTTTTCACCATACTCACATTGGAGTATTTATTTATTTTTTCAGTCGTTTGTCTCGTCTCTCGCGTTTTTCCATACATTTAGTCGTCGCAGGCCGTTTTCTATGTATGTCCTATTGGAAATCATATATTCTCCATTACTCCTGGAAAAATACATCCTTACAAGAAAAATAGTAGGTTTCGATTTTTTAACACATTTGTCAAAACTTGTATACGGTTCCGACCATGAAACATATTTTTTGTGGTGAATAAATTTAATTTTGCTGTCAAAATTTTGATTTTTATCACTTTTTAACAACTTTTAATCGTTTCACACCGATCCTTAATGCAAAATCTGATAGTTTATTATTTTTATATTATTACTTATACCTACACCTAAATCTCTACCAATCTCCGACTTGTAAATTTAGTAACGTTTTTATGTGTCGCGAACTAAGTATGAGGGCTATCAAGCAAAATCATTCTAATTTCTACAAACATACGATAAAAAAATATCAAGATACATTAATGCTTAAAAGTTCGCAAAGGCAAGCCTTTTGGAGAAAAAAGTTTCAGTGAGGAATTTTATTGAGTCATTGACTTGTATTGAAAGTCATTACTGCCGTTCCCAAACGAAAAGAAAGTATCTTCCGTGTGATTTTTCTGTAAAGAAAATATGGCGGATGTACATATATTGCATATTTAAACGAGCCAGATAAATAAATTTTTAAATTAAAATTGGGCGGATTACTCCAGCACTCAATGCCACTAACGGGCCCACGGTGCAATACCCGGACTTACACATATACTTACACATTAAAAACAACCAACCGTGTTTTTTGGTCACCATCGGGAATCAAACAAAGCAAGCACGCTACTTAATGTGCTAACCGAGCCAGATAAAATCAAGGAATCAATTTTTAACATCAAAAAGCGTATTATTCACGACAGTTATATATTTATAGTTTTACCATCGTGCAGTGGACATTAAAAAGCCGCCTTACTATAAAGATAACGTTTTTATTTATGCCTAATTTGAAGTAGAACGACCAAAATCATCAAACGAAATAGCATATCTGCGGTTTTTATCGATTAAATGAAACAGAATTTTTCCCTTCGGTGAAAGTAGTAAGGCTTATTGCTGAAGGATGCGGTGGACAAATTAAAAATACAACTATGTTAACTATGCTAGTTAAATGGTTAAACACTGCTCTAGCCTCTGTGCAGACGGTTGAACTAATTTTTCCGGTGGTCGTTCATAGCTTTATGCCACCTGACCGAGTATTTGGTAACATTGAAAGTCATCATATCATATTATTGAACCTAGCGAATACTTTGACATTTTTGAACAATTCGGAAAAGTAATAAACTTAGCAACCGGTTGTAATGTAAATGACTGGCGTGAGCAAGCTAGAAAACATATCATACTACCAATAGCATTTGTATAGAATATTTGCAAATCAGTTTTAAAAAAATCCATTGGAATGCCAGTCCTTGTTCAATGAACGTCTCAAACGTTGTGGATAAAGTAACAAATTCCGCACCATGATACCACTAGGCATAGCCAGGCATAGCCTAGGGACTTAGCATCCCTTGAAGATTATCGTAACAAGCCCAACAAGCCCAACTATGCTTATAGCATAGGCTACACGGCTCCCAATATTACTCTGTTTTCAGGACAGTTTCTTTATAATAACTATATTCTACAGGAACGCTTCACGTCTAACCTATTATTTTTGGAACTTCATTAACACTATAGAGGAAGGTGATCAGAATCTCCTCTACCTTTGAACTATCAGATTGTTCAGCCAAGCTTCCCATCGACATTTCTAAATTATTCGCTGATTTTTTCGAATCAGTTGACCCGCGGTTTCAGTCATCGCTACATGATTTACTCAACTATGGTTTTCAGTACTTGAAGTTTACAATTGTTTATCCAATTTAAATATTAGCAAGAGTGCTATGATGGTTTCCACCCATATTCTTATTAGAAAGTGTGCTGAAAATTTGGTTGCTCCAGTTTTTTTTATTTTTTTTTTAATAAGAGCCTTCGATCGCACTATTTTTTTTCAAATTCGTGGAAAATATTTTTCGTTTGTTCTAGATAAACCAGTAAGATGATAATCGATATAGTTGTATTCATCTGAGTGTTACATTTTCCTCTGACGTTATGTTCACTAAACACTTCATCCAGTTATTTCTAAGCGTATATTATGCTAAATTTTATTAAGTAGAACTGTAAATCATCGCACTCTTGGTTCGTGATGTCTTATTCTCTTGTAACGATTGGGTCAAGACGGATTTTTATGTACTAACGGTGTGTCTCTACAAACTTCAGTCTTTCGGAACCTGTTTTGAACAATCGTATCAAGAGATTTATTTAGAACTGAGTTGGCAAAATTCTGTTTGTTTAATTAATTTTGGTCTTCTTGTTTTTAGTATATTACCGTATCTTTACTGTAGGTAGCTAAATTAAAAAATAAATAAATAAATGATAATCGAGAAAAACGTCTAAATCATTAACACAATCGATAGGTCTGAAGGTTCATTTTAGTTCATTTTCTACTCTTGTGGACACAGTGGAAAACCGCACAGAAAAAATCCGATTTCAGAGGCTGTTATACAGGGTATACAATTTGCAGTAGCTCACTCGTCCTCACAAAAATGAAATTTGTTAAAATATATTGCGTCTTCAAAAGTGTTGCCCTTTTAAAAAAATGAACAAACAAATGAGTTTGTCTACATAGACATTATGAGAAAAATTGATACTTTTACGGGTAATTTACTAACAAGTGGCTCCCTATAATATAACATAGGTTCCTCAACCTTTAAAATTTAAATTTTGAATTGTGTACTATCTGGTAAAAATTATACCCGTCCAAAATAAGACCTTTCAATAATGACTAACAAATTCAAGTTACTAAACAGATAGAGCATTCACATATCCGTTGAGCAATTAAAACTAAAAATTATTTTCACAGAAAATTAGAATTGAATAAGTTCCGTAATGGGAATTTAAGATAAGATCGACATAATTAAATATGCACTCGTTATAAATCTAATTAGTTGGTTATCTAATTCTGATATAAAATTTGCTAATTATTGACACAATATTTATATTTTTATCAATTCACAAGACAGAAATTAAACCGGACTTTGATAAAATATTTTGATAATACAAATCAGAATTAGATAAAATTTTATAATTTCAGTTGTATTAGAGAGAAATAGCAAGTATATACTTAAAATTGATTATGTAATATCGATTACGACATTGTCAAGTGGATTACATATCTATAGTATGAAGTTGTTGTAATATATGCTACTATTAAAGTGTGTATATTGCAGTATTAGTTATCACATGAGTTTGATGGGTGTGTTGATAAATTACAATAATATTATAACTCAATTATAACGCATGTACATAGATCGAAAATTAATTATTTTATCAACATTTGTAATTTGAGTCGAACATTTGCTAATCAAGATAAGATAATTTTATTCAAATTTCATTTTAAATTTTACTGTAGAATTTGACTTTACATTTGAATGTGAAAATTTATTTATTCAACTTTGAAAAGTGCGGTCTTAAAGTTGTCACATAACATAATTTAACATATGGAAAGATATATAGCTATGACTTGTGCTGTGATTCAGTTTTAATTCAAATTGCAATGATTATAGGCAAAATTATAAAAGAAAAAATTGGAGTTTGGACCTGAAACTTCAAGAGGAGTATAATGAGAAAATAGATAACATAAATGATAATGAAGGTGACGCATAGCAAAGAATTGAAGTTTTATTGAAGATGATGCTAAAGATGTGGACTTATCAATAATCATTCGCAAACACGTCCAATCTATTTATGTGTTGCCAGATCTATTTAAGTGCCCGATTTATTTAAATGAGCCGCGCAGCAGAAAATATTTATTTATAGGGTCGCTGTAAAGCTACGATGGATGTTTTCGTACAGATCTGGGAACACAACGAAATGCATGGAAAGTTCCGACTGTGAAGGTCTGATAAGATCAAATGAACATTGAGGAAGCTAATTACCAGTCTGACTGTGTGAACTCTGTCTGGAAGGTATTGTAAAATATACCACATAGTGCAGTGCAACAACGTCTCACAATCGCGAAGAAAAACAAGGCTGCTCTTGCTAGGGCAGTTAAGCAGGTTTGTAGTTTACTGGCAGTGTTTTTTTTTACAGAAAATGAGAAAAGAAATCTAAAATCCTATTAGAGAGAAAAGGATACATTTTTGTTTGCAAAAAAATACTGCCATCCCATTCATCTGATGAAATAGCATGCCCAAAATAATTATTATAGTTTTGAGAAAATTTGCTTAATATTAGTATTCCTATTATTAACTCTAAGAATGGTTTTTATTACAATCATAAACACTTGTCTTTAAAAATTCGTTCTCTTATTTGTGATGAGCCGACAAGGTCATTTTTATTAGGTAAGTTCGACTATGTTTACATACATCATCAAGATAAATCAATACATATCTAATTTATATTGTTTTTCCAGGCATTAAATCCCTCTCTCTGGTTATTCCAGTTGCCCAAAATGCAAAATAATAGGTGCATATTTACAACACATAAAATTAAATATCGAGCTAGAGACACTACCTGTTGAATGTATTTCACACTTCCCGATCGACTATATGCATTGCTACTTGGCGTTATGAGGCAGTTGCGTAATCGCTTAAAAAAATAAGAAAATTTTTTTTTTCAAATTTTCCTACATTTGGTGTGTGCAATTAGGATTTTGTCTCATCAACAAGATTGTTTCTAACAATGAATGTACCGCAAATATGGCTGAAAGACATTTTGCTTATTTAGAAAAACGAATGCAGTATTCATAATTTACTCCACCTATCAAATGATGTAAGATATATGATCATATCGATATTTATAAGTGGATTCGGAAACTAATTACATAGAATTTTTAAAAATTGACAATAATATGAGGCCACAGACATCTACACAGATCAACCATTATTCTCAGGCCGTGTGTCAAAGTTAAAAAATTGATTAAAAATTAAAATTTTGACAGTAAAATGAAAATTTTTGATTTATTTGTTCATTTTATGATGAACAAACAAAAATAAATTTGAGTTTTGTGTCAACATTTAAATTTTTAACAAATTTTTTAACTGATTGACTCACGGCATTATACAGTTTAAATAAACTAACCACTTTGGCACCGTGACGGAATAATTAGAAGAGTAAGAATGAGCCACCATAACATCTCAGTCTTTTTATCATTACCACCAACTAGTACATTTGAGGAAAAAATGACATTGATCATGAAAGAAACTCTGAAAGTGGTTAAACTTTCAAGAAGTGAATTTAGAGAACACCAAGAAAAATGTCGATGGCATCGGATGTTCAATAGTGAAATACCACTACAAACATCGGCCAATACCGTTGAAGCTTTAAATTTTGAAAGGGATATAAAAGCTGATAATCAAACAAAAATTTATTTAGTTTATCAAAATTTCCAAAATCATCCATGGAAAAAAATATCCGGTGCTGCTTGAAAATTATTATTACGGACGAGGCAGCTACCTATTTCTCATGGACAGGCCAACATGGTAATATAGCTATGAATTCGTACTTAATATTGAAACTTTTAAAAGGTATAATGTATAGATTATTTAGATGCAGTCATCAAAAAATGTAATGCAAGGCCGGTGGATATTGAAACCACAGTAAAAAGTGGTTTTATAATATGCCGGCAAAGATTAAAACATAAAAAGGATGTTTCAAAATGCCAAATGTCAAAAGACTGTGCAAACATGGAAACATAGATGAAACTAAAACCCTAAAACTAACTAAAACTGGCCACGTTTTATTAACGTTAGGCAACCATGAGTCGCATTTATTGCAACCATAAGTCACATGTTACTCCATATTCAAAATATGGCAAGTTGTAACATTAAAATACTTACCCAGTTTTTCTAAATGTAAGAACACTAACATAAAATGTTAATAAAAACAATTTAAAATCTGCAAAAAAGTAAAACTTTTATATTTCAGATGTATGAGTTATAACTATCTTATCCTGCCCCCGGTCTTCCTTACTAATATTTTTTTGACTTAATATATATTTCAAATTTTATTCAGAATTTCACTAAAAGTTTGGTTGTACATTTTATTTATGATTTGACAGCAAAGATTGTATTAACAATTTTATTATTTACACAAATTGATTTCGATGACTAACATGATTACAAAAATGAAAAGTTTATAGTACATTGTGTCATTAGGATTAAAAGTGATACTTTGTTTGACGAGCAATTATATTTGCATGCGAGGCGAATCCGAATGACACATACAATATTTTTTCTCAAACGAAGAAAAGCTCATTGTAAACTAATTATACGAGTAAGTACAAATTAGCTAATTAAAACTTCAAAATTGAAACTAATTTTGTTGAAATATTTTGTGAAACTAAGGAGATCATGACTTTTGTTTGGTTTGACTATTGTACGCGTCAAACTGCAAAGCGACAATTCCAATATTTTCTTTCTTGCAAACAAAATGTTTGAATCAGTAGATTTATCAAATTTACCACCGGCTACGGTTCAAATAGCAAAAGAAATTGTGTTAAACCTATTGCCATCAAAATCAAGTAAGATTTATGATTTATAAGCGGCTTTTGCAGTGATGTACTGCAAAAAATGTACAATCTGGATTAAATTCAGAAAGTGTTCTATTGGCATACTTTGCCAATTTGTCGACGAATATGTAAAGTTCGACTCTTTGGATGAATATGCTCAATGGTTAAGGCCACATTGAATTATAAAAATGGCGCAGATATCGAAAAATATTCCAAATTGCGAGAATTTTAAAAACAACAGAATATTGGTTACACAGCAAAAAAAATCCAGGGTTCTCGATAAAGCACAAATCGGCTTGTTTTTAAATTTTGCTCCCGATAAGACATATTTAATGATGAAGGTAAGCTTTAAAACTTAAAGATAATCGGTTTACTTATTATTTGGTATTTTTCTTGTAGGTTGTTTTAATACTGGGAGTAGCGGGTGAATGTCATTGCGACGAACTAGTCCATTTAATGATAAATGACATTGAAGACGTTCAATCAGCTTTGTTGGCAAACATTTCCAACTTTTAAACAAACAAATCGCGACTCTTTTCGGTTTTGGGAGAAAATTATTTGGGGATTTACAGAAAATACTTTGCTCTTCACCCAGAAAATTTCGAGACGTCTTTGTATAAAATACCAATGTGAAGTATGTCATCGGGTGATAGTTAGCATTCACAAAATTAGTAGCGTTGCAAAAGAAGTGACATTGAATTTAAATTTAAAAAATGCAAGTGAATATACCGGCCATTGCTTGCGTCGAACTTCAGCTACATTCTTGTAGATTGTGGCGGTGACCGCACTTGCCTTAAAAGGCATGGTGGTAGGAAATCTAATAATTTTTGATAAACAAATGTGTGTCTGATAACGACAAATGGTCGTCATTTTAAACGGACACTATTCACTCCTTTGAAAATAATCAATCAATAATACACGGTGATGAAGATACTTTGATGATACAAAATCTAAAACCAACAACACAAATATATTATCTTCAGTATACTTCATCTTGATGATCCATGAAATTGATTCCAATCGGGGTACAGCTTTATTTTGGAAAACGATTGTGTTGAACTGCAAACTACATGATGAAAAATTGATGATGAAACTGGAACGTGGAACTAGCCGAGAAGTTGTCGCTTCAATCCACGGTATGGACATTAGCACAATGACATTGAAGGACTACCGGGTGGTTAATTTAATTTTGACATATGTGGGTATGACGCCTTTGGCGAATCCAGAGGAGCGATCTTTTCCTAATGTTAAGGGAAGGAAAACCACTAATTTGTGTACAGATTATATTGTGGCTCACCGCCAAAAAAATAGTTTTTTCAACTTTCACAATTATAAAGAAACGCTTTTCTGTACGTTAGAATTTGAATTTTTCGTTCAATTTTGTAATATCGTGATATTGATCTCACAGTAGTGTACTCGTACTTTTATATGTAGAGTGAATATAGTCCTTTTAAACGGACAACCAGTTTTCTTAGATTCTGAATAAAGTTTGCACAACACATAAGAAATGATTTTTTTTACGGAAATTTAAGATGTCATTTAAGGGTAATGAATAAAACAAGTTTTTCCGAAATAAAAAAAAATACTTATTTCATATACTGTACATTATACATATTATTGCGTCTTCACTGTAATATTTTTCCCCTAGTATTAAAAGTACCTACTTTTACACCAAGGATTAAAAGTGTACACATTTTTAAAATAGTATGAAAAAGGCCAACTATAATACCAAAAAACAGTATTAAAACAAGAGGCTTTTAAGACGTTGGGAGAAAAAGGTATTTATTTTTTGTAGATCCCGAAAATACTTATATTATTTTAGGGCTCTGGGTACTGTGGAAATATAAAAACTTCATATAAAATCTACAAGCGAACATCATGTAACTTCCGGTCTAAAAGTTAAAACCCATTGCTTTAATTATTTATTTAATCTTATAGATGATTATAGGGAATGGAACGTAAATATTTGAACAGATTTTCATCCGAATTTTTGTACGTTTTTTATTGATGCAAAAGTTGTGCGTTTGAATCCAATCCAATATCTTTTACAAATTTTCAGCGATATTGAATAAATTATAAGATTATTAACGAACTCAATTTTATACAGAATGGAATTATATTTAATAATTAATAATAATCCCTTGAAAGGGATATTATTTTCTTATATTTATATTTATATAGGAATAATTACGAAAATCATAAACATAATTAAGGAATTGGTCAAAAAATTTGTATAAGGTACCTTTTTGTTCATTTTTTGGCAAAATCTCAACTAACCGAAATGAGCCATTTATTTCCCCAGCTTAGTTCATGGAACAACATATACATTTGTCTGAATAATCTTATGGTTTTGTACAACTATTTTGAATCCGCACAAAATCCCCAATTAAGGTAGCCTATAACAAAATATTTTGTTATGTATATCCTACTCTGCACCCAAGTGTACATTATTTTATTAATCACATATTGTACATAAATAATCACAACATATTTAATAATATCATATAATAAAAAGCATCATATACAAGATCTAACATATAATTTTCCAAAAGAATTTTTCTGTCATTTTTATCTAAAATTTATAGATATACGAGTATATGTGTATATAAATATATTAATGTCAACATATAAAACTAAAACGAACGAAACATGAAAAACCAAAAAAAAAAAAAAAATACTGGAAAAACATAAAACATAATTTAAAACTTCCATATGTTATAAACAAGCTTTTTGTTCTTTTTCACAAAAAAATTGTATATATACACACATACATAAATACATTTTATATATATTATACATAATATATAAATATAAGAACAAAATATTTGTTATTTCTTAAAAATAAATTTTCACCAAAATAAAGAAAAGTATGTTCGTGTATAAAAAATAACATGTTTTATGTATATTTATATACACATATGACATATAGCAGATATACGTACAACCATTATCACCCAACTGGCAACATACAACAACAAAATAATTCCATAATGAGTTTTTCCAAAAACAACAACATCAATTTATTTATTGTCCTTCTGTGATTCTCCAATTTTAATTGCAATCTTTAATATTCGGTAATAATAATTTTGTTTGTGTACAAAAGCTCTTATTTATCAAGTTTTGTATTCTTTTTGAAATAATCAAATGTACCTAATTTACTGTCTTCTGTTGGTTTTGGTATTGTCTCTTTGCTTTCTATATAATTGAAGAAAATGGCGTGTTAATTGTTTCTCTTAATTTATTTCGGTTCTGTCTGAAAGATTAAATGTTTTTCAATGAATTTTTCATTCGGTATCTTTTTTGTGTGTGTATGTGTGTATATATGAGCGAGAGTGTATAAAAGTTTAATGTTGAATGTTAAATTTTATTGAGTTGCGGTAGACAGTAGAATTTTCTTAAAAAAAAGTAAGATGTAACATTAGCAGACATACATTTTGAGACAGCATTTACCGTAGTTAGTTTTGTTTTCGAACAAATTCAAGATTGCGCCCGTTTTATTTATAAAGTGTGTGAAAAAGCAACAACAAAAAAACTTTAAAGAAATTTGAAAAGCTTTATTCACATAATACTGGTTCTTAACCAGTTCTAAATTATTACATCAAAGTTGGCATAATAAAATGTTTTAGATAATTCATGAGTTGAATAGAAGATGCATAAGCAGTAAGCACATCAAAGTAACAGCTTTGCGCAGAAAGGATACGTAAGTATTTAATAAATTAAAATAAAGTCTACATACTAGATTTATAATCGTTTTAGCGCTATCGCCCATTATTTTGTGTAAATAAAGCGAACTCGTCGACCGACCGTTTTATTTTTGACTTTTTTGCATCCCCACTTCAGAGTCAAAATATTTATGTCAAAATTGTATTTTTCTGTAGGCAAATCAAAAATTATATTTGCCTATTCTATAAATAATTATTGTATCGTAAAAAATATTCGTGTCTTATTACTTTTTGAAATAAACTTTTAAAGACGCCTAGCAAATATGATGCATACTTCAATACTTCACACTTGTCAAAAATAAAAACAAACTAAACTTATGACAACTCTGTTATTCAATTTTTTAAAAAATATATCTAATATATACTTCATTCGTTCCGTTCTGAAGGAAAAAGGTAAAAGTTTCTAATCTTTTTCCGGTAACCTAACGAGCAAAACAATTTTATTTCTTTTTTTTTCCATACTTTTCTGGGGTGCGATTCTGGTTCGATGATAATGAAAAATGATAAAATTAACATCGATAAAATACAAAAGGCGATGCCGGTCTAGTGATATATGATAAACTTACGCCAAAAATGGTGATAAAAATTATTATTTTATCATTTACTTTTTGTGGCTGAAAATTATTTTCGACCGATAATAAAATTAATTTTCTATTGCCACCCAGTCAAATATTTTTACGTTCGAAGTGTGCAATTATTTTAATTTAATATATTGTTACGAATGGATTGATATTTAAATGTACCAAAATAATTGTTGATCAAAAATCTGCGTAACGATGTGCAAAACGAAATTGTTTGGTTTATTTCAAATTATAGTTTTCGGTCAACGACCTTAAATTTTATCTTTGTCTTGTTCAGGTTTGTTTTTTTCTACAACTCTACATAACTGCAAGATTATGCGATTTTTGTAATCGATCTTCAAATGATCAATTTGGTGTAAGGGATAAATCTGGTGGGGTATAACCTATTATGGTACATAGTTAGCTTACGGTATGCATGAGTAGGAGAAACCTAGTTCTGAATTGTTGACATCAAATAATGTTCTTTTTAAATTGAGGGGTCTCACGAGTTGAGATACATATACATATGTACTTGTGTATATACTGAATATTAAAACATCTTATTATAAGAGGAAAACGAAATAATATAAAATAATGATAATATAATCGTTTGGGTGCAAGAATTGTGTATCGACCGATATGGCTGTTGTTAAGACAACGAGCCAGAGTTTTTTTTTACACAAATTTGGTGAATTATCTGAGTTAATCGGTAATTTTTGGTAATGAATTATCAGAAGAAATTGTTTGGAAGAAATTCACACATTTTGATGTAACATATATGGTTTTGTTCTTAAATATTTAAATGTACATTAAACACACACATCACATCATTAGATGATCAACCCGCATTGGCCAATAAAATATCTTGTATACCCATGTAAATGATAATATTGATTGATATATGAAGAATGTCGATAAACAGTGACAATGTTTCGACGGTCGCCGAGTCACCGACGAAAACTGATAAATACAGCGGAAAAATGTTACAGCGTTGTTCGGAATAGATAGGATTGGTATTAATCTATGTTTCCAAAATGGCAGGTACAACTGCCTGTTACGGTAATATTGTAAAGATTTTTTTAGGGCATATGTGAGTAAAATCTTGCTAGAAATATAATTTGTATAGAAAAACAAATTGGTATTTTTAAAAATACGATATTCTAGCATAAGTTCAGAGGATTTAATATTACTGAGTATTCATCTTGTCATCGAACTTATGCTGAGGTTGAACATTAAATGAATCTAAATTAAATTTTTTAATAAAAAAAAGACTATTCTGAATTTCTGATCCTCTACATTTTATACACAACCCCATCAAATGGCGAACAGCTAGTTCATAGGACAACTATCTACATTATAGTACTCGTAATAATTTCTAAATAATAAAATTCATTTTTAACTTATGTTAACTGTGATGAATGTTATGTTTACGAATTCTATAGATTTGGTAATAATAAAAGTATCCACAGATTCAGGTAACGAATCTGCTAGCTAAACTGACACAACTATTTACCATGAAAAATCGTTTGCAACTAGTAATCAAATAAAAAAATGATAATGGAAGTTGGGCACGTATAATTAGGCCTTCCATCGTTTTAAATAAACGGAAAATGGAAAACAAGTTGTTCTAAATTTACACGTAATCCTATAATAAAGTTTAGCTGGTCTTTGCAATGCGAGAACTTTATTACTTTATTTTTATTATTTTCACGAGCAGGCAAAACACAAATTAGTAAACAAAAATACAATTTTTGACATTGGTTTTATTCTAACATAATCCATTGAACTGAAAATCATAAATAGTTTGCCCTGACATCGTACGTAAATTATTCGAATTAGTTTGTTTTTATCATTGGGTAAATCGGAATCGTGTTTTTTGTGTTGATGATAAAATAAAATGATTAAAGCCAATGAAACGTCTGATGATATTTTTTTTTTCATTATCATATCATCGAACCAGAATCGCGCCCCTGTAAGGTAAAAATAAAAGTATTTTCATTGGGGATGCTCTATTCGGCACTAAACTACCATTTGATGAACCTGCGTATAAATAGAATAGTGATTCGAAACATTGAAACCATAGAAATAATTCACGAATGAAACTTTATTATTGGTACATATTTCATTTTTTCATGGCTTGTCGACGTGGATGTTATTATTGTCAACAAGTTCAAGTCATTGGTGGGAGTAGATTAAAAATCAGCATTTGATGAGTTCCTAGAATCATTAATATCTTGCCAAATATTGTTGTTGATGAAATAAAATTAATTTAAATTACGTGGAAAATCTGCAATCAATTTTAAATTGCTCATTGATTATAGATACAAATTAGAGTTTCTATGGGTTAAATTAAATAATTGTCTTGTTCTCTGGAATGTCTTTTCTAATGATGCCCCTTAAAAATATCTGAAAGTACTAGATATAACCTAAACATTTAGTCAAATAATTTTCCATTGTGCCCATATCGTTAATCCAATCAACAATTCAAATCCTAGTACCCTGATTCTCTAAGCAATATGATAATATGTTAACGCTTAAACGTTAAGTTATCGTGTTGTTTTTGCGTATTCAATTCTCTAAATATCCATCATGATAAAATGTAAAGTATCAGGATAAATAAACATCAAAAGTTAACACATCTATTTCATCGTGGATAAGAGTAGAGATAACAGTATTCAATATACAATATAAAGTTGGATAATTTAAAAATTATATTTTCTAATTTAATTGTTTATTTCAAATAACATATAAATAACTTTAACAATTGATAATTCAATAACATAAAATTATTTAATTAATTAAATCGTGATATTGCCAATAAAAAATCGTGTCCAATATTCTATTGATATCCACCTTTAAGTACACAAATTTTATTTTCACAATAAAAATAATACATGAACTTAAATATTTATGGATTTACCAGTTGCAACAACACTTAGAAAAGCTAGAACTTTTAAGTGATGTGGAATCGCAATATTTCATTGAGCCGTTCGCAATGATGGTGCTAAAGGTACAATTAGACGATACCATTTAAGTGAGATATCATTTCGAGTGGGATCTCACTAAACAGAGATGCATGTTTATATTAGGACAAAAATGAGGTTAAATATAAAAATAAAAGTGATATATCTTTTGTAAAATTTCGCAGCATTTGCCCAAGTGAAAAACCTGTTTAGACATACACAGTTTTGTGATACAGATTAATTTGTATTAAGTTCAAGTTTAGTGGTAATAATTTATTATTGGTTGTATTCGATGCAGTAATCAATGACGCTATTAAAAAATTTAATTACATTTATATTATTGAAGTGGATCAAGCACGAGATGCAGCTTGTCTCGCCCGTTTACTTATACACAAACGTTAAAAAGGACAAAAGAAAGTTACCAAACGGATCTGGGTAAGGGAATGGATTCTAGAAAATGGAAAAATTCAATTGCCAAAACCAAAACCATTACCAAATAAAAACGTATCTGTCCCATTTGTGATAGTTGCAGCGAATGCATTTGCATTATCTGAAAATTTATTGAAGCCATACACATTTAAGAATCTCACCATTTGGAATTGCATCAACTAGATTCCGTGTGTTAAGAAAAACATAGAACTACAATCGGAAAAAGTTAAATTTCTGGTGAGCGCTCCATAATTTAATTCAGCGCATTTGCGTTCTCCATAATTTTATTCTTTGATAATCAAAAAAACGTCTATGCGCTGTAGTTATATAAGGAATATATTTGATATCAATAGAAAATAAATTAATTAAATTGGGTAATAAAAAAATGTTTAAACTCACATCAGATAGCGTGTGAATGGTTTCCACAATTTCACTAGCGCATGAGAATATAGAAATAGCAAACTGTTGAAGAATTCCCATTCAGTTAAATAATTTTCTTTTATTCCGTTACCCGATTTTTTTTTCTTCATTTTATTTATCTCGTTCCAGGATTGAGAACGTACAAGATTTATTTTTGCTTTTACTTCTGGCATGCTCAGTTTTAATTCTAAAGCAATTAACTCTATTGCTGAGCTTCTTTTAATTTTATTGCTGTAGTCTGAGGTTCCTATCTGCAATAAGTAGTTGTCCTGCTCATATAGCTGAATTAGTAGGATTACTCCATCTCTTAACCACAAATGTTTAGTATTATCCAATTTTTTACTTAAAAATATTAATTTCTAATTATAACCTCAATTAATAATATTAACTTTCAACAATTTAAAGCAGACTGATTCAAAATATTAAATACATAATTAAATTACACAATGCAACTGTAGTAACTCCACCGGTAATATACAGAAAAAATCAAACAAGACTTTATGGTTTCTATGAGATAAAATTTAAACAAGTTTAAAAAGTCAAGTGAGATGCATTTACGTTTTGATTTTGTTTACAAGTTATCACTTGGCAAGTGATATATGTCTTTGAAATTATATAAGATGGCGTAAAAGTGATATCTCATTTTATGAATGACATGTTAGCTTAGACGTTATCATCGAGTGAGATTTCACTAAAATGATATCCTCTAATTGTACCTTAATTATTGAATTAAATGAGACACCAAAAACTTATAAACATTTGTCTCGGCAGATTAAATGGATTTTGTTGATCCCTTAAACGGAATCGAGTAATTCTCATGCACCGTATTCTTTGAATTTCCTCAGTTTCATCTATCGTCACGAATTATTTCTATTTTATTAATTTCTTTACAGATTAATTAAATTAATTGATTGAATTTACAATAATTTTTTATTTGTATGCACCCACTAAATCACACAATTTTGACGTTTCATAATATTATTTATTTTGATGAATAAATTTTCTTGATGCTAACAATAATATTATCCTGCAGTCCTAAGCGACCGAAAAATGATTTATACGAAAAATATATCGCAAAACATAACTTTTCGGACTATTAAAGATTGCTGACACTTAAAATACCAAACATTGAAGCTATAATTCCAAAATTAGTGGTGACTTTTTTCCGAAGAGATAAAATTCTACCTTGATGGCGCAGATGGTATTCAATATTAGCATTTTTAAAGAGATCAAATGTACTACAAATGACCATTAGACCTTCCATCCACCAAAATGGACACTTATTTGGTACAGATTACAGTCGCTGAAAATCACTTTACCAACGGTCCAATCCACACAACATCAATGGAGAATGCTAATTAGAACAGTTTAAAAATTATTGTGGGAAATTGTAAATCAACTTTATCAGTTTGTTTGATCATTATCCTATACATTTTTCTCGACCTATTGAGGATTTGGCAAATTTAATTATACATTAAATTCAATTTGGATACTAATCCGAGAATTTAAATTAAATTTAAAAAAATGAAATTATTTAATTAATTGAAAACAAATTTTAGATTTTTAAAATTCAGAGAATAAATCTAATCTAAGCTAATTAATCTAAGCTAACGTGCATATAGGCTTAATTCGAGCGGTTTAATTTAAAGATTTAAATTTAAAATGTGTATAGAACATCATAATATTTAACGACACAGTCTAACCGGACCGACAACAATAATGCTCACAAATGTAAGATTTTGCAATTGTCAATTTTCTGAAATAATAAATTAATAAGTTGCGGAGTCCATTAATAAATTCAGTTACATTTTAAATTATCATTCAACATTTCTTTCAATAATTTATTAAATAAATGGAAATTAAAACTCGATAATTTTCCAATTAATTTAAAAATTCAGAAAAACATTAGAAAACGTCATTATTTATAAAGCCAAATCCATTGACAGCAAACAAACCGCATACTGTATTCTATTGAGCGCCAAATTTTAGTTAGTTCTGCCAAATACTCACATAATAAAACACACGAAAAAAGGTCTAGCACTGAAAGAAGGCAATTTTTTGTGTGTTTTACTATGTGAGTGCTTGGAAAGGTCGACTAAAATTTGGCATCGAGAATTTTTTTAGTTTATTATTATTTATAATTTATTGAAAGTAAAGTTTAAAAAAAAAAAAAAATCATACCAAAATTTAGTCAACTGTGTCTCATCATAGTAAAACACACGAACAAAAGTCTAGCGCTGATGCAAGATAATTTTTCATGTGTTTTACTATGTGGATGCATGGTTTGACTGTATGTCACGCCCTAAAGATATAGTTGTACAGAAAATCGGAATATGTATGCATTTTCCTACACATTTTAACGCACGTTGATAAATATATGTAAAGTTTTCAAACACCAACATCGTTGGATTATTTTCCGATAAATATTAATTTGCGAATATCGTTAATTTGTATCGAATGTGAACATATTAAATTATCTCCCGAAATTTAGTCCCGATAATTAAAAACTATAAATTTACATGTTATCTGGGAAAATATATATGCACGAACGACAAAAGATAGTAATAATTTTTGTCATACAACCATGAACTAAAAAAAAAAACGACTGCAATTAATATTGATGATGTACATACATGTGTACAGATGTATGAATTATATACAATGAATAGGAAACTGCGGTAATTTTATGACGTTATAATAGCGACATAACCGTTATGGATGGTAACAATTTTATATTACGTATCACATGTATAGTTATAAAATTATATCAAATGATAAAAGGTTCAGTATTTTTTTGTGCACAATATTTTTTCCGATTTATATCTCCCGTCGATTTGCGATATTTTTCGACAAATATAGGTCGATTATATTGGTCGATGATAACATTGCAATAGGCTCTCTGATATTTTGTTAACATATAACAATGACATAAAAATGATCTGAATGAAAAACGTAGAAAATTAATTTCAATTTTGTTTGTATGTCGATATGTATATGTACAATGGATAAGCTTTTCCTGTATATACATTACATATCGTATATCTATCTATTCATGTTCGGTTGACAGGAAATAATAGAATATTGTAAAAATGTGCTACTTGCCATACATACATACATATGTATGTACATATATATTAGCCATTGTTGTACGCTGATGATAGTTTTGACACAATCATTTTTGGTAATAAATGAAGAGATAATATTTTTGTGGTAACAAAATATTTGGATCAGAAATGAAAATATTTTGTGGTTTGTGATTCAATTTTGTATTCTAGGGATGTGTTCAAAATTGACGCAATTAACCTATACATATGTATATATATACATACATATATATATATATATATATATATATATATATATATATATATATATATATATATATATATATATATATATATAAATATATATATATATATATATATATGTATATATATATTCGATATGGATTCTAAATTTGTAGATGTATCCTTCGATTTTTTGTGTTCATACAATTAAATTAAACATACTATACATATGTGTATACATATATGTAAATATATACAAAGGAGATATATATATGTAGTCAAGAAAAAAATTACTCGAGAGACAAAATGTGCTCCAATTTTGTAGATGTTCAACCGTTAATAATGGGGTTTAATATTTTAACGGCAATACTTTAATTTTTGCTTTACGTGTTTTCTTGTACTCTATGAAATTTTTCCATTCACCAGGGAAAATTCGTTTTTCCTTAAATAAAAAAATAATAATTTATAACGAAAACAATGAAATGTTCTTAAAATAAAAACTTTTCCAAAATAATAATGAAAACCTAAAAAAAATAAAATTATAAAGTATTCCCCAATAGATTTTCTAATCCAAATTTCAAATATATATATATATATATATCGTATATAACAAATATAAATTTTATTTATTTGTTTTATGAGGAGGAGTATGGACTCGTGTATGAATTTTGGATGAGGTAAAGAGCTTAAAGATTAATAATTTAAACAAGCAAATTTAAATTTTATTGTATTAAAATTATTATTATTATTGTTATTACCGCATGTACTACATTAATGACATTAATAAAATAAACATTAATTATAAAACTTTTAAATAAATATTTCGCTATAATACGCGAAATAAAATTATATTGCATTCATTAAAATTAGGGATTTTGTTTTATTTTATTGTTCAATTATATTATTTTATGTGATTTTTAAAATCATATAGCTATAAATTTAATTTAATTTTCCACTTTTAGTGGTTATTATTTAAAAAACAATTAAATTATTGTGCAATAATCATTTGGCATTTGAAGAGGGCATCAAAATTAAAACTTAACCTAAATTGAATTACTCTAATAAAAAATATGAAATCGAATAATTTTTCCAAATTTTTTATTATTCTATGCAGTTTTAAAATTAGTTATTTTCTAATTACAATTTAATTTCTATGGGGAATTAAACAGTAAACAGAGCTTCTCAAAATTACAAAAAGATTTGATAAAATTAAGTCCAAAAGTCTCACTGTATAGGGAATTTATTAAAGTTTGGCAAAAAAAAATTAAAATTTTAATTCGGGTACTGTTAAAATATATTTTTTTTAAGTTTTCTTAAACCTTAGATGCATTCACTATTTTTCCCGGAAAATTACGAACTATTTTCCAAGTTGTCGAATAATTTTCAAAATTACAGAAAATCATGGACCTACGACAAATAATAAAAGTAATTTCATATAAGTAAATGTCATATTCTTCCATAAAAAAGTATAGTTCGTTTTTTAAAAAATGTAAACGTTTTTTTAACCGACTGTATCTTTATTATTTCGAATAACTAAAGCGCCATATAGTGGCCCCCTTTCTATACGTCATCTTTGTTCCTAATAATTTCTGCCGTAGGACACGTATTTTTGGAGATATTTTGATAAGTTAAGTTAAAATAAACACACAGTAGAAAACTAATTTTTTGAATGTTCCCTGTCATACAACGTCAAAGTTTTATGTAAAAACGAAAAATTGTCAACTTGGACTTACGACTCAGAAACTCAGAAAATTTACTTAGCTAAAGGGCTTGTAAATACACCAAAAACTTAGTACTCGGGTATCGGGTAGTTATTAAGCAAAATATCACCCAACGAGTTTAACATACGCCCGGAAACTCTCAAAAAATTAAAAAAAGAAGTGCAACGTAACATGAAAGTTAAAAAAGTGGCAGGGCCAAATTATCAAGGCTCTAATTGATAAAGGATTTCGTAAGCTATTACACATAATCAATGAGAACTTTCGGTTAAAATATGTATGTTCCGCGGCAATGGAAAGTAGCTCCAAAAAGCATGATAGTAAAACCTGGTGAACCACCTAATGATAAAAAATAATATAGCCCAAATTCTTGCTGCCAATTATGTCAAAAAATTTTGAAAAATTATACTAAAGAGACTTAAACCAATAATTGAGGACCGACAGTTAGTTCCTCACATCAATTTGGATTCAGAGAGAAGCATTCTACAATTGATAAGGTGCATTGAATCACAAATATAATTGAAAGGACGTTAGAACGTAAAAAAGTATGCTCAAGCATATTCCTCGACGTCGCCCAAGCATTCGATAAAGTTTGGCATAGTGGTCTGGATTACAACTTGCATAGAGATCTGCCGAAGCGATTCTATGCCATGCTAAGATTTTATTTATCCAATAGACATTCTCGTGTGAAATATGAGGATGAATGTTCCGAACTAAAGAAAATCTCTGTCGGTGTTCCGCAGGTGTGTGTCTTAGGATCAAACCTGTATTTACTATATACAAGCGATTTACCAACCACAAATTACTCCAGAAGATTACCAATGCGGTTGGTAACTGGACAAAACGTTGGCGAATCAAGCTTAATGAGATAAAATCCACGCATATTAACTTTACATATCAAAAGGCTTACCATCTACCGATAGAAATTACCCCCCGACAGGTGCTATATGCAAACACAGCTATAAATACCTTCGCACAACCCTCGATGCCAAGCTTAGCGTAAAGTTCAGGAAAATGTATTGGCTCATAGGTAGAGGATTTAAGCTTACAATTCACATAAACTGCTGCTATATACTGAAGCCGAAATGGACCTACGGTATCTAACTCTGAGGATGTATCAAGCCAACAAACGCCAAAATGATACAGACGTTTTAAAACAAGATTTTTCGTGGCACACACAAAAAGAAGAGTCACAGGGACCTACATACGGATGAAATACAATCAAAGATGAAATAGAAATGCATGCCACCCACCATACACGAGATAAGGCTCCAGGAACATGAAATCCACTATATTCGCCATATGATAGATAAACCTGTCATTGAAAGAAGACTCCAAAGAACGAGCCCACTTGACCTAGTGAACTTGAAAGAAACTGTGAAAGATAAATTGCTAGATGAGTGTAGTCTCAGTTGTAATTAAAAAAAACAACAACAGAAAACCACAAATGGTTTTTAAATATTTCATTTGTTTCATAGTAAATATTTCCAATTTTTTTAAATTCTAAACATAATTTTTAGAAAATAGTTGAGTTCCTTATTTAAATCCGTATATAGGTCGAGTTGATTAGGAAATCTGAAGTCTATTATCGATTTTACCCGGTCTAAGATCGGGAAGAAGTTTCAGATTTGTCGGATCAAAAGATATTGAATATATATTTATTACATTTCGCCATCATCACGTACGAAAACGAATACAAATTGTGATTAACATTAAGATGAATACAAATTGCGATTAACTTTACGATGAGTTAGTCAAAGTAACATCAGTCTGACAAATTGGTGTATTTTTACAAATCAAAAAATTCAATCTAATCTGAACGAACAATAAACAAACTGCTCATATTTATTTAAGCGGGACTAGGGAATAGCTTTAAATACTTCTGATCAGGTCGAGCTGGGCGGAAATACGGAACACAGCTAGTCTATTGTTCATTTATTATAATTGTAATGGCCACTTAGAAATGGCTTAGCGTTTTTAATTGTTGTAAATATACCGGGTGTTTCTTTTAAGCTGAAACTTTCAAATATCTCGAATTAAATCATTCCGGGAGGGAAATACATTAGTGGTAAAATTAGGACACCCCACCCCTCCTTGTAAGGGGCAACTTGGAAACTAAAATGGATTCATCAATGATTTTTTATTATTATTTTTTATTATTTTTATTTTATTATTTTTTATTTTTGATTTATTTATTATTTATTGCAGATTCGGATTCTACGGCTAAAAGTATGTAGGATATCCTTGAAACATTTTTCCAAAATTGTTAAATATTTCCAATACTTTTAGTTTAATTATTAATTTTAGTGGTTTTGTATCATGTTCCATTCATAAATGGGGAAGACTTTGCAATCAATTACTAATATATCAGACGAAAACAAGTTTTAGTATATTTTTAGTAAATCGACCTACCAAAAAATACATTTCCTACTGTGTCATTAAAATAATTAAAATTGATGTTATTGTGAAAAGATAGCGTAGAAATTTATTTTAATTTGAAGACCACAGTTTATTTTTGGAAATCCGATAAAAATTAGACTGTACAGAAAATAATTTTCTAACGTAATTGAGGGCATTGGATATACAAGAATACGATACTTTTAGAGCGCGAGATCGGCCTTTAATATTAAGAGTAACGACTAATTCATTTAAATCGTCGGTCAAAATTAGAGCTGAAAACAAAGTTAAAGCCAGCATATCTTGATGATTTAAGGAAGCTAGAGCGATAGTTCCAAAATGCTCGTAAAACCTAATAAAAAAATTGTAGAAGCGGCTTTCCCTGAATTTCCTCAAACCTTCGAACTAGTTCCTTAGAGTCAGCAACAAGATAATGCCCCAATCCATAAATCTAGTCTCGTATTCCCAGGACCTAAACACAATGAAGAACGTCTGATGATGGTTGTGTACGAAAATGGGACACAGTTTGAAGACAAACGATCGCTGAACTGAGGTAATTAAAACAGCCTATATGGGTCGCTACATTATTTAAAATCACCCTATGATTCGATTCCTCATCGAATTTTTGAAGTGATTTCTAATAATTGAGGCTCGACTTAATCGAGATAGCCCGACTTTGAAATAAAGAATAGTTCCTAACGAAAACGGTTTTATTATTTTTTCGATATTTTCTTAATTGTCCTTATGTTGATGACACAATAAAAAATGTGACAACCCCTTGCTCGTATTAAAATAAATTGTTTGTCAAAATATTTTCCAAAAGCACAGTATGTTAAAAAATAATGAAACGTGGTGTTTACGATTCAATAAAAGTTGTCTTACGGATTCGTTGGTTAATAATATCTCAAGTTTCACTTATAAGGAAAGAATATCGTTGAATTCTGTTAAACGCTCTACTAAAAAATGTGTTTGTTATTGGTTACGTCTTATGTGACTTAATTTACATTTATGCATACTATCTGTCCACATAATTTAAACTAATCGAAAGCTTATATGGGAATGTTGTTTATTTCTATAATTTTATAATTCCGTAAAATTTAACTTTATTTTAACGCTCAAATGAATTTTACAGTTTTTTGTTTTAAACTATTTTGTGTTATTGACATTTCAATTTATTCTGTTTTGCAATTAAAGCTTTGATACAATTTATAAATTTTACTTTTATTTTGAGAGTTGTTGTTTAAAATTTCCATGCCCCAATTTTTCCAATTAACCCAATTTAATTTTCGGCTAAAATGTTTTTTAAACAAAAGTTTTGACTTGCATATTTAAATTAATTAACATTTAAATTAATTTGATGGGAAAGTTGCTGCATTGAACTTATAACCTTGAGATGTACAAAATATATACATATATTGCCCCAACATAACCAATAATTCAATATAATATATGTAGTTTTGGTTAAACTAATCTAAATTTTATACACACAACCCTAATTTCAAATACGCATAAAAAACGTATCTGTTTCGAGAATATATCATCATATATGTACGTACAATAATACACCTTGACAACACAAACTTGGAATGAATACAAAAACTTCCAAACGAAATATTTCATACAATAAGACAATAAGACAAACAGAATATTCAGAATAAATGTATATTTGTCAAAAATCCGCATTTCCTTGAACACAACAACAACAACAGCAACAACAAAAACGAGGATAACAAAAATGAATAATAAATGCAAAGAAGTTAAGAAATATGTGTACGTGTGTGTAGCACCAATATATTTCTACAGAGGATAATATGATCTAGAGCAAACCTACATAACGTAATCGCATATATGTATATATACATCCATAAGAAAAGTTGCGGAAAATATATTCATTATACGTGTGGGTGCGAGATGCTGACAAAGTAAAAGAAAATGGGAAAAAATATGAAAAACGATATTGTTCCTCGTTCTTCCAGAATCGTCTCCTTTTCATGTTGCTTCACCTGTATTATTAAGACAATAAACTGTAAGAATTTTAATGAAAATATATAAATACATAATACATATAATAAAAATAAAAATTATGTTCATATATACATACTTCATATGCACATTTATTTACTTAATAAGGGTACTTACTGTTGAGAGAGTTCATGTTTTCCATATAAATATAAAACATTAACCTATGTAGAAGAAGTATATGTGCAGGAAACATTTCTGACATTTGTTCAAACCCATATATGTGTACAAAAATATACTTGTGCTAGTGAACTGTATATATATACAGTCTCCCAAGTTTAATTCACCCACATTTATACTTACATTCCACTTTCAATCGCATACATATAAAATTTTTTTAGAGAACCGGCTTACCTGAAAATAGAAATAAATAAATAAAACATTAAATTTTTGTATTATTTCCATTTATAAATCGTCTATATATACCTACATATATAGTTAATCAATATTCAACTAGCGGCCCTACACGTACAATTTTTTTACATCTAGTAATTTGCAAGGAAACCTTCCAATTTTTAGGAAACTGTGTTTGTGAATGCATTGCTTGTGCAAACATATTGGGCATATATTTAGGAATATAGTATTTAGCAGACACTAAATAGTTGCCACAAACAGATTTGGCAGTATATGTATATATGTAGCTTCATTTAATGTTGGATGTCAAGTGCACAGAGTAATGAATTGCTTCACAAATATAGAAAATGTAATGATTTAAATTAATTGGAATTTATTTAAAGTTTCGCCTGCATCAGACCTACATATATAAAAAGGGAGGTGTCGCTCGTTAAGGGCGCCATGCATTGGCAGTATAAAAGAATAATCGGTTTGGCTTAACATAATAATTCATTTTTTTTTGTTTCAAATCAATGAATAATAAAATTCAGCTGTTGCCATCTCGTAGCAAAAACGATAAACATAAATTGTATTTTTTGAAGAAACATTTAATTTGAATTATTCTGGATTTATTTATGTTTTCACAAGAAAAGAAAATTAGCTTAGAATTATTTTTATCAAATTTAATTTGTATTTTTGGTGTGGCAAATTATTAAAATTGAACAACCTTTTCACGATAATCTAATACTTTATTTCAGGATTAACAAATCCCAATTTTTTATTTGTGTAGACCCAATTTGCAAACAGCACTAACCGAAATTTTTTTTATTTTAAATTATAGTAAATAAAACTTGAAATGCTACAAAATTTTATTTACTCAAATTTTAGCGAACTCGAAAGATCCGTATCTAGAATTTTTCAATTTTACTATTTTAGTTGACTTTCCGAAGCATTCACATAGTAAAGACACGAATAATTGTCTAGCATTGATGCATCACAACTTTTCGAGTATTTCCAGAGTCACCTGTATAGTATATACACAGAGCCCTAAGGTTAAACATTGAGCTTTTTCTAGAGGAACTAAAATTGACGAAAAAATCATTTTTTCCATACAAAACATATGAAAAATTAAATTTTGTTCGGTGCGATATTTTTCAATGAAAATGTCGATGGATTAAGTATTTTAACATTGAAATAGAATCTACAATTATCATTTTATAATTGATTAAAAACCTGACCAAAGAAGTTGTTTAATTTTTGTTATATTTATTAATAAAATTTATTGAAAAGAAAGCATTTCTCCATTAAATTGATATAAAATATAAATACACTCAAATACCAACGCAATAAAATTAAACTGCAAGACGAAAAGAGAAAACAGTAAAAGTCTGGTTATGTTTCCTTAATTCCTTTTGAATTATATTTTTGTAAACAAAATAAAATACTTAAAGGGTATTTCAATAAAAGCTGCATGATTTTGTTGGAGTAAATCTCAAACTAATTTCACTTCAATTTCAACGTAAATTTTGGATTTTAGATTATAAATGGAACACCATGACTATCACAGTTCTTCTAGCACGGTTCCATTTTATTTTGGTAAAGTTTTTTTACACATTTGTGCATAATTATGGTTCTAAACAAATTGTGCAGCTGATATTGGAACTCCCTGTGACATGTTGTAAGTTGTCAACATCACTATTTTTTTTCTATCGATCGATGTTTATGTTCTCTTTTTAAATTTTACGCTGTTTCGTGTATTCAATTTTGATTTTTTTCTATTGTGATCTCAACCTATTAGAATAATTTTGTACTCTATCCCTTTCCCGATTTCGCTACAAGAAAAACGAAATAGAAATATGTGGTGATACATTTTCAAATGTATAAAAGGAAATAGAATAATGCTTTATTCGAGCATGCTGCGATCGCAATAGAAAAAGTGTGAGGTTTAATTTTTAAAAAAGAGACAAAATCATCGATCGAAAGGATGACAATATATTTTTTATTTATTTATTGTACCTACACATTCAAATAAATTCATGTTTACATAAATATATATGGTAAATTCATATTTAATTTTGATTTAATGTTTATTAAATTAATAAAAGATTTAAGGTTCTGATTTTCATATATGTGCTGCTTCAATATAGAATAAAATCCACAAAGTGTTTATCGAAACGAAAGATTAAACTTTTCATTGATGAAAAGTAATTCTAAAATGGTCATTTTTACATTGATTCTTATGGGATAATGCAAAAAATAGTTCCTCTAGAAAAAGCTCGACAAAAAACATGGCTGATCCTTACGGCTCTGTATATATAGGTGGCTCTGGTATTTCACTATCTGAGTGCTTGGAAAGGTCAAACATTTGGTATCGAGATATTTTTGTCATGGCATTAGTAAAAAAATATTCATTTCCAATGAAAACAATTATTTCCAACACATAACCTTATTTACTTCTATATTGCGCAAATATAATATATAGGAGCGGCAAATTATTATTTGCACTTTGTTGGCTACTAGATTTGGAGCAGCCCTGGAAAATGGCACAGGAGTGTAACTAGATGTTGAAAGTGTATAGATGTAGAAGAATGACCTATTTTTTGTATACGATTCTGTTATTCAAAAATGTTTATTCAATTAACGGTGTGAAGTGTATGCAAAATTAGCAAATTATACACGCGGCGTGTGAATCAAAATTGTTTAGTTTTGATTAAAAGGAAAGCAATAAAATCAATAAAGTAAAAAGAAAATCAAAAATTATCCGGTTATATCTTTGAGTGAGATTTGCAATATATGCATAAAATTTTTGAAATGCTGTAACTCGGTTCGAATATGATTTATATGATCAAGATGGTTCTGAATTGCTCTTTTGTCATTCTAAATAGAAATACAGAACCATCGCGATTATCTCTATATATAATATATGTATATGACTCGTGTACTTGCTAATTTGACATACATTTCACACCGATAATTATAGTAAATTCGTAAGTTTTCCAATTCCGCCATTGAATTAACTGCGTTCATATACGAAGGCAGATCAATATATTCGTAGAATTGAAATGAAAATAGTTAGTGACAAAGATGACTATATTTTTAAAAAGTTCTTTTTCCTTCTACAAGATACTTCTAGAATAAAATTTAAAATTAATAAAATTGAATATTGTGTAGTTAATAAATTCTTTTGTAAAGGTGGCAAAACTGAAAATTATATTTTCAACTATATGTCAAAAATTTACGGTGGATCTGGCCCAAAATAGTCCACAGTAGCCAAATGGGTAAATTTATTCGCCAAGGATGGAAGGACGGTCATCTAATGTCATTACTCATGACAAAGTTATTTTAGCAGAGTGTTTTGTACAAGAGGATCATTGGGAGAATATTGAAAAATTTGCAGAAAGGCTTAAACAATTTTTTGGATGTGAATTTTTGATTTTACATAACCAGTTGCACCTGTCAAAAGTGAGTGAAACATGAGTACCACGATTTCTTACTCTACAATAAAAAAAAAATTGTATCGAAACTTCGATGAAACTTCCCGATAATTTTATAAGCATCATTATTATGAGAGATGGAATATTGATTCATTATTGGAGTCCAGAGTTCAAAACGAGTCAATGCAGTGAAAAAAGAATAGTGAACCTATACCAAAGAAATTTGAAACTCAATTAAACAAATTTTACTTCCTCACAATAACACTCCACAATCAGCACAATTGCTGCGGCTTTGAAGAATTACATCTCCCATCCTATAGTCCAGGTTTGGTATTTTATTATTATTAAAATTGGTTGAAATCCACTAGGATTCCGCACTCAATACCGGAAAGGACCATGGTGCAAACCCAGGAATCTATCGATACATCTAAATACCTATAGTTGAATACCTGAAGCCGAATAGAACTTCAATTTAACTGAAAGCTGCTCATGAAGTGAAGGCGCAGTCATCATCCTTCTCATGTGCTAAGCCCATACGATTTGGATGATCTTTAGAACGGCCATGATTCTTAACTGGTCCTTTTTTAAAGTTAAAGCATATTTCGTTGACCTCAAACCACTGAAACCTTAGGTCTTTCAAAGGGAATACCTTTATAGCTTTCTTCCCGTAGTTGAAAGATAAAGGAACCGCTGGTTCAGAACCAATTAAAGTTAATTGGAAACCAGCTTTGACTAGACAATCCGCGATCTCATTGTCTAGAAGAAGGTTCATGAAATGTTCACATTCGTTGTACAGAAGAATATTTTTGTTTTTAACAACAAAATTCAAAGCCTCAATAACACTATGTGTCAGCGCCAATAGTTCCGCCTGAAAAACAGATTAAATTAGATTTTAAAACGTGCACTGAGGTTAGAACGAGAACCATCAGAAAAAAAGACTATATGGACTCATCTAATTTGTTGAGAAAATCCTGCGAACTCCACAAATCTCGAATAATAAGCCAACGAGAAAAAATTGGGGAATTTGAATTTGAAATGCTGCAAAACAGGCTTACCTAAAATAAAGATGCGTAACCGAGGCAAGGAAAGAATGGATTCCCTAACAAGAAGTGCTGTCAAGGACATAGCCCCAGTTATGGCTCTGCCACCACTGGCCACCACACAATAGAAGCGTACGATATTAGCGGTGGGAACAGTGATTTATAAATGAAAGACAGCACTCTAAGGCTTAAACCCCAGGATTTCCCAGAAGCTCTTCAACATTGGCAAAATATGGCAGTTGCTTTTTGAAGCTTGTAGTCTAGGTAATTATTTCAGGAAAGTTTACTATCCAAGGCACCACCAAGGTGCTTGACGTGGTCACATTTCACTCACTTGTAAACACAATTAAATCAGTTGAATTGGCCTGCAGACCCTTCTCAATACACCATGCCTCCACAATAATTAAGGCATGCTGACTTAGGTCGGATAAGACACTGAGATGTTGGCCTGAGACTGTCAAAACAAGATCATCAGCGTAACTCTGTGCAATGAAGCCAGATTGCTGTAGCTTAACAAATAAATCGTCCATCATCAAAAGCCACAGCAGCACACCTCCCTGAGGACAGCCTTTGGTAACCTTAACAGAAAATAGCACCCCATTCAAATCCGCCTCCAAAAATTTGATAACTACTGATTATTTTTTATAACCAAATTTGAAAAAATGAGGGAAAATTTTCGCGTGATTCCGAAGTGAAGTATGCCATTTTAGATCAACCGAAAATATTTTTTTAAACAGTTTATGTAAATTATTAGAAATATTAAATCAAATTTAGTTAAATTTTTATTTGTTGTACTCATATGTAGTTTGGAATTTATATAATTATGTAGTATCAATATCTACATATGTGATCGTGTTAAACTGTTTTCGTTTTCAATTATTTTTCAGTTTCTGAATGTGAGTATCTTCGATTTGAAAGAAATTTTGAATAAACATGGTATTTTTCCTGTGTAGTGGAACGTTATAGACGAGAAAAGTATATCAAATTATTTCTAACAGCTCATAGTGGAAGTTATTATTACTAACGAAAAAGGATTTTTAAGTATCGTGTGATGATGGCAAAAAGATAGAATATCGACGCTATTATGACGTCTGAATGTCCTACAAAGGATTTAAAACAAAACCTTCAATCATCGTGTATTTTAACCGTAGGCTTGCAACTAAGATACTGAAACATTAAAATGTTTAAATGAATTTGGGTTATAATAATTTCTTTATACAGACTTATTAAAATCGCTGTACGTACATAAAATAAAAACCTTCATCAAGACAAGTGGTAAAAAAAACATGACAATTTAATAAATTTTATTAAATCACACACAAAAATAGAATTCTTATATAAGTATGTCTATACTTAACCTAACCAAAAATAATAATAAAATATTCCAAACACATTTCAAGATTAAATCCGACAGTTTTGAGTATATGCATTATATATGTATAATATATACATAAGCACATCATTTTAAAAGACGACATTCAAAAACTATGGCAACATTTTTACGACATTTCCAAAAAAAATTAAATTTTTATATAAATATTAAATTACAACAATAAAAAAAAGTTAATTTTAATTGTTTTACTAAAATTAAATATAATTATTTATTTATAAATGATTATTTATTATTATTTTGACAAAACAAAAATAAATTTATATTTTTTTATTAAATATTGTAAATTAAAATAAATAAATATAATATTAAAAATAAACAATTACACTATGAATTATATAATAAATTTTATATTACACATACCTATATACATAGTAGTGTACTACTCGTGTACGGAAAGTTATTATTTTCGTTAATTATACGTTATTGTTATTATTTTTTAAATTGCTTAAATAATATTTTAAATAAATAATATAAAACAATTACAATAAACGTAAAAAATTAATTAAAATTTAAAATGATGAAATAAATAAATATAAGTAAATATTTATATTCAGGCATTTTATGTATGTATTTTAAAAATAATAATTAGTATTTAATTTTTTATTAACTATTTATATAGTCGTACATCGTTAATAGTTTTATATTTATACATTTATATTTTATATATTGGGGAATTAATTTTTTTTTCATAAATAAACTATTATGTATATGGTACTTATATGGGAATTAAGTGTTTTTATTTAAATAATATATTTAACGTTATGAAGGTTGAGAGAAAATAGGTAATAAATAGCAGTTGGAAAAATATTTTGTCATTATTTGTGTGCTGGGAAACTCAAACTGGAGTAAAATAATTTATATATACCTTTGCATAGTAAATACATATATAGTGTATGATTAATTTAATTTTAATGCTTTTAACCTGAAGCTCTTTTAAATTCAATTGTTAATTCCTACATTAAACATTTCCAGCCTTATAACAATTGCATTTTAGAATTCTAATTTACAAAAATCATCATAATATAGGTCATAACTACAACAATCAGTATTTCTGTATTTGCTTCTGTATTCCTATAATTTTAAAGATAATTTTCGTCTCTAATTTCGAAAATCACAATATTTTTAGTGGATGCCCTCAAAATGGTTAAGGGATGCTTTTTAATGCGTTTTTCCAGTAATTGTGCCAATTAAAAAAATACCACATATAAAGTTAAAAAGTAAAATGTTCGATATTTTATTCATCAAAAAAATTGTATGTGGTCGCGAACGTTTTTTAAAGATTTCTTTAGGGTCAATGCGATACGAGTGATGGGTGACAGATTTAGAATCTCCTTCAAGTAAGGCGTCCACAATAGGAAAAGAGAACATTCATCTAAAAAAAGAAGAATTTTTTAAAATGAAATTTGCGGTATTATCTAATATATAAAAATGGTGTCTGTAATGATTATAATAGCCTGTCTCAGGAACCAGTGATCGCAGAATGCTGATATTTTCAACATAGATTAGGATTTTAGAGATAACGGGTTTTCTGTTTCATAGCAACGAAGCATCTTAGGAACTTCAGACTTTAACCATAGGTTTGTTTCGTTGCTTTTTGGGTTTTTTGTGAAACGTGGACCCGATAGGTGGCGCTGTTTTCAAGATAGTAGGTGGTAATACCGCAATTTTTGACATTTATTTAGTTTCATTTCAGCACGTGCAAGAATACTTCGTCGGACGAAAAAGCGATTAGACAGATATAGAGAAAATATTAATGCTGACCAACAATTATCAGAATTAAAGACACAAAGGCAGCGCAACTTAAAACGTGAAATTCAACAAGAAAATATAACCGAAATTCGAGGAGTTATTACTCGAAGGGCAAATAGAAATGTACGAGCTGCGGCAAGAGCATCGAACTCTCAATACGAGCGGAACAGAAAAATTAGTAATTATTTCAATTCATCGTATTGCCTTTAATTATGAAGCAGACATCGATTATTACGTTCATCCTAAATTTTTTATCGGTGAAATGGATAAAGAATGCAATTATTGTCATGCATTAAAATTTAAAAATGAACCTCTTGGGAAATGTTGCTATTCAGGTAAGTTTTTTTTGGACATTAACCATCCCCTTCTCCCTTTTTATTACGTCAAAAATTCAAAAAATATTATCGTAAAATATTTCAGGTTAAGTTGTTTTACCAAATTTAAATTTAAATCCACCACCAAATCCACAATTTAAAATCCTTGATGACAGGAGAATCAAGTGATTCAAAGCTATTTTTGTCAAAAATAAGGAAATTGAATCAATGTTTCCAAATGACATCTTTTGGCGCAAAACAAATTACCAATATTGATTCTCTTGGTCGTAATTTTGCATCAACTTTTGAAATTCAAGGCCAAGTTTATCACCACATTGGCTTAATGTATCTAATGCCAAATGAAAATGTGAAATTTTTGCAAATATATTTTATTGGATCAAATGAACAGCAAGTACAAGAACGTTGCGAAATACATCACATAACCGTAATTCGAGAGCGTGAAATCATTAATATAATTCAACAATTTTTAATGGATAAAATCAATTAGTACAATTTTTCCAAAAAATTACAACACAATTGGAAAATGATATATACATGATCGTCATTAAAGCAGATAAAACACCAACAGGTGCCCACGTCCGTAGATATAATGCACCAACAGTTGATAAAGTTGCTATTGTAATGGTTGGGGAAGCTTTTGAATCACGTGATTCAATATAGTTGTTAAGCGTAGAGATAAACGTCATTCAGAAAATTGAAGACACTCATCGCTCTTACGACGCATTGCAATACTCTTTAATTTTTTGGGAAGGTAATGATGGATATTACATCAACATAAAACAAACAAATCCATCCCCCGGCGCAGAACTGACCAAAAAAGTTAGTGCTATGAATTATTACGCTTATCGACTAATGATTAGACTACTGAAGACAATCACATTCTAAAATGTAGAAATTTATATATACCATCAGTATGTTGTCGATATGTATGCCAAAATCGAGAGTGAACGTCTATGATACACTCGTTTTAATCAGTCAAAATTACGAAGCGACGAATACATTCACTTGCCTGATGCAATAAATGGAAATGTAGACAGAAGTATTAATGCCAATGACATCGGGAATACTGTTATTTTTTCTTCATCATACATTGGCAGTCCGCGTCATATGTAAGAGTATATTCAAGACGATATGACTTTCGTTCGTCATTACGGAACACCCGATTTATTTATAACATTCACATGCAATCCAAAATGGAACGATATTGTAAAATTATTAAAGCATGGTCAACAATCGCATATTCGACATGACATTATAGCACGAGTTTTTAAACAAAAGCTAAAATCCTTAATGGATCTCATTACAAAGTATCATGTGTATGAGCAAAAGAATTGTTGGATGTATTCGATCGAATGGCAAAAACGAGGACTTCCTCATGCTCATATATTGATTTGGCTGACAAATAAAATAAGATCAATCGATATCGACAACGTAATAAGCGCTGAAATTCCTGATGAAGACATGGATCCAGAATTGTTTGAAATTGTTAAATTAAATATGGTGTGTTCATGGTCCATGTGGAGCACTTAATATGAATTCACCATGTATATGATTAATGGTAAATGTTCCAAAAGAATTCCTATAATGATTTTACAATTCATACGATTACTGGAATTGATGTCTATTCATTATATCGTAGAAGATCCACTAAGAATTCTGGAAAGTCATTCACGATAAAAATTCACACAAATGAATTTGAAGTTGACAATAGATGGATTGTGCCATATTCACCATTTTTATCAAAAACATTTAAGGCACACATTAATGTTGAACTATGCTCATCCGTAAAATCCATAAAATAATATATTTGCAAATATATCAATAAAGGAACTGACATGGCAGTATTCAATATTGAGCGACAAGACACCAGCGAGGCTATTTGGCGTATTTTTTCATTTTCAATGCACGAAAGAGATCCAGTAGTAATTCATCTAGCGGCGACTCTTCAAAATGGACAACGTGTCTATTTTACAGACCAAAATATTGCACAGCGAGCTGCTTCTCCACCAAAACCTACTTTAACAGAATTTTTCAATACATGTCAACAACAAAATTCATTTACACATATAAACGAGGTACACTTGTCGATGAACATCCTGGTATTTTTATGTCAAATGTTTTAGTCAGAATTTACACCATTCATCCAAATACAAAACAATGTTTCATACATTAAATGTCCCTGTTATAGAATTGAAATGCCACTTGAGAACCTATTACGCTCATCGATCGATATAGCCCCATCAATAAAAACACCATTTTCACATTATCATCTTGGTAAAGCCAGCGGATATTCACGCGAGTAAAAAGGGACGTTTCTGGTATTGTTTCAACAGGCAAAAATAGTTTACAAGAATCGAAATTAAAAAATTATAAAAAATTCTTAAATCAATTACAAACAGAGGCTTGCAGAGCCCGATCAGGCCTAGATTAGGTACAACAAATTACTTAATTTCAACGAAATCCAGAAAAACAGGATTTTCTGTGTTTCCAATAATCTTATTATGCAAAAATAGAATTTCGGCCCCCAAAATACGAAGGAGTTACTTAAAAGTTCGACTGAATTTAGAAAGTTTCGAAAAATGTAAAATGGAAAATATGCGAAGCATTTAAACAAAAGTTCAAATATAACAAATAAATTTCATTTTTATGTAGCCATCTCGTGAGTTGTCAATACTTTTCAGGACAAGCAAAGGGGTATTGCTTCAAATAATAAATTTTCTCCGATTCTTTATGTTCTCAAAATGGGCTTAAACTCATTATGCCATAGAGTTGATCTTTAGCCTGGAAGCAAAGTTAGACCAGGCAAATTAAAAACTATGCCAAATTGAGGTTTTAGTGATGTTTTGGATTTTTTGATCTTTATTATCTAAAATGAAGTTAGTTTCCATTTTAAGAAATATGTTTCTGGTCAACAACTTCGAGCATGCAACGGATTATGGATCAAGGGATTATCTAAACATTCAATATAATTATTATTTAGTACATAGGTTTAAACAATTTATTATTTAAAAGTGTCTGTCTTTCTATATTATCTATACATAGATACGAGTAGTATAAGACAGTTCCATTTCTATAATGAGGATTGTAATTCTAACGAATAGTTTTTTAATAAATCTTCAACCAGCATTGCACGATAATTATCGATAATCATTTAAGATTAAAACTGCTCTACTCTGCTGTCTTACAATAAACGCTGTAATTTATGGATTAGCACTACATAACTTTAGCATGTTTTAAAAAATAACTATCGATATTTCAATTTTGTAACGATAAAATTTTTAAATTAATATTGGGCGGATTACTCCAGCACTCAATGCCACTAATGGGCTCACGGTGCAATTGTAACGATAAGCGATACAATATGAAATTTATGAGCAATAGAAGAAAATAATAGAAATGTTAATTCTAGCCAAAATGTATAGCCTCAAAGTTAAAATCGTTTTAATTTATATGTTTGTTAGACATATTGTAAATTGATGATTAGTTAGATATTTTATCTAATTACTTACAAAGTAAACGATTTAATAGGCAAAATTCGATTTGATTATGAAATTCTTATAAACGATACACGTTACGTAATTCTAACATTACATTTTATTTTTCAATTTATTGTACCAGACCCAAACAATAAATTATCGTATATGGACAGGTTTGATTTATTAAGAACACTTTAATTTCAATTTTTACTTTATCATATTAAAGTATTTAAAGTAATCGAAAAAAAGTTTCTTTCTCAGATTGATGTATTTTTGGATCCCTAAACCCAAATTAACCATTTTTAAAAAAATGTGTTCATGGTTGTCTATGATAAATTGTTTGTCAATGAAGCTTCAAACTATCCATTGAAGATTTTTCAAAGATTTGTTATAAGTGTATGCGAAACCTTATTCTGTTGTAGGTCTGATAAAGGTTTGGTAAATATTTCTTCCATTGGAATTACTTTAATTTTAGTTTGACACAATTTATTGTAATTCCATCAAGGAGGTTATAAAGATTAAAATTAATGTCAGTTATTCAAATGTAATTACCTCCTGCAAATATGTTTGCATAATACATTTGTTGAATAACGAAAAATCAACCCAACATACATTTACACGTCTGATTGACATATCATCAATGGATAATTCTTTTTTAGATGTATACATATTTTTTTCCAAAATGAAAGACGGTATTCTAGGTTTGAGAACAAAAAATAAAAACTTTGTTCAACAGCGAAACTAATTTGGTAAGTCTTGGCATGAGAATAAATGTGAGACATAAATTTAGTGAAACAATTATGTGCATGAGCATGTCATCATGGTGTATGGGCATCAATGGTTATTTGTGTAGATCGGAGTTTTAACGCGACCCTCAGGGATTGAGTTCTTCAAATTTGTCTTAATAAACTAAATACAGCCATTTTAATCAGAATTATAATATGTTAATGTGCAGTTTTTCCTAAATTCTTTTTGAGACTAATTTATAGTGACCCTACAAGAGATAAAACTATTTGAAGTGAAGAGCTTCTAATTTTGTGACAGATAAGACTCATCCAGACCAATAATCATTAGTACACCTTTCTATGTACTCTCCTAGAAGTATGTATACGATTTTCCATTTACTCTATGAGATATTTCGTCCTCTAGCTTTCACACAATTATTCACGTAGGAAAGCCGGTTTATAAGGATCCTCAATTCATGCAATCTGGCCGCCTGATGGTCATGTGATGTCATGTCTTCAGGCCGCCTGATGGCCATGTTGCGTTTATACTGTTGCTAAGGTCCTCATTTTCGTTTAGAAGGCTAATTTTGCTAAGAAATGTGTATTATCCAGTTAATGACAGGTAATTCTAGAGATGTCTTTTCTAACCTGAGTATTTTAGCCCAAAGAAAAGAGAAATGAAGATTACTTTAAATATTTTTTTATTGTTTATCATCAATTTATATTAAAGTTAATGGATTTCTTCGGTTTTTTGAATTTGAATCCATGATAGATTCGTCTAAGTCGTCGTGGATTTCCCACGAACCAAATTTCCTTTTGTTATATGCGAGATAATGTCCTGAGGCCTCGCGGGTTTTGACATGTTGGCAGTGAATAATTCAAACTAACATAAGTTTGGTTGAGCCAAAATCTTTTTATCTTTTATTATGATCCATTGGCTGGACGTTTATTATGGCAAATCGATAATTTGTTTTAAGTTGCAGCTTGTCGGGATTTTCAATGGGTGACTTACAGTTATTGTAATTTAGAAATTAAAATCGAGAACATGTTTCTTGAGGGTCGCGTTATAATTCCGATTGGCACAAATATTCATTGCTACACGTAGATGCTACATGATGGCATACTCATATTTGCGTAGACATCCCCACGATTACGTGTCAGTGATAATTTGTTAAAATGTTGTTACTCTAATTTGTTTGTTTAATTGCGTATTAGGAATTGTCTAATGGGTACGTATTAGGAATTGTCTAAGAACCATAAAAATGTTGTAAAAGTAAAAAATGTTGTTGCTCTTAGATTTGTAAAAGTACAAATTTTCAATTTTAAAAATTTAATAATTCAAAATGATATTTAAAACTAAGAACTGTAAAATTCGTTTTCAGAAAATAGAAAAACTTAAATTTTATTCTTTGAATTTCTAAAATTTTCCAAATTTTAAGCTCAAACACGCTTATTTTTCAAAATTCGATTTGAAATTCCTAACCCTTAATTTGATATACGTAAAATTTGATCATAAATATTAAAAATAGATAGTTTTAGTTTTGTAAATTATGGGTATTCAGGAATAACCAGAAACTTTAGAAAAATATCAAAATTTAATTAAACATTTTGAAATTCTGTATTTCTTCAAAAAGTTAAAATTCATAATTCAAAAAATCAAAAAATGTGATTTCATAAAAAAATTAAAATTCCAAAATTAAATTGGTGTCGAATTCGAATTGGAAAAGTGCGAACAAATATAGAAGGTTTGAAAATCATTTTGAATGAGAAAGTAGTTGTTAGGCCTAAGAACCGAGCTTTTACCGAGTAAATAGCACAGTGGTTAAAGCGATTGGATCGGGAGGTATCGTGTTCGAATCCCAATAGAGGGAGGATGCAAAATTGAATATTCATCCATGATTTCGAACAGGATGATTAATAAAACACATCTATGACATTCTATTGGAGTGCATAATTCATGGGCCGAACCATCGTTGGTTCATGTCAGTACAGGCTGCCATGGAGCTATACAATGTGTCAACATGGTCAATTAAAAACTCGGACCTGTAGCCATTAAAAGTAAAAATCTCCTAATTTCAAGTCATATACGTATTATAAACTTATCTCAATAAAATAAAATGAAATAAAAAATAAAATAAAACCCGTTTAAAAACTAACTTCTATTCTACGCGCCCAAATTTTCAATCTGGTGATCTTCATTTGGTGGCTCGTGCCTCTTAATTTGAAACAACTGATTTCATAAAAGGTCAACTGGAATTGTAAATCAAGACTTTTTTTTAAACCGTTCATAATGAAATTCGACATGTTGAATGTATGTGAGATTCTAAAATGCTTTTTGAATAAAGTTCTGGATGTACAAACTTTTAAATGCCCATCGTCGATTTTATTTTAGCTATTTTGACAAAACACAATTCGAGCAAATTTTTTACGCACCAAGTATTTATCAACTGAGGATGTACCTCGTCAACATCGTTCACAAGCATTAAGGTGTCATTATAAAATGCTCAAATTAATTTAATAATTTCACTTATTGGGGTTTCACTTATTCATTTCATATTTTTTATTGTGTTTGTTTACACTGAAATTTGAAATGAAGCTTGTTTGTTTTGTTTAGAATTTACATTTTTATTTTGAGACTGCATAATATACTCGTGATTCTGCCCATTAGCTTTCCTTACTCCACGGGTCTAATAGAATTTTGTTCCCAAAATAATTCCGGCCAGAGAATTATTTCTTAGTAAAACACTATTAAATGTTGTACAAAATACAAAATGATTTTGAAAATTATAAACATTAAAATTTAAAGCACGTTTTATATAAAAAATTATACAAGGGACTAGGGAAATTAATCGAATTAGTACGAGACTCCTTGATGTGTATCATTTCCAAAATTGATCTTTCTTTGTTATTTAAGAACTTCAACATATTATGTACATATATAGCAATTATATGTATTGTATCTTTCAGATGTTGGGTTAAAATTTATTTATTTTATTTGGACTACACTGTTGCAATCGTATGAAGATTAAGAAGCCACCCTTAGGTTATATTTCAACATTGTTAACAGTTTATGCTTATAGAATGAACATAACAACCATATTCCACTTATATCACTGTGCCTGATATATACTCGTATATACAACATTGTATATTTTATATCTCTAAATTACAAAAGATATAAGTGCAATAATTTTTGTAATATGTCATTATCAGATGAGTTATACAAAAAAATATTAACACTACTGTTAGAGATATATGTATATGGATGTACATATCTATATACGATATTAAATATGTTATATGGTAAAATAAACACTTAAAATCTGTAATAATTATATGTACAAAAAACAATACTTTTTTTTTGAAAAACTACGAGTATAACCCGAATGAAAATTTAATTAATAAAACAAAAAAATTAATTTTTTTTTGTTCAAACATATATTTTATTATTTCTGTTTTCAATGGGTTATTTATTTAAATTTCAACAATATCCTATATATGATTGTACATATGAAATAAAACAAAATATTTAATTTTTATTTGTTGAGTATCACAACATGGTTTGTATTGCTTTCGATAGTTTATTTTGTTGTTGTATGTGTTGTTTGGTCAGTTATTAAAAAAATAAAAATAAAACATGATAACATCTAACCTCTCGATATTGTATTAATTATTTATATGCTATTGTTTGTGGTGTTCAAAAGGGTTAAGCTATATACTATAATGCTTATTTGCAAAATAATCAGTTTGCCTGCAGAATAATTCATCAGGGTTGTGCCTGTATTTTACACTGGGTCATTTACGCTACATGTAAAATAGGAGCTTTTACATCGAAAATTTTATGCTATATATGATTTTTAGGTTAAATTGACAAGTTATTTGGCTTCATGCTGTTTAAAATATTCGAGTCACGGGTGAACATTTTGGATTAGCTTCATAGAGACAATTACTAGCTGTATCGAATGTTTTTATTAAAATCAAACCAAATTTTTTAATGATCAGTAATGACTGATAGAAACGTACACGGTTTTGGAGAAAACTGTCCTTCTTTCTTTGTTTCTCGCCCCTTTTTAAATAATTTGATAACTCAACTCCTTTAAAAATAAAAAAATTAAATCAAAATTCTAAATATTCTAAAACCTAAAATCAAATGTGGTTTATTCTAAAACATAAATATAAGAATTTAAATTTTTAATAAGATATAGTCCTTAATCCCAACATCTAAGTTCTGAACATATTTCAACCTTAAAAATCCATATGTTTAATGTGTTATTCGGTCTTCTAATTTTATAAATTTAGTTTAAAGCCTTCCAGAAACTAAAGATTTAATATTTTCAAAGCTAAATTCTAGAAAATCACGTTCAAACTTCTAAATTTTTATAAAAACAATCCTTTATCTAAAATTAGTTTTTATTTAAATACAACTTATACATAATTTTAAAACCTACAGATTTAATTCTCAATTAAACATTCATTTCTGTCAATTTCTAAAAATCTGAATTCGAAAAATATAAGTTAGCAGCCTTTTAGCAATTATAGTTTCCAAATTTAACAGTTAAATACAATCATTAGTTTTATTATTAAACAATAAAAATCTAAAAACTCATGAATTAATATTTTAAAAGCTTAATTCATCTTAGTTAATTTTAAACTTCTCGTTAACTCATAATAAAATTTACTAAATTTAAAGAAAATATCAAATTCGGATTTCAGATTGAGAAAGTTTTAAATTTAACTTTGACTTACAAAAATTTAAAAGTTAGATGCTGTGAAAGTTTATGAACATAAAAATTTACAAAATCTTTCATTTCGAAACTGAAATTTTTATATTTTCAAAATTTAGATATTTATGCTGTGAATACAGTGATTTTCCAATTTCGGAGATCTCCAAAATTAAAACCATCAAATTTGTTAAAAAAAATTTAATTAGAAGGCATCTTTTCTCTCAATTAAGGACCTAAATGAGAATTTGAGGCTTTAATATTGAATTAAAGTTCGGAATTAATATCAAATTTGAAATTTATGAAACTCTCTAAGGCCCCTGCTAAAATCTAAACACTTATCAAGTACCGTGAAGCTGAAACTTTACAAAACGTTGATCAGGCCCGTTGTTATGTTTGGATGTGAAAGTTAGGCGCTGACGGATAAGTGCGAGAGATGGCTCCTTACATTTGAGAGAAGATACGTGTGATTTACGGCCCAAAATGCGAGATAGATGGTACACACTGAGCTCTGTATACAATTTCGAGTTCAGAGATCTGATGAAGATCCCCGATATTGTGCATGAAATAAGATCTCAGCGAGTACGATGGCTTGGTCACCTTCTGCGTGCTGATCCGGAACGAATTGTGCAGCGATCTCTGAAAGGAGAGCCACCATATGGTAGGCGCAGAGGTCGTTGCAGGCGACGATGGCTCCACGGTGTAGAGAATGACTTGGCTTCTTCAGGTTGTCTACGACAGTATTAAGACCAAGGCCAAGATCGAAACCGTTGCAGCCAGATTGTTGACTCAGTAAGGGGCCAGTAATGGCCTTTAAATACTGTTTATTAAAAATTTAATTAAAATCAAAGTTATTTAGTAATTCTGAATTTTGTACTTTAGCTTTTAAGGTTTGAAAATTAAAAATTATAAAATTTCTTCAAAAGTTATTTAAGAAATTTTCAAATTTCAATCATTCAAAATAAATTTGAAAAAATTTGGTTTCATAAAAAATTAAAATTCGAAACATTTAAAATTTTTAAATTAAATTTAAATTTAAAATTCTTCCAAATTTTGAAAATTCAAAATTTTGTTTTAGAATTATATTTTTGGTAAAATAATAATAATTTTAATAATTGTATAAGTTTGAAAATATTTAAAATTTTCAATATTCATTAAATCTGATTTATCAATTGAGACAAAGCATGAACGTATGTTGACATGACGTTTTCAGCTATCTCGCACTTATGACTTTACATACTTACATTTAAGATAAAGAGTTTTAAATTTGCTCTACTTCTCTTGGAGTGAATAATTTAATTCAAGCGTTTTTAACGTAGTATTAAATTTGACAGCCTGACAGTGTGTGTGTGAAGCGATTGTACCAATTTAGCTGCTAAAACCCAATTTTACCAGCGCCATATCGGTAGTTGTAAAAGTTGTACGTATGTTGACAAATCGTCTCAAAATTAATGTACACCGAATAGTGCATTTCAATCCTCATTTGAGATATTCTCAAAATGCATACCTATTAACATGTAGGCCAAAATACTTGCGCCTACATAAACCAGTATCCCATTCAAAGCGATCTTTGAATGGGAATTTCAAACATGTTTCTGCAGAGAAATCGCACAATTATTGGGAATGCACATTATAAAGAGAATACTAGGTTTTCCATAGGTTAGGATGTATTAGAATCAATACCACGAACTTCAATTAATCTTCGGTCGATTTTTTGTACGGTTTGGGACAGCGGTATAACGCATTTGATACAAAGTATCAGTAAGCTTGATCAATGGGTATTCAATATTTTTTGACAATTATTTCAGTTGCTTCTCAATTTTATCGCAGAAATAGCTAAATGCAGCCGGAATTATTCGTGTCAATCGATTTAATAATTCAAAATTCAGTACCGATTCCGAGAGGAAACGAAAAGAATCATATGAAGAATTAAACAGCCGAAATTGTAGTTGTGAAATATAAAAACAAGCGGATCCGTCCACTTTATTGCTTCTGACTTTGTAATAAGTCATCTGAATTTTTTTAATTTAAAATGCTTAAATCTTTGATTGAATTAAACAATGTGATGAATTAAAAAAAAAATGTATTAAATGGTAAATCTTATTAAATATTAAAATGTACTGATGAAATTTGATCAACGGATTTGGATTCAGCGCTCTCGATTTAGTTAAGCACCGTAATAGCTGATTTAAAATTGATACCACTTTGGGACCGGGTCTTAAAGGTTAATAAATATTTACAATAGCAACACACTTCCGAAAACAAATAAACAAAGATACACACAACAAAACGAATCAAATAGACTTCAAGAATACAGACAATCAACAGAACCAATTATAAGACAAATTCCCCAAATTAATGAACATTCCCAGATTACTGGACCGAGTAAAGACAACTCCCTAATTGAAGATAATAGAACAAAAGACACGGCAGGTCGTGACGCCCACAATGGCCAAGACCCTTACGTAAGAGAGATAAGCCAAAACAAACAATTAGACCAGCCGAACCAAACCTCAATCGACATCCTAATAATTATGTACTTAATCGCAATTAATGCTTCAATACTATTTTAAAAAGTACGTAAGGAAATACGATATTGTAACAGAACAATCTTAAGAAACTTCGTATAAGCAAGAGACACCCGTCAACAACGTAGACAATGTATAGACATCGTAGACAATTCGTAGAAAACGTCGTATATGGCCGGAAACGAAGGAAATTTTTTTCGGCAGTCATGGTTCTCTTATTACTTATATGGGGAGCCCATTGCGCCAATTACAACATACGGCAGGTGTTCAACGATTTATCACAGCAAGTGGACATCATGTCAAGTTGAAAACATAGGAAACTTTTTCCGGCACTCATGGTTCTTGGGAACCGTTAATTAAAATCCGTATTTCTTTTATAGGACCATATACATATCAGCCCATTGCACCAATTACAACATGCAGCTGTTGTTCAACGATTTATCACACCAAGTGGACATCATTTCAATCGGAAAACAAAGGAAGTTTTTTTCGGCTGTCATGGTTACAAATACATGGGGCCAAATACATATAAGCCCATTGCGCCAATTACAATATACGGCTGTTGTTCAACGATTTATCACAGCAAGTGGACATCATGTCAAGTCGAAAACATAGGAAACTTTTTTGGGCACTCATGGTTCTCGGGAACCATTAAGTAAAATCCGTATCTCTTATATGGGGCCATATATATAAGAGCCCGCATTGCGCCAATTACAACATGCGGCTGCTCATGGTTGTCGGGAACCATTAATTAAAATGCGTATTTCTTATATGAAGCCATGTATACATATGAGCCCATTGCGCCAAGCTAGCACGTTGTTTACAAATTTTTAAAATGATGGTATCAAATTTTGGGATCATTTTTAAAATCCTGGGATGGGATGAGTATTGCTTGATGAAGATTTATAATTTTTCTGGGATGGAATCCTGGGATAATCCACATCTAGAATTATGTACTTTGTTATCAAAATTAGTTTTGTCTTTTAATCTGTTATACATTTTTTTGATTTCGCAACTATTGAAAAGATAAAATTAAAACTGAGACGGTCGAATTATTGTTTGTCATACGGTTTAACTTCGGCTAGACCAGAAAATTTTAAAGGTAACAAATATCGGTTCTAACTAAAAACAAGATTCATTGCAAAATTTTACCAACAAATTTCAAGGAATTCCTTAAATAAATTTTAAATTTGGAATGAGTTAGAAATAAACTAATTTAGAAATCGTATTGAAACTGTAATGGATTGGAAAGATTACACCTTTAAATAATAATCTTATAAACTTATAATGTAAAAATTAAATTTTATTTAAATTTAAATTTAAACAAAAGTGTGATGGATAATCGACTGGATGTCCAGAAATTTAAAAACTAGTATTTTCATATTCAATGGATGACAGAAGTTAATTTTTAAAAAATTCTAATTTTGATCAATCGTATAATTCCAATGAATTTTTGGAAATTTCAACGCTATAATTTTCTGATTTCTAAAATATTCCTAAAATAAACATTTTAATTTAATTTATTTAACCTTTTAATCTTTTAAGATATAATTGCCGAGCTGCAGAGTAAAGGATTCGACGTATTAAAGATTTAAGTATGCTGCAAACATCATTAAAAAAGAGAGAAAGGTAGATGACAAAGGGAACAGTGTCGTCACAAAACGCGGGCTACCGCTATTCATGCTAATGTTTGGCAAGGAGGAAAATATTCAAAAAATTCATGATATTCGAGCAATTCAAAATATGAAAGTCTGAATAGAACCAGTGAAGAAAAAGTCTCTACTGTCCAATGCAAAAAATGTCAGGGCTTCAATCATACTCAGAGATGCTGTTGACGTATGGCAGGATGCGTTAAATGTACTGGTAACCACCTTACGAGCACGTGTACATTAGATAGGAACTCAGCTGCAAAATGCATTAATTTCAAGGGCCAACATCCAGCTAATTGCCGTGGCTGTGATGTATCTAAAGATTTACAAAATATGAGAAATCGCGCTATAAAGTCTGATCTAAACCGTAGAAACCTTGCTAGTGAAGCCCCGACCAATCGACAGATAAATCGGGAATTATATAAATTACGAGGAAAAGAATCATATGCACATGTAGCCCAAGGTTAAGACGCAAAAGCAAAAAATAGTAACGACGGCCCAATTTTGATAGATGTCGTGAAACGCATAGATGCTCTAAATAAAAAACTTGATGAGCAGGCTGAGACCCATAAACTCATATTTGAACAGTTGAGAAACTTGTCATCATCGTTACCCAACACGACTAGAAATTAAAATTAAAATAAATTTACAAATGCTCAGAATAGTAATTTGAAATGCGAATAGGCTGATCCAACACATCCCCGAGCTGGAAATATTTCTATTTAGGTAAACAAAAAAATTATATTTGTCTAATCTCTGAAACCCATTTTACTAACTCCTCATATGCCAAAATACGTGGGTACAGATTTTACCATGATATCCATTCATCAGAGAGAGAGCAAAAGGCGGATCAGCCATTCTTATTAAAGAGAATAAAAAAACACAACGAAGCATTAAAAATTGAAAGTGAATCTATGCAAGTTACAACTATCAAAACTTGCACAAAGTACAGAGAAATAAAAATATCAGCAATATACTGTCCACCACGACATAATTTGAAAAGAGACGATTATGAAGAACTATTTAACACCATGGGAGGTTGTTTTATCATTGGTGGCGACTTCAAAAACACATACTGGGGCTCCAGGGTTACTACACCAAAAGGGATGAGGGTTGTTTGAAGCAGGAAAAAAATTAAAATGTGACTTTCAATCTGGTGGCTCACCAACATACTGGCCAACAGATTTAAACAAAACACCGGATCTTATAAACTTTTATGTGACAAAAGGTAAATCAGATAACTATATTCGTTTGGAAAATAATGAAGAGCTTACATCGGACTACTCTCCTGTTATTATCACGGTCAGTGAAACAATAATTGAAAAAGAAATCACAGCGACTGTCCAATAAGAATACCAATTGGAACATTATACAAGTCGAAGAGGAAGTAGAAAGGCTAATAGGAAACATACAACCAGCTGCGTGGCAAAGTACATCTTTCAAATACGCAAATAACAACAACTGTAAAAAGTGAGAGAGCTTCTGGCAAAGAAACGTAAAGCTCGAAACACTTGGCAAATAAATCGAATTACTAGCCAAAAAGATACCGAATATTCTTTATGGAAAGCAACGGAAGTACTTAAGAGACCAACAAAATCGACGGTACCAATTAGAATGGAGGATGGAATCTGGGTTCGAAGCGCTAAACAAAAAGCTAACTTGTTTGCGAGACACCTAGAAGAAACGTTTCAACCATTACCCAGGCAAACTCCGGATGAAAATGTTAACCTAAGCTTGAAATACAAAGTGTATCTCTATAAGAGCTAAATCAGGAAATTCAAAATTTAAACATGAAAAAATATCCTGGGTTCGACCTCATATCGGGACAAATGATTAAAGAATTACCAAATAAAGCGATACGTAAACTTCTCCATATAATCAATGCTGTGTTTAGACTAAGATACGTTCCAAGGCAATGGAAGGTGGCAGAGGTAATCATGATCTTAAAACCTAACAAACAATGTAACGATAAAAATTCCTTCAGACCGATATCCATACTCCAAACCATAGCCAAGATTTTTGAAAAATTGCTTCTGAAGAGAATGAAACCCATAATGGTTGACAGAAATCTCATGAAGACGAATACTCCGACCTAAAGAAAATTTCAGCTGGAGTACCAGAAGGTTGCGTTTTGAGCCCAGTCTTATGCCTCCTGTATACTCGGGATATACCACAAATGGAAGAAGCAACTATAGCAAGATATGCTGATGATACTGCGATTTTGGCAGTTGGGAACAATGTAGAAGAACCTACTAACAAATTGCAAAAATCGACAAATTCAGTCAACAATTGGATGAAAAAATGGAGGATAAAACTGAACGAAACTAAATCTGTGCATGTGAACTTTACTAATAAAAATATTTCTAATAGAATCCCAATCATAATCAACTCTAAACAAGTTGTCTATGCAGATACGGCGAAATATCTAGGTATGACGCTGGGTGGCAAGTTGAGGTGGAAAGAACATGTCAAAAAGATAAAGGAAGAGCTGAACACGAACTATAGGAAGTTGTATTGACTCTTAGGTAGACATTCCGAACTATACACAATAAATTACTTTTATACCGGCAAATACTGAAACCGATATGGACCTATGGTATACAGCATTAGTGCTGTACCAAGAAAACGAACATTAAGATGATACAGACGTTCCAACACAAAGTACTTCGGAATATTGTAAATGATCCATGGTACATTAGAAATGAAGACCTCCATCGAGATTAAAAGATGGAATACATCGATGAAGTTATTACGCTCTCAAGTATGATTCACGCCTCCGACAGCACGAAAACATCGAGATATGCAATATGCGGGACAGACCGTTGGCAGTAAGATGTCTCCAAAGGACCAAACCAATTGATCTAGTAAATGGAACATAAAATTATAGGAAATATTTATATAAATAAATAATTTTAATTTCTGGGACTAGCCGTTGGGCTATATTCCAACAACTGTTAATATAATTATGATAGAAAAGTTACTATAGATGACTTAGAATAAAGTCAGTTGTAATATTATATAAATAAAAAAAGCAAAAAAAAAGAAACTTTTTAATCACGAAAATTAAACTTACCAAACAATTTTTAAGTATGTACACAAAATACAACCTTATGGAAAACAGTTTCACTTTAAATATTAAAACCGGTTTGGACTTACGGTATCCAACTTTGGGGTTGTACCAAACAGAGCAACGTGGAAATCATCCAAAGATTTCAAAACAAAGTATTAAGGAACATCGTTGATGCACCATGGTATGTTAGAAACAGAGACCTCCATAGGGACCTTAAAGTGGACACTGTTTCAAAGGAAATCCAAAAAAATGCAGTGAGACATAGGCAAAGGCTCGAACAACATGTTAACACTGAGGCAACTAAGCTGTTAAACAACACAGATATTGTACGCAGGCTTAAACGAACTAAACCTTTTGAGCTGGTGTAATTGCTAGTGTAAACAGCGTAATGCTGATGTAAAATCCACAATAACGATGTGGTTTAATTCAATTTATCAGACACTATGGAACACCAGTGGGAAGAAGCCATAGATTAATACAACATAGTAAATTAAGTTAGAATAAAATTGCTCATTAGTCCAGGTGACTAGATTGTAATAATTGTTTATTTAAAATATTTAAATAAAATTGAAAAAAAAAAAAAAAAAAAAAAACTTTACGGGAATTTTGCAACCGAATTAGATCTCTGATTTTCGTTTTAATTTGTGAATTTATTATTATTAATTTGTTAATCGTTTAAGTATATAGTTTACCTTTATTTCAAGACTATACCGCTGATCTATATGATATTAGAGATAACACCACACCACCTTCTAGAATATTCGAATATATATGTCCAAAATAGTAAGTTGACACCAATTAGTATCGACACGGGATCAATCAGCGATGGCTAGACACACATTTCCTTATTTAAACAATAACTACAAGACCATCACACAATTTAAACGAAATTTGTTCATTATTAAATAAATTTCGAGACCCAAAACAAATGTATTGTATACAACAGTATAACACTCACATAAAAATGGATCATTAATTTTAGTTTATTTAAAATAACCAAAATAAATAAAGCTTTTTTTACCAAACTTTTCATTTTTTTTTTTTTTTTTTAGAAAAATAGCAATTTATTACGAAGGTTTTTCATTTTATATTTTCATATAAATATATTTCCACTGGTTATAAACAGTAATTTTTTTATTTTGTTCATTTTCAATCCGACTATAAATTAAAATAAAAATGGAGCAGCAGAGCAAAAACAAAATACCAAGCCAAAACAAAATACTAAACAAAACAAAAAAAAAAAAAAAACATTTTTTATGTAACTTTCCGGCGACTTGGTGATTCCACTTTTGGTGTTTTTTTATGCTGTCGAATGGTTATTTTTAATTTCTCGAATTTATTTTTTCCTCCTTGTATCTGGAAAATAATAACGAATTTATGTTGTTGCTATCCTGATCCTACATAGTATGGCTACCTCTTATTATTTTGTTAGAGTAATAAAATTTATATAAAAAACAAAAACATGTTTTAATTTCGGTTTGGTGAATGCTAACCAAATTTAATTGGACATTTTGAGTTGCAGGACAAAGTACATATAAACCAAAAAAAATATTCGAGCTTTAATAAAATGTAATGCAAAATAATTTTCGCTGTATAAAATACGGTCTGGGGAGGATGATTATAAATGCCTCTTTGTTATTCACAATATACATTTATATGTTTTGCCTGAATTTGACAGCTCAATTCAAATTCCAATTTTTTATATAAATACATATTTTGGCAACCACACAGCCAAATTGTAATTTATCATATTACTATTTATTATATATTTTTATTGAGATTTTCATCAAAGTCAAACTTAAAAGATTTTATGATTGAAACGTATATAAATTATAAATAGATTTGATTTGGAGAAATGGCAATCGGTTTATTGGTTTTATTGCTTTTCTAATGAGAAAGTGAAGTGGAAAATCAAAGAATACATTTTAAGTACCACAATTCTTGTTAAGTTCAATTTGCGTCGCGATATCTTCTCAAAACTTTAAATGGCCAATAATTTTGGTGAGTTCACAATATTTATTTAAACGTATAATGAGCTAAAATTATGCTTAAATTATTTTTGAAAAATTCTGAACTAGGACATCAGTAATTATGGTTTTAAGATGGATAATTTAGTTGGATATCATCTATTTTAAATCTGAATATTTTGAAAATATTCCAAAGACATCCTAAAAAATATGTCTTTAATGTTTCAGTATTTGTAAAATCGATATTTTTATCATGTCGGATTTGATTCAGTTCTGGTTTTCGATAATACTTTTCGTTCCGGGTTAGTTTCGGAACAGAACCTGGTCGTGACCGGTTATAGAAACAAAAACTAACTAATGATGCTATTCTGCTTTGTGTAACATTGTATTGCTATTAATAAATTGATGGTTTCACATGAATTGAGGTATTCACATTTCAAGAAAATTGAAACGAACGATTTCGTTTAAACGTTTTTAGAATTTTTACCTGCATGTATACTCGTATTGTTCTATGTTTTTCAATTGAGATTAATGGAAAATTGTAACAAACTAGGTTCTTTTCGAACGATAAATAAACATATTTTACCATAGTCAAAAATATAATTGTTCTCATTTTCGATGTACGATGGGACGAAATTGAAACTCTTGTAAAATAAAATATCGTTCAACCAGAAAACGAACTCATTCTTTAAAGAACTATATTTTTTCGTGGAACACAAACCTCAAATTATCATCAATGTGCGCACGATATAAACAAATAATAAACAGTATTTAAATGCGGTGGCTCTCCTTTCAGAGATCGCTGCACAATTCTTTGCAGCGTACTCGCTGAAATCTTATTTCATGTACAATGTCAGAGAACTTCATCAGATCTTTGATCTAGACATTGTACAGAGCTCGGTATTTATCATCTACTTCGGGTTTTAAACCGTAAATCACCCGCATGTTTCTTCAGTCTTCACTCATATATAAAATGAGCCATCTCTCGTACTCATCCGTCAGCGCCCAACTTTCACATCCAAACGTAAGAACGGGGCTGATCAACGCTTTGTAAAGCTTCAGCTTCACGGCACTTCACATGTGTTTTGATTTTAGCAGTGGCCTAAGAGGATACAAAGCACTGCCATCAGCCAGTTGCAATTTAATATCCTCACCCAAACTGTTATCGTGAGTGATAAGAGAGCCCAAATATTTGAACCTCCTCACCCCTCAAACGAGTAGTGGCAACTACTAAAATCTGGTGTCCATTGTAACTAGATCTATAAATCATGTATTTTGTTTTGGACTCATTGATATGGACAGACGCACCTGTTTCAGTTTCACAAATGGTGTACTCTAACCTGTGTTAACTGCAAAAATTGTCGATAGCCTCTTCTCAACTTTAATACAGCATTGAGACTGTGTCATTGTCATTCCACACAATCGTACCAATTTTGTTGGTATTCCTATGTATTCCAGCGCGGATCATAAACTCTCTCGATTGATTGAGTCATAGGCCTGCCGGACATCCAGGAACACCAGATGTACGTCTCATTATATTTAGATAGAACAATCCGCAGCGAAAAGGCATCAATTCGGACGAAATCCTGCTTGATATAGTCACCAACCAGGCCCTCCACTAGAGGGTTGATTCTATCCAATATAATGTAGGACAGCAACTTGTATGCTGTGCAAATGAGAACTATACTGCGATAAGTCTCACACTTCAAGCGGTCTCCCTTCTTGAACATAGGGCACGTCGCAGCCACGTTACATTCGTCAAGCATTACTTTGGTTCGCCATACTAATCGTATAAGGTCAGACAGTTTAACAGTTTCATTAAGACAGTTTCACAAAGTATTCCCTCCAAATATAAAGAGCTCCGAATTAATGCAGTCCACCCCAAGTGAGCGGTTTTGTTTTAGTCTCTGCATGGCTCTAATTTATTCCTTATGGAATGGATCATTAATGCAAATCTTCGCAGTCTGTATTTGAGGTCACTCAACTAAAGTTTGTTACGCATGATGAACACCAAGCAGGTAGGTAAAGTTCCCATTCCGTGCGTCAATTACTGTGTCGATGTTGACACAGACGTTTCCATCCCGGTCCCGAATGGCAGTTGACGCAGGCCTGAAAGTATGGTGCGATCCAGTATAATTCCTTTAAAGAAATTCCTGAGTTTTTCTACTTTCAGAACCTCGGCCTTCCACCATTCTCGCTTTTTCAGTCTACAAATCCGCTTAGCAGCCCTCCTATAGTAAGAGTAGCCTTGGTTTCCCTCGCGATTGTGAGATGTTGTTACACTTCACTATTGGCTATATTTTGTTGCTCAGCTGCAAGACGACACTCGTCATCAAACCAATCATTCTTGGGTCAGACTTTCACTATACTTATAGACTCTTGAGCAGCATTGACAACCGAAGTTTCGTCCCACGATATAGAAAGTTAAAAATGTTATATTTTTAACGTCAAATTAATTTTGATTTTATCGTAAACGATTTTTTCGTACATGTAACTGCAAAACAGTTACATGTAACGTTTTTTCCAATTTTCAACACATGCTGCAAAGTCCTCTTCCGGTATAGCCTTCAATTCTTTCTTCGTTTCGGTTTTTATTTCTTCTATTGATTCAAAACGGTGTCCACGCAGCGGTCTCTTGAGTTTAGCGAATAGCCAGAAGTCACATGGTGCTAAATCAGGCGAATACGGTGGTTGCGGAACGATATGGGTCGGGTTTCTGACGAAATGATCACGAATTACGAGTGCAGTGTGAGATGGTGCATTATCGTGATGCAAAAACTAAGATTTCACTGCTCGTTCCGATATTCCAACAAGGTCAGTAAGGTCTCGGACTGTCAATCGACGATTTTGGAGCACCAATTCTTTGATTTTGTTGACGTGTAGCTCAGCAGTTGATGTTGATGGTCGTCCTGGCCGTGCCTCCTCTTCAACGCTTTCTCGACCCTCTTTGAACATTTTGTACCACTCATAAACTCTTGTTTTCGATAGAGCTTGCTCACCAAAAACCTTCTGCAACATTTTCAACGTTTCGGTAGCAGAAATTTCATTCCGCACACAAAATTTACTGGACTGCGTTGTTGAATAGTTTCAGAGATTATAGAAAACGAAAAATTCACTTTTAGCTGTTTACAAAAGGACGCGTATCTCAAACACTAATGAATTAATTTGTCGTGTAATTTGACACCGATGACAGTGACACTACTACCAACTTAAAAATAAAAACATTTGTCCCTATCGGAATCCCAAAAAAATATAAATTCAAATTTCCCGGTATTTTTTGCCCAGAGTATAGTATGTTCAACTTCCTAATACAGCTCACAGGGCAGATCTTAGGTTAGGTTAGGTAAGGGTGGCCATCCTAATGGACTAGCATAGACACAAAATTGGTCCGTAGCTGTACCACATTTGAGCTGCCTCTTCTTCACTCGTTAAACCACCCTGAGCTTACCCAGTAGCGTTTAAAGCCCCGGACCTCGATCTTACTAAGATTCGTGAGGTCGTACAAAGGGGAAGTTCCCATAAATATAGTTCCGCTGTACGCTTGACTAGGACAGGTGCAGAGCAGATGGAGCAAATGTTCTTTCAAATCATGGCCAGGAACACGCAGTCTGCTCGCATGTATACCAATGAGACAATGTCCCATCATAGCTCCCACGACCATACCAATTTGGTGCCGTCGAAGCAATATCAGTTGGCCTGATCTGGACCGGTCAAGTCCAGGCCAGATCTGCTTGGTTATTACACACGAACTGGCGTTAGACCATCTGACGTTTGTTTCTTTTATGGTTTCCTCCTGAAGCAGCAGTTTACATGAAGCAAGCGGTATCTTTATATCCCGCCTGCTTTGAGTAATTAGGCTTGCTGTGCCCTTGCGGGTTAGCTCATCTGCCTGCGATATTGAAGTGCCCTGGCACCCACGTCAAGCGGATGTTGAACTGATCAGTCATCTCATTTAAATATGCCAGACAGTTCTTGGCTACCTTCGACGTCAGGGAGTATATGATTGTAGCGTTTTAATAGCAGGGCAGAACTTACTCTAATGCCTCATTATATTAGTACATAATTTATACAAATTTAACAACAGGTAAATTTTTGATTTACGCACAAAAATCTTAGTTTAATTTTTTATGATGATATATCGGCCATCAACATTTTATGATACAGAAAATAAATATTAAATCGAAAAACAAATATTTACCTTGGGAAAAATTAAGCTTCATCTTAAACTTGTCTTTTTTGAAATTAATTGAGATAGGTAAATTTTTGTAACAAAATTCCCTAAACGAAAATTAAAGAGGAAACATTTTTAGTTGTAAGCTCTTAACAATGTGTAGCAAAATTTAATAGAAAACTAGAAAATTGGTTTATTCTCATTATAACAGCTCGGAGGCAGATTATACGTAAATTTCTATTGTTTATAAACAACAATCAACAATAAATACTTTTTGAAAACGAATAAAATAAATGTAAACAATCGTTAAACATTTACAAGTTGGTTTTATAAAGAAATTCTCAAAACTTGACATAAATCTGTGGACTATATACGTGCTGTTTTCTAAATAATTCAGATTATTCTTGCCGGAATTTTAAAATAAAATTATTAAATCTCAATTCAAAAGTTTTAATATTTTAGTTTTAAGAATTAAAATTTGAAATTCCAAGACATACATAGATATACATAAATTTTTGATTTGAAACATCCAATTCTAGAAATTCCAGATTAACATACTTAAATTTTTAAAACTATTCGTTGTAAAAACCAGATTTACATAAAATTCTTAAAATTTACTTACATTGGAGTCACGATGCCAATTTTAAAATTTTATTTTCACGACCCTGAAATCTAAAATCAAATAGCTTTGTTGCTTTATAGGTGCCCAATTTTGAAAACATTACAATTAAAATTTTAAATTCTATTTGACATAAAAAGTTAATTTATGTGATTCTTAATTGTGAAAAACTATTCGTCTAGTAGTTTCCAAATCAAATTCGAAATTCTATAAAATCTTCAAATATTTCAATAGTAAATTATCATATTTTCGGAACACAAATTTTAAAATTGTAAACTTTACAAATTCTAATATTAAAATTCAAAATTTGTTGAGTTTAAAAGGGCAACTATGGATTCAGAATTCTTATCATAAATTCGATACTTTCTGTAATTGCAGAGGTTCTCTATAAATTCTATAATATATTCTATAATATATCTGGAATCTATAACCTTTTAAATATTTATTGAAATTGTAAATTTTAATAAAGAACCCTAAACCCTAAACTTTTAAGATTATCGATTAAACAAAAAAAAATAAAAATACTGCAAGAGTGCTTTAAACATTAATTGCTGCATTATACGGATTAAATTAACACGTGGTCATGCCAAAAGAAAATCTTCAATTTAATTCCGGACTATTTGTTTTAGCAGAGATAAAAGCAATCATATTTTTATATTCTTCATAATTAGTGCGGTATTCTAATTTACTAACCTAATCTTAAATATAAATACACCATAAAAACCCATTTCACAGATAAAAACTCATGAATTTCAGTATACAGGCAATAAATAATTCACGAATAATTTCATTAAAATTACATCTTGTATGTACGATATATTTATACATATCTTACAGAAGTATTAAGATTAACAACAATACAACAAAAAAAAAATCTCGTCATTTAGATAAAAAAAAGGTACTAGAATTTAATTTTATTTTTATTACAATTTTTCCGTTCTAATTTATACTATTTATGCCATTTTCTTAGATTTACAAAAATAAAATATTTTTTGTGTATGCTGTACTTTTCTTTTCTGTGCAAAATTAATAATTTATACTATTTCGTATACATATTTCTTGGCTCAATTCTTAACCTTCTAATGTACCACCAAATAAAAAAAAAATATACGAAGCGGTGTGAGGCATCATAAAAAAAAGCTTTTTATATTGTCTTAAGTATCAAGAAAACGAAAACGTCTTATTTTTATAAGTAATATAAAAATATATTAAAAATATTATATTATTCATAAAAATATTCTAAGATTTTTTTTTTATGATTTAGTATCCAGTCAAATTATATGATAGCCAACAAATGGCATTGAAAGTTGAGAAGAGGAGCCAACAAGAAAAAAATAACAAAATAAATAAAAATCTTAAGATAAATTTACTTTTATGAAAACTTTTCTTTCTTTCTGTATGTTTGTGCTTTTAAAGCAAAAAAGATCTTATTTGACATTTTTTATTAGGTTTTTCCATTTCTAATTTATATTTTGGTTTGTCTTCATTTTCTTTTATACATATATACGTATACATATATGTATAAGAAGTCAGGTATAATTTTCTACCATTCCAGCTCCTAAAAACATAAGATTGTACTATATTTTGTTGTTGTCATACACACAAATACAAACTGCACGTTACAAGTGTACATTGTTACATTTTATGTAATGTTTAATCTTGAAAGATTTTCCTATTTACAATATATAAGACGATTTTCTCCATAGTTACGAAAAATAATTTCTAAAATAAATAAATTTTCTATTAAAAATGATCATAATACATAAAACAAAAATCCGTAACAACATCATCATATAACATCACCAGATGTTGGGAAGTTTGAAACGACACGAATAATTTTGTTTTCTTCTTATGTGGAAAATATCATATTTAAATTTTCTTTCTTGGTTAAAGTAATATAAATGTTTTTTTTTTTTAATTTTGCAGCTTTTTTCTGCTGCTATAAACTTATATAACAAATATTGTATTGTGTGTGTACTTTTAGTGGTTGAAAATTCTTGATGAAAATATTTTATGCATATATAGATACATACATAAATGTATAGGGTTCCACCATTTGATAGTACATAGACAAGATTATGGAATTTAATTTTGAATTTTTTTCTATAGCGTTGCGGAATGGTAAATAATTCTGAGACCTGAAAAATGAAATAAAAGTTTAACAAATATTGAAATATCGATTTCGTCAATTGTAGAAAAATTGCGAATTTTTAGAAATCAACATTTATAGATAACGAATTATTACAAAAATAAATCAAAGTTCTAAAAAGAAAATTAAAGAAAAATTTTACAATTTTTTCGAATTCCTAATAATCAACTAAATTTTAAAAATATTTCACATATAATTCGATCCGTGGAAATTTTTAGACATTAGATATTTAATTTAGAAAGTTTGTTGAGTTCTTTTAAAACTCAATTCTCAGAATAATTATAGAGCATTTAGAGAATATTCGTAATTCTCAGAAAATATAATTTTTCATTTTATAAGGGTTTTAGACGATTTAATATAAAAGTAACATGTTCAATAACTTGCAGAAAGGAACGGGAGTAGCCGATATAGGTTATCTTCATTTGATTTACCAAATTTGTAGGTTGAGCGAAAACAGAGCTAAACTTGCAAAACATATTACTTTGTACATAGCCTAATTTCGTCTTTAAAGATTATTTTATATTCCTGAAAAAAAACTGAGTTTACAAAAACTATTTCTAGTCATCATTTTCACAAGCTTGACAATTAGTCTGAAAGCAGTCTTCAATTAGGTCATCATTTTTACAAAGGTCGTTTCCTTTACTGGTTTGTGTCTGCTTTCAACTCACGAATAAGAAATTATTGTAATAATTTTTTTGTTAAATACCGAAACAAGAGTCACTTTCCACCCAACAATTTCTATTTGAACCAATTATATAACAATTTTTTTTAAAAATTCGTATAATTTTTAAATAAAAAATATTAATATTTATTTTCTGAACTGTGCGCTCTACTTCCTTCACATTTCAACAATTTAAATCTTTAAATAAAGAAATTTCTAAATTCAGAAAATAAATTTTAAAATTTAGCCAAAGTTTTTAAAAATTAAACAAAATTATTAAAATATAAACGAGACTGGGTACCACAATAATATCAACACATTTACAGACTTTAGAACATAAAATTATAAAAATAAATAAAATTATTAAATTCAAAAAAGTTAAAATTTCCAGATTCAAATTTTTATATTTTATTTTCTGCAATTTCTGGAATTAAAAATTTAAAATTCTCAATATGCAAATTTTGAGTTTTGAACTTTAAATTTTATGAAAAAGTCATTGAATTAGTTTGAATTTAGTTGGGATTGACGAAAGTAGAACCTGTGGATTTATTGGAGTTATACGCAATTTAGAATTAAGAATTTTCTAACGTAGATTTTACAATTATTGAATTTTATGTGTTTTGAAATTAAAAATTTGGACTAAAATGAAAAATAATCGAAATCATATGTTGAAAAACTACAACCTAGTCGAATTTGAATTCGTGGAACATGATTATACTTAAAGTTAAAAATTGACATAATTGACAATTTATATTTCAATCTCGTTATATTTTCCATCGAGAACCTTTGATATTTTGAAACTCAATTTTTATAAATTGAATTTAATATTTTTGAAATTACGATTACAAATTTTAACGTTTCGAAAGACTGGAATTTGATGGATTTAAAATAATCTAATCGTTTACAAGTAAGATTTTGTAAACTATGAGTGAGTAGAATTTTAGGGTGGTGAAATTTTTAGAATTTAGTATTTCGAATTTTAAAAATTATAATATAATATATTCTGGCGAGTGAAAAGTGGCCGCGATATGCCCCATCTTCAAGAAGGGAGACCGCTTGAAGTGTGAAAATTATTGCGGTATAGCTCTCTTTTGCACATAGCATACAGTTTACTATTCTACATTATATTGGATAGAATCGCCCATCTAGCGGAGGGCTTGGTTGGTGACTATCAAGGAGGATTTCGTTCGAATTGTTCAGTCATTGATCAGGTTTTTTTTGCTCCGGATGAATCTATCTAAATATTATGAGATATCCATCCCCGTACATCAGGTGTTCCTGGATTTCCGGCAGGCCTATGACTCGATCAATCGAGAGAGTTTGTGGTCTGCGATGGAATACCTAGGAATGCCAACAAAATTGGTACGACTGTGTATGATGACAGTGACGCAGTCACAATGCTGTGTTAAAGTTGAGAACAGGCTATCGAGAATTTTTGCAGTTAACTCGGGTGTTCGGCAGCGATATGCTTTGTCCCCGATACTCTTCAATCTCACGTTGGAGTACATCTTTCGTTAAACTGAAACACCTCAGCGCAATAGTTTATATCGCCAGTCTAATCAGGTGCTTGCAAATGCATATGACATATGCGTGATTGGACTGAATAGCACCGGAGTGAAAGAAATACTTCATCCGCTTTTAGAGTTTTCAGCTTCAGTTGGACTCCAGATCAATGATTCCAAAACAAAATACTTGATCTCAGGTTATAGGGATAGTAGCACACCAGATTTTAGTAGTGGCCAATACACGTTTGAGAGGGTGAGGATATTCAAATATTTGGGTTCTCTTATCACTCACGATAACTTGAGTGTTATGTTTGGATGTAAAAGTTGGGCGCTGACGGATGAGTACGAGAGATGACTCCTTGCATTTGAGATAAGAATCATACGTGTGATTTACGGCTCAAAACGCGACATATATGGTGCATACCAAGCTATGTACAATATCGAGATCAGAGATCTGATGAAGATCCCCAATATTGTATATAAAATAAGATCGCAGCGAGTACGCTGGCTCGGTCACGTTCTGCGTGCTGATCTGGAACGAATTATGCAACGATCTCTGAAAGAAGAGCTACCATATGGTAGGCACAGAGGTCGTTGCAGGCGACGATGGCCCTACGATGTAGAGAACGACTTGGCCTCTTCAGATTTTCTGAGATTGTATGAAGGCCATGCTGAGGATCGAAACCATTGGAGGCAAATAGTTGACTCAGTAAGGGGCCAGTATTGGCCTTTAAAAACTGAATATTATTTAATTAATATAATATATTCATTGCACAAACTGGTATGCAATAATTGATAAATTCAGTTATTTCCCACACTTTTGATATTTTTTAACTAATTTTAAATTTATTTTTCTAAAAATTTAAAATTTATTAGATAATTGGGCTTACAATGAATCTGAGCCCAGTTTTAATTCAATTTGTCAAACATGTATATAATCTAGTTGTATATTACCATGGATGACAATAAAATACAGAGAAAACTTTTGCATTTTTTGTCTTTTAAAATGCTTTTCAATTTTTCTTTTTACGTTACATTAGTTGCTTTCCAATCGACCAACGCAAGTACTTATAAGCTCTAATAGTGTGTCTCGGCTAAATGGTCGATCAGAAAACACCAAAAATTATGATATTAAACTATTCGACACCAATCCATCAAACTAAATTATTCGACACCAATCCATCAAATTTGATGCAATTGTATGTGGCTACTCATGATAAAAGGGTAGAACAGTTACGAGTATTGAATTTAGTGCTTATAAGTATTTGCGGTATTCGATTGGAAAGTTTCAAAGCCTTCGTCTTCCAGGTTCAATACCTTCAGACTATCAACACTCCACAATATCATGAAATGTTAAACCGAAATTTGCAATCCAAGAGATTAACCGAAATTTGCAATCCAAAAGGGAAACCGTAACAATTGTGCAAACGCCAAAAACCCGATCTTCTTACAGACAAAAATAAGCTCATACGCCTCGAAAGTATAAGCCAAACAATCATTAGACCTTTCAATAAGATTCTGATTCGGCTCATAGAATGTGACATTGAATCTCAATGGGTTTGAGAAAAATTAACGGTTTTTATCGACGTTATACTCTCCGAATTTAAATCCTCTTGTCTAATTTATTTATTTTGCTATACCACAAACAAATTTGGAATTGTTGCGTGCTGCCTTTGTAAAAGTCTAGGATGAAATACCTTTCGAAATGCATTAAACTGCTGTTTATATTTTTTGGATAAAGTTTAAATTTTCGTGATGATTTTTCCCAAAATTACAATGTTCTCTCAAATTCCAAACAAAGAGAAAATAAAATCAGAATACGTTCTAATGCTTCTAGTCGGCATTAGAAATCTAAAAGCTTCCAGCAATGTTTTAAAATATTGAAATCTTGATCAAATAATTTTGAAAACTTTCATACGTAGATTTGAAAATAACCAAAAGTGGAAAATTAGAACTCAAAAAACAAATGAAACGTTACACAAAGTTTCTAATTTCTAATCATTGAGGTTTTACCATTAACTGGATAGACGAAGCCCATTAGAAGCACCGCACATTCGCATATAGACGAAATAGTTAATCAATGTTTGGTGAAATTTAAAACAGAAATAAAAATTTTTGTAGTAAAACAAGAGAAAATTTATAACGTTGAGAGATAAAATATAGAAAAGTTTATCACTTTCTTTGTATACACACTTGATACCTTTTCTGTTACTGGCGCGGTATTTGCGGTGTATAAAACCAAAAACTGAAGATATTATCATTAAATTATATTTTTATAGCTACCGCTGTTGCTATTTTTTTGTTTTGTTAGAAAATACTTTGCAAGCATAGCAGCAAAGCTGTTTGCATGATTACACACACACACATGGTTGTAGCCAAGCTTTTTATGTTATTTCGACTCATAATATAAGTAAATACCACCATATGTATGTACGATGGAAATTCATTAAAGCGTTGTACTTGTATATCTACAGATATACGTTTATCTCGTGTAAACTTGTTGTTTTTATTTGTTAATTTTACAGATAAGATTGTTTTTGTTGTTGCGTATAATGATGATAATAATACAAACATTGCAGTGTTATAAACACAAAAAGAAACTAAAAACAAAAATGTTGTTTGTTTTTCACTTGTTTTTCATCAGAACGATAAAATCCATTGTTCGTCTGGAAAGTTAAATACGAATATACTATCTATTCTATATGCATGGCGTATAGACAAAGATGGTATTGCAGTTAATAAACCATTTTTGAACAACTCTATCTGACTGTTGCTGATTTATGGTTGGGTGTGTGTGTATATACGTACATATTATGTTGATTAAAAAAAATTTAATTCGCTTTTGAAAGATGAGTTTTTCGAGGAAAATTTAGAGATTAATATTCTGTTGAAAACAAGTGCGAATAACCGGCGAGCGCCTGATGTATTTCTAATTCAAAATAGAGCGATATAAAATTTGTGGAACGACATGACCGCGCATATTTTTTGCATCAATCGAAAGAAATATTAAAGTTAAATAATAAAAACTCAAAGTTCAATCCAGACCAACGTTATATAAATAATTATATTCTCCAGTTGAATAAATTTTTCTTATTAATTTCAATTTAATATTTTAATGTATATACTGTACTACTATACAATATTTTGAGTTAATTTTATCCTTCGTTTACTTAGTTATTTACTTATTGTATTTCTTACAAAAATAATAACGTAATGGAAAAATTATTGTTTTATTTATTTAAAAATAATAACGAAAACTTTATTTTTCCATAGAAATAAATACACAACAACAATTTTAAAACAAATAACAATTAATGAAGAGAGAAAACGCTTTTCCGTCACTGTTTTATAAAGAAGTTATATTTTCATTTAAATTAATAATAAATAGAGATTTACGAAAGGATATTATGACTCAAGTCAATGAACGCGCCGCGTTTACTATTATGATTTACATAAAATAAAAATATTTTGCCAATTTTGACTTACCTTTAAAGTGTTTTGGACAGCAGACGAATTCGACACCGGAAAATAATGAAATACCGCATGGCAGTAACATGGCAAAACTTCTCATTTGCATGCCACGATCTTGACATGCGGCCCCACCAGTTTGATTCCATCTAACGAATGGCCAGCAACGTGATGCATTGTGAATGTGATCGAACAAACATCCTTCTGGTACGAGAAGCGCATCCGATTGGAAAGGTCCTTCTGAAATAAATGTGATAAAATGTTGGTTAGAGTAAAAGTAAATTTGTAGTAATTTGTAAAATATTTTATGCTGTCTGTGCCGTTAAATTTGTACGATCACTGCTATGACAAGAAACAATTCATAAAACTCGTAACACATTTTTGGCATTGGAATTCAATTAAAGAACTGAATTAATTATTTATGATCTAAATTAATTCTTTGGTTTGTATAAATAGTAATAAAGCAGAAGTTATAAATTCAATTAATCCATAATTTAAATTTAAATTTTCTCAGTAGACTATTCTTCTGGACTATCGGTGGTTATTAAATATTTATTTTGGTTGAGTAATACTAGTTGGTACAACGAAGTTACAATTACAACCATTTTAGAATTTATACAATTTAGCCACATTATACTATTCCAATTTCCACTATGTTCACCCAACATTCAACCTTTAACCGGTCTCGTTTATATATTTTAATATTTGTACTCGCGATCTTATATCATAGAGACAAAACGCATAGTTCTGCGTTTAAACCCAACGTGTGAATTTGTAGCATCGGTAATTTTTTTTAAGTTTGAAATTCATATTATAAACAGAACTAAACATTACAAATTTTAATTCCAATAATTAAATCTGATAGTTTGGTTTTAATAAGATTATTGGAATGAATTAATTCCGCAACATTTTTGCCTCGAAGTTAATTCAGTTTTAATGTTTGAAATTCTTCGATCAGTGCATAGGTGACCAACCATTTAATAATTTTACACAAAATTGAAAATGGGCTTTCCCTTATGTTCGTATAGGTTCCAATTTAGCACAAGGAGTTTAAACTAATCAAAACACAACTTAAAGTATTTCTGGTATATCTATATTAGTAGAAGCGATTCGACCGATCCAATTCCTTTGATTTGTGCTTGTAAGGTTGATGAAATGATCTCCAGGATTATAAATTATAAATTAAGAACTTTTGAGTATTTTTCGAATTTTATAAAGAAATTTTATAAATTTTAACATTTGGTCGAAGTTTGACAGTTTTCACAACTATCTGGATTTTCGGTTTATGGCTTTTTTGGTTTCTGAATTTTACATTGATATATTATTTTTGGGCTGGCTATACTTGATCCAGGAAAAAAATCCCGAATAAATTCAAGAACACGAAAATTGGGGACCAAAGTTCTTAATTTTTATGAACCTGCAACTAATTTTGTCAATAATTTTTCTGATTTTTTTTTTTGATAGTTTCTGGATTATAATTTTTTTAGTCATTATTGCGAATTATAAAATTTCTGGATCCATTTTGTTCATGTAACGAAGTATTTTCTTTATACAGCATTTTCTTTAAAATATGGTAAGTCGAGGGAGAAATTGGGATACTTCCGCCAAAAAAGATAGCAGGATTGCGAGAGTAGCAAAAGTTGATTTTACTGTAACTAAAAAAAATATGAAATTGCCATAAATTCTAGTAGATCACCAATTTTGAGTCAAACCGCAATAGGCAGAAGACAAAAGGAACGAGGTATTAAGGCTTATGTGCCTCTAAAAAAGCCATTCATATCACCTAAAAGTAAAAAAGATCGACTAAATTTTTCCCGAGGACACAATTAATATGTCTGCCGAATTTTGGAAAAATATTTTGTGGATAGATGAGTCGTCATTTTCAATAGGTGGCTCATTTGTATACAAATTTATTATTCTACTCCTAAAGAAAAACTAAGATGAATGGTTACTATTTCAATACGGACTCTGCATGGGGATATAATGGTATGGCGTTGCATATATGTAGGCTACACTGATGAAATTTTATTTAATTCGAATTTGGAAAATTTATTATTATTTGAAATGTCAAATTACGCATATCTAAAATTTCGAATATAATGTAGAATTCAACGAAAATTGTACGGATTTTCTAACTATTTTCTATTAATTTGTTCATACTTGATGTAAAAAAATTTCCAAATTTTGACTCAAATTTTTGGAAAATTGAGGAATAGAACTTTATTTTGAAATTCAGCAATCTTCTATATTTCAAACTGAAAAGTTGAATTTTTAAAATATGTACCTTTTTGTCATTTGACATTTCCAAATGGAAAAGTGATTTTCAATTCGAATTTTGAATATTGAAGTTTGAATACTGCATAGCTTCTAATTTGGAGAATTTTAGTCTGGAGATTAAAATTTGGAGTTTTCGTTTTCGAACTTCTAAATTTTTAATTACGAATATACAGTTTCCAATATAAATTTTAAATAGAAGGAATATTAAATAATAAAATATTATCTTATCTAAATAAGAGGAACAATCAGCTAATGGATTTATTGTTTGTTTTTAATATTCAGTTTGATAATTTTTAATTAGAATCAATATAAATATTAACGGGAGTAAATCAATTCATAAAATTTAGAAATTACAAAATATTTTGTAAATTGGAATTTTAAGGGAATTTTAAAATTACGAATTAATTTTTTTTTTAAATTTCGAAAACTATTCGATTTATTATAGCTTCTTACATCGTTAGAAAATCAGTTGAAAAATATATTTCTACTGATTTCGACACTTCTATAAATTTAAATGGATGTCCATGGATACGAATTCAATTTAATGGACAACTTTAAGATGTTATATATTGAACGGAACGGTCATGAAGAAAACTTCCCAACGATGTGATAACAAATGAATACGATGACTTGCTGAGGAAAAAGTGCCCAAGTTATCTATACTTATTATTAAGGATGTTTTTTTAGAGGTTTACGACTTTGAGTTGGTAACACTGCTTTATATGACAACCCATTTAACAGCTTATAGTTGCTTTTTGTTTAGTTTGGTTTCACATTTCAGTCGTCGTTCTCAGCAACTGGGGTTGCGACCTTCCACCTTATGGAAGATTTTACGAAAGGATCTTGGCTTAAAGGCTTTCAAGATTGAACTTGTGCAGGAATTAAAGCCAAATCGTATGCGCCGCCAGTTCGGCGAATGGGCTGAAGCACAAATTGATATTGGTGTTGTATTTTCATTCAAAATTTTGTTCTCCGATGAAGCCCATTTTTGGTTGAATGGGTACGTAAATAAGCAGAATTGTCGAATTTGGAGTGAGGATAATCCACAAACAGAAAATTACTGTTTGGTGCTCTTTATGGGCTGGCGGCGTCATTGGTCCATATGTCTTCAAAAACGATGGTGGTCAGAATGTTACTGTCAATGGGGAGCGATATAGGGACATGAATCTTGCTGACATGTGGTTCCAACAGGACGGAGCTACATGCCACGCAGCGCGCACTACAATTGATTTACTCAAAGAAACTTTTGATGAAAGTATATTTTTGCGTAATGGTTCAATTAATTGGCCACCAAGATCGTGTGATTTAACCCCATTGGATTATTTTCTTTGGCTTGACGTTCCAACTACAATATTTGTAGTAACCAATAGTAGTTTCTATTATTATTTGAACTTTATGCAGGTCGTTGTAAACTTTTAAATCTTCCGAGTCTTAAATGTAGAAGTTAGATTATGCATGCCGTATTCACTCGTAATGTAACTGTAGCTCAAATTGATTGCCCGATATTGCTTAACTTACATATATTCATTTTATAAATTTTTGTATTTGTATTGAATTGATATTACCTATGCTATTTTGCTAGCTCCAAATAAAATAAAAATGCAAAATGCAGACAAATTTTGAAATTAGATTTTTAATTATAGAGTTTGAAGAGTGGCTGCGAAGAATGCTTAATTACAATATAAAAAATAGCTAAAATTTTAGAATAATATTGAAATTGGAATAGAGAATAACGAACATTATATTCCAGGTATAGGATTTAGGTGTATTAAATTTTCTTAGAATTTGGATTATTTACATTCGGAAAAAACCAAACCACAGCCAATGTTCTTATACTCGTACAAAGAGAAATAATATAATTTTAATTTAAAATTTAATTGGCATAATCTTGATAAAGAAAGCTTAAACAAATCAACTTAAATATTATTCTTATGTTATTAAATTAAGTTCAAACATGACTTTCTCAAATTTGAACAGCTCAAAAACCTGCCATAATTATAATTAATATTAACTTATTTTAATGAAACTATTACAAATCTGTAAATTGTTTTTGCAAAATATATTCAATAAAATTTAATTATTTAGTTTGGGGTTGCTAATAATTATTTTCGTTTTAAATTAAACGCTTTTGTGTTCTGAAACCTCTTAAAAGTGGGATTATTTGAAATTAAAGCATTCGGGCTAATGTTACGTAATTAAAAGTTCCGACAAAATTTCTAAAATTATTAATTCAATTAAATTTAAAAGAAAGAGTTTTTAATTCGTTGAACAAGCTTACAATTCCTTTTTTAGCTTTAAACAAAATCTGACTTGCATAAAATAATAATCAGAGTTTGAAAAAAATGTGCGAATAATATGCAAAAATGCAAATTTTTCTTTAATTATAAATATTTGTAAACTTCCAAACTTACCAAGACATCGGAATGGTTTAATCCATCTTTGTGCACCTTTACATTTACTTGGATTTAATGCACCCTGCCGGCACCAGCCACCAATTTTTTGATAATGTGATGACTCTACGATATTTGTTATATCGCGTCCTGGATATACCTGCAATGAACCAAAATGAAAAAAACAAGTTTAAAAATTGCGCCATATTTACAAATAAAAATTCAGTAAAGTATAGTACATATATAATTTATATATAAACTTATATTGTTATTAAATAATTCATTAAGTAAATAATAAAATAAACTTATTATGAACACGCGACCTATCGATTCGATTTTTTTTTTGTGTAACCGTATACTCAAAGAAAACATAATATTTTAAGGATATGCATGATATTTTGTAATACAAGGTTGTGATTTTATTATCGATTAAAATTTTTTGTTTAAAACATAGGTCCTGTTTAGTCTCAATAAAATTTAATGTGATTCGATCATGATTTTTTTTTTCGTTGTATGTATACACAAAGAGGTCAGGTCAACCAATTTTATATGTATATATATATATATATATATATATATATATATATATATATATATATATATATATATATATATATATATATATATATATATATACATATATCATATTATGCTTGCAAATTGCGTACATACGTATATGGATGCATGAGTTAATAATAATATCTGCACACGTTGTGAAATAATATTATACGCACGTTGTTGTACATAATCAATTTTTCCAATTTAAAATAAATTAATTTTGATCCTTTTTTTTTATCTATTCAGTAATATACTATATACATACTAAATATAACCATATTCACAACATAAAATAATTAAACACTCATTTTTAAAATATTCGATTAGTTTAAAATTTAAATGAACCAATATGTATACAATATATAATATGTCCATCACATCTCTCGTACATGGATACAAAATCTACATAATATTATAGTTAACTTACACAGCATACGTGTACATATATGTATCTAAATATTGAAATCAATATTATATGATTCAGTTCATATATGTATGTATTTTTTATGAAATTATGTTGTATCCTAAAAATAGGCGAACCCAATATTATGATGTGTACATATATACAAAAAAAGGGATTACATTTTTTATTTTATTATACGAGTATTTTTATATAAATTTAATTAACCCATTTAATCATAAAATTAAAACTTATTTTTTTCCTTTTTATGTATACGTATAGTTTAGTTACTATGGGTGAGTAATTCTTGTTACTGGTAGTTCAAAAGAAAAAAAAGGTTGAATCTCTAAATACATACTTCACTTGTTATACATATCTGTTAGTGTAATACTGGGTATTTTTGTATACGCTAAAAGATGGCGCTAGGATAAAGTATTATTAGTATTCCATATTTGTAACCTGAACTTTTTGGTACATGACTTCATCCTTGAACTCAATTTGATCATTATTGAAAATTATATGTCTATACCGAAGGATTTTTATTTATAAATATAAACATTCCAGTAATGGTCCATAAGTCTTAATCAAGAGTGGGCAATTTTAATATTGGATGTTAAAATCGAAAAATTAAATACAATCGATACTCATACATTTTTTATTCAATATAAAATAAAAGATTTTAAGGTAACAGAAATTTAAAAAAAATTAAAGTTAACAATACTAATAATAACTCCAGCACTCAATGCCACAAATGGGCCCACGGTGCAATACCCGGACAAACACCTACGTACACATTAAAAACAACCAGCCGTAATTTTTGGTCACCACTGGGCATCGAACCGGAGACCCTCAATTATCAAAGCAAGGACGATTCTTGAGGTGCCAATGAGGGTGACAAAGAAGTTGACATGAGGGTGACAAAGAGACTGACAGAAATTAACTTAATTTATAAATACCGCTATGGGCACTGCCCATCTTGCCCAGTAGCCGCTCCTGAAACATTCAGCGTTACAATATAGGTCTGTAAAATATATTAAGTAGAAATGAAAACTTGTGGCATTCAAAATTTTGTCCAAGTAGAAGAAATTTTTAATAAAAAATCTCAGATCGTCACATAATTTAAGTTTCAAAATTCTAACTGATTTTAAATTAATTACTGTTTATCACATTTTACAAAATAATCTTAAAAAACGCTGAAATTAAATTAAATAGAAGGCAAAGTATAACTATACTTTATTTTAATACCAACCGAGTGCGTTTAACCTGCACAAGAAATGAGAAAGTCGACAAAAAAGAAATACACATATCAGTATTTCTTGTTAGTTTGAAAAATTCGAACAATTTTTTAGGTACACTCGCTTTTAGCTAAAAGAAGCTTCGTAAACAATTTACCTCCGAGTTTATTAGACTATCCAGGACGATATCAATTCATTTCCGGTGCTTGGGTTGTATTATTCTCAACATTATCAAGCAGCAAAAAACTCTGGAACCGCACCTCTCCGCCAAACAAATGTATATAAGTTTAATAGAAAAACCTCCAAACGAAGAATGAGAGCTGGCAAAGATACATTTTAATCAGAATTTATCTTTAATAATTTTGATCGACAAAACGTATTGGAACCTGCCCAAAAGGTGAAGTGGGATGATTTTATTATTTAAGTAAGCTTAACATTTACAATTTAACCAAAGTCTACCAATAAATCGGTCTGTTCTTCAACATGGAATGAACGCCAAACTGGTAATGATAGTGTTCTAATCAAGATTTAAAACACTATTTTGAAGTACAGTCCTATGCCAGTCTAGTGTGTGCAACAAAATAGAAATTCAATAATTTCATTTGCCATTATCAACATAAAATCAAACACTAACATCAATAAATTTTCGTTTTGCTGACTTTATAAACAGTTTATTTTTTTAATGATGCGGGTCGTCAGCCCAGCCATCCAACCATTTAGTCGCCTCCTACGACAAGCAAAAGATATAGTCGTGGTATTCTAGGAAAACATGTTCGTGCAATTTAGGTTTCCGAGACATTTCGTTTTGGCCCCGAACACAGGGGCCAAAACGAAATTCATGATCTCTAGTTATAGGGACAATGGCACACCAGCTTTTAGTAGTGGCCACTACACGTTTGAAAGAGTGAGGAGGTTCAAATATATGGGCTCTCTTATCACTCACGATAACAGTGTGGGTGAGGATATTAAAGTGCGGCTGGCAGCCGTGCTTTGTATCCTCTAAGGCCACTGCTAAAATCTAAACACCTATTAAATGCCGTGAGGCTGAAGCTTTACAAAGCGTTGATCAGTTCCTTTGTTATGTTTGGATGTGAAAGTTCCGGAATTATGAAGCGATCTCTGAAAGGAGAGCCACCATATGGTAAGCGCAGAGGTCGTTGCAGGCGACGATGGCTCCACGGTGTAGAGAATGAGTTGGCTTCTACAGGTTGTCTAAGACAGTATGAAGACCAAGCCCAGGATCGAAACCGTTGGAGCCAGATTGTTGACGCACTAAGGGGCCAGTAATGGCCTTTAAACACTGTTTTATTATTATTTTATTATCATCAATAATAATGAGTTTTTACTCCAAGACTCAGATCATAAAAGGAAATTGATACTACACAAAGCTGGTTTGAAAGGCAATTTCTAAACCGGGAATTGTCTCCACCGGTATCTTATATTCTTATATCAAGGCAAAGTTTAAAGGGAAATATTGTAAAATTCTACAAATGAGTTTAGAGGACTTTTTAAATTTTATGGAGTGTGCAATATTTTTATATTTTAAGCAACAAGTACATATCATTTATGAAAAAAGTTTTGAGACATAAAACTTAAAAAAATTGAAAAATTATTGAATTGCCAAAACGTGCCTAAAACTGTTAAATTAAAACTGAAACTACCACTTTCAAAAAATCGTCTCGTTATTTTACAAACTTTACAAAATTGAAAATTTGCTAAAAATCAACATTCAAAATCTTCGTTTTCCACGTTCAACTGCCTTCAAAACGTTAATACGATACCAAGAGTTAGGTAATTCTTCAGATCGTTCAGAAAGAGGCAGTCCGCACGCCGTCAACACTTCTCGGCTCCGTAATATTATCAGATAACCGATTAACCAAAATCTGCAGCCAAAATGTGTCATCTAGCCAGGAGTTTGGAAATAAACCACAAAAAAAGTTCGAAAAATAACTAAAGAAGACTTTAAATGTGTGCTGTTAAAAAGTCCATTTTCTTATACGGATAAATTGAAGTGCACACGACTCGAAAAATGCAAAGTGTTACTCTAGCGGTTCTGGGGCAAGTCTATACCAATTAATTATTGGACAAAAATGCAATCATCAAAATTAACATTAAATAGTCGGGTCATATAGGCGAGACACGAGTATCCATATGCATAATTGATTTTAAAAGTTGACAAGTAAATAAATAAGTATCAGCGATGAATGTTGCAGCAGTACTTCTCCGTCTTTCATGCGCAGTGAGTACAAATTTGCAATTTTACAAATATTTGTTTTATATAGCCACCTTTCAAGGTTTGGATCAACGGGCCAAATCATTTTATGAAGATAGTAATTAATAAGTTAATTTTGTATCCGTTATTTCGATATAAATATACTGAATAAGGTAGTTCCCAAATAGTCGATGCATATTCCAAATTAGACCGGGGTAATAGAACAATTCAAACTTTCAACTGAAGCCAAGTTAAAGTTTGTCACTATTAAATTAATATCCCGTCTCGGAAATTAAATTGGTGTGGTCCGAAATAACTCCGAAATCTTCAAATTTCCTCGTTTCAGCCCGAATTTATTGGTATGCCGCGACAATTATTATTGCCACTTCATTTTCCGGAATTGAAAATCTTTCATATTATCGGAAATACGCCGCTCTTTAGAGACATTTTTTCTAAACCACATTTTTTCTAAACCCCAACTTCATTTTGAATATACCAAACGCTGACGCATCATCATTACATTCCTTGTACTCAAATATTATAAGCAGCGCCATCATTTGGGGATGCCCGGAACATTTTTTTTCAAATGGGCAAAACAGCTTTGGATTTTGCGATTAAACTATTTTCAAGCCGTAAAATATAGTTTCTATAAGCAAATTATTGTTGATTATCAAATTCTAGGTACGAATTGTCACCGGAAACTTTGACTAATGTGTGTTCCTTATTCTTTTTTTTTCTTAAATGGACCAAATATTTTATAACTTTTAGGCATATGTTCATCGAAAGCATCAATTAAAACAGAATTGAATGAATCAACCAACTAAAGCATTAACTTCACTCCTTAAAGATTTACAAATTTCATCCCAAAAATCATGCCATATCAAAATTATAATTTAACTTTGGTTTTATGTTGGTGAGGAATTTACAAAACTGTTCCTAGCGAAGAAAGTTGATTTTCAATCCACTGTGAACATGTGGTATAATCTATCGTGAATAAAAGGCTTTATGACTTTGTAATTAGGATTGTACATAAACCATTTGAAGTAAAATTTAAAGTAAGTTTAAAGACAACATGGGACCAATAAAAATGTATTCTTCAAAAAAGAATAAATATTATCATCATCAGGGAACCAATTTATTTTCAGGTACTCCGATTTTGAATGGTATGTACATATGTACAATCACGAAATTTACCAATCTCAAATTAATTTTTTTATATATATATTGTATACAATAGCATATCGTCACCACCAACGTTCTTGCAAAGACGAGATTCCATTTCAGCGGTTCAACAGTGTGCAGAGTAGAATCAAGACCACCACTACAGTAATAATTTTGAGGGATTCATTTTTGATACTTCTTGATGATTCAGTAGATGCAATAGACTCAGCCATTGTATTGTAGTAATTTTATCAGGCAGCTTTGATTTCGTTATTCTTGCGGTGAAGACACTTCAAAGTTATTTTGCAGTTTTCTCAACTTCAATTCGTATAGATCAATAAAATAACATTGTTCATTTCAAATCTTGCTATATGCATTAGAACATATTCCGAATTTTTGAATGAATTATTACCCGATGTCGTATATTAAAAAAATCTAAAAAAACTGAAGTTGAATATTGAAAGCATATCTCATATACATATATTTTCGTTCATCGCAGTTTGGTATTACTACAATAATAAATTAGACCGATTATGGGTCCGTTGTGATACCACTTCTTATTAACGGCTACAGGTCCGAGTTTTATTCCTCGTCTACACATTGTGTAGCTCCATGCCAGCCTGTACCGACATGAACGATGTTTCGGCCCATGAAGTCTGTACTCCAATAGAAGATCATGGATGTGTTCTTGATCATGTTGATTGAAATCATGGATGAATAATCACTTTTGCATCTTGCTTCTACTGGGACTCAAAACTCCCGATCCAAACATGACAGCTTTAACAACTGTACTATTTGCTTGATAATGTATAGGAGTTTCTAATTAGAGGTTTCATTTTGAATAGCCTGCTATTTAGGTAGCTGTCAATTATGAAGCTGTCATCTTTTGACATTTGACAAGTAAAAACTACGCCATTCCTAAAAATGGTACGATACACACTTCAACAACGCATTGAAATTGTTAAAAGTCACTACAAAAATGGTGAACATTTTGCAGTGTCTCGGCCGGGAATAGTGAAACTGGTGGAAAAATTTGAGCTGTTGGGACAAGTTAGTGATGTGAAGAATCGAAATCGTGTGCGTCGCTCAAGCACAACTGATAATATTGCTGCTGTAGCCCGTAGTGTGGAAGAAAACCCAGGTTTAATACTTTTAAAGTTCAGTTAACACAAGAACTCAAGCCGGTCGATCAACATAAACGTCGTATCTTCGCTGATTGGGTCCTTCAAATGCATCAGAATGATCCGGATTTTCATCGAAAAATCATCTTCAGTGAGGAAGCCCATTTCCACTTAGGAGGCTACGTTAATAACCAGAATTGTCACATTTGGGGCTCAGAAAATCCAAGAATGATTGTTGAAAAGCCTTTCCATCCTCAACGTGTCACTGGTTGGTGCGGTTTTTGGGCTGGCGGTGTGAATGGACCTTCCTTTTTCGAAAATGACGCTAGTGCAACTGTTACGGTGAATGGATTGCGCTACCGAGCTGTGATTAATGATTTTTTATGGCCGGAATTGGAAGCACAAGCAACGAAACAATCGCAATTTTGCAAGAAAAGTTTCCTGACCGTATTATTTCTCGAATAGGTGATCATAATTGGCCACCGAAGACCGAGATCTTGTGATTTCACACCTTTAGACTATTGTCTTTCGGGCCACGTGAAAGAAAAGGTCTTTGCCAATGCTCCACAATCGAGTCAAGACCTTAAATATGGAATTCGTGAAGTTATCGAGGACATACAGCCGCAAATATGCGAATCGGTAATGGAAAATTTCATGAAAAGCATATGGTGCTGCAAGCGTAGCCGTGGCGGCCATTTGGCTGATATTGTTTTGAAATGTTAATGGCATACCTTCCTCTTTACAATTAAACAAACATTTACTGATTTCTCTTAAAAAATTCTGTTTTTTTTTAAATATCAAAATGAAACCTCTTATTGGAAAACCTTTTATGTACTTACATTTTTCATACACCTCTGGTTTAGACATTATGATAACTAAAAATTTAATTTCTTATAGGTAGTTTTCAATTTACATTTTCAAGAGTTTTTCCAATAATAATGTGACTTTGGTAATTTGAATTCAATTTCAACAAAATTTGTTATTTAAATAACATTCCAAGAACATTTCCATGACCAGACTCTATTTAACTTCGGTATATTAAATCGATTAAATAGCATCGTGCGAACCTTTAAGGTTAAAAATAAAATAATTTTTTAAAACGATAAAAAAACGGAAATTTCCACATCCTACTTTAGTAAACAAAAGAAGTCTATATCGTCCTCGTATACTGTATATATACATACATATATGTATATACATCGATATATTGAAGATCAAAAACAATAAACCACGATTCTATATAGCTTTTCTATAAAAAGCATAAACAAAGCACAAAAATTAAAGGAGAAATGGTAATGGAATAATAAAATAAAATTTTAATTTACTTTCAACACCCACATACTCTTCTCCTCACTCATTTCCGTAATAGCGAAATAGTATACCTACCTAAAGGAAGTGTGTGTACTACTAGAAAAATATACATACGTACATAGTGGTAGTACGAAGTATAGTGTATTTATATATGGTGATATACACAAAAAAAAAACTATCTAAAATCACAGGTATATAGTGAATTATAGTTGTTATTTTATTTATATATGTAATTGAAATTAAATTGAAAATAAAATGAATTTAAATTTATTTATTTATTTATATCCTTTTTTTAACATACATATAAATATATATTCATCGTGTATCCTGGGTTTGCTTCCCATTTTTATTCCCTTTTTATGAATACATATAATAAACGATATATGTACATTTTTTTTATTTACATATTTGTATAACGTATTTTCGGGGGAGAAGATGAAGGTTTAGGGCACATTTTCTATATTTCCATAATATGCGAACGTTCTGTTTCGTATAAATATGATGCGAATATGGTTGCTACAACGATGTTGTTACTGCTGCGAGATTGAAATTAAATTGTGTTTGGGAGTTTATTTGTTATAATGCGAGGGCCCGATGGCTATATATTTTGCATTGGTGATTCTTACTACACATTACTACACATAATATATAAAACGATACTGCACACAAACCTGATGTAATTAATTTTAGATAAGGATTAAACAACAGTCATAAAAAATTATAATTGAAATGGATTTAAAATAGTTAATTAAAAATGAATTTAACCAGACAAAAAAAAATTGTTTTGTATTTGCTTGCGGATAAGACCAATTTATATGCATTTCAGTTGGATGAATATGTATGGCTACAGGGGCATTGAATTCAACTTTGTATTTTGATTTTATAACGCTTTGGTTTTCTATAGAATATAGTCATATAGAATTTGAAACAATAATCAGATTAATGATTTCAGAAGGGATGGGCCATCTAATCCTAGCATGGTTAAAATAACTTTCATTAAATATGATAAAATGTGTATGTACTGTAGATGATGTCATCTAAATTGATGAAATTTATGCAGTCGACATCAAACAAATATTGCAAGACAATTTTTCATGTGTTGGAACAGGGATAGGTGAGGTAGAATACGCAATGCAATCTACGCGGTTGTCGACACGTAACATTAGTGTAGATTACTTAGTATAGTGTTTTGTGTCAACGTCAACAATTAAAACAATGTCAACAACTTGCAATATTTTGGCGTTTGAACTCGAATACAGCATATTTTTTTATTTTTCACATCTCTGCAAAATGTTAGAAGCAACGTTAAAAATTGACAAATAATAATTTGATAGTTTTAGTTTTAATTTTATCTCCTTTAGTTATGGAATAGTATCAGCGTTTCAAAAAACAGTATGTGTATGTAACAGATAATAAAACAGGTCATCTAGATTACATTGAATTATTGAAATTCTAAATCTCTATATAGAGATAAATTATGGAAATATAATAATTTAAAACTTTTCTAACTTACTTTTTTGTGAAGATAAGTTAAATTAAAACGCATTGAATGATACTTTAAAACTATCACCGTCTGTATCGTATTGTTATCCTAATGAAATGTGGTCACCGTAGTTTAGAATTAGTTTGCAAAATCACGACGTGTTGTCTATACGGGTTATAGACCAATTTGTCATCTATAATCCCACACCAAATATAAACGCGGTCAAAGGGCACGGTTTTGTTTCAGCTTGAAGTAGCCACTCACAATTTACTTCTAATCAATAATGCATGCGTTATGCCGATTTATCTATTCGCATGCTTCGTAAAATCAGATGTCAAAAACAAATAATGCAGAACGTAAAAATATTCTGTGGAATCGTAATTGTTCATGAGCCTTTTGGCAACATACCATTTGATTTTCATTCCTGCAATATACCAATTTCTGTAGATAAATTAATCTCACTGGTCAAGCTTTTAGCCTTGACCAATTGTTCAGCCTCGGATAATATTAAAAACTAAATAATTAAGTAAATAATTTACGTTTGCATAATCTTATAGGCACTTACACCATGCCAAGTGATAAAATAGTGGCCAATTACCTCAATATCAAATGTGTTGAAGCTTGTCATCCCGAATGATGAAAGCATTATTACATACTTTGGTTATCATGATTGTCGTGAGCAGAACATCGTAGAGATCCCACTTTGATGCGGTAACTGTTCTAAATTGAATAGTATATGTAGTTTTGGGTCACGTCAAACCGTTAAACGGGGGACATTGACGACACTGCCATAGAAATCAAAGTATTTCCTCAAATTCAACTCATTACTCAAGTTCAAACACAATTTATAATTTTTTCAAATTTTGCTGAAATACTCTTTCAAATTATAATTAAAATTAGATTCAAGCCAATATTAGAATTTTAGCTGGAATTTTATTAAAGAAAACCCACTCCACATAGTCCAAAAGCTATTCATACATAATTTAAAATGCACTCAACTTTTGTTCATATTCAGCTGAAATATTAATTTATATCTCTCTAAAGTGAAATTAAAACTTTACTTAAACTTTTATACATTAAATTATAATTTCAAATCTATACGCAAATATTTTTTCAACCAATAATTTAAAATTTAAAATGCACTCAAATTTTGTTGAAAAATTACTTTATTTTCACTCATACAAATAATCTAAAACACCAATAAAGATTTTCGCTCAAATTCAAACTCAAACATGAGTAAATATTTATAATTTAAATTACACTCAAATAATCTATAAATCGCATTTAAAATTTTACCCGACTTCATATAGTACAAATTGTACCCTAACTTTAACTTAAAAATTTCCACTCAAAATATATAACTCAAAGTCTACTCAATCACAATCAAACATAACAAAAAATTATTTTCTTATTAATCTTTAAGTTTTAATTAATATTTAAATTGCACTTAAATTTTGTTGAAATCTAAAAGTCTGCAACACGCGTTATTTAACTGAGCTCCAAAGTACAATTCTACCTTGAACTTCACTTAAAAAATTTAACTCAAAATATGTAAATTCAATTTAGCATCTACTAAAATTCAAATGTGTAATTATAAAAAAATTAAATTTTGAAAAGTGGGCATTTTTACCCCACCTTCGATTTCAAGTAATGTTTTCCGTTTGCTATTTTTCCTCGATATCTCGGGGCATCCATTATAGAGCAAATGTATAGCCTCAGGTGAATCACACAATACCAAAAGCCGTTGCTTAGAGGATTCTCGTTCATTTCGTAATATATTTTAATATTTTTAATAAAAATTAAAAGTTTAGCAGTATTGCTAACATCAAGCCTTATTGCTAGATCTGCCGAATTGTCTTGCAAAACTATAGTTGTTTTAGATTCTTTCGATTTTATTTAAGTTTAGGTCATTAACGTTAGTTCGTAAGATTGTTATTTAAAAGTTTGATTTTTCATAACCCATGACAGTTTCATTACGATTTCTAAATGAGTTTATTTCTAGCTCATTCCAAATTCAAAATTTATTTAAGAAATTGCTTAAAATTTGTATTTTTGATAATGAGAGGAGAATAAAAGGGAGAATGAATGAAGTTAACTCTTAGGATTTTATAAGATTTTTAATAGATTGCAAGATTCTTTTTAGAGTTGATAAGATACTGGAATGAATTTTGTTTTTAGTTAGAACTTTCTTATTTACCTATAAAATTATCTAGTATAACCAAAGTAAGACCGGAGCTATTTTATGAAATAGCAATTCAGTTAAGCCGTATGACAAATAATAATTTGATAGCCTCAGTTTTAAATTTAACACCTCTATAGTTGTGCAATCAAAAAATTGTATAACAGATTAAAAGACAAAACTAATTTGGTGAACATTCAGATTACAATGAACATAATTCTAGATTTCTTAAAAATAGATTATGAAAATATTTTAATTTAGAACTTTTCTAACCTAATTTTACTTGAAGAGATTAAAATTCATTGAAAAAGATTCCAAAACTGGCCCACCCGATTTGCATTAAACCTAAAAAATCTGGCCAACATAGTTTAGAATCGTCTACATTATTGGTTTCGTTTTCTATGAATTTTCTACGTTGTCTACGATACCCACATTGTCCACGCGTAGAAATTAATAGATGACGCATACATGTCCCTCCCTGGTTTGAAAACGTCGATTAAAATTTAAAAGTTGGTAACGATATTTTTTTTGAAATTAATATTTATGGAACTTCATAAAAAATTTGATACAAAATTACAGTCGATCGTGCAAGCACTCGCTTAGTAAAACACACCAAAAATTATCTAGTACTGATGCATGACAATTTTTCGTGTGTATTACTATGTGAGTGCTTTGAAAAGTCGATTAAAAGCTGCTATCGAGAAATATTTATTTTTATAAATGATTATTTATGGAGTTTTGAAAATTAAAATTTTTAGTTAGTCGCCTTGCAAAGCACTTACATAGCAAGATACACGAAAAATTGCCTAGTACTGATACAAGATCATTTTTCGTGTGTTTTACTATATGAGTGCATGGAAAGTAAACTAAAATTTGGTATCGAGAAATTTAAATATTTTGTATATAGTTTTGGATACTGCAGTCCTTCTACTCAGGTGATACTATAATTAGAATAGAGTAGTTTTTGATTTGTGTAAATCAATTTTCATTGATTAGTAAAAAATTTTTTTCTCTTATTTTTATTGTGTATTAACGACTATTAAATGATTTATCTGGAACGGTAATGTATTTTACCGTTTCAGATAAATCATTTTCGGCAGTGTGTTTTTGTATGTATGTACATATATGTAAAAACTAATGAATTGCAATTTTCTATTGAAATTATAAGCTTTTTTTATAATAATCTAAATAATAAGCCCGGAACATTTTGCCAGTGAATGAAGATTCAATTTTTTTTTAAATTTTATCATTCAATATTGAAATGTTGTCTACTACTGAGCACAACTACCACCGGTAATTTATCTAGCAAGAATTTGATTTTTTAAAATTGAATTAAGGTACACTTAATCGTTGTCCAGTAGTAGTGTAATACGCGTGCTTCTGGTGCTGCTATAAGTGTATGATAGTTTTAGTAAACAAAATTAATTGCAATTTTACAAAGGGACTTCAGTATTAGAGTTAAATTTTCATCGATATCTCGATGGTAAACACATTTATTTAGGTAAGTATATATTCCAATTATAAGTTTAAGGATAGTGATTCTCTAGTTTTCTGCTGGTTGAATTTTCGGAAGCTATATGTATTCAGCTTCCGAAAGTTAAATTGTGCATTAAATATAGTGGAAATCGAATTTTTTACGATTAATTTTCCTTAGTTGAAATTTAATAATCACCGCTTGAGTAATTTAGGATTAAATGTTAAAAGGGTTATTATTATTTTTTCCTATAAGTTTTTGCATAAACACCGCTTAATTGCTTGTTTTTCAAAATGATGGACTTTTCTAGATTAATGTTAAATTTATTTTTGCTATAGAAATTCTGTCGGACTTAACTTATATAGGCAGCTTCACATTTACCTTAATTATCCAATCACAAATAAGATAATCTAACAAGCAGCAATAAACACAACAGTATATAACTGAAGTTCAACTGAGCAAGTGATTTCTAAATCTTTAAGCATCACAAAATTTTGATTAGAAATAATTCCATGTTAAAACAGTATATATACAGATACAACATATGATAAAACTATAAACGAAAACAATAAAAAAAATGTAGTCTCAAAACTATATAATCTATTTCATTTTATAGTTTTCTAAAAAAAAAATTATGTCCTTTTGTCCTATATATGTACATACATTTATATACGGATAATAAAAACTGACCAGCACCACACGTAACTCTTGTCCTCGTCATATACAATTATGTGTATCATGTTACACTATATATGTTCGGTATCATAATCCAAATTCTAAATTTAGAAAACTTATTTTTTTTTATTCTATGTTGTCATAAATTTCATCCCGAAAAAAAAGTTGTATGTACGTATGTATGCATATATAAAGCTTAAAATGAGCTTTTTCATGGATTATAATTTTATTGCAATTAAAATTTGATTTTATATTAGCATTTTTGTTTACAATTTTTGTATGTTTGGTTTTAAATATTAACTAAAGAACTTTTTGCCTCATTAAAAACGATTTTGAGAAAAGGATGTGGCTCATATAATGTGGACAATGTCAAGAGATTTATACGTATATATATACACATATCAAGTAATTATAAGTCTATATTGGTACATAAAACATGTACCAAAAAAGGGTGTAACAATAATTAATATAAAACATGGTCGCGTATAATACGTAATTTATCAAAAAGTTTAGAAAATTTAAAATTAATTTTGACGTATAGGACAACAAGAACTTTGTTTGGCGGGTGTACTGGAATAATTCTTTCTCAAATATAATTTCGGTGTGCCATAGAATATATTTCAAACCAATTTAGAAGTAACTCCAGTGGTTCATTTGGTTGATATTTTAAAAAATTTACCAGATCGTGGTGGATACTACAGAGAGCTGTAAATAGAAACTGAGGCAAATACTGTTACAACAGAACACAAACAGAAAATGAACAAACGGTCAAAATAAATATAAACAAAAATGCGTTAAACTAATTATGTTTTTAATACTCGTAATAAATAAAATAGAAATCGATTAAATATAGGCATTGGGAAAAGACCACTGGTTTGATACCTCAATGCAAACATAAAATGAAAAATATTGTGGACGGAAGCCTAGAAGAGTTAAATGTGCTGCGGAATATATTGCGAAATCGTGTGTCATCAAAATCGTGTGAAGCATCCCTTCAAATTGTAAGGGATAAAAACAAACGAATACTTCATGAATAACTTAATCAATTAATAATTACCTTTTAAAAAAAATTCACAAACACTTTTGGACATTTTGTAAATAACATTCTCAGTATTTAATTGGATAATTTTTAAATAAACTTCGATATAATTTTAGTTTAAAATTTTGGATTTGATTTTGGCATTTGTTAAATTTAATTTTGATCGAATAAAAAAATAATGGAATTATTTTTCAAGTAACTAAAAATTTTTTGTAAATAAAATTCCCAGTAATCTGCGAATTTAATTGAACAAAATTAAAAGTAAATTAAATTAACTAATTTGAAAAACGATTGAAATCAAAAATAAATCGTCTAAATTATACTACGAAAAAACATCCAAATCAAATTATACACTTTAAATTTAAATTATGCCATATACATTTTATAATTTAATTCCACATATTTTATTTCACTTGGCCGATTTTTAATTCGACTATAGATGATTTATTTATGATTTTAACATTTTGTAAATAAAATTCTCAGTATTTTGCTAATAAAATTGTAGAATTTTTAATAGAATAATAATTGACATAATATGTGGATTATATTTTAGATAAAAGGTCAATTCGAAATGTACACTTCCTTTCAAATGTACATTTAGCCAAAACACATTCGAAAAACGCTTCCAAAGCAGGTTTATCCGCATAAAAAAAAAATTATATTAAATCATTAATTATATTTTTTTTCGAACGCACTCTAAATTGGACAATAACAACCAATATTTTAATAATAATTCCACATTTGTTATTTTTCGTGCAACTTTAGATTTAGATGATTTTAAACATTAATTCAATCAAATCTATTGTTAAATCAAAATTATATCTCCAATTCTATTTGAATAATACTTAAAATTACATTTACAAGTCGTAAGTAATTTAAATAATGATTGAAATCAAAAATAAATCATCTAAAGTCATGTAAACAATCGTAAGAATCAGTTTATTCGACCGATTTTTTGTTCGAGCTGAAATGTTTTAATTTTTATTTTTGAATCATTATTAAAGACATTTTATAGTTTTTGAAAATAAAATCGGGCGCCTGGTTTTAGTTTTAATTCCCATTTTCTTATTTTACTCGAACGTTTTCCGATTTGACTCATAGCGATTAATTTTTGGGTTTAATTCAAGTTAACATTCAAGTTAATTCCCAGTATTTTGTCAATAAATCTGGACAATTTTTAAATAAAATTGGTATTTGACTTCAGACTGAAGATTCTAATCATTATATTAAAAATATTTTTGTAAATAACTTCCTAGTATTTTGCCAATAACATTGGGCACACAATTTTAATTTTAATTTAACGTATTTTATTTTTCTTGGACGATTTTGTCGTACTTTCGTATTCATTCGTAGAGAATTCATTTTTGGTTTTAATCTTTATTCAAACAAATCAAAAAGGTTGAATTAAAATTATATCAAATTTTATTTAATTGACCAATTCTACTAGCAAGGTAGTTTCATTTACAAATTTTAAATAATTTGAATAATGATTAAAATCAAAGATAAATCGTCTTAACGTAGAATTTAAATTGTTAAAATGTAGAATTTAAATTGTGCATAATCGTCAGAGTAGTTATTTCATTCAGCTGATTTTTTGCTCGAATTTAAACTAGTTACTTTTTATTCTATAACCATTATTCAAAACAGTTGATCCTTTTGTAGATAAAATAGGACGCACGATTATAATTAAAACTACAAAATTTATATTTTACTCAGACGATATATTATTGGTTTGAATGAGTTATTATTGGTTTGAATTCCAGTTAATTAGATCTATTGGTAAATAACATTCGCAGCTTTTGTAAATAAATCTGGGAATCAATTAAAATCCAATTTTATTTATGTAAACTAATAAAATCGGATTTTAATTCAACTTTATTTTATTTTAGTCGAATTATTTATGTACAAATTTAGGCGATTTATATTCAAATTATTTAAAACTTTTTGTAATAAAATTATATTTTAATTTTTAAATCATCATATATTTTATGTTTTTGGACGTTTTTTCGTACGACTTATTTTTGACGATTTATTTATTTTTGAATTTAAAATAATTTGTATTTCATTCAGTCTTTTTCTCGTTAGACTTTAGACGATTTATTTTTGATTTCAATCATTTTTCAAAACCCTTTCTGTTAATAATAATAATAATAAAATTGGATAATTTCTAAATAAAATTGAACGTACAATTTTAATTTTAATTGTAATTTTTTATGAAAAATATTCTTGGATTATTTTTAATTAAACGGTCGATCCGAAATGTTAATATGTGTATACATTAAGCTAAAACACATTCGAAAAGTTCTTACGATTTTTCGTTCAACTTTAGAGGAGATAATTTTGATTTTGATTTTTATACTTTTACAATTCTCAGTCTTATGCAAATGGAATTGGACAGTTTTTAAACAAAATTAGTTTTAATGTAAATTCCACTTATTTTGTTTCACTCGGGCGATTTTACTTAACGATTTAATTTTACTCAAACGATTTTAAAAATTTTGTAAATAAAATCCTAAATTGCTATTATATCGGCAAATATTAAAACCTAAGTTGTGCTGTGTGAGAAGACAAATAAAAAAATAGTACAAACATCTAAAAATAAAGTTGGTTACGCGGCCCATCGAGTAAAGAAAGTTGACCAAGTTATACGCACATTCTAATCACTGATCGTGGTAATTTACTAACAAATATATATTGAGTAACCAAATCCTCATAAAATGGACTTTTCTATAGTCGGCTATGAGTAATTAAATTAGACTCCCCATTCCCAAAACTACATACAAACAAAATAGTTCGAGATATACTAAATTTGGGGTTTTGTACCCATCTAACCATTTATAGTTTGTGTAATCTCGAATATATTATTATAGAAGATTTTTGTTAAGGTTTTTTTTATCGAATTAAAACTATATACTAGTATATATAAAATACATGGATATCTTTATTATATCCTTATTTATAGTTTGGTTCAATGATAGAAAATAAATATAAAAAAAGAGAATACATACACATATACACACAAAATGTATTTACGGTTGGTTGAATGAATAATAATTTGGTACATCAATCAATCGACTAAAGTTTTAGGGATCAGATAAAAAAAAACTTTTTTTTTTGGGTTTTTGTACATATATAACGAAGCAAATACAGTCCTTCTTACAGTATACATATCGGATATATTTTTAGTTTTCTTTGATGATGTTTCACGAAAAATTTGCAAACAAAAAAAAATGTAAAGAAATTTCCACTCAATTAACACCTTACTAATCAATTCCTATAATCTATTTTATTTTTCCTAATCAGCTTTATATGCTACATAATGCTGTGTGAGTGAATAAAGCTTTGTAGAGTGAAAAATCTATTTAGAAACGTCATATATCGAGCCGCAAATGATGATTCATTTTTTTGTATGTATACAAAAATAATCTTACGGTGTAATCTGCTATATTATATGGGGCTGCCGCCATATAACATTGGATCTATTGTTGTACTGCATTCACTTAAAAACAATAAGATTATAAGATTCTTTTGTTATATTCAGTATGTATAGTAGTAAATCAGTGGAACGATCATAAAAATTTACTATGAGATATAGTATAATAGACAGCCAAAAATGACCTTTCCTTTATAGTTTACAGTTTAGACATATAGCATAAAACTCACGCAATGTATACATATATCTATATAAAACCAACACAAGGATTAATTTTTTGAACACGACATAAATCGTCCTTCGTGTATACATAAAAAAAATATTTATGAATCACCCACTAAAAATACAAATCAATAAAATAAACTATATGTACATGTATATTGATACGAGGTAATTTAATCCCCCAACCACTGCAATACAACATAAAATTGTTTACCACACTTTGTTTGTGTCTATACTTTGTACACACAACATGGTTCAAGGCATCATCATAAATCGCGTGTTACAAGAAAATCTAAACTATTTTCCTAACAAATTTGCTATTGTTGTTGGTTGTTCCAAAAATGTGAACATATACGTACATATGTACATACATAGTTTATAGTAGTTAAATTAACTAGACATATACATACATGTACAAATATGCATAGATACACTACTATCGTAAAACCTATATTGACTAATATAAATATTTTGAATTTTAAAGTCTGTGAATATGTTTGGTATATATATACTATTGTATACAACAAAAATTGATTAATGTGTCTGTAAAGTTTTCCGGAAATTAAAATAACAAAAAATATGTAAATTTTCTTCATTTAACGAATATTTTTTGATGGTGGTCGGAATCAGAACCATACATATACCGACAGAGAGGGAAAGTTACTATATCATTATTGTCAATTATTCCATATATTAAACGAATATATACAAATCCACATAAATATATTATGGCGGAAGTGTGCGGGAGGATTGGAATTAAATTTAAATATTTTGATTTTGATTTTTATGGAGATTCATGACACGGTTAACATAAATTTGCTTCCATAAAAAAATATTTGAATTTATTTTATAACTCAAATTTAGTTTTTACAATTTAATTGTGATTAATTATCGTTTCGGTCTTTATATTTGTATATGGCAGTGTCATAAATTTGAACGTGTTTCAAATTTTCTTGTATGCGCGCTTTAGAATTTATAATTGTCTATTTAAGTCATCTCAGACGTGCTTCATGGGCAGCTAATTAGAATACTCTTAACTTAAATATCAACCTATAGGTATAGGAAGGTTATTTCTTGGAAAGAATCAAAATTTGTGAAAACATTTAAATCCTAAGGTAAGTGCCAGTTAAAGTATTTTACAAACACTTTAAGTTTCACTGTGCATGATTTATTGTCAATTTTTTTACTACTTCAATGATAGCTGCACAGAAAAATCAAAAAAAATATTTGTTGCCATAAAAATATAACTTTACATTTATTACAAATTTGTTTATTTATTTATTTTCGAAATGCTGTAATTTTATAATATTTCAGATTTAAATTTCTATTCTCGATTCTTAGGCTTTAGAGTTTGCACAATGGGCCCAGAGTGGCATTGAGTGCGGTACCTGCTTGGGTTCCAGCCAACTTTAATAATAATAGGCTTTATAAATTTTGCAAATATTTTTAATTTCTTGCACAAATTCTACGTAATAATAAAATGTATGGATTAAGTTTAAAGCAGGCCAAATTTCCCAATTTTGCAAAATCTTTGGGTTATGCATTTTTACGTTAGTCTTCGAAAATATAGCTTTTTTATTTAAATAAAATATAGTTCCAGGAACTTAGCCAATCATATATTTATAGATATTAATTTTTCCAAGAATAATACAAAACAGGATAAAAATACAACATAAATATTAGAATGTTACATTTTTCGCTCTTGACTTCATATTGGCAAAATCCCTAATTAAAGTTGTTGTTTCCATGTCGCCCGCCACTTTTGCTTCAATAGAGAGAATAGGCAAATGGTTTAAACGATCTGCACCGATGGAGTTGCGCAAATAATTTTTTCAATATATTTGTATAAGTTCATAGTTATGAAATTTTCTAGTTATGTTTTGCACCGACCACGGATTATTCAATTTTTTTTAGAAAATACACAGGCATGAGGTTTCTATGGAGTTTTTATAGAACGGTAGAAATGTCAATAAACCTATTGAATTGTCTCATGAAAATTTATTAAATAGTTTTAAATAAAACAAATTAATTTATACAAATTTAAAATTATAAAACTTAAAAATATTACTTAAATTATTAAAAGTATTAATTAAAAACCCAAATAAATTTAAAACAATTAATAAAAAAAACAGCTGAGGTGATCTAATAAAAACGTCTTTTTAAAAATTTGTATAATTTTTAAATGGTAAATTTACACAAACAGCCACCATATAGAGAATGACCACAAGGCTCTAGTCTAACAGAAAAATGTCAAAATAGCTGGAAGTATAGACCCTGAAGAATTTCATTCCTTCCCATAAATTTCGAAGAATCCATATGAAAATATGAGGTCAATAACGACATGAGAATTTCTTTTAAACTCATTTTCTACAAAGAGCCACCATATTGGGGATGACCTAAGGCTCTAGAGTATATAAAAAATGCGAAAGTAATAAAAAATGTTGACCCGGAAGTGTGTCATCCGACCCTGAAATTCTCGAAAAATAAAAAAAATATCTGAAAATATAAACCCGGAAGGTTTCATAACTTCCCAAAAAATTGAATATTATTGAAAATATAATACGGCTCACCACTTGATAATTTATATTAAACTCATTTTACAAAAACAGCCACTATATAGGGCATGACTATAAGGCTCCAGTCTAACAGAAAAATGCCAATATATAGTTGAAAATATAGACCCTGAAGAATCTCATTCCTTCCCAAAAATCTCGAAAATTCATATGAAAATATGACGTCAATAACCACATGAGAATTTCTATTAAACTCATTTTACACGCAGACAATTCGAGATTTAAAAGGTTTTTTGACATTTGTACCGTTCCATAAAACACCATAGAAACTTCATGCCAGTGAAAATATAGTTTAATGGAAAGGGGACTTCATTCAATTTTTAGACAAATTAATTTAAAATGCTAAATCATCTTATAGGTCAGTCGACCACACTTACTGTCAAATTCTAAAAATGATCAGAACTAGAACTATAGGACTCCCATAAACTTTAAAATATATAAAATGTAATATAACGTGAAATGCCTAAAAGTGTAGTAGCTAAAACGCTAAAGCTATTAAGCCGAAAATTCAAATATTTTCTTAGAACTCAGTGAAAGACTGGAGGGTTTCGTCCGACATATCATTCTTAGGACATAGACAAATAACGTTTAATGTGCATAATAGCAATACAGACATACAGAAAACACTCACAAAACCCGCAAGATCAGGTTTAAGTATCGCAAAATCAACTGCTGTATATGAAAAACATATCGTAGTATCCTTACTGATTTAAAAAAAAAAACTCAGGAAATGAAAAGGAAGTTCCCGAAAGGCTTTCTGAGAAAACCTAAATGATGTACCTGAGATTGCCAGAGTCCAAAACAGGTGCACTACATAATTTATCATTTCTGCCAAACAGTGATGGCGCAATAACTGTAACCTTCAGGGTAACTTTGGCCATTTTCATGAGGACTCATTTCCTTCGATGTAGGGAACACAGAGATCAGAGATGAACCAAAACTAGGGAGAACAGATGTTACGGAATGAATGATATTTGAGAGACACGAACCATGATGTAGAGGATGGGCAAAAATGTCCTTGAAAACCAATAAATCTCCTGGAGATGATGGATCACTTTCCGTATTCGTTCAAGAAGGAAGGAAAATACTGAAAATACCTTTATTTATATACAATAAACACGACTAGACCGAACTATGGCTTTGTTCCTCATCAAAGGAGGGCAGTAACGCTGATATTCATACCCATCTTTTCTATTTAAGATGCAGGAACAACTGATTATTCAATACATCAGAATGAAGATAGGCTACCAGCCTAGCCACTCGGTAACGTGCAATTTACTTATCAAAAAGGGAAATCAACGGTCACAGAATCACATCAAATAGTAAAAACCATGAGTACCTTTAAGCAGGCTGCATAAGTGCGGATAAAATGTATGCTTTTTTTGCCCGGATAAATTTTATATGTGAAATTAAACACAAAATGAGAGTATTTTTAAAGCATTTAATTGATTTAATTGGCTGGTTAATCCGGATAACAAGTGATCAGATTTTATCCGAAGTCATGTACCTGGACGTTACATTGAATAAAAAGCTATAATCTGGGAAACACATCTTGTGAAAACAATAAACAAGTTAATGCCTTTTTCAAAAAAACAGCTGGATCTACAAACCGATGATTTGCCTAGGAATAACCTATGCTGCGGCTGTATGTTGGAAGAAAATAGTGCAAAAAACGGCTATGGCAAAGCGACCAGACTCCAGAGACTACACAAAAGCTGGTTTGGCGATCAAATGCACCAGCTCAAGATGAACTTCATCCAAAAATACAGGATTAGAACTACAAAGCCACACAGCTTCGAAAAGATACACAAAATGATTCATGGATGAATCAAAAATGGGCGAGGGAGTAGGACCGGGCAATTTTTTTTTCGATGTCGGATTAACGAATCATGTATACTTTTTATGGCACAGTCGAATATTGTTTTTCTAAATCCCTGATAATATTCAGTAATTTTTGTTTTGTTTTCAACTTTCTCAGTATTAAGGCAATTAAGCCGCCATTTTAATTAATTATGTTTTTAAGCATACTCAAACAAAAAAAACTTTGAATTCAAAATACTTGAGATAGACATGCTTTATTATTGCCAAGAGCACACAAAAAAGTTTTAGACACATGCATGATAAATGAAATAAACGATTTTTTTCTTCTATATGTATGTATACTTATACACACATTTAAATACATTTTCAATCAAATCTCGTATGTATACAACGGGGTGGTGGGTGACTTTAACAAAAACTCATTTATATTTACACAAAATGCCTTTGCCCAAAAATTATAAGTTTACATACGATAAAAAAAAAAAATAACATAACAAAACAAAAGATGAAGTATTATTATAAAACAAAGAAACAAAAAGTTTCAAGAAAATAAAAAAAATTGAACTTTATTAAAGCTAATTTATATGTTTTACAACAAATCATATCATTACACCCCCAACTTATGTATATATATACATACAGTATCGCCTCCAAAACATTTAACCCCCTCTCTAGGAGATTAATGTGTATATGTATGTACGTTACACAAAAACGAACTTCATTTGATTCTTGTTATTTTAAAAAAAGTTTAAAATAAAAAAACAAACTCAGTAAATGGAGAGCTTTTACTAACAACAACAGTTCTTAGACGATTTTTTATTTTTCAATTCTCGTATTGTGTATCTCTGTGTTACTTATATACATAATATTCCAATGAGGTTTCAGATTGAGATGATTTCTTGTATTTGTTTAAAGAAAACAAAACAAATATAACATTTTATCAATTAATTTTAATTTTTATCTTTTTTGTGATAAGAACTAAGATGAAGATGAAACTTTTTGATAAGAAAATAAAACAAAAGTTCATCCTATATATACTTATATATCGTAAGATAGTTGATTGTTTGATTTTTGTATGTATATAACATATATATGTATGTATATATAAGAGTATATTGACAAATGAAACACTTTGTGCTAGATTTTATGTGTTATTTTGTCATAAACTGAGATGGGCAGACACCACTCTCCCGCGGGTGGTATAGATGGTTCGATATTTTTGAAAAGTTTAGAGTATAGTGGAGGAATAGAAAATCTATCATTTATCAAAATCTAATTTTTGTGTATATTTAGTTTATCTATATACGAGTATGTATACAAATATATGAATATACAATGAAAATAAATAGATTTGTGCAGTGACATGGAAAAAATAGAAAAAGAATTAGTTCTTGATAAATTTCCACCCGAGCTCTCGTATTTTGACGCCTCTTATTTATAGTGCTACTCAGTCACTTATATGTATAAATAATGTATATAAATCAAGAAGCTATATATTTTTAGGAGCTTTTCGTAACTATATATTTACTTACATAAGGATACAACTGACCTATTTACCATATATACAAGTAATATTTAAATACATCACGAGATGATACAGCTTATTTATATTGTGTGGCCGTTTGTGATTTACGATTATTATTTTTGCAAACAAATTTTTTTTTAAATTGAATTTTGTTTTGTAATTTAAAATCATCATTACATCACCTCATCACATACATACATATACCTATACATACATATATGGGATGAAAAATTGGTTTTAAATTAACACCAACAGCACCAATATGTGTTGTAAATGGGAAATTTAATTGAAAAACCAAATATGGAAAAATTATCATCGCATTCAACACAAAAAAAAAAAATTGAAAATTACTAACCAATTTCCAGTCACCGAAAAATAAAACAACAAATTAATAAAGCAAAAGCACATCACATATGGATAAAAGTTTTAATTTTTTAAATACATTTTGCAGTTGATGAATTTATTGTACATAGAAATGGCGATTATTTTTTAATTAAATTATTTTTAAATTTTTAATTAGAGATTAACTTAGTTAGGTTTAATTAAATTTTAATTGTTATATTCATTTGTATGGATAGACCAAATTTCTTTCCTTTTTTTGCCCGGTTTTAAATTAACGGGTTAAGCTACGTCTTAGCTTCGCTGTTAGTATAAGTACATTTCGTTGGTTACTCTTAATTTCGAATTATAGATGTCTTATTTAAAAACTACCCAAAACCATTACTATATTTCTTTTGTAAAATGGGAAATATTTTAAGCTCACATAATAAAGTTAGAAAAAGGCTATAATAATAATACAATGTTTAAAGGCCATTACTGGCCCCTTACTGCGTCAACAATCTGGCTTCAACGCTTTCGATCCTGCGCTTGGTCTTCATACTGTCTTAGACAACCAGAAGAAGCTAAGGCATTCTCTACACCGTGGAGCCATCGTCGCCTGCAACGACCGCTGCGCCTACCATATTATGGTGGCTCTCCTTTCAGAGATCGCTGCACAATTCGTTCCGGATTAGCACGCAGAACGTGATCGAGCCAGCGTACTCGCTGAGAACTTTTTACATGCACAACATCGGGAATCTTCATCAGATCTCTGATCCCGATATTGTACTGAGCTCGGTATGCTCTGTTTTGGGCCGTAAAACCCGCATGACTCTTCTCTCAGATGTAAGGAGCCATCTCTCGCACCATCTGTCAGCGCCCAACTTTCACATCCGAACATAACAACGGGCCTGATCAACGCTTTGAAATGCTTCAGCTTCACGGCACTTGATAGGTGTTTAGATTTTAGCAGTGGCCTTAGAGGATACAAAGCACGGCTGCCAGCTGCCAGTCCGGCTTTAATACCCTCTCCCACACTGTTATTGTCAGCAATAAGAGAGCCCAAATTTTTGAACCTACTCACTCTTTCAAACGTGTAGTGGCTACAACTAAAATCTGAGGTGCCATTGTCCCTATAACCAGAGATCATGTATTTCGTTTTTAACTCATTGATCTGGAGTCCAACAGAAGCTGAAAACTCTACAAGCGGATCAAGTATTTCCTTCACTCCGTTGCTATTTAGAATAAAATCTTTAAAAAATTTCCATTTAACATTCATGGTGAAACTACTGAACAAGCTCACTAAGTTATGACGTCTAAATTATATAACACAACTTTGTCAAGATGTGAAAAAGGAATGAATGGTGTTTTAAGTGCCCACCTTGCTAACTATGACACACTTTGTGTGAAAAAACTAATCGAACTCAAAAAGATTTCCAAGTATAGTAGTGCCTCATCAATAATTATTTCAACAACAGTGTAACTATTAACATATTGAAATTCCTGTTGGATTCGTCTACATATATTGTCATCAATAATATGAAAGCTCTCAACTCTCACAAGATGTCAAATCAGATAAGCAAAACAGTAAGCACTAAGTCATCTTAGGTGTCTATTCTATGAATCAATTTGCACACTATCACGCGTATGTGACACTACTTTTTGTATATTCCGATCGCTCTGTCAATTAGAATAAATTTATACAAATTTACTCCATCACACAATATAAAATAGTGGCGATTGACACAGACAAATGAATAACAGAATAAGTAAATAGGAGTTGAAATTAAAACTACTTGTAGGTTTCCAATATTTTTATAAAGGGATTTCTTTCAAATATTTGATTGTGTTAGTATTCTGTTTATGCGTGTATTTATATTAGTTTTGACGTTTAATAAAGCTAATGTACCCAGAAACGATGAGTAAATAATATGTGCACTGTGTGCATGCATCTAAATGGAAGGGGCATAAACAATACATCATCATAAATAAGAATTTGGCTAGAACCTAGCACATTCTTTAAATAAACAATATAAACAGATTGAACGTTTACATAGTTTTATGTTACTTAAATATTTTCATTCGGTGGTTGTACTCCCAAATCCCATATATTCCCTCCAAACCGAGAGCGAATCGATGTGGGAACCGTCAGAATCTGACTATAGAAAACCAATGGTGTTATCAATTATGGTTTTAGTGCAGTCAGACTCAAAGTATAGATAAAGGTTGCTGACAAGCCAGAGACGTCAGAGTTAGGTGGGAATACTTCTGCTAGAACGTTCTGGTGTCAGTGATGCGTAAATGGAAAAAGTGGGACTTTCAACTAAAACATAGCTGCCTATGTCATTGGACTCCCAGAAGACACTGGGTCAGAAGGGACGTCATCGTTGTAGAGGTTAGCAATTCTTATAAATTCTTCAAATTAACCCCCACCACTGCAAGGCAGCATCAATTAGTTAGTTTGTTGCTCAAAATTGTGAAGAATAAGATAAATGACGTCTTGATCTAAGAAACTTGGGTTAATGTTGATCCAAGAACCTTGGGTTAATGTTGATCGAATACATGGACTCAAGACTCTCAACTCAAGATTCAAAAATAATCTAAGAAACATTCTGTTCCTAAACTACAGCAGTGCAGATGTAGCAGCGGTCGGCATTAAAGTATAGGTAAACATAACATTTGACTAATATCAGCTTGCCTAGAACACGATTTGTCTCAAATTTCATGATGAATAATCTTGAATATAATTCCCTTCTGCTCTTTGCTATCTACAATTAGCAAAAATCAAGAACATCTCCCGAGCAGGACATCATCTATGGATGTAAACTTCCTACTGTGATAACCTTCAGAGGACTGGCTCAGGGATGCAGGTTTGAATTTAGGTGTTATAAACTTGTTCACGAATGGCCCCATAAAAGGAGGAGAACGACGGTGGCGAGGTGTTCTTTGATGAATTTCTGATCAATCTGCTTTCAGTCGCAACCGACTACTGCAGCATTTTTCAAGTGAAGTAACTGCGGTAAGCGACTTCGTAGGCTGGTTAAGGTATAATATACTATTGGCCAGCGAATTTCGCATTTTTGCGAATAGCTGGGCTTCCAATAAAGAGCTTGAATCGAATCTTCTCACGTCGAAAGTAGTCCAGCACTGTCTCTCATCTCTTAACGCGATGGCAGACTAATGCAAGATGCATCTAATGTATGTGCCAGGACATTTGAATAGTACAGGAAATATTAAAGTCGACGATTTACCTTGACTTGGAACAACAAATCATACCTCAAAAAGAGAAAAGGACGATGAAATGCTTCTTGCATTATATAAACTCCTACTCCAGAAAGCAGCCGCTAAGTTAACGAAATATATGAGGGTCAAACAGTACCTCATGCGTAATAGCACGGCAGGTTTGGCCAAGGATTGACTTGACAAGATCTTAAGAACTGTTCTCTCTCCAGCTATGTCAGTGCAGGAAAGTTGTCGGAGTCATCACTGATTCATAAGCAGGGATGCAAGAAGTTTTAGTTTATTTTCACATGGCCACTGTCGCGGCTGGGAGGATAAAGAAAAGAGGAAAAAACAGTACTCCATCGTCTCTGTACCTGTCCGTGTTTGTACCTGATGGACCTCAGTATGATGGACGTCAGAAGTATATCCAACGTTTTGTAAAAATCTCAAAGTGGTTTCAATGAGTACATGTCGGCGCCTTGTATTAAAAATTTGTGGTATGGACCTGTGGCTATGGATCTACTTGTAGCTATACCTGTCTGTTTTGGACTCCTACGTGCTACCAAAATCTAACCTTGTACTCCAAACATTCGTTCAGGATAACGTTTAGTATCTAGCATTCACGATCAAATGAAATTTTCAATATTTTGTAAATTAAATTTATAATTACCACTCGATACCATGCATATTACAAATTCGGTAGAATCTAAAATATAGAATTTTCTCTTCAATTTTGAAAATACGAGTAGTTTAATTTAAAAAAATTAATCAATGTTCAGCATTTATAGTTAATATTTAAAAAAAAATATTTTAAATTAAATTAGAATTTACAATTTTGGGAATTAAAAAATTAATAATTGAGAATAATTTGTTAAATTGATCGGGAGTGTAAGAATGCCTAGGCTCTGACAACCAAAATTTGGCTTGATTTGAGGAATTTACAAATTAAATTTTAAATTGAGTTTTTTAATAAAATTAAAATTTAAATGATCTACAGAGTCATAAAATTTAAATCGAGTAATCCAAATTTAGAAAACTCTCGGTAAATATTTTTTAAAAAAATGAATGCAAATTAATTTAATATCTCAAATCCAGAAGTGGATTGGTTGATTATGCATTTCATTCAGTTTCAGCTAAAATTACGAATTTCTATGAGGATTTAAAATATTTTTATTAATTTTAACCTTTCATAGCTTTTATACAAATTTCAAATTCAATACGTATTTTTCAAATTCGGTAGTATTTTGGAAATTATATAAAATTTTCCAATTTCAGAAAGCTTATATAAAGCCTATAACAAAATATTTATTACCAATGTACGTAAATTCATAATGCTGAACAGTTTTGAAACTTGAATATATACGAGTACATAGTATATCGTTAAAATTCAACAGGATTAATTATAAATTTATTTCCACAACATGAAATACATAATTTAATTAACTTGCTCTATATATAGTTATACAAATTCGAGAACGTGCGTATATCCGCTGATTTAATTATATTATAAAAATAAAAAATTAAAATTTTAATTTTAAATGACATTAAATTAAATTCATATTGTAAATGTTGTTTTATAAATATATAAAGCTAACGTTAATTTAATTGAACAACAAAAAAATTATTATGGTTTAACTATGTATATGTAGGTATAAACTATTATAAATTATGTGTATATAGCGAAAAAATATGTTCGGCAAAACAAATAAAATATATTTTGTTAAGGTTTTTCCAGCTAATTTCACTGCTAATTAATTAGGTTTATGTGAAAGCTGTAATTTTCTGGAAAAGTTTTATATATGTATATATTATGTGGATGGCAACAAAACTTGTATGGTTTTAACTTTCAGGAACCATTTCGGATTTATTGCCAAATGGATACTCACAATTTTCATTTGACTTGTCAGTTGGCTTACCTGGAAAGTGAAAAAAATTTAATTTAAAAAAAATGCTAATTATATTAATCCATCACCCCTATTCAAATATTACTTATAGAGCAACCCGGTCAATATTGTGGCTCTGTATAAAATTAATTGTCTCATTAAAAAACAAGCTAAATGCATATAATAAAATGTTACAATAATTTAATTTTATTATTCATTTAATTAATTTTCAATTAAATTTATATAATTTTATTTTTTGTTCTTTTATCTAAAATAAATAATAAAATAAGTAAATTTTATTATTATTCCATGATCTGTAAATAGCTTGTTTTGTTTATAGCAATAGCAAATCATCGTTTGTCCGCTTCAATAATGTAATTAAATTAAAAATGGCAACAATAACAACAATCGTAATCATGATAATAACAATGTATAGTGTATGACATTTAATCGTTTATGCGAATAACGTTGGCGTCAAAATTACGAATTATATATTTTTTCGAATAAGTCGGTAAAAATATTGATCGAATTTTGGGTTGAGGGAGTTAATGAAGTTTATTATTATTATTACTGGGGTTGATAGTGGCGGCGATGGTGGTCGTGACTCGTGATGTTTGGCGACACAGATTTTATATATTTTTTTAATACATTATTGGAATTTTTTAATTAAATATATATTTTTTTTTTTAATTCGAAAAACGGCAGCCAGCTAAATACAAACGAATATAACACGTATTTCTATATATACATACATAATATATGTTTAGTGTTGCTATAACTAAATAATTTATATTTAGTTTATTTAAATTAATTAATCCCTTGACAGTTACTTAGTGTAAATATTTTATTTTTTTAAATAAGATAAATATAAAAGGTATATGTGTGTGTAAATAAAACATAATTTTGGTTAATTTGGTTCTAATCTATATAATCATGTTATAGTATTTTGTCCCCCCAAATTAATATTCGTATATATGGTCTACTAATTCAGTTTGAGAATGTGTTTGCGATCGGTTAGAAAACATTTATACTCGTGACTATAACTATAAATTGAGTTTGAATATTTTTATTTAAATTTACATTTTAACCGACATGTTCTAGTTTAATTGATCATTAATGTATAATTTTTTTTAAACCATAGTGAAGATGTGAATAAATTATAGAAAATTAGCATGTATTAGTACATATACTGTTAGTACAATGTAGAAAATTTCTCCTCCAAACAAATCCAGTTTGAAAGAAAAATGCAGTAAAAAATACGAATCCTGAATTAGTCAAGATTACCGAATTTTGAAAATATTGAATGAAATTCTATTTTTGTAACCAAATGGTTACAAATCAATCATTAAATTTCAGTTTGAACAAGTTTATCGAAATTTACCTGTTTGAACAATAAACTTTTCGTAAAAACTTCAGAATTTAACAAAACAAAACGCAAGGAGGCGACTAAACGGGTTAGATCGCTGGGCTGGCAATCCGCATCGGTAAAAAAAAGAGATTTGGGATCGGCACGTGGAACGAGCAGTCACTTAAGAAAACAGGTGCGCTAGACGGCCTAACCACATGCATGAGGAGTATCGGGTAAAACGTTGCTCTTCAAGAAACTCGCTGGCCTAAAAATGGAAACCACCTGTCCCAGGGCCATACGTTATTATACAGTGGAGATCAGAAATCTTGGAGCTGGATTTCTTCTTGGGCTGAAAGTACCACTCTAACCGTTTGTGTTAGCTGCGCTTGCGCATCAAGTTAGCCAACCTGTCGATAATTTGTGTAAATGCGCACATCTGATGGGATCTATACCTGAACACGATGTTAGAATGGTAATTGGGAACTTTAATTCTATTGGCAGAAATCCGACCACCTTATGTGAAAACATAGGTCCGTACTCCCGACACGAAACTGCGACCGATAATGGTGAGAGACATGTACTTTGTAATTACTCACAATCTTAGAGTAGCAAGCACATTTGTCACACACAAACAGATACATTTAGAAATATGGACACATCCTCGTAATATTTAATTGACCGCGTGATAATTTCAAAAGGGCGAGCTCGAGTTGTGCAGGATGTGAGAACTTATCGGTCAGCAACCAAATACATAGGCAGCAATCATTATTTGGTCACTGCACCGCTACGATGGAAGTTTTCGTACAGGTCCGGAAACACAGTGAAACGCATGGAACGTTTCGATTGTGAAGGTCTAATAATTGAAGATTAAAAGAAACGATATCAGGGTCTTGTCAGCGACAAGATCCTGATATCGGAAGGCCAAGATTCTGAAAGTACAACAACTCGGCAATGAGCGCAGTCGGCGTAATTTCTTTAAAGGAACTACTGGATTGCACCATACTTACAGAGCCGCGTCAACCGCCACTCATCAGGACCGGGATGCAAACCTCTGTATCAACATCGACGCTTGGAATGGACACTTTTTACCGACCTGTTTGGTGTTCATCATACGTCACAGAGTGTTGGTGAGCCCCCCCCCCTAATACAGACTGCGGAGATTTGCACTGCGGATCCATCCCATGATGAATTCACTAGGGCCATGCAGAGATTAAAACGAAATCGCTCACCTGGGGTGAACTTCATTAATTCTGAGCTCTTGTTATTCGGAGGGGATACTTGGTTATACATTTAGAATGTAGTAGTAAAAACTTAAACCGAACTTATTAGTACGTAAGTCGACAAAAATAAATTAAAGTTGCTGGGTATCACAGCGTGAAATTTCGAAATCTAAGAGTTAAGTGGCTTAGGACAGGGGTGTTTTCCTACCTATCATGTAAATTAAAATTTTACAAAAATTTCCTGAACGAGAAGGATCATACCTAGCTAGCGACATAATTTTGAAAATAGTCCTAAGTCACTTATTTTCTAGATTTAGTAATTTTTAATTTATTTTTTAGTTAGCTTCATATGACGAGCTTCATACTTTGAGACAGACGCGTGAAGTTTATCTTAAATGTGTCCTAAGTGTCGTGAAATATTTATTTAAAGGCGTGTTTATATTTTGATTCATTTTAATACAGTAATCTATAATACATTTAATTCATTTTACTGCCCAAATATAAACTACTTATACCTGTTGTTCATTATAAGTTCTACAAATGGGCCTAATTCCAAAGGGACAACAAAATCAAAATAAAACTAGAACGCTAAAACGGGGAAAATACTTGAGGGATTATTCCAAGAAGCCATTTTTATATTTTGTTGGCAAGTTGGCACTATGCCATTTCCCATCGTTCATCGATACTCCAGTTTTAATTTATTTATTATGTCATATGCTGATTTTAATTGTTTGAGATGTTTTTATTCACCAACAAGAAGGAATTTTACATCATTGTAGCTTTTAAAGTAAATAAATTCTAGTTTACACGAGTTTTTTTAATTTTTTTAATTTAAATTAGACTCAACATGGTTTTAAGAAATACATCGATTTTAGTGGATTTTATAAATAATTTTACTAAAACAAATGCATCAGAAATGCAAGTATAAGTTTATCATTTATCTCTTGATTAGAAATTTAAAGTTAAATAAAATTCGACTGAAATCATGAATAAAGATCTACATTAATTTTTAAATTAAAAATCACTCAAAAAGTCAAAACTTTATTCCAATTTTTATTTTTTTTATTTTTTTTTTAGTCGATATTTTGGAACAATCCTTCCGCGGTATATCTATACCGCTTCAGTAGGCAGGCCAATCAGTGGCCATTCATTTGAGCTGACGTTCTGACAAAATATAGTGTTCTCGTCAAATCTGCGTCAAATACGTTTACTCGATCCAGTCTAGCTGTAAGCGCAATGTCAGCTAAGATCAAAACACCTACAATGGGTGTAGATGTTTTTCCCTCTTTAACCGAAGAACCGAGTTGCCACCATCCAGTAAAATGAAGTGTCGTTAACCACATCTATTCAAACGGCCGGTTGCCTTTTTCAAGACCACGCCATTTGAATGATTACCACTTTACCTGAACAATGGAACTTATTGAATTATCGAGGCCTTAATTCCCTCATGTTCACCGAGCGGTATCTAGTCCCACAAATCCAGATTTGTCTAATGCACCTTTTATGAAGCCGTGCCTAAGACGCCCATTACCACGCCACACGAGCACAAAATTAATCTCGAAGAGTTATTTGAGAGATTAGTCAAATTTGGAATATCTATAAATATCCAAGTTACAAAATGTGATTTTGGTATATTTGGCTCTACCCACCCAGATGACATATTACTTTCGCCACGGTGGGTCGAAGCCATACAATAATTTCCTGCTTCAACATCCATAAGACAAATTTAGCGATTCGTAGGAATGGTCAACTGTTATCATAGATTTATGAATTAAAAGTAAATGTTCAGTCTTTGACAGACAAATATTCGCTATTGATCTAGCAATAAATCATGTTAGGTATTTCGCAGAAGATATAGGCAAGTTACTATCAACACTAATCAAAAATTGTTTACCGCGGCAATCATCTCATTGAGCGAGAAGAGTCCATGACAGACTCAACAAATAAACTTCATCACTCAGTTTGCAGACAATTCCTCGCGACCATGTGACGACGTTGAAGAAAGTGATAAAATTTTGAAGTTGAAATTATGAGTTAGCTAAGGCTCAAGAGTCTGATGATGCATTAAAAGAATTACTTGATAATTCATCTCGTTCAAATCCTTTCCGATTTGAAAATATATTGTGAAACGTCAACGGAAGTTTATCGACCATGTATTTCGGCGGCGCAAAGACATGTAGTTTTCAGAGCACTACTTGGCGTTTCTCATCCAATCCTTCGAGCTACTCGATAATTAAGTTTCGGTAGGTATATTGGGTTTATAGTTGTATGGGATGCTAGTTAAGTAAGGATACAAAGACAAGGAAATTTCGATCTACCAGCATTGAGTTTTATAATTAAATCGTAAAAGCTCCGAATCCAAAAATATGAAGTTTTATTTTTAAATTCCAGAAAGTTTAATAAATTTTGACGAACTTTAAGAATCTATACATAGTCAACATCAGATTATCATATTTCCAATTATTTTTGATGGCCATAACCAACTTATGATATTGCAATAAATAGGGAATAAAAAAGCCAGGGCTGTAGTTGATTGCGACACTACAATTTTTGAATAAATAATTCTTAAATAATTTTAAAGCCACTTGAAAATTCTTATATCATACGTATATTATAAGGAGAGGCAACATAAAAAATTTTCCTTGAAATTTTCAATTATGTGAAAATCACTAGACACCGTTATAAATAAAGATGAAAAAAAGTAATTGTCATTCCAATGAAAAATTTATCTAATTTATTTCCTTTTATTTACAAAAACCAAAAAAAAAAAAAAAAATGCTCCCATGAGAGTATCTACTTCACATTTCTGGAGAAAATGGAAAAAGAAATTAAAAATGTCGTTGTTGTTATCGTTCGCAGTACTGACACGACACCGTAAACTTGATATTTTTTTTTTAAATTTATTTGCACTGCACTTTTTTCCCACTTATGTGCTGCAATATTTTTATTAGGTGAGAAAGCTTTTATACATAAAAAAAACGTATATATGAGAAAAAATTCATTTAAGCTACTTAATTCAAATTCTCGAGATAAATAAAATAAAATTTTGTATATTTTAAAAAATGATTTAGCTGACACCGACAACTGTTGTCAACCGTTTGTGGATTTTATAATTATTTTCGTAAATTTTCTTTTCTTTTTGAAATTCAAATCAATAATTACATAATACTCGTACCTAGCTCGAACATATTATTTAGACAAAACATACAAATCTATTATTATAAATACAAGTCGTACATGTATATGTATTTGAACATCTGTCATTTGTTATGTTTTCCAATTATGTATATTAAAATTAATGAAAAATATGTCAGAATCATATGTTGTCGTCATGTTTGAATAAACATTATACATATGAGTATGTACACATATGTATGTATGTTCATGCATAAAGTGTTTATAATTATATTTTATGTACGCACACAAAAAATGTATATATAATCGGCTCAAATAAAAAAAACATTAAATACAAACACACACACACACACATACGTAATTACAACATCGCATACACATAATTGAACTCAAATGACCATGATTTTCCCGTATTCGTTATATATCAAATAAATGGATTTCCATCATCATTATCTACCGGTTTTATGTACATTATTTTTTTTTTTTAGAGGTGGAAAGGAAATTGGAAATAGTAACGACTAGAAAACAATCATGATAAATGGTGGAGAAAATGGAAATAAAAGAAAATTTAATGATAATTCACAAACGTTAAATTTACATTCCATTAAATAAAAAATACAAAAATAAATGTGGGATACGGATACGGAATGTGAGCTACATACGTTACCCACTACATAAGTTCATATATAATTGTATACGTAAATATATTCTCTTTGATGTGGTTTGACACACAATTCAAAGAGATGAACAGGGCGCAATATTATGATATCATTGCAAATATTTATTAATAAATTAATTAAATGGAAAATATTCAATCACAACCATAACAGAACATAAAAAATTCTTTATTAATTTAAACGATGCCATTTGTGCGCTACCAATACCGCCCAACTTTTCCCATCTGTGTCTAAGCAAATGTTGTATAAATTAAAAATAATTAAATTAATTAATTTTCTTTTCTTTTTTACTCGTAAATAAAGATTCTTCTGCGCTAAACTCAAGGTGGTAGATGGCAGATGGAAAATGAAAATTTGAAACCAAATTCAATTTATTACCTTTTCTTCATTCATTATATTATATATATGTATATGTATGTCTATATAACATAATTTTCCATTATTCTATTTTTAGTCGTTTATTCTTCCTTGTATACTTGCTTACGTATATTATATTCAAGATCCGAATGAAGAAAAGAAGACAAACGCAGTTGATTTAAAAAATTAAACAAACAAAAAAAATGTGGTTTTCTTATTATAAATTAAATAATAAAAGCTTTTAGAATATAGAAAAACATAATTAATTGAAAATGTCATTGTGAAAGTTATAATGAGGGATGAAAGTGTTGAAATTAATGTGAGTATGTATATATATGTAGCTGATTATTATTTGTTAATATAGTGGGTTATACACTATTAATGTATATATAGTTATTTATTCAAGCTTGGAATGTTAAGTATACATGTAAGATAAGATACGTGTATCCAGTACAGTGAATTAAAAAACCAACAGAATAACAAGAGAACTATGTATTTGTATATGGTTACACAACATAAAGGTGAATATAATGATAACGCTTACAATTTATTATACCATCAAGAAGAAATGATGCCTTTTTTTATTTTTTAATTAGTTTTTCACCAAATGGAAATGCTATCACACTGCGAGGTTTATTCACGCTTAAATACATAGAGCACCAGATCATTGGTTTCGTAAATGGGAGATATCACCGGCTGTGTGTGAGATATTTATTATTCTATCAAAAGTAATACTTTTGGTTGCTCTTTGTTATGAAAATAAAAAATAAAATTGTTACAAAAAATGTTTTATAGAAAATTCACTATTTATTCACAAGATGCCTATTACTTTTCTAATTTGAATTCATTCAAACTATCTAAAGGGTGTATTTTATAGAGTTACAATCGAACTTTAAATCATAATAAACGAAAGAAATATATTTTTAATATCAATGAAACGGCCTTTATTGGATAGAAAATTTTATGACGTTAATGTTCAAATATGATTTCGGCCATGTGGACGCCGCGGCTGGCGCGTACAAGCCGCCATCTGGAACACCAATTTTCATAAACTTTTCGCAACATTTGCGGCCGTATTTCGCCAATAATTCTTCGAATGTTGATTTCCAGGTATTCAATTGTCTCTGGTGTATCGACGTAGACAAGTGACTTTACATAACCCCAAAGAAAATAATCCAATGGGGGTAAATCACACGATCTTGGTGGCCAATTAATTGAACCATTACACAAAATTATTCTTTCATCAAAAGTTTCTTTGAGTAAATCAATTGTAGCGCGCGCTGTGTGGCATGTATAGCTCCGTCTTGTTGGATCCACTTGTTAGCAAGATTAATGCCAGCTAATCGAGGTACGAAAAAATGTCTAATCATGTCCCTATACCCCTATAACATTATGACCATTATCGTTTTTGAAGACATATGGACCAATGACTCCGCCAGCCCATAAAGCGCACCAAACAGTAATTTTCTGTGGATGTAATGGTGTTTCGACAAAAGCTTGTGGATTATCCTCACTCCAAATGCGATAATTCTGCTTATTTACGTACCCATTCAACCAAAAATGGGCTTCATCGGAGAACAAAATTTCGCCGAATTGGTGGCGCATACGATGGTCGTCTTTTAAGCCAAGATCCTTTCGTAAAATCTTCCATAAAGTGGAAGGACACAACCCCAGTTACTGAGAACGGCGACGAATTGATTGATTTGGATCTTCTTCAATGCTTTCCTGTACAGCGACTACAGCTTCTTCAGTGCACACTGTTCTGCGTCTCACGGGATGCACATTATCATTAAGGGTAAACGTGGTCCGAAAATTTTCTATTGTTATTCTAATTAGCCGCTCTGAAGGACGATTATGTACGCCATAAAATGGACGACGTGCACGATAAGTTTGACGAACAGAACAATATTTTGATAAAAAAAAATCAACAATTTGCAAGCGTTGCTCTGATGTAAGTCGTCTATCCATAATGAAATGTCAAACCAAACTAAACAAAAAGCAACTATCAGCTGTTAAATGGGTTGTCAAATAAAGCAGCGTTGCTAACTCATAGTTGTGAACCTATAAAAAAACACCCTTTATGAAGTCTATGCGTTGTGCCGAATTTTTGGTAATTAGTCTTTCTTTCTTAAAATGTCGCGGCACTTCACCAATACAGAATATTTAACGGAGTACATAACTTTCATAAAATTAGAAACAAATTTTAAATTTGGAAATTTTTGCTTTTGTACAAAAAACCAATTTTATAAATTAATTTTATGGATTCAAAAGAATTCAAATAACCACATTGATGATTAAAATCAGTTTTACGTTCTTAGAGTTTAATCAAACTATATTGTCAAACCGGTTTTTATCAAACATGGAATTTTTTACCAGCAATTTACAATAATTTTAATTTTAGGAGTGAATGTTTCCTGACAAATTCAAAATCGGTATTTTAGGTTACCTTTTAAAACGTATTCACGAAATAACATTAATAATTATCGCCTTGTTAAATGAATTATTAAATGTATAGACTGTTGAATTATATTGAAAAGATGTTTCAGATTTGCAACAGTTTGGTTAAAAAATTCGTCCACTGAGAAAGCTCCTTCATTGTTAACGTCAATTTTTTAAGGATTTAAATAGTAGCTTAAAGGTATTTGCTCGTTTATTGACTTTACGAAAGCGATCAGCTCATGATCAACTATTATTAAATAAGTTATTCCACAAATTATTGTGACGAAAAAATTTAATATCGGAGCTGCTTAACTATGTCTGTTCTATAACTCAACATTTTTACGTATGATATTGCTATGAGAGGTGAAATTAAAGAGGACATGAGCTAGTTTAAAAAATAACGATTCCTAGCTGTTAATCTAAAATGATGCATTTCAATGTGAGTTGAACTATCTAAGATCATACTCCAATTTTATTATTCACTGGTATGTAATGTGCTTTGCTGATGTATATAAAGTTAGCCCGGGATTCATCCCAGAAAAACACAATGCCAACACCATAACTTTACTGATACTTTTATATGAATCACCCGCGCAGGATTAACTATCATCCTATAATTTGGTCCCATCCCAGGAAAAATATGTCCTAATGTCGTGACAGTTTTATAAAACTATCATCCTAGGAAATCACTATCATCTTGAATTTCGTTCCTTCTTAAACTAAACAAACACCCGAGCTAGATCGACACTTTTACATAATTTTTTACTCTAGATGAGGCGATGAAATTGGTGAAATAATTAAAAATATTGAAAAATGTATGAAATGGTAAGCTTAAAGCTAAACGGACTCGCTCACGACTGTGGAAGTTCTTCGAAACGAACAGGAAAAATTAGTGTTAGTTTGCCATACTTAAAAAATACGTGAGCTAGTCCGTCACTTTTACCTAATTGGCTCTGGAAGCGTTGGAACGGGTGAAATAATTGGATAGGACTACGTTTCTCCAATCTAATGAAAAAAATGATACATACTTCATGCCCTAAAAACAGTAATGGGTTTACCACTCAACCGTAAATAATAATGTACTTATCAGTTTACCAGTTATTAGTGATGAGGATATTTTATATGCATGTAATCGTTTGGCGATGGATGTGGGCCGTATAATATTCCAGTAACCTCAGGGATCACATATTGAACCATGGATTTTTCTCGTTTTCAGAAATGGAATAACTGAAGTCATAAAATGTTCAAATCTTTCTATTTTGCGTATATATAAGATCCCAAGTTGAATAGTATCTGGAGCCCTTATTATGCTAACAACATCAAAATGATTGAAAGCAATCAAAAGAAATTTATGATCTTCTTTTTAAAGAAAACTGACTGGGACTATGACCATAACGTACCGTTTTATGAGAATATAGTCCGCCTACCACCACACACTCAGCTTTCATCGGTAACATCCTTCTTGGCCATATTGATTCACCATACATATTGAAAAATACAGCTATCCATGTTCCAATTAAATCGCTGCGAAACCATCGATTTTTGGAGATAGTACGCTACTCAACTAACTATGGGGATAATGGCCCAATCAATAGACTAGCAAAATCATTCAACATCACAGAAGAAAACTTTGACATTCATCTCACTAAGGACTGCTTCAGAAGAACTAATTTTAAACTTTTAAAACATAATTTATCAGAAATTATCTAATAATTTCTTTTAATTTAATTTATTTTTATTTAAAAAAAATCTTTTGACAACTACTAATCTCAAGAATATTTAATTTTAAATTTAAACTTATATTTTTAATCTTGTGTAATAATCTAAATTTTGAATAGATTATTTGTATTGCATATGAAATCATATTTTAATGTATTAAATCGATTTCTTTAATATAAATAAAAAAAAATGAAAAATAATGAAAAATACATGTTACAATTTTGAAAAGCTCAAAAATTTTGTATATAAATTTATTATTTATGTTGAAAGTATTTTTCAGTTTATGATGTCAATTTTATTTAATATTTTAATCTTTGAACGTAATTTGTAATGAATTCACAATTTGACTTTCCTGATTTAGTTTATATATGCATTATGCATAGTTCTATCATGAGAGTTAAAGGATACTATCACTTGTATTACCTGATGTACATTTCAAATTCTGGGATAACTTTTTATACGTGCTTTGCTGGTTTCATTGCAATATTTAGGTATGAATCTGGATTAGCACATTCAACGAAATTTGTCAGATTTACTATGATGCAAGCGAGACAAAAAAATGTATCCACCATTGTACGGCAGATTGTAGTATATGTATATATGTGTTAACATGTTTGAGGTTAGGTATAATTCATGATTTTAAAATGGAGATAAATATACTTTGCAGCCAGTTTACACAGTTTTCTTTGATAATATCTAATTAATAAAAAATTAAACACATATCTAAATATTTAAAAAAATGTCAAAAGTACACCGGTGGGAAGTTAGCATGAAAAGTTAGCACGAAAATGACGCTGGGGCTTCTAGTGGTTTGTATCATGGATATTTTGTGTGTTGCACTAAAACAATCATTTGTGTATTAGATAACAATTAAGATATCATGAAATGAAAGAAAAATAAAATTTAACTTAAAATATTTCTTGATATTTTAAATTTAAATAAAAAAGGCAATATTGTAATAATCAGTTAATATTATTTATAGAATAAAACTCAAATTGAAAAATTACTATGCGATTTATTCAATAAAACAAAAGGCTCAATTCGTCTTATTCTTTAATTGGTCAAGTCTAGTTTTTATTTCAGGTTGAACAACAACTCTCTGGCGTTTACAATGCCCGTGATCAGAATTTTTTTATGACGCATTTTCGAGTACGGAATTATTCAAATTTACATCAAATTGAAAAATTACTATGGGAGTTATTCAATTCGCCTTAATCTTTAATTGATCAAGTCTAGTTTTAATTTCAGGTTGAAAAACAATTTGTTTGCGTTTTCCATGCCTGTGATCAGAATTTTTCTATGAAGCATTTTCGAGCACGGAATGATTCAAATTTACATCAAATCTGTCGAAGCCAGATCCCAAGTGTTCTCGTACGAATCTTTGAACGTAGATCAGTTATTATCCATCTCTTGGTTCAAACGTTTACAGTTTGCTAATGCTGTAATGCGAGTTAGGATAGATCCTCTAGATTTGCACCATGGGCCCGTTGTGGCATTGAGTGTGCACCTCTGTAGGTTCCAACCGGTTTAATAAAAATTAAAAAAATTAAAAATACATCAAATTGAAAAACTTACTTTGGGACATAATGTAAAAATACTTAAAGCTCAATTTGGCCTTAATTTTTAATTGGTCAAGTCGAGTTTTGATTCTAGGTTGAAGAACAACTCTTTGGCTCATTTTCGAGTAAGGAACTATTCAAATTCACATCAAATTGAAAAATTACTATATAATTTATTCAATACCTCAATTCGGGTTAATCTTTAATTGGTCAAGTTTAAGATCGTTTCCAGGTTAAAGAACCACCCTTTTACGTTTGCCACGCCTGTGATCACAATTTTTCTATGACCTTTCGGTACGACATTATTCAAATTTAATAATGTGAACGTTCTGAAAGCTCAATTTGGCCTTGATCTATAATTGGGTATAAAAAGTCTAGTTTTGGTTCCAGGTTGAAGAACAACTATTTGACGTTTTCCATGCCAGCGATCAGAATTTTTCTATGACGCATTTGCGAGTACGGAATTGTACAAGTTTACATCAAATTGAAAAATTTACAATTGGGCATAATGTGAAAGTACTAAAACTCAATTTGGCCTTAATTTTCCAGATTAAAGAACACCTCTTCGGCTAATTTTAGTACAGGATGTCTAATATCCATGACACAAACTATTAGAGCTCTCAGTGTGTTTCACATGCTAACTTCACAGACATAACAATACTTCAATATTAAACAGTTTTGACAATAAATGGTCAATAAAATTCGATTGGAGAATGCAATGTTTGATACCTAATGGTTACTTTTGGTAACTACGATGAACAATATGATTTAAATAAATAATAATAGACAGGTATTTTATAATAAAATCAAATTAGAATTATTTATAATAGTTTCGCGTTTAAATTTAGTTACATCGTGACAGTTTATTTAAAACATTTATTACGTTAAAGCACTCTATAACAGCTCAAACTAAATTGAGTTTGAAACATACTTCAATTTAAAGTTTTTTTTACGTTCAATTGGAATCCATTTATATATAAAATAATTAAACATACATATTATTTCAAGAAAAAAATATCATTCCACTGCATCAAAAGTGTCATTGAACGCAAATTACTATTCAAACTGTATCTATCATCCTATCGGAAATTTAATGCGAACAATTTTTAAATGAAATTTAAATTTATTTCTATCTATTTTTATTCCAAATCATGTTAGTTGTATTAATATTTTAATTTAAATTATTCAAAGTTTAAAATTCTAATGACGCTAAAAAAATATAACAAATTCCATTCGGATATAACTTGGATTCATTATTTTAAAAAATAATTTAACCACATTAAAATTATTTAACATCCATAATTATAATTAAAATCAAATCATTTTCAAAATTCATTCAAGTTATCTTTTAAATTTAATTTGATTTTATGCCATAAAATCATAAATGCTTCGATATCAAAAAATTAATGTATTGTATTTAAGTATATTGCCTAGCTCTGATTTTATAAAAATTTTCGGGATTGGCTATGTGAGTGCTTAAAAAGGTTCACCAAAATTTGATAACGAGCATATTTTTTTTATTAAATTTTATTTAAAAAAAAAAATTAAATTTCGAACCTAAATTTTAATCGGACTTTCCAAGCACTTACATAGTAAAACACACGAAAAATTGTCTAGCACCGATACAATACAATTTCTCGTGTGTTTTACTATGTGACTGATAGAAAAAGCAATTAAAATCAGGTATCAAAAAGATCTTTACTATTTAAAAATTATAGTTATATTTTAATTAAGGAACTACAATTTCACTTAATGTTAATACATTTATTACATTAAAAATGATGAAGCCCAATTTCAATTAATACATTTATTACTTAGAAATTTTCAATAATGTATATAGTGTTGGGTCAATATTTGTACATCCGAATTGGAAAAAGCACAATATTGCAACACTCTAATTAATTAAATTATTTTTTTTCACTATAATTATGTAATTACACAAAAGAAATACTCTTTTATATAATTTTTGTACACAAAATTTTTTGGGAAAAATATTAAAAGAATTTTTTAAAAGCACCCTAAAGAAAAACCAACAAATAAAAAATAAGTTTTTCAGTTTTATAAATATTTATTGAATAAAACCATTTTCTATTTCAATTACTTTACCAACACTTTTTATTGGATAAAAACTATTCGTTTGATCGATTCAAAAATAAATAACTATAAATATATGTATAAGAATAAATTGTTAAAATTTTATAAACAATATTTTATAACTTTCAATTCATAATCCTTCGAAAATAAAAACTTAAGTAATATAATAACAAAATAAATATAATAATTTATTTAAAAGAAACAAATAAAATATAAAAATGAAAAGTTTTTCAAGATTTCTTTCTTTTCTTTCGATGGTGGTTGTGTAACTTATCTTGAATACAGACAAAATAACAATGAACTTTTTTTCTCGAGGATTTAAATAAGGATAATAATTTTGGAAAGACGAACAAAATACAATTTTTTTTTATTTTAATGACTATTTTTTTAAGATTCATCATTGTTATATATTATATAGACGTTTTTAATGATCTGTTGTTTATGGTTTGAAGTGGGCTTGAATGAATAAAGTTATATGTATTTACTACGCTTGAAGCAACATTTAAATGTCATGAGCTTAAAGTTGGCAAAAAACATCGCCACCAGTGACATATTACTCTGGCAAGCCAGGGAAGATGGAGATTTTCTTTTTATTATTTAGCATTTATCAATTTTGAAATAACGCCAGAATAGCGGTACGATCTAATTATTTTTCAGATTTTCTAAAATGGCAAACATTCGCAAATGCGGTAATAACATTACATCCATTTTGGACAGATGAAGAAACGAGACAACGTTGAGAACAAGGTGGTCCTGGTTAAGAAATTAAAAAAAAAAATTTGATATAAAAAAGCTCTAAATACAAATGGCTTACTAGCTTAATAAAATCGAATTAAGCATTACCATCTATATTAAATCTCATAAGTTCTCGTTGTTGTGCCTTTAATCGAACGCATTGTACACATCTGCCAATGACTTCACGAACTGTATCATTGGATCTCATCATGTGATATGTTTGCCTTAATATTGTCGTCAAAATCTTAGGAGCTGCCTGGGAATTTGGAATTGAACGCGTCTGATTTAGCCTCATTATATTTGCGTGAGAATTCCCGTACAAAGAACAACACTCGAATAATAACAAACAGCACCTTTGAAAATTTGGAACATTTTTTGAAGAGGCTGGAAAGCCAATCGTTCCTGGGTTGAATGTTTACCAATGCGATCGATTTTTTTTATTCCCTTAATGCCACTTCTGAACATTTGGTTGTCAAAATGTTATTTGTCCAATGTCTGTCTAATGTTCTTAGCCAGTGTGGACCGTTTTCCACCATAGGATTAATCGTCCAAAACACCTCGCTAAGCGCAATCCATTAACTACGATTTGTGTGCTGTAGGCATACATATGACAAATTATTGGACATACATATGACAAATTATTGGACACAAATGTCTGTCATTTTCTTGGACATCTCGATATCCAGCACTATAGTTAAGTCAGTCCACTTTCGATACTGGTTAATTTTTGTGTTCCTATATACATACACAACACCAAAACCATCAACTTTGGAAGTATAATACAGGCGTACAGAGTGATACCTTTGTCTTAGCTGTGACGATATTTACTCGGTAGCCACTTTTCGTTTTCATTCTACTATATATTACCGCAGCATCAGCCAATTCAGAAGCATCCACAAATCCATGCACCTCCAATTCTTGACCTTCAGTAGCCAACTGGGTATTCTGATTAGTTTCAGAATGGAAATACTCAACGCCATCTGAAATTTCTTCCATCTCCCAAAATTTTCTTAAGGTTAAATCGACGTCAAGATGCAGATTTACTGGAACCCCTTTCGTGTTGCCACCTTCATTTTGAATTGGCGTTTCTGCTATTACCCATCCTAATCTTGTATTGTGAACTATAAAATATTATTATTATATTAATACGGCCTTTTGCCGTCACATATTATATCAAAAAGTAGTAGCACTTCCAAGTAATATGTCAATTTTGCCTTTAACCGTATAATCTGGATCTATAAACAAGACGGATATTTTTGAACAAGTGTAAGCCTCTCACTTCCGTGACTGATGGTTGATACCAGAAAATAGTTGGAACAATCAATACCTTGGCTGAAATTTCAAATTCTTTAATCTGAATCCGATACAAATATTGACGACACCCTTTGATACTCTAGAAGTAGTATTATTCAAACCTTGAATTATGATCGTTCCCTTTCTGTGACGAAAGATGTTTGTGACCCAGAATCAAGCAACGCTCGACAAAGTTGCCAGTCACCACTATGACGTTCGACTTCTATTTGGACGGTTGGTATGATCGCATTTGTTACTGGGGTGAGATGTTTAACCATCACTTTTTTCGATGCACGATAGACGTTTGTGTGAGACACACAAATGTCTATCGAATACCGAAAAAAGTGAGGTTACAACATCCCACCCCTGAATTAGCATGACTACAATTTGTTGTTTCCGGAATCTTCTTTGAGACTTACAAGTGTAGGATTTCATGATGTTTCCGTTAACCCAAATTACATTTATGTCTCTTTCTGCATTGGAATACCAAGGGTGTATCACTTAAACAGTTGTAGCATCTAGAATGTTTTTGACGTCTTCTCTGCGCTGTTGAATATTTAAAGCGAGAAAACCAGGACAATCAACGAATTTGTGGTCCTTACCACAGAATTCACAAATTACTGCCGGTATAGTGTACATTACTTTAATCTGTGATAAATGTCTGACCTTTAATATATGTTCTTTTTCCACTTATTAACTCATTTTTGAACAACCGATGCAAGTTTTGTATACAAATTGAAATATTAACTATAATAACTTAACAACTCGCCAACACGTGGAGATAACAAGGAAAAAACCGCTCAAAGTACAAAGGACGAGTATAATGAAATGCAAGTCTATACAACGATTCTATCAACTCTGTTCAAGAAAGTTCTATTCACTTTTCTCTCAAAATATCCGGAGTAAGATTAATATAATAACAATACAATATAAATATAAGATAAAATTAATAATAATATAACTTCAACTACAGAAAACTACAGTAAACTTAATATATGGAATGCAAATTTCAGTTAAATATAAATAAATTTTAATAAATAAAAATTCAATTGATGACTTCATCCAGAATGCTTATAAATTGTACGGAAACTTAGCATACTACTGTTTTAGTACAAATGCCGCTGATTTACCGAGACTTCTGCAATATCTGCACAATTCTAGTAAAACTATAGAAGCTTTTAAAGTAACAAAAATAAGAATGCGGACTGTACTTCTAATTTCCCAAGTAAAAAAATCTTAACATTAGTTAAACAAGAGATTCTAAGTATAATGAACTTAAATACAAAAGAGTTTTAAAGGGAACAAATCAACTAATTCGACCAAATCGTGTTCACAAAAATTTAAAATTTTGTAAAAACATTTTGAATTAAATGTGATGATATAATTTGATAGGAATTTGAACAATTCACAAACTATAATACAACTAAGTTAAATAAAAATGATCAAATTCAAGGATCTTAACCAATAGAATTCATCTTAATTCTTAATTAATTTTTTAACCAAACATACATATTACAATTATATCCGCCCCGAAAATAAAAGTTTCCGTCGATAAAATCTTCGTTTCCAATCATACATTCATATATTGGATATGATGATATGATTAATCGGATGTTACATTCAATCGAATTCATCAGACAGAAGTTAATTACAAAAATAGCAGGGCGAAAAATAATATTTTCCTATTTCTATATAAGTATATGTATGTATACATTTCATAGAAAAAACCGGAAAAATAATTTTCTTTTTGAAGCATTCTCTTGTTTGTCTATAATATTACACTATACAGTACTCTTTGTGCTTTAATCAACAACTGTAAATTGAATTTTTTATTTTCTTGTGAAAAAGAGGAAAAATCGATTAAAAACCGGAAATAAAATGAATAGCTTTTCTGCAGTCGGATTATATTTTTTTTTGTATAAAATGAAATGCACCAGCAGGATTTTGTTTAAATCGCATTTTCAATGTGTGTGGTTGAATATACATTCTATATTATACACATAATCATGATTATTTCCTTCTCAACAGGTAGCTCTGGCATATGTGTATATGTATGTGCACATTAAAGAATAAAACGAAAAAAAAAATTCAAATTTTCTCTATCATATCCGTTTTGAGTCAAACATGCTGATGAAATTCATTATTACATGGAATAATAACATTATAAATTAATCATTCATTTTCCAAAAACCTAAAATTTCCTATTTTCCACAGAACAACTCTAGTATACCAACCGCATGGGAATATATGGCTGTTTGATTGGTATGTACAAAAAAAATTTGTGTACACATACGAACAACGTAAAGTAACGAAGACAGACCTTTAAAAAATTGATTTTTTTTTAAACTCGTGTACACATATATGTAAATATGTCTGTACACAAACCCCAATGGAGTATTTTACTAATTTATCTTTAACTAAATAAACAATGAATATATTATTATTATAAATAACATATTTACATAACATAAGCAACAAATAAACAATGAATGAAAAATATTTTTAAAAAAAACAAGCTTTTGTTCGTCAGTATGATGGGGATGATTGTAATCTAAAATGAATATTACATGGATGATGGAAAAATAACAATGTTACACCCGTGCAAAAAGCGTATCTACATCATATTTTTTCCGCGTATATATACCTACTGTAGAAAAAAGCTCTTGTATATACTTTGTTTATTTAATTTAAATATCAGCCGTGGTGCGAGGTATTCGTTTATCTTGGATTCGAATTAATCTATCCGACTCTAGGCATGAATATAGTATTTGTAATCATTCATCCAACAATTTTACCAATATGCGGTTAGATGGGGTATGAAAATAATGAAATTATTATACATTGATTGGTGGGACTGAATTGTTTGAGGCAAGCCTTTTCAAGGTGCATAGCACAGCATTTACATATTGACGCTGCTTTGCCAAAAGACTTGAATTAATAATAAATGGCCGCAAAAGCACTAGTTTCCCCATTTGATTTTTGGTGTAGATATTCCCATGATAAGAGTGAGCATTTTTTTTTAATGCTGGTCCGCAGTTATATTTTGAACGATCCTTAAAATGTATAGGGAAATTATGATTAAAAAGTAGAAGATTTAGCTCATAAATTAATATAACCGCTTGAAAACGGGTTCAAATATTTAAAAAATGGGTAGTTGTCCGAATTACTGTAAATCGCTTGAAAAATTTCCACTGAAAAAATTCCAGTCCATTTACTATTTTGTATCTCGTTGGACTGGAAATTTCTGTTGGAATATTTTTTTTGTAGTATTGTGTGATTTATGTTTTTTCGGAGTTAAAAATACGAGAATACCAGTGATTATTGTCAAATAGAGAAACAAATTGACAATTGGTATTTATTATTTAAAAAACAGAAATTTCCAAAAATTTCATACAATTATTTTTGATCCGTCTTAATGTTGTTTTATAACAATAAAATATTAATTGTTATAAGTATATGTTAAAATGCTGTCTCCGACAGCAATTCCAACAATTTTTGTCGTTCTATTTTATTTATTTATTTCAACATACACTTTTTTATCAAAATAGCTGTATTACTACACTACTAAGATTAAAAACGATTAAGCAAATATTATTAAAATTTAAAAAAATTGCGCTTTTACAAATTTTCAATTTTTTAAAAATTCTATTGAATAAATCTGGGTGGGGTGGCTCGAGCCTATAAAAAATTGTAATAAAAAAAGTAAAAGAATTAAAATACCGTCTATTGTTTAACAGTGAATTCATCAAAAAAATTTACTACCTAGTGATTTTTTGTATTTCTGTAATCTATCTTTACTTCGTTCAATTGTTATGTATGTTGATTGTTGGCAAACATTAGACAAATTTAAAGGAATAAAACGGTGGAAATAATTCAGCAAGTTGCGGTCACGGCTTTAAGTTTACTCGATTAATTCACTGTGAGGTATAATATAACCGTATATTGGCGACTGGTTAAGTCGTTCTTACTTGCAAAGCAAATAATGTCATATATTGTTAAAATAAACCAAATATTTTTGACTAAAAATGCATTTTCAGAAAAATTCCAGCACAATTTTCTGACGGAGATTTTTCTACAAAAATAATCAAAAATTCCAATGGAATCGAGTTACAGAATAGCAAAATTCCAACAAAATTATATTCGGAGTCAAAATTCCTTCTCGTTGGAATTTTTCCAAAGAAACGAGATACATATGAATAAAAATTTTGTTGGTGCCAAAACAAAAATTGATCAACAATTATACGTAATCGATAATTATCAATCGCGTGATAAAGAAATATCAAAAATATTGGTGTGTTTAGGGGTTTATTTTAAAACTTCAAAAAAGTTTTATCGTATTTTACCAATGCTTTATACAAACATCAATGATGGTGATTTAATAAACTTAGTAAAATGGAAAGATTATCTCCTTTATTTTTGACTACAAACTTCAAAACAACCGATGGATGTATAAGATGGAGCGTACTACCAGAACTATCCGTCAAATCTTGTGATTCCTCAAATTCAACCAGAATATGCGCTAACTCTTCAACATATACGCTCACAAATTGTGAGAAAAGCGAGCAAAATACGTCGTGAAAATTTTTAACTGGAATAAATTTGTAAACTTTTCCAACCATTGAACAAATTTTCTCTGAGTGTTTAAAATGTATCGTTGTAGTTGCCAACTGCAAATTGTATCGACAAATTTAATGAATTATTTTAAAATTTAAACAGTTGAATTATAAAAAATAGGCAATTCAAGTTAACAGATAAATTAACCAGCTCAATGGGCTTATCCGTAGTATTAATGACGTAGTTCTGTTGCTAAATTCTTTAAATTTAATGTCGGTAAACAACCAAATATTGTTACTACTTAGATGTACTACTATAATCTGGATTGGATAAAGCATTAGTTTGGTCTATAATTAGGGAAAAGAAAAAATCGATAGTCAGCGGAATTCATCGGTAAAAGAAACGGATTTCCTAAGCTCGAGCTACCTTCCACCAAATAACATATATAGGAACTAACATCAACAGGACTTACATGACTATATGCTACAGGTGATATTGAATTTTCACCAAACACGGGACCCATTAGAAGAATAGAAACCGTAAGGAAACAGTAATGATCTCTTTTTATTTACTTATAATTTAAAAAAATAAAATCAATTTATTAGGTAAATTATTATTTATTTATCGTTTTATATGATAAAAAATGAAAAAATGTCTTATAAAAATGAGTTATTTCTTTTAATAAAGTTAAAAAGTAAAATATTCTTAAGCTAAAAATATAAATAAATCAAATAAAATTAATGAAAATAATAATTTTGTAAATTTATTTAAAAATTTTAAAAAGAAGTTCGCAAACCTTCAAACTTTGAAGCTTTCAAAAATAATGAAATTTAACTTAAAAGTATAAAACTACAAATTTATAAAAAGTTCTGTAGGTTTTTTTTGAAGTTATTGTTCGCATAAATTATTTAATTAATAAATTTTGGTAATCTGTTGATGGAATTATTTTTGCCATAGCATACATATATGAAATGATGTTCTAGCTCTAAAAATTGATTATTACACAATGTTGGAACATGAATTGAAATGCGAAAGGACCGATAAATACAGTTACCAATAAACGCAGCTTCCAAAATATATCTTCTTTTATCGGGGGTGTAAACCTTATAATCCTGGCATCTTTTCATGGAATGGTATATTTCTGTCTTAATATCAATCAGTTTTGTTCAACAAGAATATCCGAAACATTTTCTGATGTGCACATCGAATATCCAAACCGTCGCAACAAATTCGTTGGATTTCAAAAGTTATAATATGTATAGGTTTAACAAATTCAGAGCAGTGAGATTATTGTCAACAATTATTTAGATGTAATAGAGAACTATATTATTTAATAAAATTAAAATTAAACTAAAGACAGTTTTCTTTGCGCCACGATTTATATTGTATGGATTATAGATCTAAATTATTTTACCTAAGCACACAGCAAAATTCAGTTTTGACGTATACAAATGTATACGCCTCAAATATTTCTCTAAAAATATTTTCAACATATTCACATGTTAACACGCACTCTGTTAATTATTAATTGTACTCTTATCAAAGTTTCATAGAATATAAACTATTGTAGGTGCAGAATCCCCCTTGTGCCACGTATTGGTAAGAATTTGTGGGATTCAAGAAAAATGTTCTTATATGGGCCGGGCCCTATGCGTAATATTTTAACATTGTTTCGAGGTTGGGAAAGTAAAAAATCTAATTTTCGACTATATGACTCTAATTTTACTTTCTAGTTATTTATTGATTATTTTGATTGCATATGATCGAAGAAATGATCTCAAACTACACTTAAAATTTAATAAGGAAATAAATTTGTAAAATGCTAAAGTGAAGATCTATGGCGTAACTAGAGTTGGCTAATTGAAAATTGAATCATTTTAAACCTTTCGTAATGTTGAATAAGTTACAAAGAAATGTTTACAATTTAATGTACATTTGAATCCTTCGGTATTCTTGCATGTACCATAGAGAAATGTAGACGATTGGTATAGAAAATGCTGAGCACGTTTAGTACTTTAGAGTTTGATTTGCAAACGGATGAGTTTGATTTACAAAAGGTGAAATTGATTTACTTGAGTATAGGATGAAATTGGTTTGCAAAAGATATAAACTAACTGATTATGTTGCACATTTATCGATATCTCCAGAATTTTGGGGTACAAGTATATCTGACATTTGGAAGATTCTGTAATTCACAGAAATTTAAAATTTAAAATAAAAATGTTGGAGTTATAATTTTTCAATCCGGATTTTAAATATGTTCAGTTCAATAAGTTGGCTGATTGTAAGTCAAACTTATAAATTCAATATTTCAGAAATTAAAAACTATCAAAAAAAATGTACCCAACCTATCCCACCGAAAATTAGTCTTGAAGAAGTTTTCGACAATTTTTTGTGGGTAAGGTCGGCTAAAATTTGTATCGAAATTTATTAATAAAATAAAATAAATTATTAATAGTTTATTAATAAAATAAAATAAAAAATTGCTATCGGTACCAAATTTTAGTCATCCCTTTCAAGAAATCAAATTGTAAAACAAATGAAAAATTGTCTTGTATCAGTGCTAGACATTTTTTCGTATTATTCGATTTGAATGCTTGGAAAGTTTGACTAAAATTTAGTATCGAGATTTTCTTTTTCTGTACTATAATTCATAAATACTACTAAAATAAAAAAAATCCTCGATACCAAATTTTAATCAACCTTTCCAAGCACTCATATAACAAAACACACGAACAATTGCCTTGCATCAGTGCTAGGCAATGCACAGTGCCTAGCACTGATGCATTTCGACCAAATAAATTTTTTCTTTAATGATGAAATGAACCGTGTTATACCTCTGCTATAACAAAGCGAGCATGGGAATTAGAAAAAGTACTGAATTTGTTAGGTCCACTCGTTATAAAACGGATTAAACAGGATTAATTAGATGATGTCAACTCATACCTAATGTAACCTACATGTGCGCGTTTATTTTATTAAAATTCAATAACTTTCGCAGCACAAATGGTCTTTAAATTAAAATGTAACAAAGATTTGAGTTTTATAAATTAGATTTAAAATTTAAGAATTGCATTAGACTGAGCTCCAAAATTTAATCATATTCCCGAAATCCAATTTACAATTTATTTCTTTTACTGATCGCAATGTAGACCAACTCAAATAAATTCGAAAATGTATTTGGAAAATGTTCTGGATTTTTGAAGAACATTGAACAGGAATATGTATTAGTTGTGGGAATCTGATAATATTACTGTAAGTACAGAAGTGTTTTCATTCAGTCATTCATAGCCCTTATTTTAATCTTGTAACAAATTCCACCCCCTGTTTTCATTATATACAATATTAGTAGATGATTTTGTCTATATAATTTTTTTTCAACATTTGAGATTTAATTTAATATATAATTTGAACCTTGACATTTTTATTTTATAATTTGATTTCGATTTTCATTTTAAATTTGATTTGTAATAGAAACTTAACTTTATAATTAGATTTCACGTTATAGACATTTGATAATGGGAAGTTTACTTAAAATTCTGCTAAGGATTATGGCTTATGTATTTGATTTAGAATTTAAGCTTAAGCGATGCTTTTTATTTCGAATTTGACTAAGCTTTAAGCCAATTTCTAATAATTTTAATTTGATTTATATATTTTAATTTGAATTTTATCCAGAATTTGATAAGAAAAAATGTTATTGAGCATTTATACAAAATTAAATTTTGGTTTTGACATTTAAGTTCGAAATATGGTTTTGATTTTAGTCTCTATTTGAACTTGAATTCTAATTATGTATATAAAATTAGTTATAAGTTGTTATACAAATTTTGAATGAGTTTTCGGTGTTAATATGTAGATTGAGTCAAAAATAATAATTTTGTCAACATTCGTTTTGCATTCATTTTATCAATATATTTTAGCTCTAAGCCATAACTTAATAATTAATCTTCCATTTCTCATAAATTTCAGGTGAGTTAAGCTAACTATTATAATTCAATATACGTGATCATCGGCCAAATAATAAATTGTATATATGATAAATATGTGTATATACACCACACCGTATACGTGATATTTCATTCAACTTCTTAACAGAACACACAACTTCTTTTTTTTTTTTTTCGTTCGAAACAATTATCGATATAAATTTAATTTTCATTTAGTGTTGTGCGATGGTGGTGTTCCACAAAAAACGCAAACCATATATTATATACATAAACTTAAATATATAGAGCTTAATAAAATGAAAAACCCAAACGAGATATTTGAACGAGAATGTAATAGAAAATTGAAACTCTCGCTAAATAAATTAAATTCAGTGGAATAACTATATACTTTTTCATTTCGTTTTTCTGTGTTGAGTTGAGATGTTCATTTTCATTTTAGTATTGTGTTGTTATTATAACTACAGACATATATTGTTTTAAAAACTGAAAACTTAAAATTTTATATCGCGCGGGAGTATAACATAATATATAAATGAGAAATGAACTTTTATACGTATGAACGAGCATAGTACAAGTATATAAAACGAAAACAGCAGCAACAAGATGTTAATGGTTTTTGCACTCGCTTTTTTGAGTAAATTTTCCCCAAACCCGCAAGTAAATTATAAAACATTATTATGTTACATGTTGTAGAAAATAATGGTGAAATAATTGTCGAATGGAAATTTTACATACTTAAATGTATTTGTTTTCAAAATGTTTAATTTCGACAACCAGCTAATTGGGTCAGCATAACGAAGTGGTGGTAAACTAAAACGGGAACAAAAATATGTAACTTATGAGTACATTAAACTCACACGTCGAACAAATAAAAGTTCATACAGAATATCCATTTAAATCAAAATCCGTCGAAATGTATTTCTACAACAGAAGCGAAACAAATGAATATTAACCCCCTTGAAGTTATCCCAGGATTTTTTGAAAGTACCTCTGACAACACAAGCGTAAATAATCTTCCCAGACTTTTTAAAAATACATATTTAATTTATACAATTGGTTCATCCCAGGATTATTTTACATTTATACTATCCCATACTTTTTCGCCAACAATAAAATATACAGTTGGTACCGAAATACTCATCTCAGACATTTTTAATATGTAAAATTTATTTTGTGGGAATAAATTCTTCTGGGCAAGTCGTTGAAAGAACGGCTATTTCTCTTTGCGATTAAGTTAAAAACCCTGTTAGCAATCATAACACCAGCTTTGATAATTTTGTGACCGTTGGAATTTCCGCAATATAAATATATGTGGTCAAAAAATATCAACGGTGGTACAGTGGTGATCAATAAGGTCCCAAACTCAATCGATATGAGAAAAGACCCCACCCTATAAAAGCTTGGTCATACGATTTTTTTCGGATATAGTTTACTTTGAAAAGTTGACAAAGGCGCCACATTTATTTATTTTTCGACAATCCCAATGGTCAAAAAAAATATCAATGCTGGCACAGTGGTGGCCAAAATGGTCTGAAACTCATTCGCTATGAGAAAATAGCCGACCCTACAAAAGCTTGGTCAATCGTTTTTTTTCTGGTTCTAGCATTCTTAGAAAAGTCGGGAAAGGCTTTTTTGGGAAAAAAATATCAACGCTGGCACAGCGGTGGTCGGTCAACAAGATCCCAAACTCAATTGATATGAGAAAAGCCGACGCTATATAAAAGCTTGGTCATACGATTTTGTTTCGATTTTAGTTTACTTTGTAAAGATAGCAAATGCGCCACATTTATTTAAATTTCGGAAATTCCAACGGTCACTAATAATATAATTCCAATTATCAATGATGATTCCAATTATCAAAGCTGGCGTAGTAGTAGTCCTTAACTTAATCGACTTACCCAGAAGTATTTATTTCCCACCAAATAAATTTTGAATATTAAAACAGCCTGGGATGAGAATTTTGGTACCAATTGTATATTTATTTGTTGACGAAAATGTCTGGCATAGTATAAATGTAAAAAATCCTGGGATAACTTCAAGGGGGTGAAAATTACATAATAAATCGAATAGTTTTCGAAATTCGCAAACATTTTTTAATATTTATTTTCATTCCAAACTATTCATCCTAAATTGGAAAAAAATTTTTTAAATTTGCTATACGTAATTTAACGTTAAGCAACAATACCGTTACATAAGTGTATGTAGTTATCCCAGGATTCCATCCCAGAAAAATTAAAAATGTTCATCTGGTAATATTATCCCAGGATTTAAAAAATCATCTCAAAATTTGATATCATCATTTTAAAAATTTGCAAAGGACGTGTTAGTTTATTTATTCTTGTCTTAAGAATTAATTGGCACAGCGGGCGGGCTCAGAAATTCATATGAATATGGCCCCATACATAAAATTAGGAGTTTAACTACTGGTTCTCAAGAACCATGATTGCCGGAAAAAGTTTCCTTTGTTTTCAACTTGACATAATGTCCACTTGCTGAGATAAATCGTTGAACACCAGCCGTATGTTGTAATTGGCGCAATGGACTCACATGTATATGGCCCCATATAAGAAATACGGATTTTAATTAATGGTTGCCGAGAACCATGAGTCTCAGAAAAAAATTTATTTGTTTTGAGCCCATTGCGCCAATTACAATATACGGCTGGTGTTCAACGATTTATCACAGCAAGTGGCCATCATGTCAAGTCGAAAACAAAGGAAACTTTTTCCGGCACTCATAGTCTCGAGAACCATTAATTAAAATCCGTATTTCTTATATGGCGCCATATTCATTCGAATTTCTGAATCTATTGTACCAATTACTTCATACGGCAAGAATGTATAAGCTAACACGTCGTTTGCAAATTTTTCAAATGATGATATCAAATTTAGGATGATTTTTAAAATCCTGGGATGGGATAAGAATAGTATTGCCTGATGAACATTTTTAATTTTTCTGGGATTGAATCGTGGGATAACTTCACACACTTCCGTTACATAGGTTAACTCCAAAAAAAATCTTTAGTTTTAAAATTCGATTAAATTCAAACTACAACTATGTATGTATATAGCTATTTGAAAAGAACAAAAATGTTTAAAATGGGAGTACTCGAAATACAACATCCACAACTGATTTGGATTAAAATTTATCAAACTACGAGTATGTACGATGAAAGTTAATATTTCCGAAAATTAAAATTTAAATCTCGGAATTCTCAAAAAAAAATTTAACCAAATGTAAAATGTCCTTAAATTTAACAAATATTTCAAACGGCTTAAAATTTCCAAAATTCGAATTGAAATTGCAAATTTTATATAAAATTTGATAACAAAATTGGATAACGTAATTTTAATTATTTTGAAATCACCAATAACTTTAGAAAACATGAATATAAGTAATATTCAAATATTATTTTATTATCAAAATTGTAATTTAGACACGTTCAATTATAAAATTTCCAAAATTCTGAAATAAATTTCACTATAAGTGACAACTGACATTTGTGTATCAATATTTTCGATTTTTTCCAACAGGTTCTAAAAATCGGTCGTCTTAACTATACAATTTTTGAGAAGGCCTAACTAGCTCTAGCCTAACGTGAAATTGTTAGAATTTCCCGTAAACGAAGCTGGGACTTTTCCGATTTTTGCGTAGTGAATTTAACAAACGGCCACCTTAGCAGAAACATGCTTGAGTAGATCTAGTCTAATATATATTCCTGAATACTATGTCTGTGTTTTTGATTATAACTATGTCTGTTTTTTTAAAACATTTAAATAACATGTTACCTGAAAAAACTTGTCTTTGTGACAAATCGAATTTGTATAATGCGAACAATTCTAAATATTCCACGAATTTAAAACAATAGCATAACAAATTAGTAAAATAAAATGGTAAAAAAGAGTCTACCAATTTTTTTAAATTCATTTGAAAAAATATAACATTTTGAGTTATACACTTTTATATGTTTTAAACTAAATATCAGCAGTTTAGAAAACACATAAACTTTTCTAAACTAGTGGAGATAACTTATTTTAAAAAATACACATTTTTCGCATTAACAATGAAGTTTAAGTGACAGTAAGTGATAAACTAAAATTCAGTTATTTTTTAAAGTCATTCAAAATGGATTTGGCTGTCATTTGAATTCGTAATTTTTAATTAATAAACAGAATAGTACTGCGCCTACTTTTATTTTTTATCAAATCATTTATAAATTATAAATAAAACTATAGTTACATTTTCACAATTTTGTAATATTATGTGTAATCTTTCCTTTTATTAATGTATATAAAGTTAGCCAATAATTATAGCGACACTTTTATATCAACTATCAGCCCAGGATTAACTATCATTCTAGAATTTTCTCCCATCCCAGGAAAAATATGTCCTAATGTCGCGACAGTTTCATAAAACTATCATCCCAGGAAATCACTATAATCTTGAATTTCGTACCAAACCATCTCAATATCACGAAAAAAAGATAGACAAAAAAGTATCATAAAAAAACGTAAATCGAACCGTTCAATGCTTTGATTTATTAAGTCGGATTCAAAAAAGATTGTGATAAAGTGACGGACGAAGTCGAGTGTTTTTTAAACTTAGCCAACAAAAACAACTACTTCGAAACACTCGAGCCAATGTCGGATTAGCTCGGGTGTTTTTTAAGTTTGGCATACTAACCCCAATTTATCCTGTTCGTTTCAAAAAACTTCCACGGTCGTGTGCGAGTCAATTTAGCTTTAAGTTAACCATTTCTTATATTTTTCATTAATTTTAATTATTTCACCAGTCCCATCGTCTCCTGAGTCAATTAGGTAAAAATGTCGGATTAGCTCGGGTGTTTTTTAAGTTTGTCATACTAACCGCAAAAATAATTTATCCTGTTCATTTCAAAAAACTGCAACGGTTGTGAACGAGCCAATTAAGCTTTAAGCTAACTTTAATTAAAAATAATGAAAAATATATGAAATGGTTAGGTCAAAGCTAAGCTTGCTCGCAACCGTTTATGTTTTTTGACCCTGGAGACGATGGGACTAGTGATGGGACTAGTGACGTAATTAAACATAAAAAATGTTGTATATAAATATATTATTTATGTTGAATCTATTTTTCAGTTTATTATGTCAATTTAATTTAAAATTTTAATCTTTAAAGGTAATTTGTAATGATTTTACAACTTGTAATTACTGATTTAAGTTTTATATAATAAATATACATACAAACATAGTTCTATCATGAGAGATAATGGATACTATCACTTGTATTAGCTGCTGAACATTTTTTATTTTTCTGGGATATAATTCTGAGATAACTTTTTATACGCCTTTTATTATTTAGGCATTTTTTGTTTTATAAAAATAACACAATTTATCCAGTTTTTAAAAATTAAAAATATTTATTTATTCAATATTTCGTTTATAAAAAGTATATAACTTCATATACTAAGTTTATTGAAATAGATATTACCGTAAATTGAAATCTTATAGAAATAACATTGCATTATCATTTTATTTAAAAAAAAATTATTTCTTTACCATCTTGGAAAATAAGAGAAAATTGGAAAATGGAAAGGAAATTACCTTTACATAAGAATGTAAAGTTCAATGTCTTAATGTCTTTTAATTTATAATAATTACTGCTGACAATAAAAAATATAAAAATTTGTTATAATGAGGCATTAATTATATAGTTACACTCACACATGTACGCATGATTGTTTTGTTTTTGCTTCTAGGAGAGGTTTAGGACAAACTTTACTATTTAAACTATTTAAACCTACCCTGATGAGTTCTAACTTATTACATTTTTAAATAAAGTATAGTTTCTAGACTATAGTACGAGTATATACATACATACATATACATATACTTATAGAACTAAATACATATGTATAATTAATACTAAGAAACAATTTTTTTTTTCATTTTCCAAAAAACGAAAAACTTTTTGTTCGTCGTAAAAGTTTTCTTCTATTATGATTCTATACATATATGTATGAACATACATAAAAATAATTACATTTTTATGTAATCTAATATTTAGTATATATAGATACGTATATAGCATTGACGGAAGGAAAACTGTAATTTAAACATTAAATATTAAAAAATAATAACGATTTATGTATATATAAGAAGTATACTCGAAACATTTTCATCTCGTACATATAATTATGATGTTCTGGCAAAATGTGTGTCTATATGTAGTGTGTACCCGAAATGTTTTATATTTAACACGATAATGATTATACATTTCATTATCATGATGTGTTAAAAAATTTTAGTTTATAGTGTTAAAAAAAAAAATAGTTTTTAAAATGTGTCATGACAATAATTTGAAACTATTAAGATAAAATTTTACGAAACGTTATTTTTTTTTTTTTTTTATCTAATTAAAACTTTAAAAACATTTCTGTTCGGTTTGATGTACATATGTATGTAGGTACGTACATATGTATACATAAATGGAAATGCTGTGTGTTTGTGTTATACAAAATTTGTATCATTAAATGATTTATGGTTACATATGAACATATATATATATGTATATATATATATATATATATATATATATATATATATATATATATATATATATATATATATATATATATATACGTATATATATATATTTATGTATATAAATGTATATATATATAGATATATATATATATAGATATATATATATATATATATATATATATATATATATATATATATATATATATATATATATATATATATATATATATATTTATTTATATATATATATATATATATATATATATATATATATATACATATATATATATATATATATATATATATATAATATATATATATATATATATATATATATATATATATATATATATATATATATATATCAATATGTAAGTGTTAATTATAAACTTTTTTCTAATTGAACTTTAAGCATGAATAATTTTGTCATATAATGAAATACGAGGGCACTGTGTTTACGTTATCATAATGTTTTGGGTAATTTGGAAACTTTTACAAGTATCACTTTTACAGCTCTAGTCTATAGCAAGTATATATCAGGGATGGGCGAGGTAGATTACGCCGTGTAGTTTACGCGATTGTCGACACGTATAATATTACGTAGATTACTTGGCAATATTTGTTGTCAACGTCGACAGTTAGGACAAAGTCAATAATCTACGATATTTAAGCGATATGAAATAAAATGTGGTATTTTGCATAAACGCGATTCAGTTAAGAAATTAAAAAACAGATTCAAACTAAATAGGGAATCACATGTCATACTATAACTTTGGGAATATATATTGAAATAAAACAACCAATAACTTTATTAAAGAAATTTACCAACTAAACGTTCGGATTGGCCTAAATTTCAAGTTTTGTTACAGCGGATAAAGTTAAGCACCTGTTGTTCTAATTTATTGAGTCTTTAGATTAGTCTAAACGAGCTCATTCAGGCCAAAACTTTGGTTCTAGACAAGTTTATTACAAGCAATTCATTGCAAGTAATTCAAAGCAAGCAGTTCATCGCAAGCAATTGATCATTACCATTACAAAACACGGTAAACCATAGCAAAGCGGCGCCGGTTATCACTGAGATTTGGTTGCGATGAATTGCTTATGATGAATTTCATACGATAAATTGCTACTCCAAAACTTTACTGCTGAATCGTGTTAACGAATTAGAGGCAAAATACGTTTCTGTAGGCATTTTTTTTATAAAGTCGACGCTACTGAAGAATATCACAAAGACCTGGAAAACACTTGTAAATCGCTTGCCATCATAACGCCTTTTGCAAATTTATCTATGTTGAAGTACTTATGTATATTTAGCGGGAGTGCATTGACACTATTTGTTTCACTTGTTGTCACACTTGTTTCAAATCCAATTTCACGTACGTTTCTATCACATTCAAATTGGTCACGTATCCATCACATTCAAATTGGTCATACTAAAAATTTTCAAAGTCGTGTTACCGTCAAAGATTTCCAAATTAATTATAATGTATTAGTTATAAGTTATAATCTTGTTGGGAAGAATTATATCATATTTGTGATATGTTTTCGATTTCTATGAGCTGCTCTTTCTACACTGAAACCTTCTTTATTCTATTTTATAACACTTTTAATCGTTGTTTTGCATTGATCCTAAAGAAATTTGGTCACCGTATAGTTTAGAATTAATTCACAAAATCACTCTAAAAATTGTATACATTATTGACGTTGTCTACGGGTTGTTGACATGTAGACGTAGAATATAATAGATGATGCGTAAACGCCCATCTCTGGTATATATATTTATTCAAATTGAGCTTCCCCGATTTGTATACAAACGCCTCCTAATTTGTTTATGTTTTATTTATTTTATGGAAACTGACGAATTAATTATTAAATTCACTGCAAGTAAAACTGTTGAAACCAAAATGAAAATCACATTCTGCAAATGGATTACGTATGATATTAAATAAGTATGAAAAATAAAATTCTAAAAAAATATAAATTGAACAGAAGAGATGATATTGCTATAAAATCTTAACTAGACAGCCTACCAAATATTTAAATTATTCAGAACATAATGTTTTAATAGACAGTTTATTGACTTAAATCAAAAGGATTTATGAAAAAAATTAATATTTTTAAAATAAAAATAATAAATCTGATTCCATCATCATTGACACATTTTTAATAAAACTGTTGATATTGTCAATATATTCAATAACAATTTCCTTATCATATGGGTAAATCAGGTAGGAGAAGAATAAGTCAATGTTGACAGAAATATTCGTACATCTTATGCAATCCATAACAATTCAAATATATGACATACTTTTCGTCGATTAAAACTTTATCTGTATTTGACAGGATATTTGAGAAACTTTATTTATTACTACTCGGTTGGCTCGTTATTTGAACAAACATTTTTTTCTATCTTACTAATATGGGTTCAGGTAAGGTTTAGGTACTGTTTGGCTCCTTTTCAAATTTCCAGAATGAACTATGCTGATTTTGAAAAATAAAACTATGTTGAGGCACTTTTTCGATGAGTCTTCGATGTCTAACAATCTATTCTATTTATTTCTTCTATATACAACAATTGGGATGTGGTGTGTACTAAGGTTCAGAGAATTGTCCCGGTCAAGTCGTTCTCCTAACTACCTATTAATAATTTTTATTAATTTCGTTTTGGAGAAATATTTTTTTTATTTTTATTGAAGTGGTTGGTTGCTTTTCGCACACTTAGGACCAGCTATGGTCCTTTGTGATACCACATTTATTCACACACACACATTCATTCAACTCATTCACCCTCATTCACACAATTACAGTGTACCACCTGCGCAATGCATAGCTCCATGTCACTCTGTAAAGTGACATCATGGAAGGTGGGTCGGCCCATGAGTTCTAAATTCCAACTGTGGTAGATGTTCAGTTAAATTAATCATCTCCCCGTAATCGGCATGAGATGAAAAATCCCTTTCCACAAATCGCGCCTTTGTTGGGATTCGAACCCGGTACCTCCCGATCCAACCGTCGCAGCTTGGTTGGACAAACATTATTTCCCTACCATTGTTGAGATAACTTTAAGTTTTTCTTACTATACAAAACCTATTCTGTTCAAGATAAAAACATAAATGAAAAATACAATTATCAATTTATTTAAAAATGAAGATTCCGAGCAAAAAAATTCAAATGATAATATTTATGTAAATCCGATCAATGTAAAATGGTGTGCGTCATTTATCGGGTGATACGACAGTAGAATTCTTAAAAATGTTAAGTAGTTTCTTACTTAATTCTTACCTAAATCCTCTCATATCAGAGTATCAAGACAGAAATGTATCTTATATATACAAACTATTCATTTATTTCTAAAAAAATGCGTAACAATTGTTTACAAATTAATTAATAATAGATCAATTGACTAATTGAGCTCCTAAACGTTAATTCTAGTATACAACTAACAAACGAAAATCGTACACGCGTGTATTTATATAAAAGTTAATCGGCGTACCTAAATTACATTTTCCTCCTATCGATGCCACAAGTTCTACCAAAACGGGTTGATTACGAATTACTTGAACAAATCCAGCCATCACACGGTGTTGTGAAATTTATCAAATCAACAGTATACAAAATTGACTAATAAATGCACCTAGGGGGTCTAAGTTAGCACAACTTTCTGTGCTAAGTACTTGTTGTTGGCCCTGAATATGCTATCGCTATCATACTATCATATACTATAGTATACTCGATTTCAGGGAGCAGAGTATTAATAAATCTTAAATTTAGAAGATATGGAACAACTTTAGTAATCGGAGAACCTCGAGATACAGTCACTATAATATAATAAAACCTAGATCACAAAATTAATTTCGTTTTTGAATATATCTATTTCGCTGTCGCAGTTGAACTATACTGAGTATAAATTAAGTATGGTTCAAACGTTTTATAAAAAATTAAAATCTATAAAAATCATCAATAAATAATATATAGGCCTTATTATGTTTCATAAGTGGATATTTCCACGATGAACGAATTTTTTAAAAAGCGAGCACCTCCTATTCGTCAGTATATGAAACCTTATATCATACTTACGTATTAGGGATAAATTAAAGGCGTATTATTGGAAAAAGGTTTATGATTTTCGATTTGATTATCTATCAAAAAGCAAAGGTTTATCAAAAATACTCAGTTAATAGAAATTCGTTTTGCCATCAACTGCTGCAGGACCATGGATGATTTGAGACAGATATTAAATGAGACTTTTTTTAAAAGCAAAATATTGTCAAATGGTTCCAGGGACAAAATTAACCTGGTTTGCAGTATGAAATACTTATCGTTTTCAAAATTAGAACTTTCTCGAGTTCTAACATGCTTAATTCATGAAAAAGCGATATACAGTTGCTTATATAGTTAAATTCTGGAGTAGGAATGTATGTAAATTCCTATTGCTGTTTTTAAGGGAAACGATCTCTGTTTGAATATTTGTGCTACTCCTACAGAAGGTTTCAATTTAACTTTTGGGTTGAATGCATTTTAATCTTGATGATGAACAAATTTAAATTGAAATTAAATTGGCCATTAGATTAGTGACAATTAATTAGTCGGATTTTAAAATAATTGTGGGATACTTTACAAACATGTTGGTATTTATCATCACAACTCAAATTCACAATCGACTGAGTCGACGCTTGTATTTATAAGTTTTAATTTCAGTATCATACATACACCTTCTCCATAATAATCTCATCAATTTGTTGATTGGTAGGGCATAATGGTCCAGACGAAGCCGACCAAATAGAAACTTAATTTGTTGACAAACTAATAACTTGTTTTAAAGATTTTCACGACTTTGAATTGTTCCCCATCACAATGCCTGTCATAGGGAAAAGAACTAGAGGTAATATTATCAAAGCGTGCAATTTTAAGTTTTACTATGTGGGTTGCTGGCTCGACTAAAATTTAATATCAAAATTCGAATTTTTTTATGAAATTTAAAAACAAAAAATTTAAAAAAAAAGATCGATACCACATTTTAATCGAGCTTTCGAAGCACCCACATAGCAAACCACACGAAAAATTGCATTGCAGCAATGCTAAACAATGCACAGTGCAAAATTGGGTTGATATCGACGAATTTATGTTTCTATAAATATATTTTTTCTTGGATGGTGAAATGAATGGTGTGGGGCCACCTTATATGACAGACCATGCCTGAGTTCAATTGAAACAATAAATAACTTTTTCGTAGAATCTTCAAAAATGAACGCGTAAATACAAGTCGTTTGACGCTCAATATTAACCATATTGTTCACTATCTTCAAGAGTTTCTTCATTCGTTAAACTCTCAGGTATTTCTACGCACAGTCTCCGGGTAAAAATGGTGGTTTTATGTTGTTGTCCAATCTTGGTTTGTTTCTACCTGTCTGAAATATCTATTTTGCATTTATTCATTGCCTATACGATGGAACTATATATGGAACAGCTTCTGCAAACAAGCCTAGCATCAAACCAATAGTTTTATCTTTCTGGTTTTGGGTTTAGTTCGTTTAAGAAGTATTTTTCGTCCCGGAATACCTAGTTCCGAAACGAGACCAGTCTGATTCAAAAATAATTTTCGTTACCAAATTAAAAAAGGAAACTGGTATATTCTTTGGATTTATATAATATCCTTTTTTTGGATAGGGTTGAATGATGTGTTATTTAGTTGAAGGTTAGATTCAACTATCAATTAATTCGAAATGTAACATTTCGCTATATTTTAGAATTATGAATTCAAGACTGCAAAATTGAACACGAATTTAATTTTGACATACAACTTCTGAATTTAATGTTTAGCATGAATTGTATAGTTTTATGAAGATTCAGAATTTACAAATTTTAGGTACAGCTTGGTTTAATCATTTTCTCAAAAATTCAAAATACTCGCTTCTTTCCAAAGATTGCTTTAATAATAAAATCCCATATTTACAAATGACATTTTAATGAGCAATTTCAAATGCGATAAATTCAAATTTTTAATTATTTTAAAATACAAATAATAATTTTAATCTTAATATCAAAATGAAATCAATATCAATCATACAATATATGATTTAATTACAAAATGCCTAAATTGTGAGTGCAAATTATTTACAAACCTAAATTAAAATTACTCTTGACTACAGACTTTGTACGAAACAATTAAAATTTTGTAATAATATTTAGAATATCATGCTTTTGGGTGTTTTACCCAAAGTTCATCGAAATGCTTTGTATGTATGTATATCAACGTTTTAAGTTACTTTGTTTGTAGCCAAAGGCAAATTAATTTTTATTATAGAATTAAAATATATTTAATAATTTTCCCATTCCCCAAAGTTAATATAAATTTTGAAATGTTAACAATACAATTTAATTTTTATTGTAATACTTTTCTAAATTTCCTATTTTATGTATTTATGTATATAATTATTTCTTATAGCATTCTTCATACTCGTACGTACGTACATAAGAAACATTATATTTATATTACGAATTTATAGATATGTATGATTGTATATATAACTATATGTATTGTGTTAATACATCTGCTATATCCTTTTATATGTTTATGGTGAATGACATGTATTTTTAAGGTGCTAGAATTTTACTTATATATTTTGAAGTAATTTTCTAATCTACAGATGATAATTGAAAAATTCGATATTATTGTATAAATCAGTAAAACTTTATTTCATTGTTAAATAAATAATAATAAATTTTATCAATTGTCTACATTTTGGTGACATTATGAATTTTATGTACTTAACAATGTTAAATTATGAAAAAGTTACTAATATATTTTTGTGGTTTTTTATTAAAACAGCAAAAATCGATTCGAAATTTAATTTCGAGAACGTACTTATATAAGATTTGGGTGTTTTGAACCATTACCACATAATTATATGTAACCGACATAAACAATTATTTTTTGTGTTGTATTTTTAAATTAACCCTAAAACTATTTTTTTGGTACATGTAGATGTATATGTATGTAGATTAAAATATCAAAGCATTTAATCCTTAAATATATTATATAAATTTAATTTAATTTTATCTAAGATATGTATATATATATATATATATATATATATATATACATATATATATATATATATATATATACATATATATATATATTATTTATATTTTTGTTTAATTAAAAAATCCCTAGGAAAAATAATAATAATAGTAATATTTATTTATTATTGTTTAATTTCTAAAATAATACAGCAACAAAAAAATTAAAACTAAATAATAATTTATTTACTTTTAATCTATAAATAAATTAAAAATGTTTTAAAATACGAATATTGATTCAAAAACGTAACGTATAAAGGTTGAATCTAAGAAAAGGATCGTATATGTATGTAGGGCAAATAGGATATCCGTTTTTAATCTTTTGGATTTATATGTATGTATATACATAGATCCTCGTACTAACTATAGTTGCAAGAGGTGTTTTTTTGGCGGATGTAATTAGTACAAAATGTATAATATGGTATTTGGTTTTGTAAAATATAACCTAGCTACATAGTTTTGTATATAACACCACCCTGTAATTTTTTGTGTTGGAATTAATGTCTTATGTACATAATCCTTATAGAAATATGTATATTTGTGTTTTTGGTTTATTATTTTTGGGAAAATCTTAATTTATGAAATTAAGATATAATGTTCTAAAAATGAAGAAAATTTTGAAAATGTGGAAATGGCTAGGGAGTGGGGAGGGGGTTTATATTTGTATTATATTTTCGACTATATGAAAAAAAGTTTAATTAGAATGTAAGTCGAACTCAAAATTAATTTATTTAATTTACTCCAATTATGTATTATTATGGTTGTATCGAATACAAAATATTGAACGGATCAATATTTCCGGTAGAAAGGGCAGAAATTGAAACCGAAAACCATAATCTCTAACTACTATCGAGCTGCTGCACTTGAAAAATATTAAAATTTTGACAAGAATTGAAATATTTATTTATGTTGAAATATGATTAAAAATTTGTAACACTGAAAAATTATCATTGAAAATTACAATTTTCCAAAAATTTAAATTTCTTTTATCTAAAAATTGTATCGAATTTGCTCGTTTAGGTTATAAATTTAACGAATATTTGATTTGATATCTATGAGCGAATGAAGGCAAAATGTATTCTTCATAGATATTTGGTAACTAATTTAGTAATTTTGATATTTCAGAATTAAGATAGCAATTTTAGTATTAAGGAGATTTTGATAATCTTCCTTTTGTACTTTAAAAATTTGCATTAAAGAGTTTGGTTAAAAAGAATTAAAATTTGATAAAACACGTACATATTTCGATATTCAAATTTATTAAATTTAGAGATTATAAATTTTAAAATTTAAAATTTTGATATACTCTTAATCGAAATGATTCGAAAATCATTAATTTCGATCCGAAATTTGATATTTTAACATTGTCAAAATACGTATTTTAACTACAAATTCAAAAATTTGTTGTTGAAAAGTCAAAATTTGTCAGCTAATTTTCATTTTTGAAATTTGAGTTAATTTTTTTAAATTTAAAAGTTCGAAATATTTAGGAAACTATTGATTTAAATTAACATGTTATTTAAATTTTGAAAAATTAAATTTTAATATTTTGAAATTTTTTCAATTTTGAACTTTAAATGTGCATACGAATTTACGTTAAGAAGTTTGGTTAAATCATACCAAAATTTGATATAGCAGATATATATATTAAACATGTTCGGTGTTATAAGCGTAAATTCGGTTTTACAATTCGAACAACTAAACATCTAAATTTTAATCACAAAAAATTGAATCCTAAATGGTTTTGACCCGAAATTTAATATCATAATTTGAACCGAAATTTCAATTTCGAAATTGTATACTTGATCAAAAAATTTTCGAAATCTAAAATTTCGAACAATTTTAATAAAATTCAAATTTTAAACATTCATCTGGTGTTCGTATTACTTGCAGCGGTTTCCATAATTTAAAAATTGTTGATGAATCAAAAATTCAAATTTTTTAAATTCCATAGTACTGACATTTTATTATTTGATTTACAATTTTATTTTATGGTGATATTAAATCCCAATTGGAGTAAAGTATAGACATTTACAAGTACGAGTAAGTATAGCTGTTGTGTAGATTTTAAATTTTTAGATATTTGAAATAAACTGAAACAATTTAAATTGACTTATTGCTTACAAATTAGTAATTTATGAATTTTGAAACCAGTACAAAAAACATGAAATTTCATTTCGAATTTTGAAATTTTCGGTAAAAATACATTGGAAATTCAGGATTTTCAAATCTTGTGAAATTTCGTGTTAGATTACAAAAGCTTAAATTTTTTATTTATATTTCAGTTTGTTTCTGGTTAAATGTCATCGTAATATATAGGTATGTACTTCTTAGTTTCAATTCTTCAAGCATTTTAAAATTCAAAATTCGAAAAAATTTTAAAATTGAAATTTTAAGATTTAAAATTACTAATTTCCCAGAACCCACTAATTTGTAAACTGTTGCACTCTGCTCCAACCTCTAATTGAGATTTGATATCAATTTACAGTAAGACTATTAATGAAATGTCAATTTAAAATTCACAATCAAAATTTAAATTTAAACTCAATCAAAACTATGAAATTTTTTAGGTTTGAATTTTAAATAATTTTTAAATTATGGAAACCGAATACCTATTTAATATAAAACGTTTGAAGAAATATTTAAAATTATATAAACCGAAATTTGAAATTTCAATCAGAAATCTGAATTTTGCAATTTTATTTTAATCATTCGATCCTTGAAATGACAGCTTCAAAATAACAAAAAAAATTTAAATAACTTAATCGAAAATTCAAATTCGATATAGTTCTGATGAAGTTGAAAATTTTTATCTACAATAAGAAACCTATAATTTTTGAATTTTGGACTTTGCATTAAAGAGATTGGTTAAAAATAATGAAAATTCGATAAAACACACACATACTTCGATATGCAAATTAAATAAGTTTAAAAATTCATAATAAAATAAAGTTTTAAAATTTAACATTTTCGTAGTCCTCATCGAAATGCTTCGAAAATCCTAAATTTCGATCCGAATTTCGATAATCCAAATGGTTTGTAAAAATTGATAAGCTAGTCTTAAGTTTTGAAATTCCAGTTATTATTTCTACAAAAATTTAAAAATACGATATATTTAGGCAATTTTCAAAATGTAATTTCACTGATCGGATGAGTACAGAAATTTACAAGTATGTAAGTGTTGTGAAATTGGAGATTTGAAAATTTATAATTTTAAAACCTAAACTTTAAGCGTGTTTAAGAATTTAAAAGTGTTTGCATTAACAAAATAAATTAAAATTCGATATATCAGACATATATGTATGTATGCATACATATATACATTACAGTAAATTCGGTTTCAGAATTCAATCAACTCTATATTAATTGGAATTATAAAATTTGGTTTAGAAAATTTAAATTTTCGTAATCGATTTAATTCTTAAAAGATTCGAAAATTTTAAATTTCTAATAAATTTTGACCCAAAATTAAAAATTAAAAATTTAATCAATATTTTTAAAATTCCATATGTTTGATTGAGTTTGGATTTAAATTTTTATTTCACATTTTATTCTAAGCTGATACCAAATCCAATTGGAGCGAAGTGTGAGTATTTACAAGCAAGTTGCTGTTGCGAAGATAGGGCTTTGAAAATTCAGAAATGTGAAACACCCGGTTGCCGGCCAATTAATAAGATAAATATTCAAACTGAAACAATTTAAATTGACTTATCAATTATTGATATTTCAAACCAGTACGAAAAATTTTATTTCGAATTTTGTAAATTTCGGGCAAAATATATTAGAAACTCAGGATTTTAGATTCTTTTGAAATTTTAAGTTAGATCACGTTTTAATTTTTTAAACCAATTTTATAATTTAATAAATTTAAATTAAGAATTACTTCTTATAAATTTCTGCACTCACAATTTAGAATAAGTTTGTATATTTAAAATCAAACTATGTATATACATATAAAGCAAAATTAACGAATTTTAAAATTATGAAAATTTTCTAAAGTTCTAAACATAAAATTTATTAAAAAATTCATTTCTAATTTTGTGAAATTTCGAATAAATTAAAAAATTTAATTTTTTAAGTCAAATTTTATTTTTGAATTTTGAAAATTATTTAATTTTGAAGATCTTGTTTTTATAACTATTACAGTTTTGAGAATATTTACTAAGTTACAGATTAGAATGCAAAATTAGAAATTAAATAAACTACATTCTATTTTTAAGAAGTGTGAACATTTAGTATTTAAGATATATTTCAAACATATTTTCATCTTCAAAAAATTAAAATCAAAACAAAAATATGAAATAGTCTAATAATTATGGCGTTAAGTAACTTTATAAAATAGTAAATTTTAAAACTCTTATGAGAAATTATATGTGGTTTCATTTCTAAGCCTTATATTATTTAAATTGATAAGCTTAGAATTAAGTATAATAGAAATTTTTTGATTTTATAGAAGTTTTAAATATTAAATTTTCACGAGATTAAAAATCTCCTTACTTTAAAAAAAAAAAATTCCATACCAACGGTCAAAATAAATAATTACTCGGTAGGCTTTTGGGATTTTGGGACTACATTTTTTTTATTAATTTAATATGTATAACATAGACAAATTAAAAGCTCTATATTAATTGAACAATTCTGAGTAGTATTCTGTTTTTAAATATATACATTTATACCGCATTTCCAATGAATTGTGTAAAAAGGTCAAAACCATTGCGCTTATTTTTTATTCAACCCTTACTAAACCAAAAATATATAACGAAAAATTCCAAAAACAAACGCAAAGTTTAATTCGAACAAAATTTATCATTAATTACCAGTCAATTATCATTGTTTGTTAAAATAAAATAAAAGTAATTTAATTACACCGAAAAACACCAAACCAATAAATAAACTTTTGACGCAACCAAACCAACTCACCAATAAATACTCGCACAATACTCAGTATATATGTATATACATATTTCTCACTCCCCTGTATCGTTGTCGTGGCGAAACGCAATAACAAAAAATTTCTTTTGCGACGCCTAATTGACTGATGACCATTTGTGTATTTCAATTTTTCTTAATGTTACTTGGTGTTTCATTAATTCATATAAATGCCGAGGGTGAAATTATATTTATAACACAAAAACTAAGGGTTAAATATTCGCCTAATGTATACTAATCAATAAATTAACTTTTCTTGTTGTTGCTTTCTATGGTTTTCAATCGAAAAACCGAAAACTTAAATCTAAAATATTAAATCTGTTGATTGGATGGGCATATATTTACATCGACCGACCGACCGACCGGTCGGCCGACCCGATCAACCGACACAGGTCAGTAATATTTGGATTTATACTCGTAGTAATAAACAAGAAAACTTTTTGTTATTAATTTAACCACAAAAACAAACTAAACTGACCGGATTTTCTTCAAAAAATTAAATAAATAGGGGTGTGGTATGGCTTTCTGGTGAAAATTTATTAATATGTCTTTTTATTATTTTTGATTTTGATTTATGTCTAGACATACCTTTTTACAATAATCAAGTAAATCCATTTTATCGCGTAAACATGTTGTGCCCGGTGTTTTTATACTTAAATCTGTTGTCCATCGCCCCTCTTCCGATAAATGCTGTGGATGATATCCTTGACCCGCTTCACATAGCACAGAAATTTGTGGTTCCCATCTTGGTGATGCTGACTGAAATTATATATAAAAAAAATTTAGAAATTATTGTTATAGCTTTTTTATTTCTTAATTATGCCGAAACACGACATGAATAACATTATAATGTTTTTTTTTTAATTGTAAGGCAAAACCATTATTTTTCATTATTGTGTGTGGCTTTGTGTATTCGCATAGTGTTGTGGAACTTAAAAAATTTAATTGTACGATTTATATATTAAAAATATTATTTAATTATTTAAATCCTAAATGACGTAACATGTAATAAACAGTTTGCCTATAGCTAGAATAAAAATGGGAGATCTACAGTATGTCCGTCTAGCTTAAGATAGCAAGCTCCAAGTCCAAAACATTGATTTCATAATTGTAGTTATTGCTGTATTATTTATACTGACATAAACCTTTTTTTGTAAATCAGCTTGGCATAAGCTTGTTACTATAAAACAATAAATATGTTCTGCAATCGACAGCCATAAATAAACAAACCGCCTAAATGAGTGTAATGTAAAATTTTTAACTACAAGATTAAATTTTGAATTTCTTCCAACTATAGATAACTATAACTTACCTAAAAATTAACTATCTGCAGATAACAATTTTATCTGGATTAAGTTCTGATACACAAAAACAGGACATCATGTGTTTACAATTTCAACAAATATTTCTAAATTATTTTAATTACAGTAATTTTGGTTTTAAATGCGATTTATCAAAAGTGACGTTTTTGTATTGTAGTTAACTAGTTTCTCAAAAAAATCACAAATTTACAATAGAAAATAATTGAAGTTCCACATTGTAAATGTCAAATTAAAGTTTAAACAGAACCAAAGATGCAACGACCAAATACATTTGTCTGCCGGAATTATCGCTTGATGACTAGTATACATGGAAAAAAAATCGAGGAACGTCGTCAATTCAAGTTATAACTATGTCACCATAGAGGAAGCAGCTGCAATCAGAAACATGCGCACACTACATCAATGTGTAAGAAGGGTCACCGGAAAATACACAAAAAATTCCACCCATAAAGGATCTATCCAGTCAAACCTTAACCACACATCAACAGCAACTAAATAGATGGACAGAGCTCTTTGAGGACAACTGCGTAAATAGCGAAGAAAATTACGAGCTCACAGATGCCAATTATAACGAAACTATCAACACCCATCCACCAACGGAGCGGGAAGTGAGATGTGCTATCCAGAAGCTAAAGAACAATAAGGCCGCCGCCACAAACAAGATACCAGCTGAAATATTCAAGGGCGACACATCTATAGCAGCAGAAACTCTAACACCACTATTAGTTGACATATGTAATACAGGGAAAACATGCAAAAATTAGCGAGGCATATCCCTCCACAAAAGCACAATAAAAGTATTATAGCGATGATCATTCTCGAACGATTATCTCCATCAATCAACCAACACCTGAGAAATGAACAATCCGGCTTTAGGTGTAGAGATCATATCAACATGATCTGAATGAGACTCGCCACTATATCTACTCTTCGTGGATTTTGAACACGAATTCGACTCAATCAACAGAGGTGCAATCTGGAAAGCACTTTGTGAAATAGGCATACCAAAGAAAATAATTGAACTAATACAAGAAATGTATCGGGATGCCGGAAACAAGGTTAAACACAAAGGAAAGCAAAGTGACAGATACTTCAAATCACGATGAGTAAGACAAGGATATCTACTATCTTCACTATTGTTTATGATAGTTCTGGACAGCGTAATGAGCAAACTTGACAATACAACACCAAACGGTATCCAATGGGGACCACTAAAATGGCTCAGTGATCTAGACTACGCAGATGATATATGTCTGGTAGCACATAAGTATACCGATATACAGCAGAAAATACAGAAGCTATCAGATCTAGCAGATGAAATAAATGAAGCCATGAGACTGAACACGAACATTAGTACACCAATCACCATCAACATCACGCTAATCGAAGAGGTTGAAAAACACGACAGCACCCGAAAACAGACAGGACTGAAGAAGACAACAGTCAACTCATAAACAGAGCAAGAAATACTTTGAACATGCTTCGTCAGATCCAGAATGCATCCATCCTGTCAAGGAACACGAAGCTACGAATATTCAATGCATGTGTAAAATCAGTACTGCTGTATGGGTGTGAAACAAGAAAACACACACAGAAGATCACAAATAGACTCCTGGTGTTTGTGAACAAATGCCGGTGAAGACTGATAAAATGCTTCTGGCCGAACACCACCAGCAACATAGAACTTCTACGGCAAACAAAGCAAACATACATTGAGACCGAAATAAGAAAGCACAAGTGGTGATGGATCGAACAGACACTGATGAAAAATACGAATGACATAACACGGATGTCATTAGAGTGGAATACACAAGGAAAACGTAAAGTGGGAAGATGCTAGCCGAAGCGAAAGAACTCTGTAAAACATGGGGAGAGCTGAAAGCAATAACCCCCAACAAAGTCAGATGGTTCGACCTAGTGGATGCCCTATGTTCCTAAAATTGGATACAAATTGAAAAAATATTAACAGAACATTGAGCGTTAGCGCGAAAGCGAAGAAAGGTATTTGTTTCAATTTGTGTACCAACATATCGAACAAGAAAATGATGGTATCCCCGCAGCGCCATCGACAAAATTAGTAATGGATTCTAAAAAAAGTTCGACGATAAGGTCGCTGTCAAAACAGACAATGGTTGTGTGAACATCGCATATTTTCTGTGAACTTTAATTTGACCGACGTCGTCGCTTATCGATGTACCTTTGGTTCTGTTTAAATCTTTATCCAGACACATTTTAAAGCTCCCGACAACTTGAAAATGTTGAAATTTTGCTCCTCAAAATCATGGATATTTGCGCAGTACAGCTTAATAGTTCGATGACCCGATTCACAAGTCGGTCCAACGTTAAAAATTTCAAAAAATTAACATTTCTGACAATAAAATAATTTAAGTAGCCAGAGCCCAATTTAATATCTTCTTGGCAACGTTTCTTGACGTTGGCGAATTATTGGATGTTAATATAGAACATATATCATCAAATTTAGTTTGTTATAATGGCGTTGAGACGGATTATTGAAAATATGGTTATACAAATCACTAGATCAAGAGATCTAGAATAACTAAATCGTCGACAGAAAGACTAATCCATCGGGAAAATAATTTTTTTGGAAATATGAAAACTAATATGTAGTTTTTAAGGCGTTTTGGTTTTAAATTGGTTCTTAGTGTAACTTTTTAGTGGTTTAAATAAATTTTTCTATATTCCGACTCTGAAAATATAGCTGCATGGGTTCCAATTTTTGTTTAGCCAAATTTAACACAGGTTGAGCGTTTACTTTCATAAAATTCACGGTTTATGGGGTTTACGGTCATAAAATCATAAAATGACCGTTTTTTCTAAATTTTTTATGTATATTTGGTAGGTATGAGAAAAGGTCGTAAAGTATATTTCATACTGCTAGGTGATTAGGGTGTCCCTATTCACAATGTTGTTTTCTATTTCTATTTTTTAGATAAATAATTTTTTCATATTTTTTTTTGATTTGGCATCAAAAATATCTAAAATGTTCACCCTCCTACCCCCACCCTCCCATTTTTTAAGTGGGATTTTAGTATATTTGTAGGAACAATATCCAAATAATTTAACCATCGTTCGTATTTATAACATAATGAAATTATTTATGTTGTCGAATGACAGATGTCGCTTAGTCCGCCTCATTGAATTTTCATCCACATATGCGCTAGTCATTAACGAGGAGCGTCGCGTCATTTTGGTATTTCATTCTGCATATGTTATGTATCACAACGCAGTGCGTGATTAATTTTAATTTATAAGAAAGTGTTTTATGATTGTGAAAAAGTCCGTCGAACGATTAAAGCAACAAACATGCGAAATAGTATAGAGCAGAAAGAACCGACGAGAAAATCCAACATGGTAACGAAAATGTGCGTGTGAGCATGTCGCAATTGCGTGCATCTCAATCACAAGAGCCACGAGCTGAACGAAATCAACAACGACAATTGGAACGGAGATAAGGCGGCCGGTTCGTAGTTAACACACGCAGAGCAAATGACCGACAACGCCAACAAGTACATCGAGCAGTTACATCCGCTTCGTTCCTTCGTATCGCATTAGAATACGAGCCAGATATTGAATATTCCGCTCATCCGAAAGTGCTGATTGGTGCTATGGGCAAAGAATGTCAAGAAATTCAAACAAGAGTCAGCCTCAATTCGCCTAATGCCAGGCCCAGGAATTATTGAAATTCTTCAAATCACACATGTACGAATTGCAAAGTGACAATCACGCTCTTGTGATCAATCCTGATAAAACACCAGCTGGGGATCACGTGCGTAGATTCAATATTCAATATGGAATCATGGTTGGCGACCGCACATCGACGCGAGAAATCGCGATTCGATTAAGAAACAATAATCTCAAGTACATTGCCCGACACACGCACCGTTCATACAATGTTTTCCAATAACCGCTAATTTTCTGGAAGGGACAAAAAGATCGTTCATTTTCCTATACTTATATATATACTATAGGATAACAAATATATGATTTTTCCCACTTTAAAATTTAACTTTTAAGTGATCAAACAATGAATATGTCCGTTGCGTTAATGAAATACAATGAATTGAGAAAATGAATGCTTGGTGTTTTTTTGTTTTTATCGACGGACATTGTATCGTCTACAGCGCTCCATTCCTCTTTCTGTCATAGATCCAATCCCCACATACTTACAATACATTCGTTATTTTATGTTTTATTTAACAACCAAAAGATTCACTAGAGATAATTAATATGGCAGAACGTTTGCCGGGTCAGCTAGTATATTATAAAAAGATAGTTTTCCAGGTCACACAAATATAACCACAATACTCGAGAAAAATGTTTAATATATTTGCTTCTTAACTTTCATTCTGGTTCAATTAGCAAGTCGAATACTAGTCATTACAATTGCTATGACTCAATAATCATTTCCCAAAACGGGTGCAACGAACTTTTCATACCAATGTCCACGGTACAACGTTAAACAAACCCACTCGTGAGTGAGCTTTTTCCCCAATTCAGAACGTGTGAGTTTGCTTTATTCATAAATGCTTTATTTTTAATGGATACTAAAAATCGCCAAAACTATCAAACAAATTATAGTTAGCAAAAAGAATTATAATATTAATTTTACACTATCATGAATATTACTATTTGAATTATTACAACATAAATATTGATTAAAACTAATTAATGTTTATTAAATTTTTGAATATATGTATAGTACATAATAGTAAATTGACTGAACACAAAATCAATGAAATTATTAGTTAGTAACCTTTTTATAGAACTTTTTGAGTACAAAATATTTTAGGGATGAATTGATAATTAATCAGCCACAAATAATCATAACATAATTAACGTATTATGGAAAAAATACTGAACTTGTGGTAGACCGCACAAACCTGATATAAGTATTTCAAAAGTCTCAACCTATATATTATACAAAATTTGATAAAAGCTTCCTCATATCAATCACACAATTTAAAATCGAAAATTTTATTTACTAACCTTAGACATTTTGATTGTGTCTGTGTGTGTATATATTAATCCCAAAATAAGTTTTCACAAAAGTTTGATTGGCAAACACTCCCACACAAATTGTTTTTCCTTCGTTTGCCATATCGTATTTCAACTGTCAAAAATGTGAAACTGTATATACTATCATTTTTATCAACATCATATCTTAAGATATAACGCGGCATATCTATCTCTCTAAATTTAATAAGTATTTTAAATTGTTATCTATATTTAACGTAGGAAAAATAAAATAAGCGAGCAGTCTGTAACATAATATATGTCTGATGTAAAAATATGTTTACAAATCATACTCGTATATATGTATATATATATATATATATATATATATATATATATATATATATATATATATATATATATATATATATATATATATATATATATATATATATATATATATATATATATATATATATATATATATATATATATATATATACATCTACCATATGTACGCATTATGTTGCTCCAAAAAGTAAAAAAAAATGACATAATTTCTGTATATCATCATTGACATCATGTAAAAGCGAAAGGAAGAAATAATAAAGAAAAATGCGAAACGCCAACAAAATATCAAGATTGTTGAGTTTACAGCAGTATCGCTTAAGCAAATTTTTTTTTTTTTACAATTTATGACATTTCACAAGCGCAATAAAAAAATGTATACGAGAAAAAATATGTACATTGATAACTTTTTAGCTGCTTATCATGATACACAATGAATTTTCAATAATTTCCCATTATACATACGAGGTATGCGCCACGCTATCTCAATGTTCTGTTTCCGTTTCTATTAAAAAGAAAACAGTGCTATTATGATATACATGCTTCACACACCGTTCATATCAAAATCATGTTTGTATTATATACGACATCTTCCTCTCAAACTTTTTCTTCAATAAAATGTATGTATGTACCTATGTACATACATACATGGCAGTTATAATAAAAGTTTATCGAACCAATGTAATTTTCTTAAAAATGTATATTCTATATACTACATCATATATACATTGTAATATGACATTCAAAGTACGTACACCTCTCTATTGTATACACACACGTACTGCTCTCTTCGGAAAAAATATATATATATTTGTGGGGGGAGGGCCCCATATTTTCCATCTAACAACAACATAACCATAACCGCAAAGTGAAAATTTAAGTTTGGTTATTCGTTTTTTTTCCTTCTATATATGTGTGTTGTTCTATATATAACATGAGTCAACTCTTATTTTATAGTAGTATAACAAGAAAATTATATAGCTACGACAGGGCTGAAGACGATGACTATTATCGAGAGTAAAAAAAAAACATGGATATAATGTGCGGGGGTGGAAAATTTACTGTATTTTTTGGGGGGTGAATACTAATAAAGAGCGAACGAACGTACGAATTGTGAATAAGAATTTTCCCCTAATTTATTTTATTTATCCAAGTAACATTCAAATAAGTATATGCGGAGTATACGATACATACATACATATATTAGATAGTAGGAGGGTGTAGTGGGTGATAATTTTATGTCTCCCTCAAAATTTTTATTTTTCATTACTGTTGTACAAACAAAGAAATTTTATATAAGAGCTCATACCATCCCTTTGGTGCGATGACAGAAAAAATATAATAAAAGCTTTTCGTGTACGGCTTTATATACGTATAAGAGAAAATATTCGGTTGGTCTTGTTGTTATTGTTGTTGTCACATACAATGAAATATAATAAAAAAAAAATGGAAAATTGTAAATCGATAATTTGTTTTACGGATGTGAGGTCATCGTTTTAATCGAAAAACAAATCCTCTTGCGCTGCTATACGTATTGTTATTGTTTTGCGATTTTATGTATTTTCGTTTTTCTTTGGCGAGGGTATATGCGTATATTGTATGTACATATATTTATGCTTTCATTCTGGAAATATATAGTACCCATACTCATATGTATGTACATTCATATTACGTAGATATTGTAATTTAGTTGTTATGGTTATTTGTTGTTGTAGCATTTTAGAGAAAGATTTTTATAAGCTTTTTATGATAAGCAGATTGGTTGGAAAAATTGTTTTAAAAAAATACAATATAAGTACATAAGTAAATAGCAGGGAGGGGTTTAACAACGGAGAACAGAATATACTTCCAATTATAAATTCACATGGCAGGATTTTAGTTTTAATATCGAAATAAACCACATTCCAATTTAGATTTGGTATTATCGGTCATTCAAACTATCGTACATAGAAATCATAATTCAATATAAACTTCATCGACTAGTTTTGAGAATTTATCGGTCATTTCAACAGATATGGCTATGTTTGTTATGGAACATATTCGTTGATGATTTATTTCGTAATATAATATGGTATTACGAAAAGCTTAGTGAAAAAAGGCCAACAAAAATATATTATATTGTACTCGTATGTATATGAAAAATTAGGACCAATCTAATTTCATTTAAGAAGGCATATTTTATATCATTTTGGTAAACCCAAGATTTTTATATTTCTTACACTTGAATTTGATGGTGTAATTCAGTGCTTTAGCTATAAATATGTGCATATACATATGTATTTCCATTAATTAATGACGCATTGTGCGTAATTCAATTATTTTCAATTATGCCAACTGTCACTGCAATATATCACAAGCTGAATATGAATCGGGTTATGTAAGAGATTTTCGAAAAATCCATATTTTACGGAAACAGTTACTAAAACAAACATACACATTTTTGAAAGAGATCACAATTGTATGCCTAGTCTAGATAAACTAGAATCGGCCATAGAATATACAATATCAAACTGATGCTTTGCTAAGAGGGTCGTATCTCCGTACGATTTCCAAAAAATCAAATTTACACCAAGGAACGAATTTAAACAAACTATAATAGACGTCTTGGCCAGATACCGCGATTGGGCATGCTCTATAGTCTATACAATAACCGGAATCGGCCAATTTTTACGGTTGCTGAGACTGGAGCTAGTTCTGAAAACCACATTTCGTGGAGTCCAGCGAATAGTTTCATTTCTACTACAGAATATTCTTCTCCAGCATAGTTCTCCAGCCGCGCTCAGTATTAAATATTTGTTACAATAACTCACTGCATTGGAAGGCATAAACTGTTTATACATCTAATTAAATATACATCACTTTCGATAATGTTAGCCGACTGTGATTCAGAAATTCTCTTCAACCTGAGGTACTATAAGGGATTATGTGAATAATAGCAAGAATGATGTGGTAAAAAATTTGATTTCTGAAATATTTTTGCTTCGGATAAAACAATGTATAATATAGCAATTATGTGTTGGATCTGACATTTTTACCAACTGACCGTAAGATGAGCCACGGCTGGATCGTCATATAATTTCCATTCTCCGCTGAATAGTTCAGTTTGAACATCGTGAGTTAGTCGGAAAAAAAGAATTTTTTTATAACAGGTTGAACGAATTTAGGATTTTTTGCACATAGTGTTTTGCGCGCGTGAATAATTGGTCGTACAGTCGCTAAGTATTTTACATATTATTACTGCGACCGCTACATCACTTCCATGCAAGTAAAATCCTTCAAATTATAAGGTGGGGATGTTTGGATAAAATACGTGGGGATGTTTAGACAAAAATGTACTTAAGAATTAATTTGGAATCGAACAGACTTTCTAGTAGTTGTTTGGTTAAATATTAAGTTACACTCAGCTAGGATAGTCTTAGTCTGTCAATAGAAACCTTTATATTCTTACCTTTTACTTCAAGAATGTAATGTTTATGAAAACGGCGAATGACTTTGTAAGGTCCTTCGTACGTGTTAGGCCCTTACTCTGTCAATGCGAATCTTTAAGGACTTAGGAATAAAAATAGGCGGATTAGTTGGCTTGCTAGTGTCAATTCATTCTTTATTGTTGCTCATATATATATACAGCTAGACGATAGGGAATTCCGTGCTCCATTTAATGGTAATTCCTCGCGCTTTGCGCGAAGCTTTAATTTGTCGATGGAATCTTTCGACCATACCATTTGACTGCGGAAGATACGCAGTTGGACGAATTCTATGAGAGCCTAGTAAACGCGTAAGTTTGACTGGTTTGATCGTATTGCTCGACAAACATCTTATATCAATAGTAGCAGCAGTGCTATCTTGAATATAGGTATGCCTCAGGCTAACGAGTCAAGCGATTAACATTTGTGACCACATACATAAAACCTTTGTATTGTGGTAATAGTTCCACTATATCCATGATTTGTCCGGGTTCGGATTTTGTATATTGATGAACCAATACAGAATTTTGCTCTTCTGGCAACCAATACAGAATTTCACCCAATTCGAAAAATAGACCATGCAGAGCATCGAACACTATACATGTCTATAATATACCGAAACAAATAGTCGATTTACACATATTGATGTTTCACAATAAATTTTAAAATCGGGACGGATGGTGAGTTCTAATTTGAATTTAGAACTCACAGTAATTGGAGTAATTCATCATTTGACGGAGTATATTGTTGAAACGTGATCGCTAGTCCGTTACAATGTGTCAGCGGCCACGTTTTGCATACCTTTTATATGTTGAATGTCGGTCGTGAACTGAGCGATATAGTCAAAATGTCGAATATGATGAGACTATTGCTTTGATTAAAGGCTTATGATCCGTATATACAGTAAATTGTCCACTGTCCAGGAAATAGCGGAAGTGTTTTATGGCTAAATAAATAGCGGGGATCTCTGTCAAAGGCTGAGTATTTTATCTCTATTGCTGAGAGCTTTCGTGAAAATCTCAATGGTTGCCAATAATCATTATTTAATTACTGTAGGACTGCTCCTACCGTGATTCACTATTGGGATAAGCCAACAATGTTGAGCTTACGACCCGCGAACGACTCGTTACACTCGTCGGGCCAAGAAATAATTTTTGTTCTTGGGCATTTTGTTCAATGTTACCAAATGAGCATAAATTAGAGGCAGTTTACACATTCGGCTGTTGTATTCTTTCTTTGATTCTATCTGAGTTAGATTCTATCTGGGAATCCAGAGTTCAGATTGTGATGATTATTGTATAATTTATCATCGAGAGTGATAGGGTAATCATTTGGATTATTTTTTTTGTTATTTTCATTAAGGATGTTGAATTGTTTGAGTTCTAAGGACGTTCTCATTTATGTGGACGTTATAAAAATTTGATGCATTAGTAAAACGGTTAATGCATTTAAATATTTAAGTATGACCTTTCTTTACTTCAAATTTATCGATCCATAAAAACAATTGATTCGTTGGTAAGCTAATTCGAAGGGTTTATCGGGATTTTCATGATAATCATTATTAATCATACCATTATGGTTCATACTTATGTTAGGATGAATTATTCCATGGCATGTGAGAACGGACGAAGGAAACAAAAAGGACTTTAAACTTGTACGAATCATTAAAATCATTAGAAAAACGAATTAAAAAACCTAACATTGAACTATAGCTTTATTGACACAACTGTCTATATGGTCGTTAAAGGCTACATTTTGGGAGAAAAAACGCATAAAAAAGAGATTACTCGGTTAATCAAAATTTCAAGCCCCTTTCGCCTTCTAGAAAAATTCATAACTTTACATTTACAACGCGGGAAGACAAAGCTTGTCCAAGGCACACAACTTACTAAAAATAATTAATTCCTGTTGTAAATTGTAAATTTTTATATTTACAAAAATCTTAGAATCGACAGCTTACATCAAAACCTCATATTGTCTAAAGAATAGTTTCACCTCGTCTATGAATAAATAAAATAAAAGAGGTACAAGAAAGGACCTTTATTGGGGTACACCAGAAAAGCCCTTTATATTTCTATATAGAGAATTTTAGAGTACGATTCGCCAAATATTGCTAAATTGATTTAAGCTTTTTATAAGTAAAATATGATCGATTTTGTCAAATGCGTTGCTGAAATTCGGAAACACTAATTCAACATTATCGCCACATTCTCACGCTGAAGTTAAAAAATGATTAAACAATACTATTTTAGCTTACCGAGATAGTATTCTTACATTTAAGTAAAAAATACCATCATTCACCGATTATTCGAATAATTTAAAAATGTCCGATAAAATTAGATTTCATACGATAATTTTGATGAAATTGGATTTCGAAATTAGTAACTGAGCGTAAACATTATCTGGGTCCCTTTAACTTTCAAAAATGCATAATGAACATCATTGATAGAAAACTGAATTTTTATAAGAGTTTAGATTTTTGCTAAAGTCAAAAGCATCAACCAGTAGAAGGAGGCACATTCACAGTTTCTAAAAATGATAGTGGTAACAGAATTAAGAGATAATTGCAAAGGTAAACCCTCGCAGTTGGTTAATAATACTGCCAAGAAACTCATTCAAATCCTTATAATCTTCATTTCAAAAGTTAAAAAATTAATCTGGTGTGCGTGCGGTGGTGTATGAAAAACATATTATCACATTGGTATGCACACCAAATCTAGGGTATTGTTGCTCTGGTAATCTCAGTGAATAAATTAAAAGCTCCCAAAATTATCACTGAATTTCGTCAGCAGCAATTTGATGATGCGCTTATAAAATTCAAAATATTTCGATATTGGATTAATTGTCTTTGGAAAACAATTTCAAAATATTCACTTTCGAAAACAGTGTATTCAAATTCTACTTGGAATAGTAATTCAAATTGGAATCAAATTTCACAATAGTAATATTATGTAACATTTTTTTAAAGTTTAATCGTAAGTTTAAAATTCTATTTACTCGTATATTAACATTTCGAAATTATTTGAAATAGCATTTGCATTTTTTTTTACAAATTAGTTAACTGGGGTTTCGACGAGTTATGAATGAAAATAACCCTAAAATTAGATATACATATGTACATCTATTTGCAGACAAATTTTCAAATATTTTTTTAAATAAATTTGGTAAATTATAATTATTACTACGAGTATATTATTTAATTTTACATAAGCTTTTTTTTTTAAAAGAAAATGTTGTAACGTAACATTTTTAACTGAACTTGTAATTCAATAATAAAATTTAATTTTTGCGAATTTTTATCATTAATTTGATTTTTATTTTTATATAACAACTTTATAATTTAAGAAAAAATTTTCATTTTGTAAAACTAGTTATATTTACATAACAATTAAAAAAGTGTCCCTTGCTTATAAATAAAACTAACTAACTAACTATCTGAATTAAATTCTGATACACCAAAACAGAATATCCGGCATATTTTCATATTACAACATAATACAATTATATATTAACAAATATTTATAAATTATTTGAATTACAGTAATTTTATTTTAAAATAAAAATTTCCTTAAAATGCGTTTTTGCAGTTACATAACTAGTTTTAAAAAACGACACATATTGATTGATAAACTATAGCTTTATGGTCATTTTCATTGGATGATCACGGGAAAAAGTTGTAGTAAACCGATGGAGATCCGATAAATTGAAACAAAAAAAAATTCATGGCTACTAATATTAAAAGGCTGTCTTATTGGTAACAACATTATTACATCTGTGGCATAACAAGTACCCAAAATTTTAATGGAACTTCATATACAAAACAATCCGACTATAATAAATTCATCAACAACTTATAGTATTCGAGTATTATATAATAAACTCAAATAGTTTAAGCAGTAAATAAGTATTATGTTGATGACCTAGTAATACATTTATATGATAAGCGGAAAATGCAGAACTCAACAATAAAAATATATTACACAATAATCTAAAAGTCTATATATAATCCATGCGATTATAATTTCCATTTTCTACTCAATATGTAACTGCAACTAATCTAATTTATCAACAATGTAATTAAATTAATTTCAATAATATAAATTTAAGAAAATTCAATTTTCTATGGTTTTTCTATTTTCTTGTATATTTCTGGGACCGGAAAATCAAGTTTTATGAAAACTAGTATAAATAACATAATATTATTCGTATAATCTGCTATATTTATTTATGTATATGCGCGATAAAAAATTTAGCATATAATCAGATGAAACATAAAAAAAAGTAATGTTCACAATGAAAATATGAGACATTTTTATGTCATGAAAGTGTCGCCATTATAATCTATCTTTGTTGCTGTTTTATTTTTTTTATTGCTATTTCGATAGTGTTATGGAATGGAAATTTATTTACAGAAAATATGTAATGTTTGTATATGTATACATAAATAATACAATTAGAATTTTTATTGGACTATAATGAGATTGGATTACGTCATATTATATTTATATATACAAAAAGCGATCAGTGCGGGCGATATAATCTTAGACACCAACGATATAGAAAACGAACCAATTCTACCTTTTAATTATAAAAGACAAAACATCTATTAGTTAAATTTTAGGACAAAAACCTACCTCACAACGAAGCTCTATAATCAGATAAAACTAAAAAAAATGTTAATAGGAAAACATTTATATAAATGTATGCTCTCTGGCGCACAAAATAATGATAGTTCAAAAACTACCTTTTATTTTTGGTTTCTGCGGTTTAAGCTTCTCTCTAACTATATATGTACATATACAATACAAACAACGTTATGTTTTTTGGCCATTTTCCATCGATCGATAATTAAACAACATTTTTTCCAGCTTTCCACCACTTCTTCGGTATACCGTTAAAGCATGTCATTAAAATAAAATGAGAACGAGGAAAATCTATGTAATAGCGAAGTGGGTTGGGGAAAATCTCTTTATATAGAAAAAATAAATTATTTTTATTTATATATTCACTAAATAACGATGATTCATGCGGATTGAAATTGTATAGTTTGTTGTTTTAATGGTGTGTGATTCACTTTGATTTTATATTTTTTTTTTTTTTTGGCAAAATTGTAAAAAAAAAATTCAGTTTTTCTTTACGGCGCTGTTGTTTTGTGGAAATGAAATGAATATACATATGTACTTTGATATTGGATGGGAATGAATTTGCTTAATTTAATACGTAAATAGTTGAGCGTAATTCAAAGGGAAAAGGTCATTATTGTTCTTCGATATTAATAATCATTGTAGCGTGGAAAAATCTTGCTATTCATGTTAACCATATATACAAGATCTGAGTATTAATTATTTTGGTTGTTGTGAATAAAAAAATATAATAAAATTGCTCCAATTCAGATAAAAGCTGTAATGCTCGTAACGCCTCTTATAGGGATTTTAAAAAAAGATACATCTTTCTGGAACGATACTGAGAATTATATTACGCACAACACACTCGTATCCAATTGCATGATACATATTTCTAGAGAACTCCAAAATTCTTGGAATCTTTTTAGATGCGATTTCCAATGACAAAAACGCAACTTTATACAAATATATATGTATGTACATATAAATATAATTCTTTGGAAATCAAAATTATTTTATGGTTGAATAATTTGTTGGTGGCTGTAATTATTTTATGGAAAATTGTTATATCGAATACTTATACGTACCCTACATACATAATGTAAGTTGTTTAATTTTATAATCATCTAAAATTCTAAAAGTCGCCTTATTTTTAATTTATGCAGCTTATCTGCTAGACGTTGTCATATATTATTAATTCTTGGAAAAAAGAGTTATACTCAAATTCAGCCATAAAAATTTCGCATGTGGGCGGCGAAGATATACAGATTAAATAAAACAAAATTTAAATTAATAATTTAATAAGCTGTATAAAATTAACATTACGTCAATAATGGGTTCTAGACAATATTTTACCACTTGAGCTTTCATAGACAGCAAAATGTATTATTGATTAAAGCCACTGTTATTATAAAAGTTTTTATTGAAAACTTTTATGATCTAAAACCTGGTTAACAATTAGTTAATTTGGGCTGCAAAATCTATAATATACTGGTGTGATACTTCTTCTATATTCGAGACGTTTAAACTTGGCGCAAAATTCGGCAGGAAAATTGCCGCTTCCACCTCTATCTAAAACGATTTCATCTCATTGTTTGGATTATTTAATAATAATTTTAAACTCAGTTAATCAAGCATCTATTTTATAAAAACAATTAAAAATTTAAGTTAAATGATTAAATTGTTTTGCAAGTAGAAACTCAAAGGTTACTTCGAGCGCTTTGCTTGAGTAGTACATCCGGTTTAAATATTAAATTATTTACAACAAAAATAGGACAAGAAAATATTTATCGTTTATATTTTCGGACGAAAACTAGAAGCAAGATTTTTATCTTTTTTATGTAAAAATTAAAGATGTGTAAGCATTCTGTTAACAAGAGAACTATAGTGTGATATTTTTAAACCAGTTTAAGATAATTTTAATGATTAAGGGTCAAATAACAAAATAAAATTGCATTCAGCTTTCATTTCGTTGTGAATTAATCCCTTCAGAGTAGTGAAAACGAGCACAATTTAATTAGTATTTTAGTATACCATGTATCTCGTCACATGATCAAATCAAAATATAATGACAACTTATGTCACAACAAAACTAAACAGTGACATTTGTTTTATCTCCATTTCAGTCAAAAATATGGCCAAAAGAATTACAATTTAATTAATTGATTTAAAACATTTTTGTTTAAAACAACATTCAAAATAACGAACTGAGGTTGATACACAACCAACTAATAAACTTAAAGCTTGAGGAATTCGTTTTGATTAGTAACGGCATAGATAGCTTCACAGACGTCATTATTGTGTCGGACTGATATTAAAAACCGACAATTCCTATTTTTGATAAACTTGTTATAAAGGGTGTCCCAAAATTAACGCAAGATTTGAATTAAATAGAAAACACACTTTTTAGTCGGATTGTGATTTTTTTATTGAACCATAAAACACATAGGATACGGTTATTTATGGAATATCACATCGGACAAATGGCGCCCACAGCTTTGCTGGCACATACGCACTGTTTTATCGAAATTCTCTATGTCCTTTTTGCATAAATGATGGCTGAATTTTGTTGTTGCAGCGTTTAATTTCCTCCTGTCATGCACGGGTGGTTGTGGGCTTGTTGACATAGACCTTTGACTTCAAATAATCCCATAAAAAGAAATCTAATGGTGTTAAATCACAAGATCTAGGGGGCCAATTCTGATCACCGAAACGAGAGAGTATACACGACAAACCGCATGTCGTCTAGGTCAATATCATCCAACTGGAGCAGGAAGAAGTGTGTTATCATGTCGCGATATCGAGCACCAGTAACAGATACTGCTTGACCAGCCTCATTTTCAAAAAAGTATGGTCCAATGATGCCTCCAGCCCAAAATCCGCACCAAAGAGTGACACACTGTGGATGCATTTGTTTTTCGACACATTTGGCGATTAACAAAGCCATCAAGGTGAAAATGTGTTGATGCACTTGTTGATGCTCAATAACCCATTCAACGAACTCTCTTCGCTGTGCATGGTCATTAGAATTCAGTTGTTGTGTTAATTGAATTTTGTAAGCATGAAGACATAGATTTTTAGTGGGTATACGCTGCAGAGAGCTTCTTGAAATTTGCAATTCTTGTTCACGACGCCGAATTGATGTTCCTGGATTTCCACCAACACTCTCACGCACTGCTTCGATATTGATATTTGAACGGCTTGTTTTTGGACGACCAGTGTTTTAGCGTCTCCAACTGATCCAGTCTCCTTGAATTTTACTTACAAATTCCAAAATCCAGTATAATCTTAAAAATATCGGCCGACAAATTCCTAAAATGAAACCAAATTATCTTGTCGGTGATTTAAATATTTTGTTGAGCACCTCACAGAAGATATATTAAAATGTATTTTAATATTTTATCTTAACATTCGTATTTAATTCTGTTGGTTTTTTGGAAAATTGATGTGTCAAATAGCAGACATCAATTTTCTGAATTTTAAAATTAAGTAGGGTGAGCGTTTTTCTGCCTTTGGTATGAATATGAGCGTGAGTCCATTTATTAGGGATGCGACATAGTTCTAGGCCACTTGAAAATATCATATACAAACTATAAATACATTTACGTTATAAAGGTTATGCTTGTAAATTCAAACTTCATGGCACAATTCAAACCAGATTAGTGCTGTTTGCAGAAATATTTATATACAAATTTCGCGAGCAGTAAAAGTGGAGTATGATTCGAAACGCTCGACAGACCAAACACTATTAACCGAAATACCAATTATCGATTTTCCATTCGAATAAAATTTTCGATATCACAATATATACATAATTGCCTTGTATTTATGTATATGCTTGCAAACATATGTACATTACATACCATAATTATAAACAAATTCATAATTAGTTTACACAATCCAAATATACAAAAATTTAATAATTGTTTTTGGACATAGTCTATATAGACCAAAAAACAATTATAAGCAAACAAATCTCTACGAATATCTAGTACATTATAATCGATATCCAATTGAAATCATTTGACTCAATATACTCTATATATCTATTATACATAAATAAAATAGAATGATAACGATTAGATACAAAACGATGAACAGACACAAAATACCCATTCTATTTTCAAGTAAATCAATTACAATTTAATTATAATCTTAGTTACAAACTAAACAAACGATATAAAAAAGGTGTTTCCTCTGTTATCATAACCCACCAGTATACGATTGCCCAGATGAATATATGTACATACATATATAGGGGATGAGTTGGTTCAAGAGATATTTAAAATATTATTATACAATTTAGAAAATGGGAAAAACGAATTCGTTTTGTTTTTTTTTTCGTTTGCTGCTATCTGTATAACAACTACAATAACAAATAAAATACTATTCCTATACTGTTATTGTCATGCAAAAAATAAAAAAAATTAAATTACACAAACACATCCAATTCGACTCAAAAAAATAAAATAAAAACTTGAATGAAGAAAAACTGAGGGAAAATAATTTTAAATTACCATTTGTGTTCTTCTCCAAAAAAAAAAAATAAAAAATAAAAAAGCAAGACAAATAGACGTTAACCGATTTTCAAAAAAATAAAAGGAAAATTCTCTGCAAAACTGGAAAATATAAATAAATAACAGACATAAAAAAGACGAGAGGAATAAATACAAAAATTTAATTCATCCCGCAGTGCAGTGGTTTTTTCTTATGCTGCTTCTGATATTTTCCGGTATTTTTTTTTTACAGTACCACTATTTCTGTATACATACATGTATATATACATAAATGTATATACGAGTATATTTGAAATGAAAATTTATTTAATTTTAACAATTATTTTTTTGTTATTTCTTCTAACATAAATTCGGATTTTTTTACGGATATTTAAAAGCTTTTATTATTTATTCTATGATTAGTTGTTCGAAGTTCGAGTTTAAAAATTATCTGTGCTAAATCTATATACATAGACATAATATGATAATATTGTGTAGATAGATATCGTGATTTTTATTTATTTTTTAATCTAAATTTTAAATTATTCAAACATAAATGATGTCTCTCCAGAAATTAGAATTACATTAATTTTAAATATCGCCCCAGTCAATATTTTGACAATTGAAATAATTTTTTTAAATTCGTTTTTCTTAATTCCAACAAGATTTATAGAAAAGAATTTAATTGAAGAGTGTACATACACTTTAAGCAGCTTAGTTTGAAAACATCAATTAAATCCAATCGAAACAATACATTCAAAACTTAGCCTCGGCAAAATATAACTATTGATTGCACTAATTGTTCAGGTGAAAGATCCTCTTCTACATTGAAAAGAATTAAAAATGATATTCGTGCAACTTTCGCGCTCTGCAAGCTAAATATTTTAAGGATTCTTATCATAGAATCGGAAATATTACAGCTATAAATAATCGCTTTCAAAAAAGCTATTTAATAAAATTTTTAAAACGATTTAAATGGAAATGATTTAAAATGTATTCGGGAGAAATTTAAAGTTTTATTTTTTTACCAAAGCTCAAAACGTTTAATTTACTAAAAGTTTTACTACTGGTAAATCTCGGTTTATTATAAATATTATAAAACTTTTAAATTTTTCAGCGCATTACTGAAAGCTCTCAGATAATTTGTATTATTATTTTATAGTGGCAGTTAGGTTAACTTAAATAAGTGAATCTGGCTGAAAGTTTAACAGTTTTACTTAAACGAAACTTATTTATAACGGTTACAATTTTCTAAAGAAAATAACTATTATTTTCATAATCATTTAGCAAAAAAGCTTTCTTACCATACTGCTAATTTTTAACATATAGAGCTTTTTGCTGTTTTAATGAATATAAATAAAAGCTCAATTAATAATGAAATTTTAATATTCAGAACTTAAAGCAATAAAAGTTTGATAATAAAAGCTTTCAGCGATTAGAAACTTTGTAATATTCTGTTTTTAAATTTTAATTTATCAGCATTAAGGCTTCTGAAGAATAGAAAATTTTAGGAATTTAAAATAAAGCTTTCAGATAAACGTTCTTAATATGTTGTGATTGCCATTAAGAAGCACTTACATTTAATTCTAGTTGAAAGTTTAATAATTTCTTTTACAAGTCATGATTGTAATTTACGAAATTAAATCTTAAAGCTCCTAATCATTGAATACTGTTTATTAAAAACAAGTTTCTCTCACTAAATTTTCTGGATTAAGCGCAACTAATAAAGCTTTCATGCAAAGTTTGTCAGTATGAAGGTAATATAAAAAAATGTTTCGAAAATTAAGTCGTCTAATAGATTAAAATTAGGTGTAATAGGATAAAATTTTATAGATTATGGTTATAACTGACTTAACATATTAAATCTAAACTTCTGAATTCTTTAAATACAGTTTAAAACTCAATTGTGTCTATTTCAATATGCGATCATTTCAACACAACTGGATATTAAAAACCTTCTGACAATATAGTGCATCCTTTTATCATAGCATCTTTTTATTTATTTTGTTACGTACATTTTGTTTAATTAAATTATTTGGATTTTTAACTTCATCCTCAAAGGTATAAAATTAATATTTTGCAAGTAAAAGTTTAAATTTAGTTTTAAAAAATAGTATGTTTCAATTCTAGAATCGATTGCTTCTCTCGCTAATGTTTTTTCTATAAATATTTTTTGCGTCTAATATTTTTAGACCAGGGCGGAAATATGAACGGGCCTGGGAATATGTCCTCTTATTTTGAAACTATATAGGCAATTTCTTAACTTAATAAATTATGATGAAATTTACCATTTTCGATGAAATTGAAATTTTAAAATGTTTATTGAATATTTATTGCGAATATGCTCAACTGGAATAGTTTTAGGCTATTGATTACATGATTATGATGCATTCAGACGAAGTTCATTGGAAAGCGGAATTCCAGAATGTTTACAGCATAAAGTTTAAAATTACGACTAATGGGACTGAAACTAAGATATTTCTTAGCCGATTGAAATATACTAATTATATATATATTCTGTGAATGTGAATTTATTAGAGCTGTTAAAATTGCCTGTTAAAGACAACAATTAAATTTCTAAAAAATCATCTCAATATTAATTCATAATTAATATAATTCACATAATTGCTTAAAAATCCGCTAGGTGGTTTATAAAATTACGTTCCCAATACGACATAACCTAAATTAAAAATTTTGATCCATCATCCATCGTCTAGATGATTTTTTACAAAACTTTGTTTCCTCTATCTAATCCGTTTATTTAATAAATTGAGTTTAAATGAATTTTATTCATTTTGACTATGTTTTGTGTATAATCAATCTTTTGTCACTGGATAAATTAATTTAAATAAAACTTTATGTTTTAATTTATTTTTTGAATTTATAGTTTTTATTCTTTATAGTGACAATTTTTTTTTAAATTTTTATGGTATATCGATTTCAACTTTCGTTATTCGTAGAATAGTTAAAAAGGTACTGATAAGTAAGTTGAAATCGATTTACCATAAAAATTAAAAAAAAAATATTGTCACTATAAAGAATAAAAACTATAAATTCAAAAAATAAATTAAAACATAAAGTTTTATTTAAATTAATAAATAAAAATAATAAAACTTCATGGGTACTTGTGGAATAAAATAACAATTAAATTTTTTTTTTCTGTATGCAGATTTATGTTGATATGTGAATATTCAGTCTGCATTTCAATACAAGAATCTTATTTAAATAAAAACCATTTTAAACATATTAAGTAGATTTTGAGCTTTCGTTGGCAGAGCATGTGTCACGAACACACAGATACACATACCATATTTTTTTTTAATTAGTCAATGGGACATCAAAGTATGTGAAAAAACTTAATCTGTGAAATATTTTATTTGATTAGAATATTAAAAAGTAAATATAATTTTTAAAAATAAAATCTTGATTTTAACTAGAGGAAACCAACTAAAAATTCACAAAAATTAACTTTATCGAAAGTGTATGAAAGTATTCTCGTTACAAAAGGATTTTGACTAGCTTCGTTCATATACTTTCTACTCCAGACACATATTCTATTATTATGCTGACAGACTTTTGTTTTCTAGTCGCTTTCTTTTGGTTAAAATAAAGATTTATATTTTTTAAAGATTTTTTAAAATTAATATTTTTGATTTTCGCTTTAAATACAATGGTTTCATCACAAATATGCTAATTTTAATTAAAAATTATTTTTTATCAAAAGTACCAAAAGTTTACTCGGACGGTTCTTTCGCAGCTGGAGAACTTTCGAACCAACTAAACATATTAGAAATAAATGATGTATTTAAAACGTATAATAGGCCATTAAGTGGATACTTTAAAGTTTTATGAGATATTCTTATAGATTCTAAAGGAAAATAAAATTTATTTTTAATGATCCTATTTCCCTATTTAACTATAAACTCACACCCCTACTATAAGAACATATAAAAGTAATGACTTATTATTAATTAAGCAATATATATATACACACACAAACAAACAAAATATATAATGACTTAACGACATGGAGAGAGCTATAATTTAAAACTTTTCCATTATAAATATATATGTATAAGAACAAGCCCTCCCATTCCTCAAAAATAAAGCTAAAAATGGTAAGTATGTATATAGGAAAAAGTAAACTGTTCTGAAGTACCAACAAGGGACCAATAGAAAATGACAAAATCTATTACCATCTTAAATTCTATTTAAAAAAAATTTCTTCTCGTTCCCTATGCTGTCTTGCCTCCACTATAATTTTATATATGAGCAAAAATAATGATAATAATAAATACATTACTCTTATCAACACATCGAATCTAATGTTTTTATTGTTGATAAGATACTGTTGATATAGTATAATTCCCAGTTTATATCCTAACCTAAACTTTAAGAAAATTAATGTTGTAGTGACGGTATGAATATTTTTTTTAACGAGAATATTTTTTTTTTTGGTGTTTTGTTTTATTCAATTAGTTGAAAATTTTGTGAGATGATGAATGTCAATTTGGATATATTTTTTTGTTTTGTTTGTTCTTATCGTATATAACAGGAATTGGGCTTGATTTCAAATTTTTTTTTTTTAATGTCTCAATGGGATCGTTCGTTCCTTATCTATATTCGAAGTAATATTGTCTCTCTGTGTAATATATAATAAAACTGTTGTATACCAAACCGACGAAAGGAAGAATAAATTAAATTTATTGGAATTTATGACTCATTGAAAATTTTGTGTGGGCTTGAATCTTGGAAGAATTGTTCAAACTGATATTCGAAATGATGATGGGATCGGGGGTATATACTATATATATACACATAATTTATATTTTTGTAATTTTCATAAATTAAATTTAATGTCAATCTCGCTATGTATGTATAATATACAGAATATCGAATAAATGTAATGTAACGTACTGTAATCTAATGTATGTACATACATATATGTACATACATACATACATATATAAAAATTAATGATCTAGATATTTATGGTGATATATGATATAATTTTTATTTTATTTTTTATTGAATAATTCATTCAGAATTTTATTTTATCGTAGCACAGCATATACAAATGTACATATACGAGTGATGTAACATCGGTGAACTCTATAACGACAAATGCAGCCCCCTTGAAATTGACATAATCTATAATGACGCTTCCAACTAGAGTAATTTAAAATTGATTAGATCAAAATGATTCAAACTTGTATACGGAAAGATTACATAACAGTGGAAATATAAATATTCTAGGCCGTTTTAATAACATGAAAAAATCACTTGTTGTAAATTGTTTATAGGCCAGGTATTGCACGTCAGTTTAAACTTTAAACCGCATAAACTCAAATTTTTGAAAGATTTGTATTTTTAATTACCATGTATGTACTTCCATTTAAGGTTGCCAAATACTCATGCGAGTAAAATAAGACGTTACGGATATTTCTTGTAAAGAACAATTTACAATGACTAAATTTTAACAAAAATAAAATGTTTACAAATATACAGAGCATTGCAGAGCCATAATAGGGCCAGAGTACTGAAGTTTTTGGATGCCTATCGAAGTACCCTCAAAGCTGCAAGGCTTTTATATAAAATTTCAACAAAATTCAGACATTTTTCATTTTGGTGAAAACCAAAAATACAGTAATCGAAAAGTTACAATATCTATGATCGAAACGCATAGGCTCTCAAAGCTAAAAAAGAGTTTAGGTCGTGTGGCAATTAATTAAAAAAATTGTGAAAATTATAAAATACATTTGAGTTTTCTTCAAAATTTTAAGTTTTAACAATTTTTTAACTAATTAACTTAGAACCTAACTAAAACTTCAACTGAATCCAGAATTTATAAATTTTCTTGGTTTCCAAGTTACAAGGACTGCCAACTCTTTTTTGGATCATAAAATAGAAATTGCTTCAAATAATAAAATATCTCTCGATTTATGGGCTCTACAAATATGCCATGGATTTAATTCAAGGCTCAACTAAAGCCACGACTTTCCTGGTGGACTAGAAAATTGCTTCAAATAACAAAACATATTTGAGTTTCAATGGAATTATGTACCCGCAAAATCCCACATGGAGAGGGTCAATAGCAAAATAGGGACAACAAGATTCGACAGATATATTATTATAGATATATACACGGTAAATACCACGTTAATCCACACTATAATGACCTACCTTTTAATTATTGCCTAAAAACTTGTCAATGCTGACAATTCAAAAACGATAATCCAATAAAACTGATTCGAGACTGATATTTTCCAAATATATAATGAGGTAATGCCACTAAATTTGTCCTATTTGCACGAATTTGTAAATAAACAAAATAAAAATTTAAATTTTAAAAATTTGTTGTTTTTAATTTAGACTTTAAACAATTTTGAAATTTGCCAAATCAGCAAATGGGAAGATTTGGGACTCAATATTTGAAAATTTATTAATTATTTTATTAAGAATTTTGATTTTAACATTTTACTTATTAAAGAATCTAGAATATTACGATTAATTAAAATTGAAAAATTTGGACTAAAAAACTTAGGAATGAAGAAATCAATCAAATATAAGGAGTTAGGTGTTAGATAATTCAGATACTCTTTAATACAAGAAATTTATTTTTATCTATCGCCTAGGAATTTACTTTAGAGACCTATAACAAATTTGACAATGCCCTACACCGGAAGAAATTTTAAAATTAAAACTGTAATTTTCAATATTTCTTTTTGGCATTCCTTAGGCAAAGAACAAAATTTTTGAATATCTTGTTACAATCTCATTATTGTCTCTATTTCAGAAAATCCATTCTGTCCAATAACTTATTTACTATATTCTCTTAGTTGTTGTTTTTCAAAAGGCACTTCTGTGTTCAACGAACCAATCGGTAATAATTGCAAATATGTATTTGACAAACAAGGAAATGAATGGCAGTAGAATTCTGTCGCAATGTATGACACAGTGTATCATTAATTAGGAATTTAAAACAAATAAAAAATTAAAGTATACCATAACTTATTGCCATCAATGGACGATCAAGTGCTGTTAATTCTTCCAGCTACACTCCTACCAAGAGATATCTCCAAATATTGATGAATTCCGAGCTTGGACACCCAATAAAACAGTCAATAAGGATATATCATGACAATAAATGACCTGCGATGTATTAAATGTAAAGCAATTCCCGCATTTGTGAATGAAACAGGCTCGTCCGCTGGTGCTTCCATCAGTATACAACATCCATTATATTGAAAATAATTTTTAAATTCGCTTCGCTTTTGACTATTTGGCCATTTTATTGCCGTGAGTGAAATTTTATTTATAAATTCTACCGCCCCATAAAATATCTTGTTAAGAGAAGATTTTCCATATCAAACCGTTTTGAAACCGATCTATAAAAATATGAATTAGTATATATAATTCTAAACAGTATTCAATTTAACTTAACCTGTACTCTGGAGTAGCTGAAGCCAAACTACAGTTAACTGCTGATTTTTTACTGGAGATTTAAATATTTCAAGAGACGGAATAAGTAAATACTGAATTTTTCTTACGAGCAAATTTTCAAAGGTTATCCTGCTCATTTGACAATTTTGATGAAATGCCTCATTATTATACAGATCCACATAATTGTCTCATATAACAATGATAAATACTAAAAGGGCAACCGTAATTACTTAAAATACACGTGGTTTTTATTCTAAAACTGTCCAAGGCGTACATTACGGGTAAACAACAATTATAGATCAAAATTGTATGGGAATCTCTTACACCGTTCCAAATTTATTCACAGAGGTCAAGTTCTTGTGTTCTATTATGGATTTCTTATACATTTCTTCGTGTTATTTTATTTGCTATCAAGATTAGAACAAAGTATATGCAGATTATAGGATTGGCTATGCATTAAGGAAAATTAACAGATTCAGAGAAAATCTAGATTTTTCTTAAGGCTATAGGGACATTGTATTTTGTTACACTTTTTTCAATTTTTCAACGAATATGAGACAAATTATCCTATATATCCATTTATAAATATACATATACATAGCTAAAAACACAAACGATGTCAAATTTCAAAACCGTAAAATACCATTATTTTTACGATTCACAAACTATTCACCTGGTTTTCTCATTCGACCAACATAACCTAATTTCACGCTTCACATAACTTTTCGTATACATAATATTATGTTGATGATACCTTGTACATTTATATATAACACAGAATAGACCAGATATATGTATGTTGTTATATTTTATGATGTTAGTTTGATTTTCAATTTCCACAAAAACAAAATTTATGACTTACGAAGAAAATTTTTTGATCGGAAAAATAAAAATGAGCCCAAGGATAGATATATCACAAAATTTTATATACACATACTTAAGTATTCATATTTCTTTAAAAAAACAGAAGAGAAAAGCTTCAAACTTTTTTCTCCTCCATCAGGCGCGTAAACTTTTTTTTATATTACATGTAACAACTTCATATTTGTTTTATGATATTTGTGTATACACTTGTATATATCGGTTAACCACCAAACCTTTCGAAACAACCAACAAAACACAAAAAAGTTTTGTTTTTAAATTGTAATTTTTATTTTTAATATTTGAATATTTGCTTATTAATTTATACATACGAGTACATATGTATGTACATATTTAAAAAAATTTTGTTTATTTTTATGCTTTATGATAATATTGTTGTTGTTTTTATAATTATATACATACATAAATACATAAGTACAAAATAACATAAACTTTAATGACCCCGTTTTATGTACTGTTAAAATTAAAAGTAAATTTTCGAGAGGGTGATTCAAGTTATGCTGCACATAATATAATAATAATTTTTAATTGGTATAGTGTACGAAACATTTCCAGATATTCAACCAGGAAATAAATAAATTGGCTTGTACTGAGAGAAAATATGTGGCAGCTTTTAAAAGAAGAAAACATAAAATTTAATTCCAGTTCAAACGAAACTTTCTGATTTAAATTTTATTTCATTCCATATAGGAATGGTATGTTTTGGATGTAAATTTGATATGAAGTTAATACACATATTTACAAACAAAACAAAACAAAAAATTTAGGGAAATTGAAAATGTTATGTACAATGTATGTGAATGAAAAGTTAAATTAGGATTTTGGTTATGTTTGGTTTTGTTATATAAATATACATACATATATGTACATATGTATGTGTTTGTATTCAGGATATTTTAAATTTTATATACGGCTTGGAATTAGAGTAGAAAATTGCGGTCAAATTTAAATAAATTTATGTTATGGTGCGAGTATTTATGGAGGGTGAATTGGAGATTTTAGTTTACATATATTGAGCGTATGTATACATACATCTATCTACATACTCGTATAACTCCTTTGTTCGAAGTAGTTCTTATCACAAATATCTACCATTAAATTCTTAAGCACGCATGTAGAATTATTGAAAAAATAATGATAACAATTCGTAAATCCTTTATTTTCTAATGAATGAAAATTTTAATGTCATTATTATCTCTCTTAAATAAGATACTTTGTATTTTATTTTATGTCCAAATGTGTAATCCAATAAAATTTTAATTTTTATATATAAAATACAAATAATAATAAAATTTATTTTATATTTTATCTCTTGTAAATATAAGAAAGAAATTTTATATTTATTATTTTGTAATCAAGAAATTTTGATTGGTTTTCTTTTGGTTTTATATTTACTCGTATGTATGTTTATACATATGTATGTACATACATATAAATGTTATGTTGTAATTATTAATAAGTTTTGATTATCGATTGTTATTAAAATTATTGTTTCATAAGGTAAATTTTGCAGATTTTGTTTCAACTATAGCACCCCACCAAACATCAACAAATTTAATTAATTTAATTGAATTTAAAATTTTTGACTTATAAGTAAGTTTATTCGACTTCATATCTTTATACAGATATTAGCTATACTCCATAAGCTATACGAGTATGTACTGATTACGTAGGGTTATTAAAAAAAGAAACTAAAATATTTTTTGTAACTTTAGTTCGTGGTATTTAGATCCCATGGGATTTTAGAAGTAATCTTAATCAATGATGTGGATTTTGTCCTAAATCAGTTCTACAACAAAAAATAAAGAATCTTTTTTAGGATAAAATGCACATTTCTATATAGACGGATGAGTTTGTCGTAAATCCTAAAAATATTTACATGTGTAATTTTATCGATTATGTGACTTTTTTATAACTCTTATGTATGTTGAATAAATAAATTTTGAAATTTTCTTGGGAAGACCCTAGAAAGCTAACACCATAATGCCACATATTCCAAGATGTCTTAAGGTCTAAGCTATCCGAAAAAATATATTCCCAAGACATTCAGAAAAAATCATATAATCGATAAACATAAGGTACCATACCAGGGTTGGTTGTAATTTACCAAGTAGTTCCCTACTTTTTCCAAAATTTATATATTTTTCGGATAGCTTAGACTTTAAGATATATCGTCATTATGGTGTCCGCATCCTAGGATTTTCCCAAGAAAATCGAAAAATCAAATAATCGGCATACATGAGGTCATACCAAACTTGGTTGTCAAATCCCCTAATCCCATACTTTAACAAAATTGAAATATTTTTCTGACATATTACGACTTCTTAGTATGTTAAGACATCTTGGTATATGCGTCATTAAGTATGTTGATTATTTAATTTTTCCTAATTTTCTTGGGAAAATCCTAGGAAATATGATATCCATTTGTCAGGATTTTCAAAGAATCCTATAATCATCATATAATCGACCTGCTTACGGTCATCCCAAACTTGGTTGTCCTAAACCTTCCAATCCCCTACTTTTTCCGAAATTGTAAAACATTTTATAGTTTAGAGTTAAGACATCTTGGTATATGCGTCATTATGGTGTGCGCTTTCTAAGATTTTTCCAAAAAAAATCGGAAAATCATATAATTGGCATACATCAGGTTATATCAAACTTGGTTATCTCGAACCATCTAATCCCCTACTTTTTCCAAAATAGAAATAATTTTCGGATAGCTTAGACTTTAAGACATCTTATTATATATGCATCATGGTGTTAGCTTCCTAGGATATTCCCAAGAAAATTAGTAAAATCATATAATCGACAAACATAAGGACATACCAGGCATTGGTTGTCCTAAAAATCTTAATCCTCTACTTTTTCCAAAATTGAATAATTTTTTGGATAGCTTAGACTTTAACACATCTTGGTACATGCGTCATAATGGTGTCTACTTCCTAGAATTTTCCAAGAAAATTTAAAAAATTAATTTAATCAACATACACGAGACCTTACCAAACTGGATTGTAATAAACCCTTTTTTCCAAAATCGAAAAATATTGGATATATCCAAAGACATCTTGGAGTATATAACGTTATGGCGTTAGCTTCCTAGGATTTTCCAAAGGAAATTCAGAAAATCATGTATTCGTCGTACCAAATATGGTTGTCCTTCTGATACAATTCGTTATATCGAGACATTCTGCTTTGCACACTAACACATATAAATGGAAATTGTTTTTGATGTTTTTTAGGACAGATGTAGGACAAATTTCACATACGTGCTTAATGAATAACTATACATGGGACGAGTTTGACAATGGACTGAAATTATATGTGCCTGTGGGTTTTTCAAAATTTAAATTGAACAACCATCTCCATTAAAAATCGTTTCTTAGTTTCTGTTTAAAATTCAATCAAATTCAAACCTCTTCAATTTTAATTAAAACATTGCAGTCAATTTTAACAATAAACAATTAATTACACTAAAATCGTTTTTATTTTCGAATTCGACTCAATTTCCATTCATCATAAATTTTAAATTGAGTAAACTGTTTTATTTACATTTCAAAACATTCTCCAAACCCATAAGAGCTTATGGAAAATCCAAAACGATGGAAAATCTTGAAAGTATACCTTGAAGCGAACACAGATTTTTCACAAATAACCAAATTTAAATTAGAATCCACTATTCAAACAAATTTAACTGTACACTCTGATGTGATAGAACCGGCACAAAATTGTCCCTAAAAAATATGTTTGCTACTGTTATGGAACTATCCCTGTAAACTGAAAATTCTTGAAAATAATTGTTGTTCAATTACACAAATGTTGTGGTTATTCATGCGTAATTATATCACTGCGCCTAAATGCCGGTTTTTATTATCTTGTACCTTTACGTCTCGAGAATGTTATTTATTAACTGTCTAAGCAAACTGGTAGATCTGGCTAATCGATTAAAACCACAAATCACGAAGACTTCCGTATTTATATGTAAACATTTTAAATTTGTATTTTCTCTCTGACCAATCAAGCTTTTCCGGCGGAATATAGAGGGCACAAATACCAAAAATACACCTTAACATACAGTCTTCGAAAACCACAATTTAAAATTTCATGATTGCTGTACTTTAGAAAAATTATTTTCGTTCCAAGGGCTCAAGATTTTTCCAACTGCTACAGGATTTAATTTAATTATCTATCTATCCGCACATTACATAGTTCCATGCCGGCATATACTACTGGCGTGGAATATAGATCCGGCCCATTCTGCACGTGTATGCCATTTCAGCTGACTTACCTAGAAGTAAAAAAAATTAAATAAAATTAGTGACAGTTTATGGGTTTACCATCAATCAAGCGACGTATATATATAAGAAAAATTTAATATTATAAACGTAAGACTATATCGTTAGATAATTGTACTTCACAATAAATTCCATAAAATATCATACGCTAGAAATATGTTCGCTCCTATTTTCAAATTATATATAAGAAGCGGGGAATATTTATGAGTTTTTATAGATACAATTTTATAACCTTTCAAACATAAGATACCATCAATCTTCTTTCGTATTTTACTCCATAAATCGATTGTGTTCATTCACATTTAAAATTCCCAATCAATTTATAGAACATTGATAGAGATAAGCCACAAAACAATATATAAAAATATAAATAAAAAAAAAAAAGACAAACATCTCTGCTGGATCTACATAACAAACAACCGAATTGGTTTTCTAATCAAATTAACAATAATCGAAAAATCATCATCAATCCACCCCCAATCAAATTCATTTGGGAATAAAAAAAATATATATAAATAAATAAAATTAACAACAAATAAACAATTTACATCTTAATTGTATTGTGCGCCATAATTCCATGTTACATTTTGCTATATATCTGTGTGCTGTATAAGATAAAAAAAGAATCGTTGTTAGATTTTAAGACGCCTTAAGCAGAAAAACAATTTTTTTTTTGTGCTGGTTATTGTATTATTGTTGTATCACAGAAAGCCCAGTATTGTTATCGTTGTATGTATTTATATTCATACTTAAATGATTATGTATTATATACATACATAACAAAGTTATTGATTAAAAGGAAAATTTTATTATAATTTTCCATTTTCTTTTCTCTATCGTCGTCATCTATATAATATTTATTATTATTCCATCATAATTTGATTTCAATTTTTAATTTCAATTAGAGAATTGTTGTTGGCAATTTAATGCAATGTCAATTCTTTACCATTCTCTTTCTTCATTCAATTTTTTGACAACAACAAATTTAATTCAGCTACGTTGAAGATGTTGACTTGTGAACAAGATTCATACATATATCTATATATAATCATATATACTTTAAAATTTATTGTATAAGCGCCATGGCATATAATACAACAGTTGAGGTGATTTATGTATATGTATATACGTATAAGAGAAAATGGAAAATACGGTGCGCAAAAATATAATGCGCAAAAAATATATATTTCTAGTATTTTTTCCTTCGGGGTTGGTTTTTCATTTTTATATACATAAGTATGTATGTATACGAAAAGGGTGAGAGCACAGCAAAGTGAAACAAAACAGATGTACATAACTTTCATCTTTGTATGCTATACAGACTCATATTATGTATTATATACACATAATGATGACAAAGCAGAATGAAATTTTTGCTAAAAGAGATTTTTTGTTTGTTTTTTTTCCAAAAAGGAAAACCACTTCATAAATATGACGTGGAAAATTGTACCGATTTTTTTTTTTGTTCTATTTGGTTTTAATTTTAGATGTAGGTATTATTTATATGATGATGATGATGATGATGATGGTTTTTGTACATATCTTGAAGCAGACTAATTCATGTTTTTTAAGATTTCATATTTCGTATTTTTTTTTATTATTTTTAATTAGAATTTTGCCTATATGTATATTATTACTTATACATATGACGTATGTAGGTCATAAATGATACTGTATACGATTTTAAAGAGGCAACCAATTTGAATGAAGTGTGTCATTTGAAATGAAGGAATTTGTTGTTTATGTTTACCTACATAAAGTAGCAACTGAAGTTGAAATCGCTATAAGCGAATATGGCAAATTTCATGACGTAAAACTTCAATTTAGCTAGAAAACGGCATGTTAGGTAGCTTTTCATTGGGTTTCTAAATATAACTGTGATAAGGATTTGTATACTCTTATTATTGAGTAAATTTTTGATTTTTAAAGTACTACAAATTTCCTAAAGCTACTAAAAATTATTAGAAATTCTTAAAATAAATATTTTTTTTTTTTACTAAATTTATAAAATTCTAAAAAAAATTTAAAATGTTTGCAAATTTATTAAATTTATTAAAATAAATTTCTTTCGCGTACAGGCAATGACGAATGTATCAAATGTGCGCGTATATCTGTATAATAACATTTAACCAGTCAACGGAATTAAAATGATTACGGTGGCTTTATACTACGCGTGTACAAAGTAAGATAACAATCTTTTCCGTTATGAAAAAATATGGATACCAAGAAATTTACGTTGGCATGTCTATAAATTCAATGTATCTAAGATTTAAAAAAATCTTTTCATCTTCGGATCAGATGTTAGCTGAGAAGACCTAAAATATTTCGAATCATTTGATCTTATGTATATCTTAAATCGAATGATCGATCCAAATTAAGATTTAAAAAAAAACTCATTTAAGGACGTCCGTAAAAAGGATTGATGTCTAATTGACAAAACTCGTTTTTCAAATTAAAATATTTAGATATTTTCATTAGAGGCGTCAAACAGGTCAAGTTTTTGAAATATTTTTCAAAACTGAACAAATTTTCGACTCAAGAACGAATATCTAAATCTATATATTATTAGATAAAACAGTTTCATTAAACCGATAAATTTTCAAAAATTCTTGGTTCCATAACCACAAAGATTAGGTTTCTAGAATTTCAGTAATTTTCAGTCTAATGTTCTAATTTTCAAGCATTCCAGATCTCTTTTACTTTGATTACGCAAAAAATATTTCACGTTCTAAGATTAGATTCAAATTTCAAGAAAATAATCCATTACCTTGTAATATCAACTGCATATCAACCTGATATTTTATTCTAGAAATTTGTTCCGATTATAATCTTTCTATTCGGAATCGTCAGTTTTCCAATTAAATGGTAATTTATTATTTCCAAGAACATGATATCTCCGAGGCAACTGAATTAATATTAGTATTATTTTTATTAATTTCCCGAAAAAGAAAAGGGTAATGAATAATTTAAAACGGAAAACCTTCAGCAATACCAAAAACCACATCATCACCTCAACCCACAATAACAAACCTACCAGCCTATCTGGAAACTCATTTAACTATCAACTATCATTAGATTACCACAACTCAAGCGGAATTCGATCCAAATCAAAAAATTATATTCCTCAACGATTTCGATGATACTGAGACAAGGCGTAGATTTTAAAAATGAAGATTACGTTAACCTCAATTGGTTTTGTCGATTGAGGGTCTATTGGGATAACTTACTACATTATCAAATCATATCGATTGTTACGCTGACAATTTTCTTGGTGTGTTTGATTAATTCATTCCACGTAAATCGTTCTGGGGTGGGATGTTGTAACATAACCATTTCCGGTATTCGATAGACGTTTGTATTCTTTTTTCTAAGAACAAATTTGTAAGGTATTTCGGTCATTCAATTACATATGTTTTTCTAGAGCGATCTCGGCAAGTTATCGAATAATAGAAATAGTTTCAAAGAATAACCAAGTTGTAGCGACCGATACAATTAATCTGGCAATAGCCTTAATTTCAATTGTATCAAAAATCACTACAATTTCGCGTTTGCTTATTTCCACACATTGGAAACGCGTTATCATTACACTTATTTACCTTCTATATACAATTTATATTTATGCTATGTATATAGAACATTTTGCTCTTCTTAGTATTCGATAATTCTATGTACAATTTAATTTTACATTACATAGATATTGATCACTCTCACGAATACATACGCGCATTGTGGTTTGCGCAAGGGAGTGTGTTCTTCCTCTATAGCGTGATATTTTTGTACCCAATCATCTTTCGTCACGTTGCTTATCATTGATCTTTTCCTCGCGTCAAATACGCACATTTTCTCGATACAAATTAATTTACCTTTAATCAATTCAGTTTTGGAAGTCTGTAAGACAAGTAGTTAATTTTACAAGTGGTATAAAGTATTATCGTATATAAAAAAAATATTAATTTTTTTTAAATAGTTGTGATGATATTTATGTTAATAATTAATTAACAATTAACAATTAATTTACATGAACAATGTGTATTAGTATAGTGTGTAAATAGTTAATAATAAATTAAGATTAAAATATATAAATGAATATATATGGACAATATTATATAGTGTGTAAATAGTTAAAAAAACAAGTTAACATTAATATATATAAATAAATGAATATGAACAATATTACAGTGTATAATAGTTTAAAATAAATTAACCTAAACAATATTATTAAATAAATAAATAAACTCTATATACATAATTATATATATAAATTTATATACACATGTAAACCTACATGAAGTTTTTTATTTACATGGAATTGATGCTTATTTCGAATTGTGTATAGTTAAGTCATATTGATAAAAACTAAAACTACAAAGTGATGTGTGACCTGTTCACTGACTTTACTCTCTGCTATCTCAAAAAGAGATAATTTAGATAAGGCGATAAAGTTTCTATAAAGGTCAATCTATAGTTATGAATCTCACGATTTCTAATATTTATACGTTACGATGGTACTTGTATTACGCGTTCAAACAGATGTATTATATACTGATTTCAGTAAGGCGTTAAAATAGTTTAATAATTCATAAACTTTACCAAATCAAATACTACTGCAATTATGTTTATGATCGTGTTAGTAGGGGTAGCCATTTAGTATGTAAAAATTGACAGTTCCATCTTCAGAGAGATTTAGCATCTTCTATAGTTGGAGTAGATGCATTTTTAATATTTTCGTAAACAGTTTGATTGACTGCCTGTCTAACTATATGAAGTGATCATGGATGCGGACGATTTAAAGATTTTTAGATCTATTTGGAACAATTCTGAGGCCTTATCCTTTCAAGTTAATAATTTCGTAGATTTTATAGGCATAATTTAGGAACTCATTGCGTCCGAACGTTTCCAAATCTATACTAAGAGACTTATAGGAATACTTTACACACGTATTCTTAATGTCATTGTAAAGGCAAACAGTATGTATTGTTTTAATAAAAAAAATAAGTTAGTGTTTTAGCTAATATAAATGTGCCTCAAAGCAACAGCAACAATTTTTGTTTTATGTGGAGAACTTAAACATTATAACTTTGAAGCAAATGCTTCTCTTATACAAGTAATGCGAGCGGTAACAAGGTAACAAGTAATTCCTTCAAAATCTCCAGTAAAGTATAATCAGTACCTTTTCTAATCAATTATTCACTTCAAAATTAGTTAATGCGCATAATGAAAATATTACATTTTATGGAAATTTTTTATGCACTCCACCCAATGAAAACATAAAACAAACTGTATGCTTCGCTTGTCAATTTTTCGTTTCGCCGCACTAAAATTAAAAAACAAACAATCAGCGTTCTTTATATCCATACTAAGTATACGCTGGTCACCCGTTTATCATACCTAGCGTAACTTTATAATGGGAGATGCCAATTATTTTCACATGAAGCGCTTAGTGCTCTTAGAGAAACGGCGATACCTATGTTTGCACCTAATATGTTCGGAGACATTGATTGATTGTCCTGAACTTTTATATAGCTTTATATGTTTAATCTCTCTATTCTCGTAACATAAGAAGACGAGCTTGTTTCCAATGGCGTAACTACAAATCATAGGACTCGCCGCAAACTTTTTGCATGAGCTCCTTTCAACCTACAAATATAAAAAGCTTTATCTGGAAAAGTCTGTGTGTTTTACTATGTGAGTGCTTAAAAACGTCGTTTTGCATAAATTATACTATGCTTCAGACTTCGACCAAATTTAAATCTTTTCTTATAAAGGGTGTCCCAAAATTAACAAGATTTAAATTTAATACAATACAGAAAATTAAATACAGAAAATACAGTTTTTAGCCTTCAGATTGGGATTTTTTTATTGAATCATAAAATACATAGGATAGGGTTATTTATGGAATATCACATCGGACAAATGGCCTCCACAGCTTTGCTGACACATTCGCAATCTTTTATCGAAATTCTTCATGACCTTTCTGCATAAATGTAGCTGAATTTCTTTGATGCACCGTTTAATTTCCTCCTGTAATGCACGGGTGGTTGTGGGCTTGTTGACATAGACCTTTGACTTCAAATAACCTCATAAAAAGAAATCTAATGGTGTTAAATCACAAAATCTAGGGAGCCAATTCTGATCACCGAAACTAGAGAGTACACGAGTACGAAATGTCTCATGCAGTAATTGAATTGTTCACGGGCTGAATGGCATGTGGCACCATCTTGTTGAAATCACATGTCGTCTGTGTCAATATCATCCAACTGTGGCAGATTTAAGTATGTTATCATGTCGCGCTATCGAGCACCAGTAACAGTTACTGCTTGACCAGCCTAATTTTCAAAAAAGTATGGTCCAATGATGCCTCCAACATAAAATCCGCACCAAACAGTGAAACGCTGTAGATGCATTTGTTTTTCGACAGTCACACGTGGGTTCCCGTACTCCAAATGCGGCAATTTTGGCGATTCCGAAAAATATTCCGACTATATTTTGTATGAAATTTTTAAACTGCGGCTGCCAAACTTTAATTATCGGGTAACGCCACATTTTTACTAACCCTAACCTCTCAGCTGTCAAAATTTTTTTTTTTTGGGTTGCGAACACTTTACTGCGCAAATGGCGGCAAATTCAAATCATGCGTTAATTTTGGGACTTGACTGGTAGCTATACAAAAAGCTGAGGGTTTAAATAATTTAGAAATTTATTAATTTTAATTGAAATCTACGTATATACCTTTAAAATACTTTTATTTTTGAATCATGTTGACTTATGTATATAACCTACCTAAAATATTTTGATTGAGGTCATATTATTATATTATTTTCAATAATAAACAATAATGAAAAACCATCTGCAAATGTCACAACTTAAATTATCATAAACAAAAATAAACCCTTTTGTTATATAACAAAATCTAAGACCGTATATAGCAAAAAAAAAAATTTCTATATTACATAAGCTCTTGTAATATATAATATACCTTTATATACATATATGTACGTATATAAATCACAAACGGTAATCATCCTATTTCCCAACAGCCATACGAAACGAACCGTTCGATTCAAACAATAACTGAAACTGATTAAAAACAATAGGTAGCTATATCGTAAATTATACTTATATACGGAAAAGGAGTTTGAATAAAAAAAAAAAGAGAATTTCTGAAATCTGGTGAATTCTTTGTTCATCTAATATAGGACAAGCATATAACAAGAATAACAATAGCAACATAAATTCTCTCTATATATACATATATTTACTGTACCAATGATGATGATGATAATGTTTATGATGATAATAATAACAACAATAATAATAATAATAGTGATGATTATGTTGGAAAAGATTAAAAACGTATAACAATACGAATTATTAGAAATCTTAAAGGAACAAAATAAAAAGGAAGTAATTGGAAGGAAAAATAAAGTTTAATAAAACATAAAGAATCTTAAGAAAATATTTAGGTTATATAAGTATACTGTACAAAAAATATAGTAAGTATAATATAAAATAGGATTTGTCGTCATATATATGTGACTTAATGCAGCACAATACATACAACATATACATAGTTACTATACATATACATATATTAATATCATGTCGACACAAAAGCACACAAAACATTTAATTTTATGTAAAAGCTCTTTATGTTCGTGCCAAAGCTATTGTTATTGTTTGCGGTTTTTTGTGTACCGTATGTCGTTCGTACTGAAAACAAAGTAATTAGAATTTTTCATGTAGTATAATGTACATAATATATGCAAAAGGTACATTATTATGATGACGATATAGTTGAAAATTAATAATCGATTTTTATTAGAATCCGAATTAGATTCGATGCTCGCGTGGATGGTAAATATGGATGGGGGTTTTGATTTAAAAAAATCTTTTTTTTTTTATGAAAATCCTTATTTACGAGAGTATTGCGCGTACTTGAATACACGGAATCGACTTTTTTTTACCTACGCAGTAAAAAATGTTCTTTGTATTATCCTCCTTTTTCCAATTTAATTTTTTTTTTGTTTTGATGGAAATTCGTTGCCAAGTAGCAATAATATTTTATTTGATTATGATAGATTTATTAAATTTTTCCATTAGGTGTTATATACAATATATATACATAAATATATAGTATTGTTGTTGTTGCGCTATTGATTTTAGGATATAACAAATACATAAATTATATTGACGGTGAAAATTAATTTATGTTTATACATATGTATGCCTCTATATATGTATGTACATATTCGATACAGAGAAGTTCTAGAAACATTTTTCATTTCGATGGATTTGTGATATGACATGTTTTTCGTTTATGGATGAAGAAATATAATCATAAATTATATTAACATACTTTTATGTATTTATATATTATATATACATAAATGTATGTACAGTAGAATTTTGATTATTCGATACAAATGAATAATTAATTGGCTTGGATTCCCATCCCAAAGGTATGAACATATCAGGTGCTCAATAATTTGTGCACATCATTAGTCTTATTTTTCTTTATATAATGTATGGCTGTTTACATGTCAAGTTGATATTTATTTTTGAAAATTATTTAGTGTTGTTGTGTCATCAGTCAATCAATAGCAACAGTAAGCTAGTCTATATTTCAAATGTGCAATTCGGAATAAGGTATTCAACTTATTATTTCACAATTAAATAGTAATTGAAAATATTAGGTTGAATAGTACTCAAAGAGTTTTCTCAATTTTCGAAATCTGAAAGTTCCGAAATTTAACAAATTTTAAAATATTTGAAATTTACTTATGTAATGAAAGTTAAACGAAATACCCTTCTCATGAAGTATTCGAATTTGACGAAATTTACATATTTTAGATTAGTTAAATTTTTCAAGTTTTCCGAAATTATAATTTGTAAAATTTGTACATATAATTCCATTATTTATTACTAGAAAATTCTAGAATGCCTGAAATTAGTTAATTTTGTTCAATTAACCCACGAAATTCGTACAAGTTACTTATAATCATCAAATGTAATCATCATTCGAATAAAATTGTAGAATACAGAATATTTACCCGATTATTTCCATTATTTTTCTAAGGTTTTCATTAAATAAATATTTCCGCAGGCAAAGTGTCTGCGATTTCGTGAAATTAGATATTTTTAACTATACCATGACATTTGAATAGCTATTTCCGAAGTCTCATTCTCAGGGATCCTATTTTGAATTTTTACGGGAGTTGTGTGCCAATTTGTTAAAAAAATAAAAATTAAAATTTTAACAGGAAAATCAAATTTTCCGATTTATTTGTTCATTTTATGTGAATAAACAAAAATAAATTTTAGTTTTCAGTCAACATTTTAATTGAAGTCGAATTTATGCATTCTTTGCCAGCTGCAAAATATTCACCTGTGGCCCTATTCTGGTTTTCCCCGGGAATTGGGAATTGGAAAAACTATTTCAAAAATTCTCAACTACAATAATTCCCAACTTTTTATTCCATTTTTCCCCAAAGTGAATTCTGCCAAATTGGGAATAATTTCCCCTTAAAAATTTCAGAAGTACAAATGTTTACCACTAAATAACAATTTGCTGTTAATTTATTATTTTAATTAAAATAAAATTTGAAAAACAAAAAAATTGAATAAAATTTATTTAATGTATCACGATTAATTCGCCTTTTGGATGATGACGCAGAAAACCGGCGCTATAATTTACGCATTAGGGGATACCTCAAATCCCTTCGAGATCCACGAAGCGGAGTTAATTAATAAATATAGGATGCCCTTGCATTTGGTGTTGGCATTAAAAGAAGAAATTGATTCTTTTATGGAGGTGTCAACTATAACAACAGAAATTCGCGTTCTAGTTACGCTGAGTTTCTTGGCTCAAGGTTAACTGCTGTACACATTTCATGAACGTTATTTACACACAAAGTAATTAAGCTTTGTTTCTATATGTACATATAAGTATTATCAGGTACTTTCCAAAACCGAGTGGGGATGAATTACCTAAATTGCGTATCGCAGAGTTTTTTATTTTGATTTTGAAATATCATATTCAAAACTCCCATCTAATTCCCCAAAAAATATGCAGGGAAAAATAAACGTCAAAACTGCAATAATATGGAATTATTATTTCCCCGTTGAAAAAAATTCCCAATCGCCAGAATTCACTGAGGAAAAATAATTCCAAACTACTAGAAAAACGTCAAAAATTCCGAATTCCCAATTCCCGGGGAAAACCAGAATAGGGCCACAGACCATATATTAATCAACCGAAACTAGCCATTTCGTAAACAAATTTCCCCTTCCAAATTAAAATAATTTCACATCGTTGAAAATGTGCAGCAGGCAGCCAACCGCTACAAATTAAAATACTCGTATACTCAAATTTGTTGCCATATCTTGACGTAGTCAAATTAATGACATGGATTTCCGAAATATACAAATATTTTATGTGGTAATGGTAAAATGGTAAATATAATGTTAATTTTAATTTGTTATTACCTAATTATATTATGTGTTTTAATTTGTTTCATAAGAGAAAATAAAAATAAAAATGAACCAGAAATAAACCTGGAGGCCATTTTAGAAGAATTTCAATGAAGTTGATGACCCGATATTGGAGAACGAGTATGATATATTTAGTGAAACGATATTCTATATTCGGCACAAGCACAACATCATTAAAAATTCCAGAGACTCTATATGGGGATAAGTTTTATATTTGGGGATAAGTTAGAGGTTATATATGGGGATAAGTTTTATATTTTAAAATTTTGCCGCATTTCAAACGAGAATTTATAATCCACATAGGACGTCTTAAGGATCGTCTAAAAGACGAAACTAAAAGAATGGTTAAATTCAATATCATTTACGATCAACTGGAAGTGCTATATGTACCCTGTTGATTCAAATCGTTATATTTTGTACGTCCCGATTAAAACAAAACACGACACGGAATGGTGTATGTGTGGTTCGGATAGAAAAGTACCACAGAGAAATCCAAATTGATTCAAGACATAGCATATTCAATTGACCATGGGTGAACTTACAAGTTCTTAACGAAGGTGATGGACCGGAATATTTTTTTTGGTTAGCGTTAAGCGGCCGGAAATGTTTCGATCACGCAGCTATATTCAGGGGATATATGCTCGCCTATTTCAGTGTTCCTCGTACATGAATCGGCCCAAGTTTATATACAACACATGAAGAATAAATAACCGATCGTGCTCTGTAATATACACAATGTTTTCACGGATGGACTGCGTTTAAAAAGCCACCAGAATACGAAAAGTAAAACATCGCATGTGAGGTTGAATCGATTTATTTGTTTTAGTAATAATTTATGTATTTTACGCACAAATTACATAATATAAAATATTAATTAAAATTGTATTTATACTTTTATACTTTTATTTTGTTATGTTCTGAGGTTGTTTGGTTTTCAATAAATCTTAATTTATGATTATTAGAGCCTTCTCCTGGTGCTACCCACACATACATATAATGATTCCGTATTTACAGCGGGTTTGGTTGTGAATCTAAACTACGGAGTGTACAATTGTTCTGAAAAATATAAACACAAATAATGTGTTAACACTTAAGTTGTATGCAATGGAATTTCCAACAGTATTGTATCAGATACATACATATACCACAAATTTATGTTATATATTATCATACTTGCTTTGAAAATAACATCAAGTTATTTACATTTGGCATAATTTTATTTACTTTTTTCACAACAACAAATTGAGCAAAAACATTGTACCAACATACTAGGATAAAAATTCCGGTAAAAATGTTTAACTTCATGGCGAGTTTATGCATTTGTATGTTGCTGCAAAATTGTCTGCAAAGCGGGGTAAAGTTAGCCACTTTTTACTCTAGTATGTTGGTACATGGCTTTTTGCTCAATTTGCGGTTGTCAAAAATTATGTCAGTTTGACGTAATTTTGACATAAGATTGACATAATTTTGACATAATGTAAATAAATTGATGTTATTTGCAAAGCAAGTATGATGATAATATATCACATAAAATATTACTGTTGGTAATTTCTTTGCATAAAACTTTGATTCTTGAAATCTTTCGAGATAGAATTGTACACACTGTAATTTCACAACCAAACCCACTCTAAATACTAAATCATTGTATGTATGTGCGTACCTTGTAAGGATGCACCAGAAGAAAGTTATAATAATCAAGAATTAAGACTATATTAGAAAACCAAACGACCTTACATATCGAAATAAAAGTATACAAGTACATATAAATAAAATTTTAATTAATTTAATAAATTTTATTTTATTGATCATGTATGGTTTATTGCCCATCTTACGGATTTCGGCCATATTTCTTAGCTGCTGTTGAACCAATGTGCACTCGAATACAATTAACATGCACAATGGGAATAAAGAATAGTACCAATATTCATCTAAGCACCATAGACCGACAGAAAATATTTGAAATACAAAAAATGGAGCTGTGGCACGTTCAATAAATAGTTGATAAAATTCTGGCACAACCATTGTCATCTGATTCTTGCCATATGTTTTCTCGGCTAGGCTAATTTCATTCTCATCTTCTTGCCCTTTCGATTCAATATATTCGCGATACGTTTTACGAACTGGAAATTCGAGCCCTCTGAATTGCTTTTTATCTTCATCCCAGATGTATTTGGTTTTCTGGAACACAAACCAGTAGCTTACATCGTTCTTATCGTTTTTCAACCGCGTAGAATTCAGTTTGACCATTTCGGATGATCCATTATTAGACGTTGGTACCACCTTTGCCACCACCGCTGTTTGTGGAGTTTTCGCCTATATAATCGATATACGAGCATGAATAATTAATCAATTAATTACGTTAAGAGATATTTACTTACTGAGCGACAATTTAGAAACGTATGAACGTGAACACTACAGTAACAGCATAGCGATATAATTATTTGTAAAAATGCTACCACCACAATTGTGACAATTCCGGCTTCATAATATTCTTCGACACCGAAAACAAAAATCCACAGGCTAAACCAAAGGCCATACAATACAAAAATATGTTCCCGTTCATCACTATGATTGGATTTGGTATATGCAATGTGATGTATTGGATTAATTCATCGATTCGATTATCATTTTTTATCGCTGCCATTTTAATGCATTACATTTATGTGTACTGGCCTATTAATTTATTTAATTTAATATATTCGGAGATTTATAAAACACGGTGATTATCCAAATTTTGTTTAACTTCCTCGCTTTTAGTCTTGACAACGTCAAGACGACAATGACATTTCGGTTTCGCCAAGATATAGCAACAAAATAAAAATATTAATTGAAAAAGGGCTAAAATTGACATAATGAGTGAAAATTTGAGCATATTTTTAATTTGTAGCAGTTGCCAGCCTGATGCACATTTTGCATCGATTTGAAATTATTTTAATTTGGAAGGGGAAATTTGTTTACGAAATGGCTTGTTTTTATTGGCTTATATAAGGTCGGTGAACATTTTGCAGCAAGATAGAAACGCATAAACTCGCCAGGAAGGGGAAATTTGTTTACGAAATGGCTTGTTTTGATTGGCTTATATTGATTCTTTGTACTTTAACGCTCCGTGGACAGCGCGTACCAGAATTCATCATCGCTTTCTATGATGCTCGCACAAAGTTATGAGCTATACAATTATCGAATATATGGGGATAACCTTTGATTATCAATGTTTGTTTTGTGAACATATTTGTACACAAGGTTCAGGTTAGCAATCGTGATGTATTAAACCATCCAAGTGTTTTTAGATGAAGCATACTTAACTGGTAACAGTGTGTTTATAATGAGCGTAGAATTCAATCAAAATTCAAGGAATATTCTTAGTTCCTCTGTATTTTAATTTGGCTGCACTTGCTGTGGTTGCTTTTGAGTGCAGAAATATTTCCAGTCCACCATTTTATAAGATTTAATAACATTAAATCATTCTCCCTTCCAATGAAATATTGTTTTTGTCTAATTGTCGGTATCTTTGTTAAATAGGTAATCACGTAATAAATTTTCTAATTTTTTAAGATTTCGTAAAATCGGATAATTTTTTCTTCGTACAATAGGGTGTGATACAATTGGGTATCGTTTAATCGGAAAATTTTACAAATTTTTGTGAAATAGGTTTACAACTATTTTTACAACTATGTATTTACAATTATTCAATCTACATATTATGTATCGTTTAATCGGAAAATTTTACAAATTTTTGTGAAATAAGTTTACAACTATATTTACAACTATGTATTTACAATTATTCAATTTATTCGAATGTGTAGTAACAAATAGCTATTATCCACGTGGATCCCTAGCACCTGAAACTTGATAGTTCGTTACTCTAATTACTGTACTATCTAAGTTCCCAAATTTTTAAATTCAGAGTATGTACTTCCTATAGATTTATATGTACTTTAAAAAAATTATTTTTTCTAGATTAAAACTTTAAAAAATATATTTTCTTGTATTTTGACTCCCTGGTTCGAGCATAATCAAAAAGAAAGGTGACAATTTTTAGAATTCCACATAATACAACATTTCAATTCGAGTTGCACGACCACATAGAAATTCATATGTGCATACAAAACCTTTCCGAAACTCAATTTCAACTTCACTTTTGAACTAACAACCGATATTTATTTTATAATGCCATAACTAGGCTAAATTTTAAAAATGTTGGTAAGCCATTTCTTATATTTACATCGAAACATGCAACCGATACCAGAGGTATACCCGGTTTAATAACAACCCAAATGTAAAGAAATTTAGGCGAAATATCCAGGGATCTGTTATTAGATTTTATTCGAATTATAGATCTCCCTTAATAAATTTTATTACTTTACCAGATCCCATGACCCCCATATTTATTTTCAACGTTATTTTTTTTGGGGTTTGCTTGAAAACGCACATATCATGTCCAGTCAATTGATTGTGTAATTCATTGCCATAGCAATAAAAACAAATTAGTTTTGAACACTTGGCACGACCATTTAACAAAATAAATCCATAAAAAATAGCCATTGCAAATTTATTGTTTACGTCTTAAATAAACATAAAATTTCTTAAGTCAATAATTTTTTATGTCTTACGAATACGTATACGTACATAATATATAGAATAAAGAAGAAGTAGATATATATGTATGATTTCCATTTTCTCTAATCTCTGATATTGACGTTAAAATAATTTCTTTTACCCAAGGTTTTTATTTCTATTACAACTCTAAATTAAAATTATATTCAATCATTTTCCATCAAACGAAAAATAATACATTTTGCTCTCATCTTTCATTCACGTATATGTATATCATTTTCCAGTGTGCGCTTTATTTAGTTTTTTTTTTGTACTCTATATGCTTGATTATAATAGACGAGCTTAGATAAATAATAATAAATCTAAAAAATAAAAACCATAAAATACACAAGAACTGTAGCTCCTAGCTCTAGACTAACGGATAGCACCAACAAAAAAATAAAAAATAAAAAGAATTTTATACGATTATTTATTTCGTATATATAATAGTATATACAAAACAGCTCAGAGACTAAAATCTAATTAAGCAAAATCACTGTAGTTTTTCGTTAAGATGTGATTATGTACGTATATATATGTACATATATACGAGTATAAATGAGATAAAAAAAAATAAAATAAAAATGAAAATGGGATATGAAAATTTATCTTCATTTCTTCCATTACAACAAGGTTTGGTCTTAGCACCAACAGTTATTGGTTTTGATTTATTAGAGATACTTAAAGAAAATTAATATACATTTCTAATTAATTTTGTGATTAATATAATTCAACTAAATACGGTATCATTTTACATAATTTTGATAACATCGTCGGTCCCCTCTATATACAAATTTAGAGTACATACATATATACTATAAAACATCGCGAGCACACGTAAATAAGATGAAAAATGCTATTAATTTGATTTATTCATGGAACAAATTTTTCCGATTGCGAAATTTTCAAAATTTTCTGTACGTATACGAAAATTAAAAAAAAAATCGTTTGTGTGCTTGCGTACAAACGCAATATATATGTACGAGAATAAAAACCGTCCGACTATTAAAATGTAATAAAAACCATAAGCAATGTTATGTAGTAATGTATATATGTATGTATAATAAGGAAAATATGTTTTCTTCTTGCGAAAATGAGATTTTGTATGTTTTGGAATACCAACGAAAATTAATGTTACTTTAAATTCTAAAACCATAAAATTTTTATGTCTTTTTAATGCATAAAAAATTCGAGAGTGGTATGTATTCGAATCTGCATATGTATATACATATATAATATAAGGTGTAACTAAATTGTGTCTGACAAAACACAAATCAACCACTATGAAAGGGTGGTAAATTACTAAACCTATCATAAAATATAATTATAGATATTTCCTTAGTTTGCACCAGCAAAATCATAATATTTCTTTGGTGATTCTTTTTATACATATAAATAATTCGTCAGCCTTAAGGATCAATCTGTTCTCTTAAATAAATATGATACGCAGCTCATGTATTATGTGCGATCCCCTTCACTTATAATTTTGCTGGTGGAAATATGATGCAAAATTTAATTATCATACAAAACAGTATATTTCGTTGACGAAACAGTATATAGCAGTAACAACAGCGGTGGTAAAAGCGAAGAAAAAACCAACATAATAATGGAAAATAAAAGGAAAATAGAATATGATGACACTCAGTAGAATTTATAATACAAACGCCATTAAAAGTATAACAAAAGTAATAAATGAATTTAAGCACAAAAAAAAATTAAATTAAATTCCATCAACACAACTAACACAACACAACTAAAAATTTTATTTCATCATTTCCAGTAATTTTCCTTCATTACCAATTTCGTGTTATATTCTCTTATTCCTATTTTTAAAAAAAATGTCTCTTCGGTTAAAGAAAATGGGAAAAACACTGCCCTGTTTTGTTTTGTTGTTAAAAAGGCAAAAATTAAAAATCGAGCATCTTTCTTCTTTTTACCATTTTTTGTTTCTTACTCTGTGTGTGAGAGTGTGTACTAAAAACTTAAAGCTTTCTTTATTTTGTGTTCCTTTACCATTTACAAATTTTTTTTTCTTCTTTTAGGTAATTTAAAGTGAAATATTTAATTATTCGTTTGAAAACTTAATAAACATTTTTTTTTTGTTTTGTTTTATAATTTTCATTTTTATATAATAAGAGAATGTACACAATGTAAAGTTGATTTTTATATATTTTAATAAAATTAGTTAATATTGAATGAACTTCAAAGAGCTATTAAAATTTTTTGTTGTGTATATTATGTGTACACGAAAAGAAAATTCTGTTTATGGTATATACATAGTATATAAAATTAGTCGTCTACTAAATGGAAAAAATTATGAGAGAAGTCACATATACATACATAACCGAGACAAAAAATAAAAACACTATATAAATGTACTATAACTTTTGATGTATGTTTTATTAGGTATAAGTAGATTGAAAATTAATGTTGCCTGAAAAGCAAATTTAACGATATTAATTGGAACCAATTATAAAATTTTGAAGAGGATGCTCAAATTCATTTTTTAAAACACTACAGAATTTTTGATGGCTGATGTATTTAATCGGATAATCATAAAAATGTTTTATATACTACTAATGGTGATAAATTTGGATGCTGCAGAAGGACATAAGGATCCCTCTAACGATAACTCAATTTTAATAAAATTCACAATTAATTAATTAAGGGCAATCAAATCTTATACTAAAGTCGAAATATGTATGACGAGTCAATATATAAATCCATTTGCAATGAACATGTTTACCAAAATATTTAGTTAAATATATGTTCAAATGATGTTTGATTGTAAACATTTCTTGAAATACTAAATGGATTTAATGTTTTGACTTCAAATTTTACTTACAATTTAATTTATGGACTGACAACGACTTATTAATTATTAAACTTTACAGAGTGAGCAACATACTATAGCGACACTTTTATATCAACTATCAGCCCAGAAATAACTATCATCCTATAATGTTGTCCTATCCCAGAAAAAATATGTTCTAATTCCCCGTGTGGATATCTGTCAAAATTCCCCACCCAATTCCCTTAGTATTTCGCTATTCATATATTCCACATGCAACCAGAAGCCGTATTCTTGAAACATTCGGAATTTTTTATTCTCCACTGTTAAATATTAAATTCACCACTTTTAAATTGTGACTAACTTCATAATATAGTAGATCTATTGTAGAGAAATTTCTATGTTATAATTGTTAAACACTGACAATTCTAAGCTAATCCTCACTTATAACTTCTAACGCTTTGTAATTTAAAATAAATACAGCTAGCTGTCAAAATTCCCCGTGGGAATTTTTTCTACATACATATACCCATTCGGAAATTTTCCCTTAGTGTGATATTCAAGAATACTAGATTTAAAATATCACAAATTTGATGTGAAATTCGAATACGTGCCATGTAGGTTTCAAAACAGTTGCACGGTCGTGAGCTAGCCAATTTAGCTTTAAGCTAACCATTTCATACATTTTTAATTATTTCACAGTGGAAGTTTTTTGAAACGAACAGGATAAATTGGTGTTAGTATGCCAAACGTTAAAAACACCCGAGCTAATCCGAAACTGGCATCTAATTGACTCTGAAGACGATGAGACTGCTGAAATAATTAAAAATAATGAAAAATATGTGTTATTTTGAAAAGCTCGAAAATTTTGTAAACAAATTAATTATTTATGTTGAATGTATTTTTCAGTTTATTAGGTCAATTTTATTTCATATTTTAATCTTTAAACGTAATTTGTAATGAGTTCACAATTTGTATTTTCTGATTTAGTTTGTATATACATTATACATAGTTCTATCATCAGAGATAATGGATACTATCACTTGTATTACCTGATGTACAATTTTCATTTTTCTGGGATAAAACTCTGAGATAACTTTTTATACGTTTAGTTTTCATTTAATCTTTGCCAGTCTATTCACATTCCATATTTCTTTTTGGGCTTTAAACTTTTAGTGGCAAGAGACATACATTTTCTTAAATTTCGCTATTAAAAGCCCTTTAAAATGACAAAATGGCTCACTCTAATTGAAGTTTGTTTGTATTGATATGGATAACCGATTAGGGTAGGTGATACTGTATTCAGATCATTAGAAAAAATAAATGATCGTTACTGTTTTGACCATTGAGTTATATGATTGAAATACACCAATAGAGTTGAAGATCGATACGACTGAGTATGGTTGCTGGTGGTTCATATTGTGTTCGAAAAAGGTTTAGTTAATTGTTCTAACAATAATGTTTCTTCAACTCATAAATTTTTCCTGTTTGTAATTTGCAAAAATTTGCAACCTCATCCCTCAGCTAATATGGTTGCTCAATCCCTATCTACATTTTCAGACTTTATATACATGATCAAGGGCCAGTATCCAAATTATCTTTCGTTCAAGGAACATGAAGGAAAGATAAATTGGATACTGGCTGTTGATCTAACTGGACCCTCTTGGTAATAATCTTAAATATCAAAATACCACAATGATGATTGATACTCCTGATTTTCACTATAGCATTGACATTGATCTTTTAATATAACAATTTGAGATCGCAAAAAGTATTGTAATCAATTGAAAAAAAATTTCCAAATTATCTACTAGTAATTCCGTGCAAGCTTTTATCTTATAGTGTTCATTGGCAATCTGCCACAATATATATTTTAAAATTTGAACTTCCTTTGTTAGCTTATACAACTTTTCATAAACTGTTCAACATATTTATAGTAATTATTAGCTCCGTTAAGGGACTGATTTAGGCCAAAATGCTTCACGCATTTTATAATGAAAAATGTGATATTCGAAACCAGAGGAACATTTAATTAGATCATTTCTAATACCGAATATAATAAACTTGGTATTACTAAATCTAGGGTTATCAATCAGAACTTAATACGATTTTAGTAAAAACTTCACACATATAGGCGTGCGAATTTTTGATTTAATGCGCTTAATATATGTACATAAATTACGTCGTTAAAAGTTAGTATAATCTTCACACGCAATAACTTTTTTAAAATTGAACCTGATTTTAGCTTTGCAAGTTCTGATTAAATTTAAGTACTAAGGTCTTCCTTTTACACTCTTGAGTATCAAATTAAAAATATGATTGTTTTTTGGAATATTCACAAATCTTAAGCTCAAGTGTAAAGCATTCGAAGTATTTTACTTAATTTTCATTTTAGTTTGAAATCGTTTTTACCTATAACGTAAATAGAGCAATAATTTCACGGCACTTTTGACCGAAGTATTAAACAATTGGATTTTAGCCTTGAGTTACGCCAAAAATTAGTTTAACCACTAATTTAACTAAATCTAACTAACCATTAAATTTTAATTTTCGGTAAAAGATACATTTCGTTCGATTTACACTATATTTTTCACGTGTTTAGTTTATTAATATGTCGAATCGAAAATCCAGTGTAACTTAACCGCTGTTTCACGAATAATCACTCGATTTAAAAAGCAATAATTTGAAAATCGAATTCTAATACATTTCTAAAGTGTTATTGGAGAAAGCAGATTCTAAACATTACTCTTAAACTTTATGTACATATTTATGTTTTTATCAAACTCTCAAGTTTAACTAGATTCTCTATTGACTTTTAAGTAAGCTTTCTTAATTGACAAATTTAGTTAATCAAAATAAAAAATTAGTGATATTTAATCTGAAACTATTTGTCAATAGGGATCATAATTAAGCGAAAGTTCTGCAAATCTGGTATTTATATCATTTTTATTAAATTCACTGTTTTACTAAATGATATTTTATGACATTCTCTGAAATTCACTTCATTGTCTGATATCGTTATATCTAGACGAGAAGCCTTTTTTTTAAAAAAAATCGGTTATTTATCAGGTAGAATTGCTGGCCTGAGACCCCTAATACATTGGACCGTTAATTGTTGTTGATTTTCCAAATGAAAATTTGATTAAAGTTTAAGTATAGAATCGGTTGACGTTTTTAATTCTACCCAATTTATTGACTTACAAGGAAATTAATATAAAAATCTAAACGCATATAACCATAGAATTGAAATTTTTTAGTTAAGTTTACCAATGTTTTGTTCTGAGGAACTGATTGTGGAACCTATTTAATGTAAATGTTCCACTTTTAAAATTTTCAGTGATTGCACCGAATTTCTTTAACTATGATAAGTATAAAATCTGAATTAAAGCAGTATATGGGGTGATCTTAATTCCGTTCACTATGTTCATCGGCAAAAATGAACACAAATATCTTTCGAAATACAAAAAAATAAAATTAATTTGGAACCTATTTTGTTGTGGGACATAATATAAATTATAACATTATGCAGAGTATCTACATATAAATATTGTATAATTATAAGATTTGTATAATTATTTACTAAAACTTTTCATAACCCTCAGTGGATGGATGGTCTAACTAGATACAATCTAATATAAAATTCCCAAGCCAAAAATTCTATAAATCTCAATATTTTTTTGACACAGTTAGTAATGGCAATATTTTAATAAAATTTGTTAAAAGATTCATAGTGGTCGCAAAACTTTACCGGCATGGAATGATTTCGATTTTAATCTTACATAATGAATTCATCCTTAAACCGTTTACTAATAAATTTTATTTCATTTCACAGCTATTTCTTATCTTTATACGCATCCAATTGATTTTATGGTAATTTGGCCATTAATTTCTCAAAATCTTTTATTAATCAAACAACTAAAAATGAAAAATCGAATAATGAAAAGATATACAAATAAAATAAAAATATAAATAAATAATTTTCGATATCAAACATATACATAAGAATAAGACGCGTAAGATATTCAAAAAAAATATTTATTGCATTCTTGATATATTCTTCGCCTCTTTGCTTGTTTCGTATTTTTATGATAAAAATTTAAAATTTATCTTATTCAATCGCGTTAAATATATGTATATACATATATATTTTCTTATACCGGGTGTTTTTTTTAAACTGAGACGATCAAATATCTCGAAAAATAGCCACTCTACGGAAAAAATGTCCATAATCAAAATTTAATCATACCGCGGGGGAAATACATTAGTGCAAAAAAAAAGTCCCCCCACCCCCGCTTTGTAGGTGGGGCGGGGGTAACTTTTAAACTAAGATAGGAAGCCATATTTTTTATTGCAGATACGGATTCTACGACTAAAAGTACGTATGATTTGAATAAAATATTTTGTTCGGTTCATGATAGATGGCGTTGCAATCGACGAAATTCAATTTTTTCAATTTCTCCTTCTTAGAACACACGCATTCGATTCTGCAATACGTTTGAAATAAAAAACATCACGTTTTCATTGGAAATACTCGAAATTCGTCATCAAAACAATTTATTCAGTTTTGTAAATCTAAATAAGTGTTCAAAATTAATTTCAAGTTTTATTATTAAATTTCAAAAATACAAAATTCAGGCCATCATTTTGAACACTTATTTAGATTTACAAAACTGAATAAATAGTTTTGATGACGAATTTCGAGTATTTCCAATGAAAACGTGATGTTTTTTATTTCAAACGTATTGCAGAATCGAATGCGTGTGTTCTAAGAAGGAGAAATTGAAAAAATTGAATTTCGTCGATTGCAACGCCATCTATCATGAACCGAACAAAATATTTTATTCAAATCATACGTACTTTTAGTCGTAGAATCCGTATCTGCAATAAAAAATATGGCTTCCTATCTTAGTTTAAAAGTTACCCCCGCCCCACCTACAAACCGGGGGTGGGGGGATTTTTTTTTTGCACTAATGTATTTCCCCCGCGGTATGATTAAATTTTGATTATGGACATTTTTTCCGTAGAGTGGCTATTTTTCGAGATATTTGATCGTCTCAGTTTAAAAAAAACACCCGGTATATTATATGCACAACAATACACAACACAGCTATTTTACAGTTAAAATAAAATTTTACAAGCCAACGTATATAATAAATTTAACACACATTACACATATATTATATATATGGTATAAAAAGCTCGTATATACTCTATACAGCCATCATAACATAACACCCAAGGGATGTGGGTATATAGTATGATGATGAATGGGAATTTGTTGCAGATGTTGTGTATATATATAGTATATATACACGTATATACATATCATAATAGTATAAGATGATTTCAAGGATTTAATCTAAACTATATATGTAGTGATATAATTATTTGTTTTTATTTACACAAATCTTTATAGAACCTCTATCTATCCGTACGATATCAAACAAGAACAACAACATAGAACATACCGCTCATTAATTATTACTTATGTTCAATGTCTTAAAAATTCTACATACTACAACAAGAGAGCGCGCTAAAGAATAGAAAACATACGATATTTTTTATAGTTGTAGTTAAATATAAATAATCCTACGCACAATTTTTTTGTTTTGTTATGTGTTTTGTTCATCTTACAAGATGATGTAGCAACATATACGTAAGATTAATATTAAATGTGCTTATTGAGTGTGTGGGAAATTATGCTATTTTTCCAGGTAGATTATGTACAAAATAAAAAATAAAACTAATTTCCTGCATGCGACTATCGTTTGTTTACATAAACGAAATAAACAAGTTCCAGGGATTCATAAGGACAAATTGTATGCGGGTTGGAGAGTTAAAATTGTGAATTTCAATGCGTTATAAAATCCTAATTAATTTCATCTCATATGGATTGGGTCTATAAATAGTTTTAGCTATATATATTATGGATTAATCATATATGTACGCCGAACACGATTGTGTAATTGGTTTATTTTTATCTTTATAATAATTTGAGAATTTAAATTGTTTAATTGTGTTTCTGTGATTAACACATTTTATTATGTATTCTTAAGATTCGCGCCAAGAAATGCGCGCGCGACCATAAATATTTTTATATTTACAAACCTAATCAATCAAATTTTGTTGTGACGTTCTAATTTTATTTTTTATGTAATAATATTTATAGCAGGTCATTTGTGTTTTAAAAATTTCATTTGGGCAAATGACTAATTTGTGATGAAATTTATGAATGTTCTATTTGTTTAAGAGGATTCTCGTAGACCGTGCGATATTGTATATTCATCACATTTAATTGGTTTGATGATTTAATATTTAATTATAGCGTTAATCATGTGTTCATTGAAATGTTTTTTGTTTGTAGAATGAGACTGTCTAGAATGTAATTAAGATTTAAAAATAGCCAAGATTTAGATTCAGCCATATAAATATCATATTAAGACCGAAAACTTTTTCTTAATTTAAAAATCATAAATTAGTTCTACTAAATCCACTACTATCAAGCAGAATTTCATTCAGAAATCTAGACGTATTCCAAAGCCAATTTTAATTAAATTATATGAAATTAATTTTACACAAACTAATTAAAACATTTCAAGGTCAATTTTATTATTATAAAAATTTTATAATTAAATTTTAATTTTAAATGTCAGGATTGTTAAATAATTCCAAAAACAAAAATGAAATTTGAATTGTGCCAAGTATGAACCGTCAAATTTCAAAATTAAAAATGTTTAAAACAATTTTTTTCTAAAATGTATGAAATTATTTATTCAAACATCTTTAATACCTCGAGACAAGTAAATATCTCGTTAATCTCACAAATCATTCTACGTTTCACCGCAAAGCTAATGGCATTCATTATAAATTGAAGAACATATACTTAATTTATACATTTCATTGTTGTAATATGTTAAAAAATCAAGAATATTCTCTGCCTATATATTGTTACAGAAATCCCACCTAATGTAATAAATCTATTTTCATTTTGTATAAAACTTTTCTCGTACATTTTCTTTATATGTATAATCTTTCAACACCCACCAAAAAAAAATAAATAACAGTAATCGAAAAGATAAATAACATGGAAATTACACAACGAGAAAATAATGTTTTTAAATTACATATAGAGCTGCCATATCACACTACATTTACTACGCAATGGAAATAATTAATTTAAAAAAGTTTTAATTAAAACGAGTGGTAAATAAACAAATATGTACATTTCTTAAGAAATTGTTTTTGAAGTATGTATTTGTATTGAAAGAAACTGCATCTTATACAGGAAATCTTTTCACGAAAATTAAATTTTCAAATTATTAGTTAAACCAATTAAAGTGCGCTCCACTAATTACATTTAATCTTACCGCAGTCATCATCGTTGGACCCCCTATATACACCTGTATACGATGTTGTATATATTATGTTTTAAAGAACATGATAACAAAAATATTTTACCTGAAATGAAAAACAACAAAAAGAACAGACATTAGTTCAAGAATATTAAACAAAATGTTATTTTAAAATTTGTATGTTACTCATTCGTCGTCCCAAGAGATAAAACCCCAATTTATCAAACAAAAACCAAAACCAATTTTTGCCTTTTTATTTTTACAAATAAAATTTTAAATGGCAGCAAAAAAAAAAATTCACAACCAAAAACCATCCATTACTATGAAGTACGTATGTTTTCGACTTTTCGAGAGCGTATACACATTAAAAATCTGTCAAAATACAATTTTTTTATATATATATAAAATGTTGTTAAAGAAAACCATCAGCCAAAAACAAACAAAATTTAAATAAATAAACATTTTTTCCAAAAAAATAAAAATTAAGTATTTTCAATTTTCTAAAAATTCATAGGTTTTCAAAATTTAACTTGTAAGTATGTATGTAATGTATTATATTCTTTACAAAGGATAATACCTAAAACAAAAATGCTAAAAGGACCAAAAAATAAACACATACATACATTCATACATATATCCACAGCATTAGAAGACCATTAGAATGTTAAATATTTAAAATATTTTTCCAACAAAAAAATCAAGTATTTTTCATTTTCCTTATTTTCAAATACAAATTAAAATCATCCCAGCTATTTCCTTATTTTGTATATACCATTTTACATATACGTACATACATATCTACAATTGTACATATCGTACATATTATGTTGCAGGGATTCGTTTCGTTTACAATTCTTTTTATTTCGAGGGGAATACGCACAGCAATATATATTTTAACAATACATGGTTCAATAACCGCGCATAATTTACAAGCATACATGTTTTTTTACCTAACGTCGAGCGCAGGTTCCGTTAAATTTTCTTTTTATTACCCATACCCACACACTCACTCATTCATAACCACCTAACCAAAAAACAAATCGGATTGTTGAAAAAGAAATTCACAATTTGTAAAATTATCCTTGAAATATGAATATCTAATAATTTTTTTCTCGAAAAATTTCCGTACAAATTTAGAAAAAATGTAAATTTCCACTTAAGCTTAATCCTATTTAAATATGTGTACAGGGTGACCTATATATAGAAATGAATTGTTAGGTTTATATATACAGCAATATAATTTACTTGAATCCACAGCAGTTATAACGAAATTTGATGTTTGTTATCAAAACAACCCCTTTAATAATATTATCTATATCTATATATATGAGGACCTTTAAGGACCTTTAAATTATAGCAAGAACGATTTTATTTGGTAGAATATGAGTTGGCAAATAGATTAAAAAATCAAACTTTTCGAAAGGTTTACTCGTATATAAATATTAAATACACAGTAAGATACCCGGTTAATTGATAAGAAATGTAAAATGGATCGGTTCCCAAATCCCAATAGATTCATTTACTAAAATGAAAATATATTTATCCAAATGTTATATCTGAAGTTTCTAAGAGGTTCAGAACACGTTAGCTAGGCTCATTATTTGGTTCTTTCCATTCCTATTTTGCTCCTACCAGCTTTCAATGTACTTTACAAGTTTGCAGCTGTAAATAAGTGAATATACTTGTAAAAAACACCAAATCTGTCAAAGTTCCAATCATACTGATTAGAGTGTAACCATAATAAATTATTGATTTAGTCATCTTGTTGAAGATCATCAGTTATTTCATAGAAGATTATGATATCATCTTTCGAAATATGTAGTTTCGATTTTGGTATAGTAAATCGGCGATGTTTTATTGTCTAATAAACATCAGTTGACATCAAATGAAATTTTTGGTGGTCTCCAAATTTGGCAAGATAAATTTAGTTGAATATATAGCCTGAACACTTATATTGTAGTGTTACATTTCATTGTCTAAATAAAATCATAAAACGTCAATTTTGTAATACACTTATGGACAAAAAAAAACGCATAATCTGTATTTTTGAAATTACGAGTAGCTTAATAATTGTTTTTATAATTATCATGATAAAATCTATATAGTATTTAATTCTCACTGAAATACACATGCATTAAAAAAAATACTACCATTTGTTTTGTTGAATTCGAGTTTAGCAGAAATTTGAGCACTTTGGCTGTTCAGTCGAAAAGTTTATTTGCAATGAATTGTTATTTAAATTATACAATTAAGTGTAAAAGTAAGGGTTTTCATTAAAAACAAATAAAAATGAATAATTTGTCGGCCGGAAGAAATCATTTGAGTGTTGAGGATTGCGTGAGGGTCATTACATTAGTTGAAGAAGGAAGAACTCAGTCTTAAGTTGCACAACTGTTAAGAGTGGACCAATCCACAATATCAAGAGTGATTAAACGATTCCAGGAGAATGGACAGTATCATCGTCGTGCTGGTAGTGGGAGAAATCGATGTACAACACTCGCTGAGGATAAGTATATTACATTAATTTGTTTGAGAAAACGGTTCGTAACTGGACGTAGCATCAAATCAGACCTAATCGGATCCCGAGATACACCCATTAGTGAAAGGACAGTGCGTCGACGAGTCAAGGAATCCAAATTGACTACAAGAAAGCCAGCCTTATGTCCAGAGTTGTCTACAGCACACCGCAGAGCTCGTTTAACATTTGCTCTCGAACATGAAAACTGGACAATGGAACAATGGGCCAATGTTTTGTTCTCCGACGAGTCTAGATTTTGCCTTGGATTATCAGCGTTTTGCACCGGCATGCAATATTTCTAAACGTGCTTTCGCGGAGGTTCTATTGTGGTTTGGGGTGGAATATCACTTATTGCAAGAACAGAGTTGGTACCGATTTTTACCGGTACCATGACTGCAATTAGATACATCGACGAGTGTTTGGAACCTCATATGATGCCATTTGCACCATTTATCGGAGGTGAATTCATGTTTATGTATGATAATGCTCGTCCACACGTCGCAAATGAAGTAAAGGAATACCTTGAGGATGCGTTGGCCCGCTTGCAGCCTAGACCTTAATCCCATCGAGCATATGTGGGACATAATCGGGAGACGAATTTATGAAGTTAATGTATCATTTTCTTCGCCACAAGAACTGATCAACGCCGTTATTCAAGCTTGGGAACAAATTCCTCAAAATACTGTGGCCAATTTCATAAATTCAATGCCAGAGAGGGTAAAATGTGTTATAAATGCAACAGAAGGTAGCACACGTTACTAATTTTTAGGATTAATCAATATTTTAAAAGATAACTTTTAGTACTCATTCAAATGATTTTGAAATACGAGTCCAATTTAGCTGATTTTCTTTACTTTAACGGTTTCGTTAAATTTGTCCAATAATTCACAAAATATTGAAATAAATTAAGCTTAGAACTAATAAAAATATTTGTTTTCGATTACATTTCATTTAATAATAGATATTTCGTTGAGAATTCCCCTTATAAATCAAGCAAAAAGAATTATGCGATTTTTTGTCCATAAGTATATTTATATTAATAATAATAATAATAATATAGTCTTTAAAGGCCATTACTGGCCCCTTATTGCGTCAACAATCTGGCTGCAACGGTTTCGATCCTGGGCTAGGCCTTCATAGTGTCCTAGGCAACCTGAAGAAGCCAAGTCATTTTCTACACCGTGGAGCCATCGTCGCCTGCAACGACCTCTGCAACTACCATATGGTGACTCTCGCTGCACAATTCGTTCCGGATCAGCACGCAGAACGTGACCGAACCAGCGTACTCGCTGAGATTTTATTTCATGCATAATATCGAGGATCTTCAGCCATCGTACTCATTCGTCAGCGCTCAACTTTCACATTCAACCATAACAACGAGCCTGATCAACACTTTGTAAAGCTTCAGCTTCACGGCACTTGATGTATATTTAGATTTTAGCAGTGGCCTTAGAGGATACAAAGAACGACTGCCAACTGCCAGCCGCACTTCAATATCCTCATCCACACTGTTATCGTGAGTGATAAGAGAGCCCAAATATTTGAACCTCCTCACTCCTTCAAACGTGTAGTAGCCACTACTAAAATCTGGTGTGCCATTGTCCCTATAACCTGAGATCATGTATTTCGTTTTGGACTCATTGATCTGGAGTCCTACAGAAGCTGAAATCTGTAGCAGCTCCAATATTCGACTCACCGATATTCGATTCTGCCACAAACAAAACAATTAGTGAAATTCAAATATAATCCAACTTATTTGAATTAAGCGTTCACTAACCCCATCACATATCAATCTATCCAACCAACACTATCCAATAACCGAACCATTACTATAAAACATTTATAGTAAAACCATCGCCATCCAACCAACATCACCACGAACTAACAATGTTCGGTGATGCAATAAAAACCCACTGCACTACATAAGTGCAATGTTGACCGTCGCCGGCGCATGTGTTCCTTCAACACAAAACGAAGACGAAGGCGACGTCATACAACAAAACAAAAACAACAAACTTTTTAGCGTCCATTACGTTTTTGTTTATCACTGGATGACAATCCAAAATTTATATTGTGGTGGTGAAATAATATTAATAAAAAAAGAATTAATTTAATCATAAAAATAAATGTAAAATAATTAAAACAAATTATAAAAACAAATTAATGAATTTTAATAATAAAATAAAATATAATAAATAAACAATTAAAATCAAAATAATATTGTGTGCAATTAATTTGGACCCAAAGAAATCCAAAATTGGTGACTTCCGATCGTGGATAGAACACGCAGTCCACAACATAATAATTGTTTCATATATAACCAAAAAAAAAAAAACATAACCACACATATTCAACGATTTCATATCATCAACACGGAGATCATAAAACATCACAATCATCATTGCGGACACACAAAAATAAAAATCGCAGACCAACGTGGGATTATTGAATTTGTTTTTGGACACGAAAATTGGACAATTGGTTATCCCACCCACGCAACGCGGGACACCGAGGGACGACACAACGGTGAAGCGACCGACCCTCACCGCAACACGACCAGGAGCAGCGGCAGCAGAAACAACAACAGCATTGAGTGGCAAGTTTTTTTTTTTTTTTTTTTTTTTTTTTATAGATAATATTTTTTTTTTTTCTTGCAATTACAATTTTTAAAATTTTTATTTTTTTTTTTTCTCATTAACATTAACGTAGAATCACTTTTAAAATTTTTTTAACGTAGAATCACTTTTAATTTTTAAAAAAAAAACTTTAACGTAGAATCATTATTACTGTACATTTTATATATATTTTTTCACCACCACGTGCACACCCATCCATAGTCTCACACCCTGGTCGTTTTCTCGCTATTTTTACATTTATTTTTTTTTAAATTTCAACGAGCCCCCCCAATATAAGGTAGGACGCAAGGAACTCCATATTCGGGGGTATCTCGCATCGGGCGTTAAAAAGAAGGAGCATCCCGGCCTTCAAACCATTCACTACACGGTAACCATTCCGCTTAATTTTTCATTTTTTGGTCAACTATTTTTTTTACACGGTAACCATTCCGCTTTAAAATATTGTATTGTTGTATTTTGATTTGTTTTATTGGTTTGTGCAAAAAAAAAAAATGTCGGACGATGAACAAGATCAACCACAAAAAATGGACACCACGCCTCAAGGCGCTAGTCCACAAGTAGAGATCGCGGCATCACATCAGCGAATAACAATACAACCTTTCTGGCCACAAAGAGCAAACACATGGTTTCAGCTCGCCGAAATACAATTCGGACTGCAAGGTATAACAGCTGATAAAACAAAGTACCTGCAAACATTATCAGCCTTGCAACCAGAAACGTGCGATGTGATCTCGGATCTCCTCCTCAATCCGCCGACAACCAACCAATACAACACATTAAAGCAAACGCTGCTAGAACGACTAGCACCATCGGGCGAACGTCAGCTGGAACAATTGCTTTCAGGCCAGCAATTAGGCGACCAAAAACCATCTGACGCTTTACGGCACATACACACACTAGCTAACAACAGTTTTAATGAAAATATCATTAAATCTTTGTGGATACGTAAAATGCCGGAGTTGATTCGCATAGCGCTGGTAGCACAGCCCGAATCCTCCACCACACAAACGTTAGCCAAGATAGCCGACAAGATGTATGATGTCATAAACATCACATCTCAAAGCGTCAGCCAAGTCAATAGTCCATACCGGCAATCAAGAGAACGCAGTGGAGACAGAACTCCCCGTTCATCAACAGCACCAAACACACTCGAACAAAGACTGTCGAGAATCGAGTCCAGACTCGACGGGTTACTCAGAGGTCGAAGCCGTTCGCGTGGACGACGAGCTCCCTCACGCAATCGAACCCGCAGTCCCAGCAACAACACTTACCAACATGGTAAATGCTGGTACCACACAAAGTTTGGTAGAGCCGCGCGAAAATGCACGCCACCGTGCAACTTCATCACGTCGCAACCATCGACGTCCGCGGCCGCCGTAAAGATGGACATTGACAACCAAAAAAAACTACTAGAGTCACGGGTTGAGAGCAACATGCCTCCCCTGACCACAAACACACCCTATACGTCACGTTTGTTTGTGTACGATAGACACAACAAACTCACCTACCTAGTCGACACTGGCGCTGACCTTTCGGTTATTCCAGCAATGAATTACAAATTGAAATATTCATTATCAAATCGAAATTCAAATCTAGTCTTATCGGCTGCCAATGGTTCAATCATCCACACGTACGGCACAAAACTGCTTAACGTGGATATCGGACTCAAACGAACCTTCACGCATGCTTTCATACTAGCTGCAGTGAACCGTCCGATCATTGGCGCCGATTTTCTAAGCAAATTCGGACTTCTTGTCGATGTCAAACGCAAACGGCTGATTGACCCAGCTACAAAGCTGTCAATAAACGCCACAATGGTTCATGTTAACACACCAACACCGATCCATTTCAACATCGACAACGGCTACGGCACTCTGCTCAAAAAGTACCCACTACTTACAGCAGAGCCGAACTACAAAATGCCAGTCCGACACAACGTGGTTCATCACATCGTCACGGAAGGCCATCTGCCCGTGTCGAGACCACGCAGACTAGATCCGGTGCGACACAAAGCTGCACAAGCAGAATTTCAACACATGGTGGAATTAGGGATTTGTCGAACATCGACATCTTCCGTCTCTTGTCCATTACACATGGTCAAGAAGAAAGATCACGACTGGAGGCCATGTGGGGACTATCGGCGTTTAAACACGGTTACGATACCGGATCGCTACCCGATACCCCACATTCAAAACTTCACCATGCACTTGCATGGCTGCAAAGTTTTCTCCAAACTTGATCTCATCAGAGGTTATCACCACATTCCCGTGGCACCTGAAGACGTTTTCAAAACGGCAATCACAACTCCATTTGGCCTCTTCGAATACACCCGAATGCCATTTGGATTACGCAATGCCGCACAAACGTTTCAGCGCTTCATGAACGAAGTCGTTCGAGATCTCGACTTCGTTTTCGTCTACATAGACGACATTCTTGTGGCATCTCAAACTGAGGAGCAACACAAACTCCATCTGGAAACACTTTTCCAACGACTTGTCGAGTTTGATGTTCACATCAAGAGCTCAAAATGCGTCTTCGGCGCATCCACTCTTGATTTCCTCAGCCACAAGATCACCGCTAATGGCATCCTTCCGTCACAAGACCGAATCAATGCCATTAAAGAATTCCCAGCTCCAACCTCAATCAAAAGTATTCAGCGATTCATCGGCATGGTCAACTACTACCACCGATTTATACCAAAGCTCGCTGAAATACTCAACCCAATTCACAGCCACCTGGCAGTACTTCTACGTAAGCCCAAAACCGCCAAGAACTTCTCTTGGCCTGACGAATGTCAACACGCATTCACGTCACTCAAGGCTGAATTGGCACGCACAACACTCTTGTCTCATCCACTGAGCGACTCAAAGCTCAGCATTACTACTGATGCATCAAACACTGCTGTCGGAGCAGTCATGCAACAGTACAACGACAAGTGTTGGGAGCCCCTGGGATTCTTCTCAAAGAAGCTCTCGGATGCCGAAAAGAAATACTCTGCATTCGATCGGGAATTACTCGCAATATATCTAGCAATCAAACACTTCAGATATTTTGTCGAGGGTCGGGACTTCACAATTTACACCGACCACAAGCCTCTCACTCGAGCAATTCAGTCTAAAACTGAACGCAATCCAAGGCAAGCACGCCACTTGGATTACATTAGTCAATTTACCACGGACATCCAGCATGTTCAAGGTACCGACAACGTTGTCGCGGATACACTTTCGCGCACAACAGCAAACGAAACGGCCACAGTCGAGACTCACTTCGACTGCAACAAAATCGCACAAGCGCAAAAAGCAGACTTGGAACTTCAGAATTTACTTTCTGGTTCCGCTTGTCACGCCAGTTCATCACTGAAACTGGAGCTTTTCACACTACCTGGCCTCGAAATCTACTGCGAAACATCTACGGGTGCAAATCGCCCGTACATCGCAGAGCAACTACGTCGAACCATCTTCGACACACTACACGGTATCTCACATCCTGGTGTCCGCGCAACTCGTAAATTGATTACTGCTCGATACTTTTGGCCCAGCATAAACAAAGAAGTGACCCATTGGGCACAATCCTGTTTATCCTGCCAAAAATCAAAAGTCCAGCGACACACAAAATCGCCTCTTGGACAATTCGCAATTCCACCTGGTCGATTCGAGCATATTCATTTGGATGTCGTAGGACCACTTCCTCCATCCAATGGATACTCATATCTACTCACCTGTGTCGATCGTTTCACTCGATGGCCAGAAGCGTACTGCATGAGCGACATGTCTGCAGCAACCATTGCCACCACATTCGTTCAGAACTACGTATCACGATTTGGCGTTCCACTTGACATCACCACTGATCAAGGAACCCAATTCGAGTCGAAGCTTTTCTCGGAGTTAACGAAACTCCTCGGCTCGCATCGGATACGTACAACGGCTTACCACCCACAAGCCAATGGCATGGTCGAACGCTTCCACCGCCAGCTCAAAGCTGCTCTCAAGGCCCGAGGCAACACAATTCACTGGAGCTCCGAAGTACCAATCGTTCTACTTGGTATTCGAGCAACGGTTAAAGAAGATCTGAAGTGCTCACCAGCTGAAATGGTTTACGGTCAAACCATCAAGCTACCCGGTGAGTTCTTCATCGAACATCCTCTACCGTCTCCATCCACAACCGACACAGTCATCGACCAACTCCGCACCACCATGCAAAATCTTATCCCCACGGCAACAAGACCAACGAATGAAAGCAACATATTCGTTCCTAAATCGCTCAACAATTGCGATTACGTCTTTGTCCGGGTTGATAAGGTTCGAACTGGATTACAATCTCCATACGATGGGCCATACAAAGTTATACGCCGCTTACGCAAGCAATTCATTGTCTCAATCAAAGACAAACACCACTCAATCTCCATAGACAGATTGAAACCGGCCTACGGTATTCTCAACACGGCTGATCAAATATCAGCCAGCAAACGATATAAAACCGTCCGGTTCACCGTATAACGTCTCAAAACCAACGGTTTCTCATCTGGAGAGGGGGTACTGTAGCAGCTCCAATATTCGACTCACCGATATTCGATTCTGCCACAAACAAAACAATTAGTGAAATTCAAATATAATCCAACTTATTTGAATTAAGCGTTCACTAACCCCATCACATATCAATCTATCCAACCAACACTATCCAATAACCGAACCATTACTATAAAACATTTATAGTAAAACCATCGCCATCCAACCAACATCACCACGAACTAACAATGTTCGGTGATGCAATAAAAACCCACTGCACTACATAAGTGCAATGTTGACCGTCGCCGGCGCATGTGTTCCTTCAACACAAAACGAAGACGAAGGCGACGTCATACAACAAAACAAAAACAACAAACTTTTTAGCGTCCATTACGTTTTTGTTTATCACTGGATGACAATCCAAAATTTATATTGTGGTGGTGAAATAATATTAATAAAAAAAGAATTAATTTAATCATAAAAATAAATGTAAAATAATTAAAACAAATTATAAAAACAAATTAATGAATTTTAATAATAAAATAAAATATAATAAATAAACAATTAAAATCAAAATAATATTGTGTGCAATTAATTTGGACCCAAAGAAATCCAAAAAATCTCTAAATATATTTATATTACACTGTTTTACAGTTGGGAAAAATGTGTCAGAATGAACTAGGGACATCTGGGGCCCTATTCTTGCATTCGAATTCGTATAAAATTTTTATAAATTCGGACCATTGGTATTTTTGAATATGAATTCGAATAACACAAATGCAAATTCGTGTCTCTTTGATACGTTTGAATGAATTATGAACGAATTTCTGTACGTTGATGAATTATAACTCGACGACTCCATTTAAAAATCCGTAGAGGGATAAACATTCAAAATAAATTTCTCAATGAATACATGACAGAGTAAAAATATTTGATTCGATCGAATTCTGAAATACCAACTCATTTTCAATTTTTTTAATATTTTCGTTTCGAGCAACGATATATATCGTATTCATTATCAGGGACCCTGTTGAGTAATACGAAAAATATCCGTTTCATTAACCTGTGTTTTATATACAGAATCAAACTTAGTGTATAGTAATTTCATTTTCGATTACCCTTGTGTCAATTTTATATGGATAACTACCGATCGGGGTTTATGTGATGCCCGTTGTAATTTGACCCATAAAACTCGGATGTCAAATTTGTCAATCGGATGCTTTGTTGATGTTCTGATCAAAAGCATATGTGTATATAAGAATGATTCCAATATACCGATCATATAATAAATATAAGATTTGCCTTCTTTTGTCACTAAAATTCATTTCCTTGTCAATTTTAATAGCGTATCTTTAATGATGAGATGATTGCAAATGCATAAGACTAAAAAAACAATAAACGGAATATATAGTATCTCTCAACATTAAGATTTCACAAATTTCTTACAAGAGCGACCACCTTTGCAAAGTAATAAAATTGCTTGTACCTATGTAAGCATTTGGATTTAATAGCCAATAATATGTTTATAGCAGTAAACTGAACTGCAAATATACAAGTTAACACCAATGCTTATAGATGTTCTCAATTTATCTAAGGACGTGCAAAGCCAACCTGACCCATCTTGAAAACAATATCGCTTGATTTCTTTATATATAACATTTAATTTGGTCTCATTTGCTAATATAACAATCGTCTATCGCCGCTTTTCCAACCAATATCTATTTGAACCCAGTTTAAACCTGCTTTACACAGAAACCTAAATTAAGCCATCAAAATTAAACCGTTTCAAAATTTAGTGACACGGCCGCAGAACGTAAAGGACTGATCGTTACAGTGAACAGCAAACCGATAAATCAAAATAGCATCTCCCTTAAACCACCATGTGAATATTTAAATTTGTATATAGGAACATAAAAACTATAGAAAAATTGTAATAACTATTTTAGACCCATTGTATATGTAAATACAACATTTCGAATTTCATGATAAACGTTCTCCAAAAACAACTTTAGAATCGCATTTACATCGAACTTGTCAGATTTGAACATTTGCTAAATTTCATTCCAGTGCAGGTCTTATCCCAGAAGAAAAGCTATTTTTGCATCTCATTTTCATCCAACATGTCGAATTTCATTAGAATCGATTAAACCGTAGACTAGTTCTATTCCACACTGTTTTGTAATTTATCTCATTTTGAAACATCTCATTTCGAACTTGATCCTGTTTTGTCACATTTTATTTTGAAAAATATAGTTTTGAATATGTAATTATAAACGGTTTCCCAGTATATTACATACATGTATACATACTAGAATATTTTTATATATACATAAACAATGGCATCTTCTAAATAACTAACGAAATACCTAACGAATATGGCGTGAAGCTATTTGATCAAATTCATTACTACATACAGACAATTTCATTTTTAGAAAAAAAAAAAAAACTTCGAAAAATTTTTAATTTTTGATACTCCACAAAACTTTATTAATTTAAATTTCCATCAAATAATGTCATTTCAGTTATATTGACACATCCAATATAAATTAAATTATGTACTCATAAAATAAAACTTATTTCCAGTCAGCTCGGAGCTTTGAAATCGCATAACTTACAAACGCGGTCATTTATCGAGCGGAATGAATTTAGACAACGTCTAAATGTAGGCAACGTCGATAATGTAGACAATTCCTATAGAGTGATTTTTTAAATTATTTCTAAACTACGGTGACCTTTAGGATCAATGCAAAACAACGATATAAAATGTTATAAAAAAGTATGTAAGGTTTCAGCGTAGGAAGAGTCATAAAAATAGGAAACTTTTATGATAAAATTCTTTAAAAGAAGATTATAACTTACATTAAAATTAATTCGGAGAATGTCCGCTATGACCAAGTTTCGACAAAATTTAATGATTGTGTTTTGATGGATGACGAAACGTACGTAAAATTAACTACCGTTAAATATAAGCAATTCAACTTAGACAAATTTGCAAAAAGAATTATGATGACAAGCGAATTGCAATGGCTATATAACCGTATTTTGCCTCGAACACGATTCAGCAAAAGTTTTGGTAATAAGCAATTCATCGAAATCAATTTAACGCGATAACAATTCATCTCAAGCAATTCATCGCCAGTCGTGATGGCAATTCATCGCGGCAATTATTAAATTATTATCAAATTCAATATGTTGGATGGCTACTGCGCCACGGAACAATGTTATTTATTAATTATGTTATGCAAAATGAACAACTTGAATAGAACATATTCGATGAAAATAGGATTTTTAAGTGAGTTTTTATTTGAAAAAAGTGGGGTTAAATATTTTTTTAAATACAATTCATGAATACGGCCAATTCATGATGATTATGCCGAAACTTTATCTGTCCGAACAGGATTTAAAAATAATTTTGAGTTTATTCGTTAACCGATTGATTATTAGTTAATTCGACATGTTCGGTTAAAAAATGAAAATTCTTGCATGATTGATTATTGAGATAAGTTTTGGAATATGACCTTAAGGTGGTTTTGGAATATGGCCTTAACTGATTAAGATTAAATTTCTTCACTTAAAAGAACTTTCCTTCGCTTAATATGTCAAAATATGTTTTCTTAGTGAAAATTTCGCCTTACAAATAGTTAATTAGTATAATATAATACTAATATTTATTGAAAAAAAAATGTTTTAAAATTGAATTAAATTTACCTTAACTCAACTTTTACAGAAATAGCCTAGTTTCATTCCAGTTGGCCATATATTCCAGAATATTAAACAAAAATAATTTTTTATTTCCCACAATTAATAATGTTATAGAACTTTATCCAAAAATCTTTTTATAATTCCATTACCATCAATTTAAAATCGCATTTCCATCCAATATGCTGAGTTTTCTCATAATTGATCAAGAAATAGCCTAATCCTCATCTAGTTAGAACATTATCGAGATAATCAGCGCTGCTTTGCTATGGTTTACCGTGTTTTGAAATGGTGACGATAAATTGATTGTGATGGACTAGAACCAAAGTTTTGGCCTGAATTAGCTAGTTTACACTACTCTAAATACGCAATAATTTGATACGAGACTAATCAAGTTAATGTTATAGTGAAAAGGATGCTCGGAAAAATGGCGGATGCCGCAAGATTTCCGGAAAAATATTGCTGCCAAACTCACATCGGAAGTTGTGTAGAATCTCATAGGAAGCATTGCAAAACATGTGCTTGACTTTATGCGTAATAACAAAATTTGAAACTTAAACCAATCCGAACGTTTAGTGTATTTTCACCAATCCGAACGTTTTTAGTGTATTTTATTTGAATCTTTTAGGTTAATTTCTTCTTACGGCTTAACTGAATCGTCCTTTTGCAAAATACCACATTTTATTTCATATCGCTTAACTATCGTAAGTTGTTGACATTGTCTTAATTGTCGACGTTGATAAAAAATATTACCAAGTAATCTACGTAATATTCTACGTGTCGACAACCGTGTAGATTACACGGCTTAGTCTACTTCGCCAATCCTGCTTATGTCATATTATTCTAATTCAATGAATGATGGATTTCGCTAGACTAAACACAGCAATCTGAATTTGGAAAAGTGCATTTTTTCTAGATCACTTTTTAAAAATTTAGATTTTTTGGCTAATGGATTTATCCATCTACTTTATTAAAAAACCAATAATAGTCAACATACTGTCATTTTAATAACAAATAAAATGTGAAATAAAAAATGCATATTTTTGAGTCAAATTTTTAAATCTGGATCAAGTCTTAATCGATTTGAATGTATTGCTTGAACTTCGTTCAATAAAACAGTTTTTTATTGTAAATCAATATCTGAATTGGAAATATTTTCCCATTATATACGCATAGTAGGTGGTATTATAATGACTTGACCACAACTTTATTTAATAAAATTACATAACCAACCTCGAGGAAAGATTAAAAACATTACAGATTTTCCATTTTACTATATATACATATTCCGTAAACAGTTGTTTCATCTGTCTCATTATTTATCTTAAAATTAATTTTTCCATTCCCGCTCCTAAACCGTACATATATGTACATATATAATTATGTATGTATAAAGCACGACACGAGATTATACTTTTATACACACGTGTCTTGTATAAATATTTGTTTTTCTGACGTAATGAAAATTGATCTCTCCTATGTATATGTATAGTTAGTCCGTAAAACCATATATAAATATCTAGAAGTAAAATTGTACAAGAAGTAAAATTGTAATTCTCATCTCATCACATCTGGTTATCCAATCAATTTTCTTCTTTTTATTTTAATGTATTTACGTAGAATAATATCATCTATATATTGGTAAACATTAATTTATGTTTATGCTATATACTAATTGTATTACATAATATTATGAAAATCGAAAAAAAATTATTATCAAAATATGTTTTTTTTTTTTTTGATATATGGATTTATTGATCAAATTAATTTTATGTGTTATCTCTATTGTATACTTTGTTGTGAATAAAATGTTGATGTATGATGATGAAAAAATAATTTTCATGTTGAACCATTGTTTAGTAAAACTACTGACCCATCATGTATTGTAAACGTATGTATATTTGAATATGTGTCTACATTAATTTACTTCTGTGACTCAAATTACATCCATCAGCAATAAAATTTACTGTGTGCATGTACTAAAAATAATGACAACAACAACATAAATTGATGTCATGTTGCGTAATTTAATTTTATGATTTTGATGTGGAGCGCAGTAGTAAAAAAATATATTTTTTTATTATTATTGAACAAGTAGTATGTATAAATCAATGTTGCACTTAAGAGTATATATGTATAACATTCCAGAACATATATTTATATGCAAATTACAATCAATTATAGAAGAATATGAGAATGTATACTTATTAAAGACACACCTTATTCTCATTTCTTAGATACAAAAAAAATACAACATAATATCTTGTAATATATATAATGTCGTGTTTTAAACATAAAATTAATGTTTATATTTAATCGAATCAATGAATTAGGTTGTTTATATTCTAACGTATATCGAAAAGTTAATGTTTAGACTAAAAAAAAAAAAAATTCCAACCGATCGAACTTTTAATCTCAATGGATTTTGATATTATTAAAACAACCGACATTATAACGAAAATGTATATATTCATTGATGTGCGATGGTAAATAAATTTGATACATTTTTGTTGATATTAATAAAATGTTTATTGTTTATGTCTAAAAAATGTATAATATAATATACTCGTTTGTACCTCTATACTATATACATATACGTACATTACGCTTCGTCTGCTCAATTTAATCGTACATAATTAATCACATTATTTCATTGTACATTAGTATCATCCGATATATAATTTTTACTATTGTGTTTGTATATGTATACAAGGTCTCCGGTTCAAGATTAAATGGAGCATTGAAATACTAATTTAGTACATGTGTAGATGTTAAATATATAAAAAAAATTATATCCAAGAGCCGTGACCATACATCCTACTTATCACAGTTAGGCACCAAACCATCTTACATCGGAATAGTTTCCTAATGACGGGTCCACTAGCAATTTAACGTAATATTTAAAGGTGAAGTAAAAATTTGTTTATTATTTAATTATTCCTAAACTATTAACACAATTAAATTTAATAAATTTAAAACATAAAAAAACTGTTTTAACATATTCAACAATAAATTTACACTCATAATTAATAATAATAAGAATTATTTAATGTTAATTTTTTAATTATGTACTTTTAATTATCACTTAACCTCAAAAAATTTAATAAATCTAAATGGTTTTTAAGACGTTCACATATATTACACTCCTAATATATAGTACATATAGGTAGGTCTGCTAATTCTTCGATTTCGAAAGTTATTTTATTTTAAGTTCGACTGAATGAGTGTATTATAACGATTATTATTATTATTAAAATTACTAGAGATGCTCTGTCCCCGATACTCTTCGATCTCATGTTGGAGTACATCTTTCGTAAAACAGAAATATGTCAGCAAAACATCTAATACCGCCAGTCCAATTAAGTGCTTGCATATGCAGATGACATATGCGTGATTGGACTGAATATAGCAACGGAGTGTAAGAAATGCTTGATCTGCTTGTAGAGTTTTCAGCTTCTGTTGGATTCCATATTAGTGAGTCCAAAACGAAATACATGATCTCTGGTTATAGGGACAATGGCACACCAGATTTTAGTAGTGACCACTACACGTTTGAAGGAGCGAGGAAGTTCAAATATTTGGACTCTCCTATCGCCTCTCGATAACAGTATGGGAGAGGATATTCAAAGCCCCCTTATCCATTGGGCGAAGCCCTGGGGCCCCACCGATTGGGGGACAACTTTTTTGTTGTCCGTGTAAACTATTTGGAACATCCTCTAATTGTTTTATAAACGGATTTAATAATTGGAAGCATATCGAGTACACAGCATGAAAACTCCGCTCAACAACAGCAAAATACACGAATATATGTGAATAGACTAATTTTTTCGTGTTATCAAATCAATTATATAGAAGATTTTAACATAGACATGACCAAAAAATAAATTACTGGAAAAACATTTTGCAACGAATTATCGAAGTAATTAAATTTCTAGCTTCAGAAGATTGACTTTTCGTGGCAATAATGAAACTACTGACAATAAAAGTAATGGAAATTCATTATATTTATCAGCAGGAATTTGTGATGAATTTATCGATATTCTAGCTAACAATGCTATATAGAAGCTCTATAATTTCTGAGTTAAAGCAAGCGAATTTTTTTTACATTATAGTAGACTAGACTCTACTTCCGATATTTCACATTTAGATCAATTGACATTTATTGTTAGATATGTGAATAATGCAGGAACACCGGAAGAAAGGTTTTTAAATTTTATTGAAAATGTCGGTCATATAAAGCTGAAAAAATGAAAAACTGTGTAATGGAAATGCTAACAAATTACGATATTAATTTACAGGTCTGTATATAGAGGACAGTCTTATGATAATGCATCCAATATGTCTGAAATTTATTGCGGGCTTCAGGAAAGGAGAAAATCAAAAAACACGATAGCTATTTATGTACCATGTGCACCACATTCATTAAATTTGGTTGGTAACTCTGCTGCAGAAAGTTGTTTAGAAGCCACTTAAGTCAGAGCATATATAATTTCTTCGCAGCTTCATCTGTGAAATGTAAAGTACCAAAAACATTAAACGGTCAGCACGTGCAGAATCGGTTAATGCTTTAGTTGTTAGATAAAAAATTTTTAAGCAGGCGTTAACTGATATTTCAATAGATTCGACACAGGAATGTTCAACCAGAGTTAAAGCAAAAGGTTTGGAAAAGCAGTTCAATTCTCTCGAATCCGCTGGCATGCTATCATTTTGGAAATCATTAATAGAATCAATATAAGGTTTCAGAAAATTGAAATAGAAATTGAAACAGTGGTTAATTTATATGATTTGTTGAAAAAATATATAGAAGAACGGCGTAATACATATTCGTTTAATTATTATAAAAAGAAATGAGAGTAAAATATCGGGATATATTGAATTTAAAAGTGGAAGTAAGACAAAAAAGCAATTCGATGAAGGGCCAGCAGCAGACATACTCAATTTGATATAAATGCTGATTTCCGTTTATATAATTTTTATGTAATACGAGTAATTAATACACTGTTGGCAGAAATAAAAAAAACATATGATCATATAGCATCGCATATGATAATATAGCATCGCAATTTGGATTTTTAATGTTTGTATTTTAAGCCTATAGATCTATTATCATCCAATAACTTATGAACTTATTTTGAAGACAATAATTGAGTCCCAAAATGAATGCACATTCCTAAATATAACTACGGCTGTACGAATATGTTTAAGTATGGCTTGTACAAATTGCAGCGAAGAACGGTCATTTCCGACAATTAAAATGATTAAAAATTACCTACGATCTCATTAGACTTTTTATATTTTAATACTTTTATTTAAAAAATTAAAAAAACGTTTTTATTAATGAAAATATCTTTAGCTCTAATATAGCACAAATAACAATCCATGCGGGAAGATCAAATATACATAGCATTACAGTTCGGAATGTCACAGATGAATTTATAATACGTTTAGTCAGTAAGAAACGAATTGAGCTACTATAAAAGATAATTAATTAACTTTGCACTTGTGCGCGAAATTGTAAATACAGTTTGAGGGCGCCAATTATTTTGAGGACGGGGCGCCTAAACTTGTTAAGACGGCCCTGAGGATATTAAAGTGCGGCTGGCACATGGCAGCCGTGCTTTGTATCCTCTAAGGCCACTGCTAAAATCTAAACACCTATCAAGTGCCGTGAAGCTGATGCTTTACAAAGCATTGATCGCAGGCCCGTTGTTATGTTTGGATGTGTTGTCGGAGGAGTACGAGAGATGTCTCCTTACATTTGAGAGAAGAGTCATGCGTGTGATTTACGGCCCAAAACGCGAATAAGATGGTACATACCAAGCTCCGTACAATATCATAGATCTGACGAAGATCCCCGATATTGTGCAAGAAATAAGATCGCAGCGAGTACGCTGGCTCGGTCACGTTCTGCGTGCTGATCCGGAACGAATTTACAGCGATCTCTGAAAGAAGAGCCATCATAGGCGATGCATCCACGGTGTAGAGAACGACTTGGCTTCTTCAGGTGGTCTTAAACAATATGAAGACCATGCTCAGGATCGAAACCGGTGGAGCCAGATTGTTGACAGTAAGGCGCCAGTAATGGCCTTTAAACACTGTTTTATTATTATGTCAATTCCCCTTATTATAAGTTATTTGCAAGCTGAAAAACAAAGCCATCTTAGTAAGTCAAGCCTTCTTGTTCAAAACGACCTTTTATTATAGTACCTAAAATGACAAAAATTATCGGTCTCTTCATACATGTTGTGACTTTAGTTTATCGAAATATTCGAATGAAAAGTAACTCGGAATTATGATTTTTTGAAATATTGAAACTATAAACATTGATTTTCACCTGACTTGATGGATTTTTTCGTATAAGGGTTTTCTATTTTATTGTATTAATTAATTAAAAGAAAGCAAGATATTTCATTCTCTAATAAGAGATACATAACAGACAAAATAATTTATTCCCTCAAAGAAATAAACCAAAACAAGAAAACATCTTTGAATTTTTAAAAAATGGAACAAACATAAAACATCACAAAAAACGAGAAAAAATATGAACACAATTTTCTCTTTCATAGTAACAACTAATAACAAATAATATTGAGCGCGTGATCAAATTGACCCTCTCCTATAATCCTAATTAACATATTGTATATAAATTATGTAACCTTATGTAACCTTCAAACTAAATTACAACATTTTGTCATTTATAATAATGAGAAATTTTCTAGGATTTATCCAATTAATCTCCTAAATTTTCCTTTATGGGAGTTATCATATTTTTTTTCCATGCTTGAATATCTAAATCGAATTTTATTTCTGTGTTGGAAGGAATCCAGTATATTGAAAGAGAGTATTAGAATATATCAGATATATTTTGGTATATACAAATTTAAAAGCTCAAACAAACTAAATTAATGCCAATTTTATAATCATAAAAATTATGATCAGTGTAATTTCTAAAAAAATGCTGGTCACAATTCGTTTTCTATTACTTTATGTAATAAAATATTAAAAGCTCTAAAAATTTGTATATTTCACCATGGGTTTGCATAGACTTCTATGTATATAACACAATTTTTGGTACTATAAACAAAGCTCGAGTCAAAATATCGCTGAACATGGAGGCTTTATATATTAAGATGGCTTTGATTAAAATCAACTGCTGAAGATAATAAGTAACGATAAAAACTCACCAAAATCAATAATTTTGACTACAAAGAACATGAATTGCCTAAATTTATATCGATAATCAACATTCAATATCTGAATACACATAATGCTGTGATATAAGACCAATAAGACCAATGATTACTTATACTATTAATCCCTAGGCGGCTACCAAATGGCTAATTAATTTAGCCCTCTCATGCGGTTACTTGTCGTTTTAATTATCATTTCATATGGGTTACACAACAATATACATAGTTTGAAAATTAGAATAAATAAATAGAATCATAGTTTATCTTATATATTGATACTATATATATTGATATTATTATCTTATATATTGATACTATATGTTATCTATGAATAAATGAGTAAACTAGTCAAAAATTTAGAAAATTCGCCGATTTCATGGTAACTTAGTTTTGGGTGAAACTTTTGTAACAGGCACACAACATTAGCATGAAAATAAGCGTTATGTACGTATTCTATATAAACATATATTTTTTTATTCACTCTGTATTATTGTATGTACATAATTATGTATATATATGTAAATATAAACTTTAAATATTTAAGAATAAAAGATAAATTATCAACAAAAATAATTATTTTTAATAATAAATTAATTAAATTCCAACAAACATGGCAAATGAATTAAATTAAAATAATAATTATGTTATTAAAAAATGTTCGTCTATATTATGTATATATGTTTATTTTAATGAATAATAGGTTGGCATCTATATACACACGTTAATCATCATAATATTTTAATAATGTTGTATAATGTTTTTATATACATAATATTATTACATATATACATATTTTGTGATGATGCTGAAAGATCATTACCACCATCAATCATTAAAGTTTAAAATAAAATAATAACAAAAAAATATGTTCTATTGTTTTGATACAAAGTTACAAAAATATTATGATTAAATTATTTATATATAACTCTTTTGTTAGTTGAATATTGTATACACACATTCATTCATATATGATATGTATGTATGTAGTTCAAATAATTACTTTACTTAATTAATCTTCATATGTATGTGTATACGGTTATTTAATTTAAGATGAGTAGGATTTTCATATACATATTATGTACACAAAAAAATAATTAATCGCGATTAATTGAAATGAATGTATGATATGATATGAAAACAAAATTTGCTGCTTTCAAAAGTGTTTTTTGGTTGACGAGTTTATTTATTCTACGATGATATGTGTTAATATGATGGATTTGAAATGGTGTTTGATAAAAAAATTAGAATTGGGTTAGATTAGATATATAAACAAATAACATTCCAATATATAATGTGCCAAAGAGTTTTAATGTTTAAATTATGTTATATAAATGGCAAACATTAAATTGTTAACTAAATTTCAATCTTTTCAAAATATTACGTTAGCTTATAACACCATCAGTGTCCATATTTGGTATCTGTATTTCAAAAAATCAATGTTAGCGTAATTTTGCTACATTGATATTTTTTCCAAAGGATGATAAACTTTTTTGGGAATACTACAGAACATTAGAAGTTCAGAATCGATGGTAACTAAAATTCTAAGTTCATGTTAAAAAATCTTGATATATGTTTCTATCTTGATACGTTTGTAACACTCTAGAACTTGCAACACAATAGAGAAAGTGAATTTGATTTTTTATATTGAAATATTTAAATTCAGACTTTCAACTAACGCGGTTAATTATTTAATTAACTATTTCATCTCACATTAATTTGGGAAATTAGTCCATAATGATTTTTATTTCGCCCCTATTTTTATATTTAACGTAATTAGAAAATCTCATCGACTAAAATTTGTTCCATTATATATTATATATTTAATACTCAAATAGCTCTAAGGAAATAAAAGAAAAGATTAGAATTCACATATTTTAAGACAATAAAATATTGAATTCGAGTTGCCTGAAACCAATCAACACTAAACAAAACTGAAATGTATTTAAATTTTCAAATCATACAAAAATCGAAAACCATTAAAACCAAATACATTGATTTAATAGTTTTCAAAATGGGCGCCTCAAATAATTAAATCCGAGACCAAGCTTCTAAAATTTGTGAATCAAATCTGCTCTGAACTAATACACATATTTTATCCTGCAGAGTTTTTCATCCAACGAATCGTAATGAAATATGAAAATGTACCACCATTGGAATAGTTTATTTTTATTAGAAATACAGTTACGCTAACCTTTTTGTTGAAGACGATTTGCGGAAAATGACGCCCATTGGTACAGTATAGCTTTTAAAGATTAAATTGAACTTGTTCCAAGTTAAACGCAACTTTTTCCAACATAAACGAAACTAATTCCAAATTGAACGCAACTTTTTCCAAATTAAATTAAACTATTTCCAAACAGATTTCACTTTTTACCAAATTCGCTGAAACTTTTTCCATTTGAAATTAAATTTTTCCCAAACAGAATTAACCCATTGATGAATATAAATTAAACTTTTTAGAATTCAAATTAACAATTTTCCATTTCAAATTAACGTTTTTCCAAATCAAAATCACTTTCATAAAATTGCATTGTTTAAATCGGCGAAATATAAAGAAATATATAAAGTTACTCTTAGCTTGGAGCTTTCCGAAAAACTACAATTTATCATAATTGTAAGAATTTTCTTATCTAAAAAAATTAAACGGTTTACAGTTATATTTCAATTTTCTTTATTCAATAAACTTAAGTAAAAAATACAAAAAATACAAACACATTCAGATGTACAACCATAAGAATTGGAATTAAAGGAATTTTTCTTTAAAAAAAAGTAAACTTCTGTTGAAACGCGCATAACATGAAAGGCTGGATTGTCAGTGCGAAGTGGTAGGCTTAAAGCCATCTCCGTTTTGATCAAGGAATCCAACGGTACCATCCGTATCAGCGAATATTGTAACAACCTGTAAAAATGCCTTGACATGAACGTGGTTGGGCATAAAAATAAAAATAATTTAAAAAATGCAATTTTATGAAAGTTTAATTTCATTTGGACAAACGTTAATTTGAAATGGAAAATCGTTAATTTTAATTCTAAAAAATTTAATTTATATTCTTCATTGGTTTAATTCTGTTTGGAAAAAATTTAATTGCAAACGGAAAAAGTTTCAGTGAATTTGGAAAAAGGAAATCTGTTTGGGAATAGTTTAATTTAATTTGTTTATGTTGGAAAAAGTTGCGTTTAACTTGGAAAAAGTTCAATTTAATCTGGAAAAGCTATTTGTCCAGCGAACACTATAAATTTTACTAACAAACTATTATATATCTCGGAAATTAAACACTTCCGATAACGAAGCGCTTTCTTCAAATAAGTTGAGACATGTTATTCAATAGCACGAACATTTTTTGTAATCCAAAAAAATAGTTATGCAAATTAACACCCACTTAATTATAAAAAAAAGTACTTAAAGTTTTACAAATGATTTAGGGTTTTACCTCTCGTCGTCCATTATTAACAATTTTCAATATCGTCTAAGTAATTCGAATACAGCAAACATATCCATTACAAGCTATTCTCTCAGGTCCTGCATAATGTGAAGAATCATTATTAATAAGGCAACTAGAACAAATTAATATACAACCTCTTCAGAACTTCTTCCTATTCTCCGCAAAATAAAATTAGCACTATGAGCGAATTTTATTATAGGATTTATGTATTATACACTAATCTGCATGTGAATGTTGTTAACATATTCTGTATAATTTATACTTTTCAAATTTTAGAACCTTCAGCTTCACTAAACTAAAAAAATACTTCAGAAATTGTCAAAAGTAGTTTAATATTACTGATGGACTTAGTTCGTGTTAAAGCTCAACATAGAAATCCTCCTGCAAACAATAAATTCCAATTTCATACGCTACCGAACTTCAAACATACGTATATCGCCTCTCAGAAGTCCTATATTCAAATTTAATATCTAATGGCAACGAACCACGATAAATTTGATTGGAAAAGGACATTGAATATTTTGAGCTAGACATACTGATATCATGCACACATTTACCTCAAAAAATCGGCCATTTTTTATATAACCAAACAGCAAGCGAATCACAATAATTTTTTAATGAATTTATGCCTCATATCGAGTTTAGAACACGTTTACAACATTTATGTATTTCGCAACATTCATATTAAACTATTCACGAACTTAACCCATACTTATTCACATTTAAATTAATTAAATAAAATAAATTTAGAATTCCACAAATTTATACACGTTGTGACATACACAAATCACGATGTAACAAGAATAAAAAATGAAACAAACGATGGTGAATTTATTATTTTGAATTTTTGTTGAACGGTATAACATTCTCTGTGCGTTTTTTTTATATTTCGTGTATTTAAGCTTTTAGTGCTATTCGCTGGTGGCGTATAGTGTAAATTAACATTTAAATTTGATTCGCGTTTGCGTCAAATTAATTTTATGAAATTTTAATATCAGTATAGTGAATAATTTTAAATACTATTAATATAAATATATTTATAATATCAAAAAATTGTAACATAAAACTATTTTGATAAGTGTGGTTAGCCCACACTGCTTTATTTGACAACCCATATAACAGCTGATAGTTGCATTTTGTTTAGTTTGATTTCACATTTCATTATGGATAGACCTACATCAGAGCAACGTCAGCAAATTGTTGAAATTATTTATCAAAATAATGGTTCTGTTCGTCAAACTTTCTTTTTGTTCGTCTTATCGTGCACTTCGTCCATTCGTCACAAGCTTATTTTTAATTGAATGGATACGTAAATAAGCAGAATTGTCGCATTTGGAGTGAGGATAATCCACAAGCTTTTGTCGAAACACATCCACAGTAAAATTACTGTTGGGGGCGCTTTATGGGCTGGCAGAGTCATTGATCCTTGTCTTCAAAAACGATGATGGTCAGAATGTTACTGTCAATGGTGAGCGGTATAGGGACATGAATAAAAATTTGTTCGTATCTCGATTAGCTGGCATTAATCTTGCTGACATGTGGTTCCAACAGGACGGAGCCACAAGCCCGTTTCATTGATTTTAAAAATACATTTCTTTGTTTTATTATGATTTAAACTTGTGTACCTCTATAAAAAAACACCCTTTATAATGATCAGATGCTATTTCAACCTTCAACTTTCATTTTAATTATTCTGTTAACTTATTAATAAATTATAAGCTACATCTACAAGTTATTATATCTTCAAAAAAGATCCCCTAAAAGTAGGTGTTTGCTTATATTTAGCAATGTTTACCATATGAAATAATTCTATACATATATAAATATAATTTCCATTCAACATTTAATCTAAATTTGAAATATGAACCACCCAGGTCTAAAGTAAATACAAACGAATAACCCAGAAAGGTTACTGCTTAATTTGCACGTGGCGTTTCTAAAGTATGTATGTATATATATATAAGATGGTGATCCATCGATGGTGATTGACAGTTAATATGAATACTTCAAAAATAACTGTTAATTAAAAAAAAAATCAAATTAAATCGGATATAGTGGTCAAATTTAAGTTTGAAAATTTATAGATTTCAAATATAAAAATTTTCCACGAAAAACAACTTTGTTAGGCGCACAAAGGAAATTCTCTGAAGGCTCATATAATATATTTATTGAAGCATAACGAAAAATAATAAATTTTAAAACAAAATTGAAACCTCACTGTCGATAAGGGTTCCCAGTTTTTCTCTTTCCTTTATAAACAGAGTACGTATTTGCAATTCCCAAAATTCCAATAAAACCATTTGTTCTTTTTTCGTAAACTAATGAAAACCAGCAACAACAATAAAACAAGGAAATTTATATTCTTTTTTCATCTTGCGAACGATATGATTGATTAATAGTTCCTCCATTTGTTTTAAGGATATATCTATACATACACATTTCGTTTGGTTTTTCACGTTTTGGGAATAGATTTTCCTCTATAATATGTGTATCATTATTATTGGTATTTTTATTTTTATGTCCTTAAACTCTTACTCCATGTTCCGCTCTCTTCCACACATTTTATATTCTTTAGATTCCAAAATTGCCAAAAAATAAATTTATATTCTTTAAAAGGACACAAAATGAACGCACCAACAACAACATTAAAGATGGAAGAAAAACTGGAAAATAATATAAATTACGTGACATTTTTCTTTTCGTATTTAAAAAACAACAACAAAAAGAAGAAAATTAAAAAGAAAACCATTTTTTGTTTTTTGGCTGCGAGGGTTCAATTTTCCGAAAGCTCTACACACACACACACATATACTATATATTAGTATATATACACAAGAAAATGGTAGTTTTTTGTGTTTGGTGATATTTTATTAGAAAAACGCAGGGACGAAAAACGGAAGAATTTTGACTTTCCTCGTTGTTTAATTAGAATTTTTTTTTGTGTGTCTGCTTAATTTTAATATTCGCTTAGAATAGAGAAGAAAATGGCCATGGCAAAAACAAAAGAAGAAGACATAAAATCTAATCTAACTTAATAATATGTTAATTTTCTTTCTTGACGCAACAACAACAGCAACCCCAACGTCGAAAATAACAAAAACAAATACCATCCTTAAAATAAAATTTCCTTTTGATCCGCACGAGATTTGGAATTGAAAAAAAAATGATAGCAAGCGCGCGCGTTGAGGTGAATTAAAGCAAGGCGAATTTAAAAAAAAAAAAAATGTGAAAAGTTCAATATGGTGTTTCGTTCGTATATAATATTTGTGTATGTGATGAGCTTTAAAATGGCTTAAACAAAAAACAAAAAGTTCATAAAAAACTGTGTCGAAATTTCCTAAGAGGCAAAGTTTTTTTTTTAGTCTTGAATTACAATTATATTTAAATTACATTCTATATATTTTTGTTCTTGTTGTTTCTTCTAAACATCTTTTTAAGTATCATTATGGAATTATATTTAATGAAGTCTATTTAAATAAAATGTGTACGATGCGGCATTAAATCTTTTACGGGGGAGAGGGAAGAAAGCGAAATGATTAGATTTTCATTTGTGCAGCTATTAGATGAATAATGAATAATTATATGTAATGTTCATTCTATCTCTATAAGAAATATACCCAACAAACTGAATTCACTTCAAAATGTCCAAAATCCACTTGAAGAGGATGCTTATTTATAATATATAGAACGAGTATGTATATACGTACATAATACCTAATACATTTTGTGCACAACAATAACAAAAAAGGTAATATAATAATCCAATAAAATTCTTTTCAAAATTTTCAACCGCACATGAAATAATTTCAAAGAATTTAACGAAATAATTAAATTATTTCGATTCAACGAATTATTTATTATATTTTTATATAAATAATAATAATAAGTCCCCACTGAGTTTGGAGTTAGAAAAAATAATAAGTAAGTACTTAAGGAATAAAAAGCTTAACATTTTTTTGGTAGAAGCAAAACGGACAGTCAATGGAAAGCAAAAAATCGTTAGTATAGAAGCAGGCATAATTAGTTTCATGGTCCTGTAGAAAAAATCAACATTAAGGTAAACACTTCAAATGTATGTATCAGTCAGCTGAAGTATTGAAATTATTTTTCAAACAATGTGTATGGAGGCCGCATTGTCACAAGGTTGGATTACGGAAACGGACAATTAATAAACATTGCTTTAATTATATAAACTATAAAGTATACTTAAATAGTTGAAATAGTGTCCTTTTCCATGCACTCACATAGTAAAATACACCAACAATTGTCTATCACTGATACAAGACAATTTTTCATGAGTGCTTGGAAAGGCTGACTAAAATTTAGTCTCGACAATTTTATAATAAAATAAATTCGAAAAATTGGCTAGTGTTGATGCAAGACAATTTTCCGTGTATTTAACTATGTTAGTGGTGGAAAAAGTAGACTAAAATTTGGAATCACGAAATTTTAACATTCTAATATATCGCTTATCATTTCTATACTACAGTTAAAGTAGAGCAGGTTTACATTTTTAAATATGAGATTTTAAACTGATTGGTAAAATTGGTAATTTTCACAGAATAGAAGTTGTGCTTTATTTTTAAAAGTTAATTACTGTGGTTTTGAAATTTTCCTTTATCATACTACCTAGTAAGTATTGCAACCGAAAAAACATTGAGTCCGTGATATTCACATATTCAACATAAATCTGCATCCAAAAAAAAAATTTAAATTGGAATTTTATATCTCATCGAATACTTCCTGGGGTTTTGTAGAAATGGATTAGAGAATAGAAAATTTTTTAAAAAATCATCTGAACCACAAATCCTGATGGTGGATGAAACGTATTTTTATGACATATTAAGATTTTAACGAGATCATTCATATAAACGGGCTGTGGTCTAAATTACATTCAGATGCGGTTTTTTAGAAATTTAAATTATTCTCAATTGCTAGTTTTAACAACTCTAATAAATTCGCCTTTGGCATATAGTATTGGTCTCCTGAAAATACTGAGATATTTGTTAAGCAACGACAAATTAATCGGTTAAATGAAAATGGTGTTTTCACGGTAATTTCTTGAACTCAGTCTGATATTTCGAAGATTAATAATGTTCACTAGAATGAAATCTATTCTTTACATATTTTAGAGATAAATCAAAGATAGCAATTTATTTATTGTTGATACTATGTGCTTTTCATTCATCAACCGAACTTTTTTGGTTGAAATTTCGAACTATGTTATTCAATACCAAATTATTGCTGACCAAGCAACCTCATTACATTTACGTTAAACTAAGATTGGTCAAGAAACATTAAAAATAATTAATTTAAATTATAGGTCCTGCTTGAAAAAATATTATATTAAAAAAATTACGAAAATAAGCTATAGACGAATACTGCAGAGTTAGAAAATAAATATGATCAATAGGGTTTTCATGAAACTGAGCTTCTTTAAATTTACCACTCTCAAACACATTGCCAAACATTGAAAATAGGTCATAAATATTTAGTATTTCTATAAATTTAGAATAAGTTTAAACTCGACATTTCAGACATGTGGTAACATTTGATTCAATTAAAAAACTGATTAAATATTCGTCTATTCTCGACGAACATAAATTAATGGAAAATCTAAATGAAAATTGATGTTTTAGATTGTATAGTAATTTCAGTGAAAATACTGAAGTGCTACGTATGTTTGAATTCCACTTCCCTATTTATACTAAAGGGATTCTCCGATTGGGTATGAATAAAATAAATAAATTTCATTGAATTTAAAATCCATTTTCCCAAAATTAAACAGATATTTGTATTTTTCCGACTAGATACGAAGTTAAAACAAAAACAAAAAAAAAAATACAAATACATAATTGCCCTTTGAAAGCTGAACAGTATCCCTATTATGTACACTTCTCTACAGGACCATCTTTTAACTGGCCATCTGCACACTGCATAACTCCATGTTAGCCTATACTAACATGAACGATGGGTCGGCCCATGAGTTCTACATTCCAACAGAGTGTCATAGATGCTTTCAATTTAATCACCGATCGTAATCGGGAGATGAAAAATCCCTCTTGATTCCCCCACCTCTGTTGGGAGGGACGCTTTCGGTTCCTCCCGATCCAAACGTCACAGCGTTAACCACTGCGCTATTTGCTCGGTAAATAGCGCAATTAAAGTTACCGATATTGATTTATTGATTTGCTCGATATTTTTTATCCGGGCTTCCTTTGCTCAAAATTACATTTCGCCAGTGATTTATACACTATAGTTATGAGCCAGTTCCGATCAATGTAAAATCGTGTTTCTTTTGAATATTTATAAGTCAAGATGAAATATTGAGAACACACATATTGAAATGGGATAATATCATATTTTTATTACAAACCTAGAAACATATTCGTTTTTACAATATATTTATCGAGTTAATTTTATTTCAAACACTATTTGTAATATTTTATAACCAGAATCAGTTTAAGAGGAATTTCCTTTGCGGAAGTGAAAGCTGATAACAAATGTATACATACATATATATAATATATAGGAACTATGAGGTGGAAAGATAAAAGTTACAAAACAGTTCAAAAGATTAAATCGATAAATTAAGCGCCATCGATATTAATTATGCTCATCCGTTTCTCTATTTTTGACCCAAATAAATTTTGTAACTAATAAAAGTACTAACGTGTAGCTACTTATGTGCATCAATGCGTATATAAAAATCACCATTGTGTGGTTTACCTTTGGGTGTCGACTGAGCAGGAGACAAAAAACTGCAAAAGGAAGGCGTGCTTCTCAAATAAAATATTTTAGTGACTAAACCTAGCAGCAGTAAAATCAATGTAGCTAATATACTATACTAATTGGATGTCCTGATCCGTGTCTGTCCTTCCGTCTATATGGCATGGTCGTCGAGATGTTCGCTTCCCGTTTCCACAAATATTAAAAAAAAATTCTACAGTTTTACACAAGGCCATATTTTGGTAAAAAGAGGTCAATAAAAATTAAAATGAACCAAGGAATTTTTTTTAAGTAACATGGTGTATGAAATTATGTTTGTACTATTTATCGAGGCAATAGTTTAGATAATACATATGTGCCATTTCAAAAATTTCAACATTTGCAATCTAATACAAAATGAAATATTTCAAATTAATTCTATTGGTTTCTATACAATAGCATACATATAATTATGGCGAATTATAACGTATTACACAAAAAAAAATCGGTCGTTTCAAGGTTATATAACAAATCGAAATACAATAATACAATGTACGTACACATTCGAAATTAAATCGTATTAAATTAGTACGATTCATTGAATTGCAATAATACATTATGTACTTGTATCCCTGCTGAATTGCTATACTATATCCATGTCATGCACGTATACATAGAAAGGCAAACAATAATCCTTAAGATGCGGCACATACACGTGTTGAACCAATAAAATATGCTTAAGGGGTGTATATGATTCATAATATAATATATTGCGCAATTTGTTTTTCAACGACTTATCATCGAATGGATGAAATCACTGTACAAGATAATAAATCCACGAGTTTTCCGGTTTGAATTAGATGTTTAACCAAAAAAAAAACACAGCAGTAATCAATATTCCTACCGCAACAAAATATATGCATATGTCATTTCAATATGTATGGCACATAATAGCTTACCTCAACTCCATTCGCCAAAGTCCATAAAATCACCGAAATCACAAATACCGTTGGCCACGGCTTCATTTTCTCTGGCTCTTATTTATATTAACCAACAACCAAAAAAAAAAAAATATTTTATTTCTCTTTTATATATTCCAAAATAAAAAAACCAATACAATTATAACTAAAAAAAACTTTTCTCTTTAATTTTTTTTATTCTCTTTTATGTATAACTATTTTCACTGTTTTCTTTTCTCAACAAAATTTTCCAAATTTTTCCAAATCAAACACTTTTTTTTTTTTATAATTTTAGTTCGTAAACTGATTTATTTTCTAGAACGAATATAGAAAAAAAAAATCATAAAAACACTGTAATTTTTCCGATTTTCATTTTTTTTTTCAACCAGTTTTCTCTCGATTTTCTTTTTCAAAACATTAACAAAAACGTAATAATATTATATACAAAATAATAAATCGATAATAATTAAATTATATATTATGTAGATAGAAAAATGGAAAATGGACGAAATTGATTTTCACAAGTGTGTATACAGTAAATTTTAGTACTTCTACTTCGCCGATTGTGAAATTTTCTTTTTGGGGAGTATTTACTCCCCCTAAAAAAAAAGTTACTATAGTCAACTTTTTACTCCGTTTGATTTTTTTGTATTATTTTTAGTCCGCATTCGTGTTTTGTACGTAATTATATAGGTACTACAGGCAGATTTTGATTTGACAGCAGCTAGCGAGCGCAAAAAGTACTAAAACTAACCAAGAATAAAATCCTTGAACACAGAGTAAAAAATAAAATCAATCAATAAAATAAAAATACCTTTCGGAAAATTTGACTTTTCCAAAAAGAAAATGAATAAAATAAAAGAAAATTATATTCGTCTACACAAAGTTAAAACAATAAAAATAAATAAAAACAAAATAAACTAAATAACTAACACACACACACACACAATTCTATTATATATTAAATTATTTATTATTTAATTTATGATTTAATTAATAAAAAATATATATATATTTAAATATTTTCACACAAATTAATTAAATAGTTTTGCATTTAATAAATTATATAACTTTAGTATTAGTAATCCCTCTATACAATTTTATACAATGTTTCGATCGAGATTTTGTTTAATTAAATAATAATCAAAAAAAAACAAAAAAAAAACAACTAAATAAATTAAATAATTAGAAAAAATAGAATAGAATAATTTAAAATAAATATTATTTTATACTTTTTTTTTTTTTTTAAATTTATTTTATATAATTTCGATTTTATGTTACTCCGAACGTCACTAAATACAAACTGTTCTAAATATTAGTCGTTAAACTATAAAACATAAAGCAGCAGCAAAATTAAATCCAATAAGACAAAATGAAATGTATATATGTACAAAGATATGAGCGAGCTGGTTCGTTCGACACACGAAAAAATCATATCAACGAAACAAAATTATTATTTAAAGCAAGTAAAAAAAAACCATACACAAGCATCAGCAAAATAATGTAGAAAAAAAAAATGGTGGAAAATTGAATTTTTATTAAGCAGCAGCACACCATGAAAAACGAATCGGAAAAAATACGCATGCGTTTATGCAGTTCTTATATAGCATGTTGTTTCGACTTTCTCTGTCATTCTCTGTGTATAATATACGGCCAGAATATATTACTCATAATACGAATATTGTAAAGAAGATATGAAGCTCGAGAGAAACAAACACACCAGCATTTAGATTTTGATTTTCTGTTTTATTTTGATTTTTCGCGTTGGTGTTATTTTATAATTTTACTGTAGTTTTACTGGTTTTGGTTTGGTACAGAACAGTTATACACTGCACGAGATACATTGTTGTGTTGTGCAACGGTATTTTTAGTGAACTAATGTGACATTTATAAACCTTCATCGTGTGACATTTCACTTTTACATCATTTTTGTTATGCGATACAAATCTGCGTCTAGGGTCACTAATATTACGGTGTCATTGTGATATGCACTGAACCTTATAGAGCACCAACTAAACTACGAGTTCTAGCTAAACTACGATAACTATAATACAAAAAGTGCACTGACCTTATAGTGCCAACGTGCATTAAAAAGTGCAATTAGAAAATTTCACTAAAAAAAGTTAACTAAACAATAGAAACTGAAGTGATAGATCGTATGTCATTTGTTCCATCAGTAAATATTTACTCATTGATCTGGAGTCCAACAGAAGCTGAAAACTCTACAAGCAGATCAAGTATTTCTTTCATTCTATTCTGTCCAATTACACATATGTCATCTGCATATGCAAGCACCTGATTGGACTGGCGGTATAAGATGTTGCGCTGAGATGTTTCTGTTTTACGAAAGATATACTCCAACATGAGACTAAAGAGTCTCGGGGACAGCGATGGATCCTCAATGCAAATCTCCGCAGTCTGTATTTGAGGTGACTCAATAACAGTCTGTGACGCCTGATGCACACCAAGCAAGTCGGTAAAGGATCCATTGCATCCGTCGAGTACCGCTAATGTTATTGTACTTTCAGAACCTCGGCCTTCCACCATTCTCGCTTCTTCCGTCTTATATTGCCTTGCGATTGTGAGACGTTGTTGCACTTCACTATGGGCTATATTTTGTTGCTCGACAGCAAGACGAGACTCGTCATCAAACCAATCATTCTTGGTTATTTCTTTCACTATACCTAAAGTCTGTTGAGCAGCACTGACAACCGAAGTTTTCAGTACCTCCCAGACAGAGTTCACACAGTTATACACATCAGACTGGTAATTAGCTTCCTTAATGTTATCGCTGGCAAGATCCTGATATCGTTTCTTTTGATCTTTATGTATCAGACCTTCACAGTAGAAACGTTCCATGCATTTTGCAAACCCCAAGGTCACCCTTTTGAAACTAAAACGTAGTCAATTTAGCTGCGGGAAATTTTGCGAGGATGTGTCCAAATGTATCTGTTTGTGTGGGAAAAATGTGGTTGCTACTCTAAGATCGTGAGCGATTACAAAGTACATCATTCTCCCATCATTATCGGTCGCAGTTACGTGTCGGAAGTACAAACCTATGTTTTCACAATAGTCGCTCTGATTTCTGCCAGCTCTAGCATTAAAGCTCCCAATTACCATTCTAATATCGTGCTAGAGTATAGATCAAATCAGATCGTCCAAGTCACTGTAAAATGAGTCTTTATCTATAGGGGCTAGCTAACTTCTGTTAGCTCATGTTCCCAAATTAGGTTGGCGACAGGTTGGCGACAGGTTGGCTAACATCATAAGCAAGCGAAACCTACACAATCGGTTATTGACTGCTTGGAAATTCAGAACAGCCTTCTTTGCTTGCGGGCCAAGAAGAAATCCAACTCCTAAAATTCCGAGGTCACCTCCAGTGTATAACAACCTATAACCCTGGGACACATGGTCTCCACTTTTAGGACAGTGAGTTTCTTGAAGAGCAACGAGTTCCAGCCGATACTCCTTCATGCATGTGATTAGGCCTTCCAACGCTCCTGGTTTTCTAAGTGATTGCACGTTCCACGTGCCGATCCTAAATCTCGTATCCGGGTACTTGAGCGGGGGTCCGGTGTTTTTTTGGCGGTATCCATATTTGTATTTATGTTGACTTTATAAACAGTTGATTTTTATTACGGATGCGGGTCGTCAGCCCAGCAAAACAATCGTTTAGTCGCCTCCTACGACATGCAAAGGAAACTGTGGTGGTATTCTTGGAAAACATGTTCGTGCACACGGGCTCCATCCCACCAAAATATGACGAATATATTACAACCGTCTGATGTTTCGGTAAACCGGTAATTTCGGGCATTATCTATTAACTCGTATGACAAAATATAATGTCGAAAGCCGTAAAAAACCTATACAGCTTTAAACTATAGCTGAGTTTCTAAAGCCACTGAATTATGAAATAGTTTCAAAATGGCCGACTCATTTAACCTTTTCATGATTTCAAATGGATTTACGATTTGTAGAATTGAGGTCAAAATTGAATTTGTCAGCGGATTTGAAATAAATGGCTATTAAACGGATTTAATATCAAAATTATTTTAACTATTAATTTATTTCGCTTTGCCTTACAATTGGTTAAATGTTTGTTTTAATTTGATTTTGATGGTTCAAAATCGAGAGAGGTTATGTGTTCGATCTTTGGTTGTATTCGAAAAACGGAACCATTCATATCAATTTCAGTTGTCCCCAAATTATTTTTATCTTTCTGGACTAATTCTATTCTGCAAGCAATTTTGACTTTTCACATTTTTTCAAATATTTTGTGAACACATTGAAAGCCAGGATTTGATTTGGTAGTCATTTTAATTCTAAATTATTTCAGGAATTTTAAATATAATTTAATCGACATTCGGCATAAATCATAAATAATAAAAGACAATTACAGAATAATTTCATTTAATCATTAATTTTAAAAATAGCTTGGAGGATAACAAGGGTCATTTTTGTGATCCTATAAGAATCAAATATCGTTAAAAAATCAAATTCAATGACGTTACTCACATCAGTCTATCAGGGGTCACCACATTTACCAGAAAATTAATATCTGGAATAAAATCGTTCATATATCGTTCGTATATATTCCATTGTTTCAATCCAGGAATCATTTAACCATCTTACCAAATGGGTTACAGGTATTGTATCTTGACAATTAGCCTATATTCTATGTAGACCATAAGTTTGTCTGACTAAAATTTTTTTGCTTTCAAAACATCGAGAGGAAATACCATGGTATCAAACGATTGTATAATGTTTTAACTCGAGTATCGATCAAATAAGCTAGACTTTTGTCATTTTAAATGATTTGATTGATCGAGAGATTGGAAAAAATTCGTATAGCATTTTACTCTCGATTTTATGAACGCTGCTTTAGTGACATGTTGTCCGATTTTAATGTTTTGATCTTTCGATCTCGTCTATTATACAAAATGCAAAAGGTAATCAGGATTTAAGTCAGGTCGTGTGGATGGACATTTTTTTTAAACTTGTCCCTTTACGTGATTCACTAATCGATTACGACTGCTTTATTCACCTTTTAATAAACTGGCATATTGCGTTTGACATTCTTTTTAATTTTTCGACTGACGTCCACTCCGCAATCATTTACTACATACATATACCTAGACATATAGGTATATAGTCCATCTTATATATGGTACGCAGAATTTGAATTGTTCGGCAATGTTAACAAGTACAGTTACACGTTTTGATGAATATTGCGACTTAACATGATTTTCAAGCTATTACATCTAAGGTGAGTTCGCGAGGTCAGATATATTCCCTAGCTATTTACATCCGAGCTCTAAACCAATAAAATCACTATAATAATTCATCCATAACCAAAAAAATTCATTCATTTTCTATAACTTTCAAGTTAAAATATTTTTATCTTATGGTCAGGTGTAGCCTTAAATAGCTCGGGTAAATATCCGACCTCACGAATTCACCAAATTACTGTATTTTAATTTTATTTTTCGTTTTTCCTACTCCTATACACCCTAGTTATTCACCCTTCATCAAAGGCTCCATCGTCGATGTTGTTTCTTAGCCTACACAAGATATTGAATGGCACTAAAAGGTGCATTTTATTTTACCGTTTACGACAACAATGGGTTAATCACCTTAATCATCAGTTGCATTGAGACCGCAACATATTACCAGCAGTTATCGGGGGCTGAAACTAAAGCACATTTTCGTGATGCACCTTCTCGGCCGGCAATAGTAAAACTGGTGGAAAAATTTGAGCTGTTGGGGCAAGTTAGTGATGTGAAGAATCAAAACCGTGTGCGTCGCGCAAGAACAACTGAGAATATTGGTGCTGTAGCCCGTAGTGCGTTGAAGAAAACCCAGGTTTATCGATTGCTCGTCGAACTTTGAAATTAAACATTCCACAAACGACTTTACACCGTATTTTGCATAAAGACTTAGGTCTTAAGGCTTTTAAAGTTCAGTTAACACAAGAACTCAAGCCGGTCGATCACTATAAACGTTGTATCTTCGCTGAAATGCATCAAAATGATCCGGATCTTCATCGAAAAATCATCTTCAGTGATGAGGCCCATTTTCACCTCGAAGCCACCGTTCTAAGCAGAATTGTCGCATTTACGGCTCAGAAAATCATTTTCATGAAATTAGTTTGTGTTTTGCCAATTTACACACAAGTGATTTCTATAGACTAAAATCTTAAACTTTGGTAAGGACACATACAAGAACATGAAAACAAAAGTTAAACATTTAAATCAGCTGCCTTAGCCCATAAAAATATATCACCTAATTTCAGCTTATCTTGCGCATCATGGCCTTACTAATTTATCCCTCTCGGGTGAGTTAAGGTTTGTCTGCCATCTATTGTCAAATTAGAGCGAAAATGACACACTGAGTGTGCCAGTCGAGAAAAGTTCGTTAAGTACTCTTAAGTCACATCTTTCATAATACTAAAAACTGTTTTTATTTGTTGTTGCTGTGCGTTGTACAGTATACTTCCCAAAACCAATAATATTTAGTTAAGAAGTTTTGCATTTCTCAAATTAGTATAGTGGATGCTAATTCTCATCACCTTTGGGGTTCAACAGATAAAAACAAACTAGAAGTATGTCTCCTTGTATGTAATTGATTTTAAATTTGTTTAGCTGTTTCTTTGTGACACGATCTAATGAGTGCTATCTGAGATATTCACCACAAACCATAAAGGAATCGAATTTTCCCTTAATCTTAATGTGGGTTGGCTACGAGAGTTACTGGAATATTAGGAAGTCTAACTGAGACTATATGGCAGATATAACATAAACATGTTACAGTCATATATTGAATTTTTCGTGATTAAGTCGCACCCAGTGGGAAAGTGGAGCAAAAAAATCGATAAAATAATGTGTGAATCTCTTGAGTATCTTTGTCATCTTCAAGAATAGAATATAAGTAAAAACGCCAAATGGAAACAATTGCCAAGCAGTAAGCACTAAACTTCGAAAAGGAGTGGGTTAGACCTATGCACAACGTATGTCATGAATTAAGTAGGAGTCGCTGAAACCGCTAGATTTCATAAAAGCTGTGCAAAACATACTACATTAAAACCGAATATTTGTGGAACCAGGTATTCGTACTAAAAGCAGGAAAGAAACTTTCCGGCTACTCGTTCATATTCACTTCCCTGGAAATGATATGGTATAGTCTAACATACAGCTATATAAACCATTTCTGATTGAATCCTTGCTTTTCAATAACTGACTGTTTTTCTGCCAAATCATTTTCTCCGGAACCATTCAAAACTTAACCTAGCAACTTCCAACACGCTTATTCTGATGTCGGTACTGGTTCACGCCGGAGTGGGGAGTAATGAAAAAACTACTATAGATTTGCGAAGAACGCTTGCTACAAACTTTTCTTAGAGCCAAACAAAGGACTGGCCTCTAAGGGAACATATAGGCATTACAAACCTGACCAAATGGTGTTTGGCCATTCTAAATTACTAAGATATGGTTGTATAGAATAAATGCAGTAAATAGTCCGTTTTGTGAGTAATGTTTTGAACTCTACGAGGAAACTGCACAACGTGTTTTGTATTTTACTATTAACTTAATCCTACACTATCTTTGTCCTTTACCTTCATTTTGGTCTTAATGACTCCTACACATCTGTTTATCGCAGTCCGTATTTGTACAGTTAACATAAATCAAAAAATGTAAAGGGTGTGTTTCTAAGCCTGATAGAACTTGAAATTGTAAAAAATAAAACAAAAATCATCATGAATAGTCTCACGCTAGAACAACGCTTGTTCTGGTGGTGGTTTCAACAGTATGGTGATACGCGCCATACTTAAAATTTGGCGATAAGTTGATTTCGTGAAATGAACCTGTCAATTGGCCTACAAGGTCGTGCAATTTGACACCTTTCGATTATTTCCTGTGAGGCTACCTGAAGTCTCTGGTTTATGCTGATAAACCAGCAACAATTGACTTCTTGGAGGCCAACATTGTTCGTGTTATTCGTGACACCCGACCAGCAGTGGCTCGAAAAAGGGGCCCAACATTGGACGTCCAGAAGCCGTTTCGCCAAGAACAGCCACGGTACGGTGCTCATATGCCCAAAATCATTTTCAAATATTAATGGCATGTATTGATTTTTCAAGTTCTATCGGGCTTTAAAAACGCCCTTTAGTACTGATTCTGGAATTTTCCAGATTGTAAAATCTTTGGAACCTAAATACCGCGGCAATCCATATAAGAAAATTTTCCACTACTTCTTTCACTGTCTTTCAAGAGTTCACTTCCAAAAACAACATCATAATATTTATAATCAAATGCATTTTTGGTGTGTTTGTGTGTGGGAATCAAGACAAGAACCGTATAAATTTGGGTGAAAACAAAACGAGGTAACACCACATTTGATACAAAATACTTACATCCGACAATGACAACAACAATAATTTGTTTATACAAACATGATGATGATGATGATGATGAGTAATCAAACGTGCAGGTAAAAGAACATAAAAATCACAAAAATTATGTATCGCTTATATACATATGTACATATATGTACGTATATGTGTATAACTATATTAACGTGTTCGTCACGCATATAAAAATAATTTAGATGACATAAATTTTAATGACCCCCAGAATAAAAAAATCAAATCAAATTTAATTCGTTTTTCGATTCTCGTTCTAGTCTTCTAACTATATAATACTGCACAGTGCAGTCAGTGTCACTGTTCACATTTCGAATTTTAAAACGAGAATTTTTTTTTTTTTCAATTTCGAAAAAGCATAACAAGGGAGTGTCTCATCACATAGATAAGTCATGCGCAATTTTTTTTTGTTTTTCTTTTTTTTTTTTTGGTATATTTGTATACGTTTTTTACCAACATCATCATAGATTCATAGTTTTTTCGGCGTAGTATTGTCAATGTATTTGGAAGAAATAAAATGAAAATGCTATACATACGTAGTATATATACAGTAGTGTAGTATTTCACCTTCGATATACAGTTTGTGATAACAAGGATTTCAGGACTATATATTTCGGATTAGTAGAGAAAAGCCATATTATTGGTGTGTGCGTGTATATACATAAATATGTATGTAAGTGTGTGTGTATGTATTTGGTATTGTCATTGAATGTCTCCAAATAATCTGTGGTCTTATTGCTAAAATTTTTCGATAATAAATTATATCCGTTTATTTTCTTCTCATCTGCCATCGTCGTTTGGTGTATAAGATTTTTTTGTTGTTGTTTGTGAATTGGTTCGTCTTATATAACATCTCGAGGATTTTTATGTTTTATTGTATAGATTCACAAAATTGCCTTCTAGATTTTGTTACATTTTTTTTTGTCGTATGATATCATGAGCATTTTAATTGATTCAAAGCTTGTACAATGATTTAATTTGACTAACATTGACATTGTGACACGTCAGTTTTATATAAAATATGCATTAAAAACGAGGTCATTGACATTGAGTTTGTGTGTGTATGTGTTGTATGTGCGGTGCTATAGGGAAAACAACAAGGATTTTCATTTTATTTTTTGTTTTTAAATTGAAGATGAACTGACAAACAAAAAATTTATTACGACTGACAAGTTCAATATAAGTCGCTCCCGTACATGTATTTTGAATTACTCACCGCAATCTTTTCGAATATACATGTTATATTATTGTACTTATATGTATATACATATAAGTACGTATCGTAAGGAGAAGTGACTAATCGATAATAACGTAAAAGAAATGTTGTTTTGATTAGTCATGTATATACCATAATGTACGCGAGAGAAAAGTTGTAAAATGTAATCCTACTTGAACGATGTGAGTTCATATAAATGCAAATTTAATTTTTTTTTTATGATGTGCGGGCATGGTAACCAACTTCAGCGAAATCTTAACATGCTAAGAGTTTTTTTGTATTTTCAAGGTGAATTTGGTAAGAAGTTACACAAATTTATTTGTGTAACCTAGTGAGAAAAATTCTGAGATTATTTATAATCCACTCACATCAATTAACATTAAAGCGGGATCTACGTATATTGAAGGTTAAAAATAGTGTGGGATTCAATTTTAAATTATATCTCTTCTTACACATTTTCATTTAATAACTTAAAAATAGATCTAAATTAATTTAATCAAAATTTTCGGAATTCATTTTAAAATTAATTTTTTTCAACCCAAGATAAGACTAAATTTATTTTTTATTCCGAAATTTGTGAAAATTTTAAATTTCTGAGGTCGGTCTAATGATATACAAAATAAGCTAAAGCATATCAACGCTCAGATGAGTAACGAGGAACAATTTTCATTCCAAAGGACTCTATATGACGCTCAGATCACCAATGAAGAGTAACAAATTCATATTTTCAAAAGACGCAGTCTCCACTGAAAAAAAAACCTCAGTGTCAGAACGAATTCCGAGCACATCAGCAAATATTATAAACAGCGAGCGAGGAGCTGTTGAATAAATTTCAAAAAAAAGGAGAAACTAATCGCGCAGCTGAAACGAAGTTACTGAGCTTAAGAGAGACCACTCTACACTGAAAGAAATGGTTAAAATAACAAAGCTGAGGATTCAGCACGAGTTAAAAAAGTATCTTCTAACCATAATCAGCCATGAACCATTCAACATGATCATTCAAATAATTCCATTAGTCATGATGAAATTAAAGCAGACTTAGCAAAAATGGGACATTAAGTCGCAGGTGTTACCAACATATTCAAAATGGTCACAATTTATGGTGTAAAAGTCAGGAAACACTTTCCATTGTTTTACATCGATTTAAAACAAAAAGACAACAATAAAGAAGTATTCAACATCAAGAAACTTGCATACTGTACAGTTAAAATTGAGCCACCTAATAAGACAAGGGACATTCCACAATGCACGAATTGTCAACAAGTCGGATATACCAAGAGATTTTGCTATCGTCAAACCAAATGCGTGAAATGTGCTGAAGATCATCAAGAAGGACATACTGCAAATTATAAAGGGTGCTCTGTATATCTGAACAAAATTAAAAATCAACAGAGTAATAGAACAAGCGTAGTACAGTAATTACAAACCAAAGCAGCTAAACCGTAAACAACAATTGCAACGTCCACAGTTGGATTATCTTATGCGCAAATCTTCAAATCAGGTGATGAATTAAACCAAAACAACAAATACACAGAAGTCATTGAAATCGAATAACATTGAATCATTAAAATGCTGGGTCAAATTCAACAGACACTTAGTCACTTAGTAGATAGGGTGGCTTAACCAACGAGCCCAAGAACTGGAAATATTTCTCCATATACAAACAATATATAGATATTGCGCTGAGTCCAGAAACACACTTCTCCAACAAAAGTTTTATTAGAATAAAGGGATTGAATTCCTACTGGACAGCCCATCCTATAGTGAAAGAGCTAGAGGTGGTTCAGCTGTACTAATTAAAAATAATATCAAACATAATCAACAAGAGGCTATTCTGGAAAGCTACATGCAAGCAACGGTTATCTCAATCCAATATAATGGCGCAGATCTAAATATTGCGGCAGGATACTGTCCTCCACGGCATACATCAACGAAGTTACAATTTAATAACGTGTTCAATAAACTCGGGCCAAGATTTATCATTGGAGGGGACTACAATATAAAACTGAGATCGCAGGGCATAAATAAAAGAAAGAAGAAAGGCAAGGAGAATATGGCATCTCACCAGAAAATTTAAACGACCTGTAGCTCGGATACAACCCATAAGAGATGCTCAAGGTAGTTGGGTTCGACAATACAAAGAAAAAGCGGAACTCTTTGCTCAACATCTAGCAACAGTATTTCAACCCCATGACATTCAATCCAACATCGACTTAACACCTGTTTATCAACCAAGTCAGGATTTTAAAACGGTCACGCCAATGGAATTTCGAAACCAGGCAGAAACCAGGTAGAAGAAAAGAAATATAGACCCGCTGTATTTCTGGATGTATCTCAAGCCTTTGATAGGATTGGCACGAGGGATTGAAATTCAATATGAGCAAAATGCTACCACAAAATTATTAACAGCTGCTTGAATCATACCTCTCTGATCGCAAATTTAGAGTCATCCATGAAGAAACATGTTCTGATTTTTATCCAATGCTAGCGGGAGTTCCGCAGGGAAGTGTATTAGGACCCCTCCTCTACCTTCTCTACACTGCAGACATACCTCCAACGAACAAAACATTCATCGGTACGTTTGCTGACTGAAATCTTCAACGAGCAATGAACAACGTTACTAAATGGACGATGGATTGAAAAATCGCGCTTAATGAGCTTAAATCAACCCATTCGACATGGGTATCAACAAAATATCAACCAGCAAATCTACAGCAACGGGGTACAAGTGCCGGAGGGTGCATCGGCCAAATACATTGGTCTGCATCTAGACTCAAGGCTAAACTGGAAACATCACGTGAGACTAAAAGCTGAACAGATACGATTAAAACAAATGTACTGGTTAATTGGGCATCATTCCAAAATGAACCTGTATTGCAAAAGATTAATTTACCAGACTATATTCAAACCAATATGGATGTATGGTGCGCAGCTATGGGGTTGTACTCATAAATCCAATAGAGACATTATCCAACGTAGCCAAAATGAATTCCTTCGAATGGTCACCACAATTTGTGACTAACAGGGAAATACACAATGATTTACAAATACAATTGATAGATGACGTCATCTGCGAATGTGCCATCAAACTACAATAGAGGCTTCTCATTCACACCAACGTTGAGGCCGTACAACTACTGGATAGTACAAGGAAGTAAATCGGCTCAAACGAACCAAACTACATGAGCTAACCGGATGTATATCATACCTCAGGGAAACTGGACACTAGTGCAGCAACCCCACACAAGTTTATGTTTATCTTATAAGTACTAATGTCAACCTTACTAATGAATTAAACGAATTAATAATGTTTAAGATTGTAGCAGTCATAACCAATAAAAGGGTTTAAAAAAAAAATGTTTAAAAATCAGCTTAGACATTCAAAATTATTATACTCTGACTGTAGTATCGCCTAACAAGAAAGAGTACAGTAGTCAAAGTGAACAGTAAAAATGTAATCAATAGAATATGTAATTATAATAAAAAAAAAAAATATTTCTCGACACCAAACTTTAGTTGACCTTGCGAGTCGCTCACATAGTAAAACACACGAAAAAGTGTCTTGCATCAGTGCTAGACAGATTTTAGTGTATTTTCCCATGTGAGTCATTAACAAAGTCGACTAAAATTTGATATCGATTTTTTGTTTGTTTTAAATTTTAAATCCCATAATTTACAAATAATAATTAAAATTATAGAAGTAACTTAGATGAATTACCGAACTTATGAAAGTTAGAATTTCAATTTAGTTTACCGAATTCGAATTTAGGAAATTTTGAATTAGTATATTCTAATCTGGATATTTTGGTTTATCGATTTGATCATTCGGAATTTAAATATTTTTTACTATTCAATTTTCTATATATGCACAGTTTAAATTCAAAATTTCAATTTTTTTTTGACAGTCTAAGTTCTAAAAATTTTAAAAATTATCCAAATTTGAATTGTGATTCCAGACCGGGAGTATTTTTGGAAAGATGCTTCAAACGAATAAATTGCCACGAATCCAGTTATCTATCATATATCAGCACAAATATTAGTGGAAAACAAGGAAAACTTCAAACAGCAAATGGCGAAATAAAATTGAAATTTCGGAATATTATTGTTAGTGTTATTCGAAGTTTTGAAACTAAGACAAGTATTGTATCAACGCACTTTCGAACATTTTTAAGTATAATTTATGAAAGTATAATTCGTTTCGCATATATAGCTATAGAAACCATCATATATCGACTGCTTGTATCGAGTTTTCCATTTGGGACTTGACAAATTTGAACTTTGACTGCGAACACACACTATCAGTGTCAAAACATTCAGTAAAGACGACATTTTTTACACGAACATTTTTTACACGAACATTTTTTACACGAACAACGTGGTGGTGTCTGTTTTTTTTCGTTGATCAAAATAACCGTCACGTTACAGTCAATGTATTTCTTTCATCAATTACATGAGCTAAACATAAATTATTTGTGGTTTCAACAAGACGGTGTGAAGTGTCACTCAACCGGTCTAACAATCGACTTATTGAAATCTAAATTCGATGAACGTGTTATATCCAGAAATGGCCCTGTCGATTGGCCGCCTAGATCTAGTGATTTAACACCTCTAGACTTTTTTTATGGGGCTACGTTAAATCATTAGTCTATGCCAATAATATTGAATGAGAGATAGCGGCCGTTTTCGTCGAAATGTGTTTCCGAGTCTTCGAAAATTGGGTTCAACGAATCGACACCTGCAAACGTGCCCGTGGTGGACATATGAACGATGTCGCATTCCATACATAAATGTTTAGCGAGATATCTTAAATGGTTTTCGTTTTATTTAAAAAAAAAAAGGTTTCAAGTCCTTCTTGGAAAACCCTTTAGAATGAGATATTTAATTTTAGCCCTAAGATCTATCCAACAATTTTAAATAATGTACGAGACATATTCAAACCATCAAAGTGTTATAAGAATTGAAGTTAAAATTCTGAAAATTTTTTTAAAATGTAATACATTTTACAAATTTTAAATTCATACATTTTTAAAATTGATGAATTTGAGCCCATTGTGGCAGTGAGTTCCGAACCTCAGTAGGTTCTGGCCGTTTTAATAAATTTGTCGAAATCCGTCGGATTTTAAAATTTAATTGAGAAAATTAAATTTTGAAAAATTTTGGTTTTTCTAAACCGAGTTAATTTGGTAAAATTTAGGCACTATTTTTTGGTTCGACCTCACCTCTCCGTCGCTTTGCACTCACTGTCTCACTGAGCCTTACGAATCTCGCAATGTTGTTCCGAAAGCCCACACCATCACCTTCTGAATCAATTTTATTCTCATAAATTTTCAAAAACTTTACCCATCGAGTACAGTAAGCATATCGGACGGTACAATAATGGTACGGTGGCTTTACTCGTTTTAGAGAATAGATTCATAGTTTTTTCGGCGTCTCTGATCGCAAATTTAGAGTCATCCATGAAGAAACATGTTCTGATTTTTATCCAATGCTAGCGGGAGTTCCGCAGGGAAGTGTATTAGGACCCCTCCTCTACCTTCTCTACACTGCAGACATACCTCCAACGAACAAAACATTCATCGGTACGTTTGCTGACTGAAATCTTCAACGAGCAATGAACAACGTTACTAAATGGACGATGGATTGAAAAATCGCGCTTAATGAGCTTAAATCAACCCATTCGACATGGGTATCAACAAAATATCAACCAGCAAATCTACAGCAACGGGGTACAAGTGCCGGAGGGTGCATTTCCATCATTTACCCATCGAGTACAGTAAGCATATCGGACGGTACAATAATGGTACGGTGGCTTTACTCGTTTTAGAGAAGAGAATCAGTGTTTGTCTTTTCCTATTCCTTGGGAAAAATTTCTTCTTTACATTGTACATTGGGTTACTCAATAATGCCGTCTTGTTGGCCTTATTAGGTACTCTGTCTGAGTCTGGAGCCTTGTTGAACCCTATACTGCCGGCTTCCAGAATCTCCTCATCCTGTACATCAGGGATTTCCTTCACTCCTTGTTCACATTTTGTTTTACCAAGAACAGTATTTTGTTAACACTATTATCTTAGCTCGAGCTGCGTATCGACCGATCATTATATACACAAAATCCACGTGGGAGATTTACGTGCACCTTAGAATACAAAATATTTCTTTGATATTGATGGATTTATGTTTTAATAAATATTTTTTGTTTCTTGGTTGTTGTGAATGAACGAACGCGATGAGAATTAAGTCAATGGTGTCGACCTCCATTCATTCTTAATGAAATGACTATTCTATAGCTTACACTGGCCCCTGTGGTCGGGGGGCACTCACATAACTCGTTGTTCTTCAAGAAACTCGCTGGCCTAACGTGTAAGGGCTATACGTTGCTCTACAGTGGAGATGACCTCGGAAATCTTGGAGCTGGATTTCTTCTTGGGCCGCAGGTAAAGAACGCTGTTTTGGATTTCAAAGCAGTCAATAAACGATTGTGTAAGCTTCGCTTGCGCATGAAGTTAGCCAACCTGTCGATAATTTGTATACATGCGCCCACAGAAGTCAGCCAGCCCCTCGATAAAGACTCATTTTACAATGACTTGGACGATCTGATGGGATCTATATATCAAGCGCATGGTACGTTGTGAAGGTTTGATAAATGAAGATCAAAAGGAACGACATCAGGATCTTATCAGCGACAACATTGAGAGAGCTAATGACCAGTCTGGCTGCGTGAACTCTGTCTGGGAGGTACTGAAAACTTCGGTTGTCAGTGCTGCTCAACAGACTTTAGGTATAGTGAAAGTCAGACCCAAGAATGATTGGTTTGATGGCAAGTGTCATCTTGCGATTGAGCAACAAAATATAGCCCATAGTGAAGTACATCAACGTCTCACAATCGCAAGGAAAAACAAGGCTGCTCTTGCAAGAAAGCAAATTTGTAGACGGAAGAAGCGAGAATGGTGGAAGACCGAGGTTCTGAAAGTACAACAACTTAGCAATGAGCGCAGTGCGCGTAGTTTAAAGGAATTACTGGAGTGGACACTTTACTGAGCTGCTTGATGTTCATCATTCGTCACAAACTGTTGTTGAGCCACCTCTAAGACAGACTGCGGAGCCATCCCATGAGGAATTCACTAAGGCCATGCAGAGATTGAAACGAAACCGCTCACCTGGAGAGGACTGCATTAATTCGGAGCTCTTGGTATTCGAAGGGGATACTTTGTAGAACTGTCTTTTCGACCTTATTCGATTAGTATGGCGAACCGAAGTTATGGCTGACGAATTTAAAGTGGCCGCAATACGCCCCATCTTCAAGAAGGGAGAACGCTTGAAGTGTGAGAATTATCGCGGTATAGCTGTCCTTTGCACAGCATACAAGTTACTGTCATACATTATATTGAATAGAATCACTCCTCTAGCGGAGGGCTTGGTTGGTGACTATCAAGGAGGATTTCGTCCGAATCGATCAGTCACTGATTAGGTCTTTTCGCTGCGAATGATTCTACCAATTGTAAATATTATGAGACATTCATCTCCGTACATCAGGTGTCCCACCTCTTATACCGCCAGATGACATATGCGTAATTGGACTGAATAGCAACGGAGTGAAAGAAATACTTGATCCGCTTGTAGAATTCTCAGCTTCAGTTGGACTTCAGATCAATGAGTCCAAAACGAAATACCTGATCTCTGGTTTTAGAGACAATGGCACACCAGATTTTAGTAGTGGCCACCCCACGTTTGAGGGAGTGAGGAGGTTGAAATATTTGGGTTCTCTTATCACTCACGATAACAGTGTGGGTGAGGATATTAAAGTGCGACTGGCAGCTGGCAGTCGTTCTTTGTATCCTCTAAGACCACTGCTAAAATCTAAACACCTATCAAGTGCCGTGAAGCTGAAGCTTTACAAAGCGTTGATCAGGCCCGTTGTTATGTTTGGATGTGAAAGTTGGGCGTTGACGGATGAGTACGAGAGATGGATCCTTACATTTAAGAGAAGAATCATGCGTGTGATTTACGGCCCAAAACGCGAAATAGATGGTACATACCGAGCTCTGTACAATTTCGAGATCAGAGATCTGATGAAGATCCCCGATATCCGGAACGAATTGTACAGCGATCTCTGAAAGGAGAGCCACCATATGGTAGGCGCAGAGGTCGTTGCGGGCGACGATAGCTCCACGATGTAGAGAATGACTTGGCCTCTTCGGATTGTCTTAGACAGTATGAAGACCATGCTCAGGATCGAAATCGTTGCAGCCTAATAGTCGACTCAGTAAGGGGCCAATAATGGCCTTTAAAACTGTTCATTAGTATAGCTTACACTGATCTAATTAAATTTTTTCTGAAATAACGGCCGGATAAAATTACTTAAAGTGCATGGAAAATGTCCACACATTACGAATGATTCATTTTTTCAGGATACCAATGTCGAAATTACACCATTTTGGGAATGCCCATATTTAATTGTCTCTTCAACCACACGTAACGAATAATTTAGCATTATTGGTACTTTTGCGAACGATTTTATTAATTCAGAGTCTGTCAAAGTGTTGGTTTTGAAAAATATATTTTTATTAATTCGGGCCCGAATATAATTTTCAGTTCCAAAGTTTTGTAAATCGGGATATTAGAACCAGAATTTTGTTAACCAGGATTTATATAACGAAGATTTTTGAAAATCAATATTTCGTAGAAAGTTTTAATTCATAATGACTTTGGCAACTTGAAATTTCAAAGGTGTATTGAATTATACGGACAACGTACTGGAAATACAAAGTGTGTTTACTTAATCTTTAGTTTCTTTCATAATCCTGTAAAAAATTTGCCGAATTTTCGAATTATTATGAGAGCTGTCGCGTTTGATCGACCAACCAAGCTTAGCTAATTTTCAAAATTAGTTTTTCTTTTATCGGCTGAAATAGATTAAAAGTATTCATAAGCTAAACCAAATAAACAATTTACCAAACGATCATATATTTTCAAGAATTTGGTGTAGGCTGTTTATCCACCCACCAAATCCAAACTTTATTTTTTTTTTTTTTGGATATCCCTTTTAAATTTATTACGGCAATTATATATTTTTATGATAATGTCTGTGAATTTTCCAATTACTTTACTATATAAGATTACACATACACATATATAGTAATGAGAGGAAATAATAAAAACTTTTTTCATTTATTAACAATTCGTGTCTTAATTATTCAATTTAAGGATATTAAAAAAAAAACCGAACACAAATATGAGCGAATTAACACTCGAATTCTTATACGAATATATAAGACGCTTTGTATTACTATCTAAGAACACGCGGAGTAATGACTATTTCTATACTAAACATACCGATGAGTCATTTTATTCTGCTACCCATTTACATGACATAGCTAACCCCTATAAATATTTGCAATATATGCGGGGTATATTATAGCTTCGCCCTTTTTATTTTTTAAAAACAATTTTGTTGGTACCGATGATTAACTGAACCGTATAAATTGGATATTTATAAGCTGTAGCATAAATCCCAACAACATTGTGTGTCGCACATCTCATTGATATATTGGGACGTTTATTGAAAACCTGTAGTTTGGATCACAAATTTGCTGTAAAGCCCTTCAGTCAATAAATTATTACTATTCGTGTTTTATTGATCGGTGATCCATCATAATTTGATACGTCTTTGAGGTTGCTGAATTTATAGTTTCGTTTGATTTTTGTTCTATTCTCGAGTATACCACTGTGTGTGTCCATTACTATCTTAAGTCATTCTGCTGGATCGTTGACTTATTTAACTGATAGTAATTCGGCCGATTCCTGGTTCTAAAGCTAGGATATTTTCTTGAATTGGTTCAATTAGTTCGATTGATCGACACAGATTTATCTGTGTTCTGTTACATTTGAGATATAGCCCAGTCTAGGTCTGATCTTGACCTGAGTCTGAATTGTTTACGCCCTGAGAATTGCATAATTCTTTGACATCTTCCAATATTTAAAATATTAACATCGTAACAACATAACCTACAAAAAATCATTTTATGGTTGATGTATGTCTACTGAAAGGATGTTGCACTGTATCACGAACATATGATGGGGTTTTCTTTAAATACGTATACACCAATTTTTGTACATGTTAACGATTTAGAATTTTGTATGGCACTAAAATATTTGTATTTTTTTTTTTTACTGAGATGATTTTTTGTCTCATCCCACACTCAATAATATATATTTCTTACTTACTCTAATTTTAATAAGCAGCAATATATTTTTTTATGGAATTTAAGCATAATACCCTTAACATTATCTCGACATGAACTTTGGTCTTTGATATTATTAATCGAGGTGTAATTTTTTGTAGCTTGGATATTTCATGTTTTAACAGCGTGAGGAACTCATGGTACTTGTTCAATCGTCAATAGTCAGGACCTCCATAATCGACGAATTTTTTTACTGAGCTTCATACTGCCATTGCTTATAGTTTGTTTTAGATGACTTCTCTCTATTAGTTAGAATGTAATAAGTTTTCATCTAGAATAAAAATCAAAGTACCTATCCAGTGTTAAAAACTTTTAAATATATTTCTATACGAAACGAGCATTCACATCTGGAACAAACATTATTATATTGCAGAACTACGTATCTCCATTGAATGGCACTACCAATGGTATTTCTTTACTGATTATGATGAAATTCGACAAACCGAGCAAAAAGCACGGTGCTCATAGCTGTGACATTTGGATTGGAAGGTACCGAACGGAAGATGATGGACTCACTTGTGATTCTCTATTGAGAGTGCAGAATTCCTGGGTTTGAAAATTCTTTCATATCAGTACAGGCGAGCAGAGATCCATACAATGTGTAGAAATGGTTAGCCAAACGAAACACTCGAATTATAAAATTGATAATGTACCGACGATAAATATTTCATAAAATGTTTCAATTTGAAAATATTTCCAAATTTCGAAAAAAATTTATTTTAAAAACTTTATTTTCAAAATATCCCCTGTGTTTACTCACATGTCTCGTAAATCTAAATTGCACGAACATGTGCACCACCACGGTATCCTTTGCTTACGAAGGCGACTAAACGGTTAGATCGATAGGCTGACGACCCTCATCCGTAAAAAAAATCAAATGTTTATAAAGTCAACAAAAAGAAAAATGGATACCGCCAAAACAACACCGGAACCCGCTCAGGTACCCGGACACGAGATTTAGGATCGGCACGTGGAACGTGCAATCACTTAGAAAACCAGGAGCGTTAGAGGGCCTAATCACATGCATGAAGGAGTATCGGCTGGAACTCGTTGCTCTTCAAGAAACTCGCTGGCCTAAAAGTGGAGACCATGTGTCCCAGGGCTATACGTTGTTCTACAGTGGAGATGACCTCGGAAATCTTGGAGCTGGATTTCTTCTTGGGCCGCAGGTAAAGAACGCTGTTTTGGATTTCCAAGCAGTCAATAACCGATTGTGTAAGCTTCGCTTGCTTATGATGTTAACCAATCTGTCGATAATTTCTGTACACGCTCCCACAGAAGTAAGCCAGCCCCAAAACTAATTTTACAATGACTTGGACGATCTAAGAGGATCTATACCCGAACACGTTGTTAGAATGGTAATTGGGGACTTTAATGCTAGAGCTGACAGAAATCTGAACGACTTGTGTGAAAACATTGGTCCGTGCTCCCGACACGAAACTGCGACCAATAATGGTGAGAGAATGAAGAACTTTGTAATTGCTGGTGTTTAGAGTAACAAGCACGTTCTTCCCTCACAGACAGATATATCTAGAGACATGGACATATCTTTGCGGAGCTTCCCGCAACTAAATTGACCATGTGTTAGTTTCAAAAGGACGGGCTCGGGTTGTGGAGGATGTGGGAACTGATCGGCAACCAAATACGTGGGCAGCGATCGTCATTTGGTCGTTTGCGTGAACTCTGTCTGGAGGTTCAGTGTTGTTCAAGAGACTTTAGGTATAGTGAAAGTCAGACCCAAGAATGATTGGTTTGATGACGAGTGTCGTTTTGCAATCGATAATAAGGCTACTCTCGTAAGGAAGGCAGCTAAGCGGATTTGTAGACGGAAGAAGATAGAATGGTAAAAGACCAAGGTTCTGAAAGTACAACAACTCAGCAATGAGCGCAGTTCACATGGGTTTTTGTGTGCCTTTGGACTTTTGATTTTTGCCCAATGGGTCACATCTTTGTTTCTGCTGGGTCAAATATAGCGAAAAGTACTCAATTTACGAGTTGCGCGGACACCAGGATGCGAGATACCGTGTAGTATGTCGATTTATGCCGGTAGATGTTTCGCAGGTGTTTTCGAGGCCTGGTAATTTAAAAAGCTCTAGTTGTAGTGATGAACTAGTGTGACAGGCGCAACCAGACAGTAATTTCGGAAGTTTCTCAACTAAGGCCGTTTCGTTTTCTGTTGTGTGCGAAAGTGTATCCGCGATAATGTTATCGGTACCTTGGACATGCTCAATATCCGTGGTAGATTGACTAATATAATCCAAGTGGCATGCTTGTCTAGGATTGCATTCAGTTTGAATGAATTACTCTAGTCAGCGGTTTGTGGTCGGTGTAGATGGTGAAGTTCCGACCCTCGACAAAATATCTGAATTATTTCATTGCTAGATATATTGCGAGTAGTTCCCGATCGAATGCAGAGTATTTATTTTCGGCATCCGAGAGCTTATGTGACAATAATGTGGTGCGTGCCAATTCAGCCTTGAGTAACGTCAATACTTGTTAACATTTGTCAGGCCAAGAGAAGTTCTTGGCGGTCTTGGGCTTACGTAGTAGCACTGCCAGGTGGCTATGAATTTGTATAAGTATTTTAGCAAGCTTGGGTATAAATCGGTGGTAGTAGTTTACCATGCCGATGAAACGCTAAATACTCTTGCTTGAAGTTGTAGCTGGGATTTCCCAAATGTAATTAATTCGATTTTGTGAAGGCAGAATATCATTAGGTGTGATCTTTTGGATGAGAAAATCAGATGCACCGAAAACGCATTTTGAGCTCTTGATGTGAACATTAAACTAGACAAGTTGTTGGAATAGCGTTTCCAGATGCAGTTTGTATTGCTTCTCAGTTAGTGATGACATAAGAATGTCATCAATGTATAGACGAAAACGAAATCGAGATCTCGAACGATTTCGTCCATGAAGCGCTGAAACGTTTGCGCGGCATTGCGTAGTCCAAATGGTGTAGAATGCCGAATTGGGATCAGTGTGAACAGTGTGTAAGTTAATATGATATTAGTCGGATGGTGCAGTGTTTCGCCATAAATAATTTTAGTTGTTGGTTCGGCTATTAGAAGTATGATGGCGTTAGTGAACGCTTAATTATAATACGTTGATTTGGATTTTTGGGATTCCTCTAGCTTGTTTGATGTGGCAGTTTTGAATATCGGTCAGTCGAATATTCAAACTGCTGCAAATCTATATCGTAGCGCTTGTTCAGGATCATCATCGAATAGCATCGATCTTATGAATAGTATTCCGAAGGTTGATCAGGAAGTTACAAATAAGGAAGTTGAAGATGATTCGCAAGACATTTCTATACTTGGAGTGAGGTATGTATATCCAAGGAAGGTATATACTTTTAAATTTAAAGTTAATTTAGAAAGGATTGCACTAACAAAACGCTACATATTATCTGAGGCGTCAAAGATATTTGATCATATTGGATGGTTGGCGCCAGCCATAATCGCGATTATAATAATATTCCAGAAACTGTGGCTGTTAGTTGTAAGCTGGGTGGTTTATTTACCATCTATAGTTGGAGAGAATTATGCCGCAGTCACTGAAGGTAAAAAATTGGAGTTGCAAGGATTTGCGGATGCTTTTGATTTGGCTTACGCTGCGGTAATATATAGTAGAGTGAAGACGGAAAGTGACTACCGAGTAAATATCGCCACAGCTAAGACAGCTAAACTCGATTGCATTGGTCAACATTCAACCCAGCAACGATTGGCTTTCCAGCCTCTTCGAAAGATGTTCCAAATTTTCAAAGCTGTTTGTTACTATTCGAGTGTTGTTTTTGGTACGGGGCAGAGCGTCAACAAGAGCAGCAGACAGCCTAGAACTCTCCCGCATTTCCTAAAGTTTTGATGACAATATTAGGATGCAGTTCGTGCGGTCATTGGCAGATGTGTAGAAAGCTTCCGAATGTACCGCAATCTAGAGTGACCTATCATCGACCTTTCATTTCGATGGGAGTGGATTATGCCGGACCGCAATTTACCAAGTCGTCTAGGCTGCGAGGCGCAAAAACGCATATTTAGCGCTTTTCGTTTCTTTATTCCACCAGCTGATCCCAACTTTGGAGGTTTATGGGAAGCAGTCATAAAATCAACAAAGTATTGTTTGAAACGAGTATAATAGGAGAGACGCGATTGATCTATGAGAGATCGAATAGCATCGATCATATGAGACATATGACAGATCCGGCTAACCCTTCATTTAAGAACATTAATGAAACCAGGCAACGCAGCTTGGAAAGAATTTTTCCAAAAGCTTGGAAAAAACATCAAAGTGGTTACCATATAGTATTAGATAAACTTGATAAATTTATTATTGGCATGTTGATGAAGATATTCCAGAACAGTGGTGCGCATATATATAGTGGCAATCAATGTGGCTTCAGAGAAACTAGATCCACAGTTAACAGTTCGAAAGATTTCCTTATCGATATGAGAATATTTGCACTGGTGTTTGTGTAAGGTCTACGACACAAAAGCGATCGGTTTCGCTTGCACTATGACAATGGAGATTATATATTTCCTATTCCGTAGTTGGTCGCGTCGGTAGCTAGTACGAGCGGTATATCATTGCGGAAGAACAAGTTGCGTTGCTTTTATACAATTCAAAATTCACAGTTGGGCGCGTAAATTACACGATGTAATTTACACTGTTTTTTACGTGTAAAAAACGTGTAATTTACATAGAGTTATTTTATACATAATGTATGTATAAAATGTAAATAGCCAAAATTTATTATTTAAACTACGCCATCTCTTATCAAATCTGATTATTATCATGTTCATACTAATCACGAAATATTTTATTTTTGCTCTATACAATTTTTCGCTTACTTTTTCGGTCCTCGATTTAAATTATTTTACTTTACCAAATATATGTTTAAGTTTGAATTATTAATATCAGGTTTGAAATTCTTTTTAATATTTATTGAGGTTAGAAACTCAACAATTTTAATTTAAGATCGTGTAAATTTTTCAGATTGAAATTTTTGGCATAACTTTCGAATCGCCCACCCAAACAAAACGACATTGCCTTATCTTTACCAAAATTCGAAGTTTTAAAACAAATTTTGGTTCGTGCGATTGATATATTTTGGAAAAAGAAGAGTTCAATTTCAAATCATTAAATTATACAAAAGTAAATAAGTACATATTTATTGGGTGAGCGATTCGAAAGTTATGCCAAAAGATTTAAAATTGTTGAATTTCTAACCTCAATAAATATTAAAAAGAATTTCAAAGCTAATATCAATAATTCAAACTTAAACATATATTTTGTAAAGTAAAATAATTAAATTCAGGGCCTTCTACAGTAACTATCAATATTTAATCTGGTGATGATTTGTCAATGCATAAGTTGAAGTTGGCTGGTAGATTAGAAGATTTTTATAATTATTTTAGAACTATAAATTAAGAATAATCCCAGTGTAACAAATTGTTCAATTATCTGGGTATTCTATAGTCTTAATCATTGCCAAACATATCTAAAATCATATGTGAACTGGTTATATCATTTAATTTTGTTAATTAATTGCTTAAAATTTTAAAAAGGTACGATCTTGAACTGAAAAACGTGTCACAATGACAAACAATTCAGCGATTGTTTAAAGAATCATTCATTTCTAGGTCAAAAATAGTAGACAGTCTATTTAAAAAGAAAATATAACTTTTTCCTAACAAAATAGCCAAAAAATATTTTTTTTGTGTAAAACTATACCATTGGGCGCTTTCAGTTCCTCCAACAGTTAGCATGTTGAGTAAATTTAACATGATAAGTTTCGAATGCATCCGATTCATCGAAAATTTCATGGCAATGTGATAGATCGTATGTCATTTGTTCCATCAGTAAATTTTCGATGCCAACATGTTGGGAGACCTGAAAGCGCCCAATTTTGTAGATCGTATGTCATTTTTCTCATCATTTTGATAAGCCATTAAAGCAATAACGAAAAAAACTAAAATAAAAATCACTTGCAGTTGGCGTTAGGTATCAGAACTAAAACTATAGGAATAAGAAATAAATAATTCTAATTATTTTTTTGGAATTATTTAATTCTCTGTGGAATTATCCAATGTAATTGTTGTTGAGGCATCAACAAAATACAGACAATGTAAAATTCGATTTAGGACAAAATATTTACACTCTAAATTTTTTGAAGTGTTATTTCAATTATTTCTTTAAAATAATATTAATTATCGCTAGATAGTTAGCCAAGTTTTATTGAATATAATTTTTTAAATCGTGGAATTTCTAACATTTTCAAACAGATGGCACTGCAATATCAAAATAAAATGGTAAATTTGGCATGCAGAAACTAAAATAACTAAAAATAATATTAATATCTCATAATTTAATTTTAAAGGTTTAGTTTTAATTGTTATAAATTATTTTTATTAACTTTAAAATCTAGATATTCTGTAATTTTTTTCTTAATTCCTGTTATTTTGGGAATTCATTTCGTTTTTTACGTGTAATTTACCAATGTAATTTACACAATATTTTACATTTTTTACGTGCAAAATGTAAAAAATGTTTTTTTTACACGAATTTGCCCAACTGTGATTCAAATACTCGAAAAATTTCTCATCAACTTGTGGTAGTAATTTACTACTGAACATTCATCAGAACAAGAACGAAGCGGTTTTATATTATACATAGAACGACTTTCTGAACGTCGACTTGGTTGTTGCCTAGAACATTTTTTTAAATATTTATTTTACTTCCTCAAACGTCGAATGCGATTTATGTAGACAAGACGCTGGTCTTTTCGGCTTCATGCTGTTAATTTACAGGAAAAAAATTTAATTAGTCATCGATTACGGTGAAATCTTCGGTTTTGTATTTGTCGCCATCATTTTGCAGTTTCATCATTTTGCATTTCGCAAGTCCTTAAATTTAACGGTACTGTTACTTGTATCCAAGACAAGAAAAGGGACTTTGTTTTTCTTCATCCGTCGAGTTATTTCTATAATTTTCTGTTTTTGCTCAAATTTTAGTTGACCTTGTTTAGTAGCCAGTTAGTAAAACACACGGAAAATTGCCTAGTACTAATACAAGACAATTTTTCGTGTATTCTACTATGTGAGTGCTGGGAAAAGTCGACTAAAATTTGGTATCAAAATTTTTTTAGTTTTTTTATTATTTATAAATTATAGTAAATTAAATTTATACAAAAATTAATTTTCAATAACAACTTTTTGTTGAACTTGCCAAACACTCACTAAGTAAAACACACGAAAAATGTTCTAGCACTGAAGCAAGACGATTCTTCGTGCGTTTTACTATGCGAGTGCTTGGAAAGTCGATTAAAATAGGGTATCAAGAAATTATCTAACCTAAAAGTTATTGTTACATGTATATAGTTTAAAATACTTAGCTATCACAAAATCTTCTATACCGAAATTCACCAACAGCAACAACAATCTTCAAAAATCAGACAACATGACTAGACGTAACCCATATTTCTGTCGTCTTATTTTGTATTACTATATACGCATATACATACATAACCATAACATACACTAACAAAATTTATATGTATATATATAGATCTGGCAAATTACGTCATACTCTGAACAAGGGGCTTAACACAATATGTATATAAAATAATCTACTGTATCTGCCTGCACTAATCAATCATAATTTCAAAATTATAACTAATCGTGAATTTTAATTATTTGACGTACATACAATTATATATGAGTATACATAGTTAGAGTATTGCGGAAAAGCAAAATAAAAAAACAAATGAAAAATGAAAATGCGATTGAAACATAATTAATAATATTGCCAAAGTCATTTGCGGAAAAATAATTTTCTTGAATTGTTTATATAATCTCGTACACTCATAACTCTTTTTTTTGTATTTTAAATTAATGAATTAAAAACTAAAATATGAAATTCGTTTAATGGAATTGTCAATTAGAAATAATTTAGTCTGATTATTATTTTTTATTTATTTAAATTAAAACTTTAAATCAATTTCATTTGTTCGATTAATTGTTTAGAAATTCGAAATGATATTATATTGTGATGATAGATTGCATAATAAAAATATATAAGAGGGTAGATAAAGGTATGGGGTCGTTGGGGCAAAGATGTACGTATATAAAGGAAAATGTTGGTATGTATTGGATTTTCTATTTCTTGCTAACTATTTTGTACTCGTTGTTCTCGTTCAGCTATTCAGCTAGAGTGGGAAGTTTTCACCTTAGCCTATTTTTGTTGTTGTTGTACATCTTACTTTTTTTTCTATATATTCTGTGCCTCTCGTTTTCTTTAGCTGCGCTCTATGTCTTGTTTTTTTTCTTCACGGTACGGATATTTATAAAACTTTTTCTAGATGTATTTTTTTTTTTTGCTTTGTTCTAATCTTTCACTGTATTTACCGTTTTTTCTTTTGTTGTCGGGAAAAAATTACTTCTTTAGGTTTTTTTTTGTGCTCGACCGTGTTGTATCCTTTTAAATTTAATAGGTTTTTTTTTTGGGAAATTTAATCGTTTGTTCTCGCACATTAAAATGGGAGCAAACAAAAAAGTTAGGATCATTTGACCAGTTGTTAAATTACTTTATTAGTGTTGTAAAATTGGCTGGGTGGGTTATTGTTCGCTTTGGTGAAGACAGACAGATACTTCTTGACCGTAACTTGTAATAAGGAAACTTACCTCAATTTTTTTAAGGCGCATGTTTTGATTATAGGCTGAGCTTTATTTAGATGGTTGAAATCTATATAATAAATCCGGCAAACTGTTGTCTAACATATAAACGTTTCGATGTCAAATGGAATTCTAATCTTCAACGCAACATCAAGGGAGAAAGTTGAACTGGAAAGGTGGGTGGGGTTCTCCCCTCAACAGCAAAGGTGGACGACTCAATGGCACCATAACCAGGAAGCAGTGGAAACATCATGACAAAATTTCACATTGACGTAGTAGCGGGAAACGTCCTTCTCTCGAAACAGTGCTGTAGAGATCGGCGCTCGGAGTTCAGAGTAATGGACATGTTGGCTGCAACCCTCAAGAGATAGCTCACAACTAAGAAGAAGGAGTCCGTGGTATGGGCTAGGAAAACTGTCGGCTGCAACAACTCAGAATAGGACCACGTGTCAAAAAGACTACAATCCCACGATGATCTGGAAATGGTTGACAGGTAGAAGGCGAGAATACAGACGTGCCAAAACATGTGTTGCGGCTAACCGTCATTGATAAAGGCAAAAGATGGGAGAATTACATCTGATAGAGAGAGTGTAATGAAAGAAACTCGGTCTTTTTGAAGGTCCTTGGAGAAAATCAAAAAATCCCACTCCATCCTGCAGAAATACAGGATGGCACCAAAGGCGTGTTAAACCAGAAAGGTGAGAATGTTAATGTGCTGAGATCAGTTGAACTAAAGAGTTACACAATTTGAAATCATAATAAAACAAACATAAATATATTTTTAATACATATCAATGAAACGAGCTTTATTGGATAGAAAATTGTATGACATTAATGTTTTAATATGATTTCGGCCATGTGGCCGCCACGGTTGGCGCGTACAAAGCGCACTCTGGAAGACCAATTTTCACAAACTTTTCGCAGCATTTGCGGCCGTATTTCTGTGGATGTAATGGTGTTTCGACAAAATCTTGTGGACTATCCTCACTCCAAATGCGACAATTCTGCTTATTTACGTACCCATTCAACCAAAAATGGGTTTCATCGGAGAACAAAATTTTGAATGGAAATTCAACATAAATATCAATTTGTGCTTCACCTCATTTGCCAAATTGGCGGCGCATACGATGGCCGTTTGGGTTTAATTGCTGCACAAGTTGAATCTTGAAAGCTTTTAAGCCAAGATCCTTTCGTAAATTCTTCCATAAAGTGGAAGGACACAACCCCAGTTGCTGAGAATGGTGACGAATTGATTGATTTGGATATTCTTCAATGCTTTCTTGTACTGCGGCTACAGCTTCTTCAGTGCGCACTGTTCGGTGTCTCACGGGATGCACATTATCATTAAGAGTAAACGTGGTCTGAAAACGATCTATTGTTATTCGAATTAGCCGCTCTGAAGGACGATTATGTACGCCATAAAGTGGGCGAAGTGCATGATAAGTTTGACGAACAAATCATTATTTTGATTAAAAATTTCAACAATTTGCAAGCGTTGCTCTCATGTAAATCTATCAATAATAAAATGTGAAACCGAACTAAACAAAAAGCAACTATCAGCTGTTAAATGGGTTGTCAAATAAAGCAGTGTTGCCAACTCAAAGTTATGTGAACCTCTAAAAAAAAACCTTTATATATCAAGGCGCGAAGCTTGTGGTTGTAAGCCAGGACAAGATTTCTAGCACGCCAAGGCCACGAGTAAAGGTTACATTTTAAGGGCCACTAGTCCCGTACTTCCAGAGTATCTCGAGTAGCAACATGGGCACCAGTGAGCTATTTACCCTGAGGTAATTAATATAATATTATGCTAAGTATTTTTCGGACTAACCGACACCATACAAAGGCTGTCTCTGCAACTCTACTTCTCAGAATCATTAGATCAGGAGAGGACGTAGTTCTAATATAATAATCATGAATTTACAATTACAGGAGCTGGGCCTCAGAAGGAAAGGGTTTTATATCCTTATATCCAGGAGGCCCAGCTCCTGTAATTGTAAATTCAAGATTATTATATTAGCACTACGTCCTCTCCTGATCTAATGATTCTGAGAAGTAGAGTTACATCATACACTCAAGCATATCTGGAAAAATCAGATCCTGCATTCTTGGAAAAAATAATTTAAAAGTTTTTTTTGCAATGGTGCTATAACTGTGATCGGTTCTGTGAGGAGGTATCGGCGGTTAATCTGGGGAAGTTATTATTTGACTTATTAAATACCAACATTCTAGTTTGTAAGATTAGATGAGAACCCATATTTATTACTCGACGTATCGTTCGCTTTAGAGAACATTTATCATATAGACAGGTAATACAGAGTGGCAAGGAAACACTTCTTTTCTAACTATCGATATGTAATTTATAGCCTCAACATTCTCTTCTATGGAGACCACTTCTCCTATGGTAAAGCCTAGGAGTAATCAAAAACCAACATGGTGCAAAGAATGTTTTGGATACTGTTTTGTGATGAAATAGCAGAAGTCGCAGGCTTCTCGCCTTAAGAATAGTCGGTCTACTAACCCAACCAATCCCAGTTATTTAATTAAACTGGACGTTTCCTGGACTGCTTCTAGTGAGGATTCCTTGAAGCTTCTAACTGAAATTGAATTCCCAGGAAGCTTACTCATTGAAAACACAAAAGTTATCGTTAGCAAAAGATGGTTTGGACCCTTAAAGGGTGCAAACCTTATAAATCGGCTGCCCTGGTTGAGGGTAATCTTCAAAGGATCGTTAAAGCTGGTTTATATTCTGAAGAAGTGATCCGGGTAGTCTGGGTCCTCGGACACTCGGACTGGCCAGGCATGGTATGGACCTCCAACTAAAAAAGTGGGCAAACATGAGGATACCTATTAATGCGCCTATCACTTGAGGATATCGCAGATACTGTGGGCTTGGCGAATCAAAGAAGGACTAACAACATTATATGTGGCGTAGCAAGCTGAGCTACCAAAACTGAACTTGAAACTGTCCTATACTTTAATTTTCCTTGGTAGATATGAATTAAATACGGTGGGGATACTCACAGGACACTGCGTTTTTAGAGAACATGAGAGAAGGCGGGGTCTGGAAGCAAATGACTCCTGCAAAAACTGTATAGATGAGAAGGAGTAAGTGACATTAGTTCACTTCCTAAGTGAACTAATGTCACTTACTCTGTCTGGCACTAACCCACTGTAAATTGAGAGATATCGGTACATAAGTAGTTTGGCTCCACTAGAAGTGAAAGGGAAGTAAGATCCTGTGGTATCACCATGGTCGTTTAGACTGTTTTACAACAGAGTATATAGAGGGTAGGAAGGTATTTTCTTACTACATATTTGCTAGTTTTGAATTTAAACATTTTGGAAGTGATAACTAAAAATGCAAGGATTTTAGTATTAGTACTGATTCGGTAAACAATTACTCCTTTAAAAAAACTATCGTTATTGAACTTCTTCATTGATACGGTTTTTATTATAATTATTCTTCCACTCTGAAAAAGAAAAATCGTGACTAAACCTCATACGAATTTTAACTGTGTGAAAAACTTTAAATTTCCCAACGAAATAACGAACAAAAAATTTAAAATTATAGCACATAAACCATATCACATGTACATACAGTGTGTACACACATACAATCAACCCTTTAACATTATATCTTATATGCGCTCTCTTTAGATTTAGAGAAAATAATCGCCCCGCAAAAAACGCACGTACATATTAATCTCATAAATCTTCATAATGTCTTGGCGTTAGACAATTTTCTACTGTCTTACATCCATGTTCGAACACAAACAAAATACACACACAGTACAGTAGTAATACACAACACGACCGATGACTGTATATACATATAGGGAAAAAAAACAAAAACAACAAGAATCGAGTATTTTTGTTCTGTGCGCAAAGGGGCGTCGCTTAGCAACCTCATTGATCCATTCCAAAATAGAAAATACAAAAAAAAAATGGAAAACATGAAAAGCACACATACCGAGAGTTTTCTTATTTTATTATTGAGCTTATAACGAATTTGTTTCGAAAGCAGAATAGTATATAACGGGCGCAAGCAAGACATCGTTACGATACGCGGTTGTCTAGTTTAAGAAGAAAATATTTTCGACTCGAGTCGCCTGAGTTAATTATGGGGAGAACACGCAAACTATGGGTATATACGCGATTTTGTCGTATATCCGCTTATAGTGATATGTGGAATATTTACCCGAGTTTTCCCAACATTATACATAATAATATGAAAAGCATGAATATGTTTGTAATGAGAATACTCTCCGAGAGGCAAATTAAAGGAGAGAGAGAGAGAGAGCCGGAGAATGAAAGATATCACTATATATATGATAAACAAAACTTTCTTCGTATCTATAACTTTTAAGAAATTCCATAAAAAAAACTATGTTGCTGAATTCGTATTCCTTCTCATTTTTTTTGTGTGCCTTCGTAATTAAATTTTCGATTAACAACAACTAGAAGAAAATATAAGTAAGAAAAAGAGTCTGTTTTGAAATCGGTAAGGACGAATTATTATATATGAGATCACATTTTCCGTTTTGTTGGTATTGTCGTTGCCTTATAAGAAAAGGTAACCTATTTGAGAATATTGATTAGATTATTCTACTTTGTTTGGTTGGTTTGCTTTTGTTTTTTGTGCGCTCATGTTGTTATTGTACTTGGGATCTAGTAGTTTGAGAAGGTATATACGTATATACGACGATATAAATCAATATGGATAATTTACCTGTGTGTGTGTGTACATATACGGCTTTTTGGAATATTATTTTCAAAATAACCTGCAGGTTGAACAACTAATTATATACGAGTATATGGGAGCTTGGGTACAATCAAAACAATATACCTTTTATTGAAGCTGAAATAAATGTTGCTGGTTAGAAGGTCTATGATATTTTTACAATAACGACAACTGACTAACAAAATTAAATTTACTTTGTAATGTTGAGCATAGATTGATGGAAAATCTAATAAATTTAAAAAAAATACTTTAGGAAATTTGAAATAATTTTGAGTAAATTTTAATTTTCAGTCACAATCTTTATTCGTTCCATGAATATCCGCTCCAAGAAGTATATCCACAGGACTTGGATGATTAAAATTAATATCAGCGAGTTTAAAAGGTTGAATATATTGTTATTTGTTATTGGAAGAAGATCAGAAGTTAATTTTTCATTATGAGCGACCTCACAGATACAATGAGGTTGCGGGACGACCTAATATCCAATTTCACAGATCGTTTAGTTCTATAAGGTTGTCATTTGTATGTAGATTGGTGAAACTGGATGATTTTTGGACGAGAATTGTGTATCAACTGTTGACTGATATGTGTTATTGTTGGCTATAGTTGAGCTGTTTTCTAAATTTTCATGCAGTAGTTTGTTATGGCGTTGATCACAAATGCAACAGGTCAGATTAAATGGATATTCAGACTGTAGATGTCACAACAGGGGCACATAAGCTTATCGATGGTTGTGTACATGCTATATTTAACTGGAATCTTCAATTTAGATGAATATTTACTGACGGAAAGTTTAGATGATAAACAAGGCTCAAATGATTCATATCTTTTATCCAGAAATTTTAAAAAATTCTTCGAATGACGGAGATTTTTTTTCTCCTGCAAACTCTGGCGAAGCCACTTTAGTCTGTACAACAAGTTTGTTTAAAATTAAATGAATTAACCAGGGGTCATGTTTTTAAAATTGAGAGCCCCAACACTTAAGTTCTCGAATATTAAATTGTTGTAATGCTTTTTGCTTAATAAATTTATCAATTAGGAGTTAACTAAAAAGCTTGTTCGCAATGAACATCAGTTATCGGTATATAGCGGGTTAAATCGTTGGCCTCACCTCTAAGAAAACATTTCAACAACTGAGATTTATGAGATTGGGGCAATGCGTTATTTAAGTGAACTGCTGATCTATATAAAGAGCCTTAAAACTGTGTTTCTTATTTCCGATCTAATCGATCTAAGTACTAAACATCTGTTTCTTATCTCCGGTCCGATCGATCTGATCGATTATGTTGCTGTTTCTTATTTTTTTAAGATTTTATTTTGATTTGGAAAAATATTTCGATTTCTCAGATTGATTTTAGTTTAGCTAACTTCGGTGTAAAGTCTGATCAGATCAGAACGATCTGATTTCAGATTTCAAAATCTGCTCGATCTAAACGGTTTAAATAAGAAATACAGCTTAAATGACGGCAATTGACTATAAACTACAGAGAAGGGTTCAATGACTGTACGTGGCAATTTAACATCTTGATTGGTTTGAGTTAAGGTATTCTCGTTCAAACAGTGAAGTATCGCTTTAACAGTGAAGTATTTTGATTCAAATTCGTCAACTTTGATCAAACTTCATAGTTTTCCAAATGCAATGAAAGCGGAATTGTTGATGAAAACGAATACGGACGAACTAGCTAGGTATGGTACAAATTGCCAACTGCTACCGGAAAGGGCAAATTTGGGGAGACCTATTAAGGCATTCAAGGCACTCTGGCCAAAGCTGGATTTGAAACGCTCAAAGACACTGATCTACCTACGTAGATATGAATTAAAAAGGATCGTGGGGGCTGTCTGGACGAAGAGGAGGAAGAGACGGTAGTTCACCTCACTTGGTCTTGTCCGGCTTTGGCACGCAAAAGACACAAATAGATGGGTAGATTCTTAATGGACTGCCTCTCTGATTTCGAAAACTGTAAGGTGCGAGATATATCACGCTACATAAATAGCTCAAACTGTTTCACATAAGGGTAATAGGGAAGTAAGATCCTATGGTATCACAACGGACCGTCACCGGTCTAAGTGTGCCGTGGCAGCCACTCAACCTAACCTAACCTATTCATGCATGTATTAACAATTAGTATTTAACATATAGGTTAACGACTTAGATAATATATTTTTTAGATTGTAAGAATACATATTATAACAAAAAAACATTAATAATATTGAGATGTCCAATGCCTTGAAGCTGCTGACCATCCAAATCAGCCCGCCACAACGAAACATAGCCCATAATTTATTACACCCGGTCCCGATTTTATTACATTTGCCGTTCGCGAGAAAAGTGTGACCGTCGTTCTATGATGGCTTAGGATTTAGCTATAACTAATGGAAGACTAGAAACAAAAATATGGTAGAAGGACCCTACTTGAGTTCTTCTGGTTTTGCTATGGCTTCAAAAAAATAACAATCTTCAATTTATTTTAACCCTTAACAGGGATTTGTACCATATGTGAAACATATCTTTCTTATTAAAATATTAGCGTTTCGACATGCTATCTGTTTTTCATGTTTATAGGACATGGAATAAACGAATAATTTTCTATCCTACCATGATTTCGTTTATTGGGTTACTTTGACATAACCTTTTTATTATTTCGTTGAAAAATAGAAAGCACTACGTCATGCGTTCGCGCTAATTTTGAATACAAAATTTACATAATAAAAAGCGTTATTACATATTTCAAAATTAGTCTGCAATTAAACAGATAATCGTTAAGTGAAATTAAGTTCTTTGTTTGATTTGGGTAATAACATAATAAATTCATTCAAAACATTTAAAAAAATCAGAAGCATTCTTCATTTTGTGAACAATGGATCAGCGGTACCAAACAGCCACCCTAAACAAGATCGTTTATTCAAGATCAAGCCTTTCTTAAATCTTTTACAAAGTAAATATCCCCTGATGCCTCTAGAAGAGCAACTATCTGTCGACGAGGAATTTTTGTGCAACAAAAATACGTTGTTATATGAAGCAATATATGTTCCCTCTAAACCACACGAATGGGGCTTCAAAATATTTTCCTTAACAAGAGGTGCATCAGTAATATCTCTATATTTTGTGAGAATTATTTCACAATTATCCTACTATTTTTCTATTTTTGTTTCTTGAAAAGAGGGGATTTATTGTATTGGAACATCAGGTGCAACCGAATTCCAAATTCAAAACTTAGTATAGAACGGGAAATAAACAAACTACTTTGGGGATTTGGCCGCCCTATTGTGGTCTTTCCAATTCCAGCAGTTGATTTCTGACCAAGCCGTTGTATATTGTGTTTCTTTGCATGAATTGTTATCTCTTCACTGACGTTTTCCATCCGGAAGTCCCTATGTAGGTTATCGGTTCTTATGTACCAAGGAGCGTTCACTATTCCACGTAACACTTTATTTTGAAAAGCTTGTATTATTTTAAAATTGGTTTTCTTAGTACCCAAAGCTGAATACCATAAGTCCATATAGGTTTTAAAACTTGTTGGTAGCTCTGAATATCTTCCAATTGGCCAACGCATAATTCTATATTTAATATGTAGTTCCTCCTTTTTCTTTTTATTGTGCTCTTTCCATTTTAACTTAGCATCGAGAGTCATGCTAAGATGTTTGGTTGTGTTAGCATAAGAAACTTGTTTGGAATTTAGTTCTATTGGTATCCAATTAACTATTTGATTGGTAATGTTAACTTGCGTTGATTTTTCTTCGTTTAGCTTATTTTTTTATTTTTTTTTTATTTTTTTTTTTTGTAACTTACATTGCATAATAAAGTATTTTGAATAGTCAGGGTAATCAAGTGATTATCCCCAGTTTCGTGTAACTCCTCCCTCAGATTTTTCGCCACAGTAAGTCTACTGCTGGTCGCGATATGTCCAGTGGTTTGGTTCTTTGCAGTCTTCTTGTTGGAGATGTAGTCAGCATACAGCATATGTCCAGATTTTGATGCTAGTGCAGACGTTGTAGGTGTTTTGTTGCATGATGCTTAATTTCATCCGCGACAAGCTCAATCTAGAGATGTCGATGGAGGTTGTCGTTTCGAATGTACCACGGTGCATTAACAATACATCGTAGGATTTTATTTTGAACTGTTTGTATAATTTTAATATTTGTCTTCTTGGCACATCCCCAGAGTTGGCTACCATATGTCCATACAGGCTTCAGAATTTGTTTGTAAAACAGCAGTTTGTTATGGATCGCTAGTTCAGATTGTCTCCCTAGGAGCCAATGCATTTTTCTAAATTTTATGTTTAGTTCTTCTCTCTTCTTTTTTGTGTGTTCCTTCCATCTCAGCTTAGTATCTAAAGTCATACCAAGATATTTGGCAGTGTTTGCATGGGGTACTACTATTGAGTTTATCATTATTGGTATATGGTTAACTTTTTGATTTGTAAAGTTCACTTGGATTAATTTTGCTTCATTTAATTTAATTCGCCATTTCTTTGTCCAATTACATATCAGGTTAGTAGCCCTCTGTAATTTACTAGCAGAGTCATTGATGTTCTTTGCTGTTGGAAGTATTGCCGTGTCATCGGCAAAAGTCGCCATTGTTTCTTCTGTAATTGGTATATCTCTAGTATATAGGAGATATAGGATTGGCCCAAGAACACTCCCTTGTGGTACTCCGGCTGTTATTCTTTTTAGTTGGGAGTATTCATTCTCATACTTTAGTCGGTAGTGCCTCTCTGATAAGTATGATTTTAAAATTTGAAAAAATTGCTCCGGAAGATCTCGATGAAGTTTGAATTCTAGCCCCTGGTGTCATACTTTGTCAAATGATTGCGCTACATCAAGGAATATAATTGAGCATATTTCTTTGCTTTCTAGTGATTTCTCGATTACATCAGTAATTCGATGTACTTGTTCTATCGTAGAATGTTTTTCCCTAAGTCCAAACTGATGTGAAGGGATAAGATTCCTTTCTTCGATAATTGGTTTTAGTCTTTTAAGAAGAACCTTTTCAAATAGTTTCGATAATGTTGGTAGCAGAGAAATTGGCCTATATGAAGCTTTATCATGTGGAGGTTTGTTCGGTTTAAATATCATAATTACTTCTGCAACTTTCCGTTGTCTTGGTACATATCTTAGTCGAAATGCTGCATTAATTATATGCACTAGTTTCCTCAACGCTTTCTCCGGTAACAGTTTGATTATCTGACCCGTTATAAGATCATATCCTGGAGCCTTATACGCATATTTAGCTTATTGCGCCATTTTTTGGTCCAGTTACTTACTTGGTCCGTATCCCGTTGCAGTTTTCTGGTTGCTTCGTCTGCTTTACCTCTGAAAATTCTTCATCACATCTAACGCGAAAATAACCGAGCAAATAGCGCAGTGGTTAAAGGTGCGACGTTTGGATCGGGAGGTACCGGGTTCGAATCCCAACAGAGGCCGGTGATGCAAAAGGGATTTTTCATCTTTCAGCTTCAATAATACTTGTAATCCTGTGAACTTCCTCTATGGTATGGTGTGGCATTCTCGAAATCCGAACTGATGTGGTGTTATTAGCTTTCTCTCAAGAATTATAGGTTTCATCCTTTTGTATAACAATTTCTCAAAAATTTTCGAAATAGCTGGAAGCAGAGAAATTGGCCTATATGACTTTTTATGACAAGATAGTTTGTTCGGCTTTGGTATCATAATTATTAATTTAACAATTTTTTTTTTTTGTAAAAATCAACTTAGTTTAATAGAAACCTATTGAAATTCAAAGAAAAATATCCAAAATATGGTGGCGGTCTGGTGTAATAAATTATTACAGGTGATAAAATCGACATTTTGGTATTTTTCTTTGAATTTCAGTAGGTTTTTATTAAAATAAGTTGAATTTTACACGGTCTTACCAGTGAAATTAATTTGTAATACATTCTGGCCCAAGTTTTATCTCGATATCACAATTACATCAAAAGTTACGAAGTATAGCGGTGTAGGTTCAATTTGTTTTTATTCCACCCACGCTTTTCTCGTGAACGGCAAGTGTAATAAAATTGGGACCAGGTTTCGTTGTGGCGGGCTGATTTGGCTGGTGCAGCTTCAAGGCACTGAGATGTCCGAACAACAACAAAGAACGATAAACGCACAACCATTTTTTAGTTCGTCTGATAAGTGATGATATAACCAGCCACATTAACCAAAAATGATTTTAACTATTTGATCAACAAAAATAAAAAGAAGCTATGATAAAAGTATGCGCTATATTATCAGAAGGGTTTTAATAGCTGAAGAATTGTGTTGAAATGGTCGCATATTTAAAATAGACACAATTGAGCTTTAAACTGTATTTAAAGATTTCAGAAGTTTAGATTTAATATGTTAAGTCAGTTATAACCATAATCTATAAAATTTTATCCTATTACACCTAATTTTCCAAACTTGTATTCATTTCATATTACCTCCATACTGACAAACTATGCATGCAAGCTAGAAAGCTTTTAGGGACAGAAAAGTGTTTTTAATGAACAGTTTTCAATGATTAGGAGCTTTAAGATTTAATTTCGTAAATTACAATCATGGCTTGTAAAAGAAATTATTAAACTTTCAACTAGAGTTAAATGTAACTGCTTCTTAATGGCAATTAAGAAGATTTATCTGAAAGCTTTATTTTAAATTCCTGAGTCTCAATGCTGATAAAATAAAATTTAAAAATAGAATATTACAACGTTTCTAATCGCTGAAAGCTTTTATTATCAAACTTTTAATGTAAGCTTTTTAGCTTTAAGTTCTGTAAAATCATTTTAATATTAATTTTTATTTATTAACTGAGCTTTTATTTACAATCATTGGAATATTAAAAGGCTCTATGTTAAAAATTAGCACTATGATCAAAAAGCTTTTTCGACAGAAGATTTTTTGGTAAAAGATTATGTAAATAATACAGTTATTTTCTTTAGAAAATTGTTATAAACAAGTTTTTTTTAAGTAAAACTGTTAAACTTTCAGCCAGATTCACTTATTTAAGTTAACCTAACTGCTACTATAAAATAATAATACAAATTATCTGAGAGCTTCCAGTAATGCGCTGAAAATTTAAAAGTTTTATAATATTTTACAACTCAACAAGCTTTGATTTATTGAATACCAATTTTTTGAAATTACTGAAAGCTTCTAATTTGGCAATATAATATATTTACAAAGCGTTAGTGGTAAAATTAGGTTTTAGTATATGCTCCATCAGACTTAATTGTATAATTAGGTAGGTGCAATAAAACCAACTAATATTATTGAATATTAAAATGATCTTAGAGACTAAAGTGTTAGTTTTAAAATAATTTAAAATACAAAACAGTTTAAACCGCGAATTACCAGTAGTAAAAGTTTTGAGCTTTGTTAAAAAAATAAAACTTTAAATTTCTTCTGAATACATTTTATATCATTTCCTTTTAAATCGTTTAAAATTTTATGGAACAGGTTTTTTGAAAGCGATTATTTATAAGAATGCTTAAAATATTCAGCTTGCAGAGCGCGAAAGTTGAACGAAGATCATCTTTAATTCTTTTCAATTCAGAAGAGGATCTTTCACCTGAACAATTAGAGCAATCAGTACTTATATAAATATTTACAATGCCAAGGCTATGTTTGGGAATGTATTTTCGATTTGATTTAATTAATGTTTTCAAACTAAGCTGCTTAAAGTGAATGTACACTCTTCAATTAAATTCTTTTCTAAATCATAAAAAAATGATTTCAAACACCGTTTGTGTCTGGGAATAACTCTGGAAAGCTTAGGGGTAGATATTATCGGAGAAATAATGTCAAACATTTTCCCAGTAGTAATATTGGTAGTTTGGAATGAAAAAAAAAACAAGTTAGGTCCTTGCCCAGGTAAAGTTATAAACTGATTATTATTTGTGCATTTTGTTTCGGAGGAATCGCTTCATTATATGGAATCTGCTGTTCTCGATGAATCTCTAGAAAAACGGAACTAGAAATAGCACCCGGATAGAATGGGCATATGCCACATGCTGCAAACGCTGATTAGCTGTTATTCGTTGTCGGTTGAGCCATTCCAACGCATCTGAAAGAAGCTTTCCAAATTTCAGGCGAGTTAGTTTTCTGGTGGGGTTGTTTCTAACAAATAGGTTGCACGCCGAATAATAATAAGATTTAAAACCTTGAGGTGGAAGGCACAGTAAAACAATCTCATTTTCTACAGCAAACTCCAACATTTCGGCATTGCTACAATGAGAGGAGTGCCCATCTTAAATTAATAGAGGGTTTCCGTTTGGTTTTCTAGGTGTGAAGTGGTTTTTTAACCAACTGAAACATATTTCGCTAGAGTCACATAAGCTGACTTTTCACCCATTTATACGTGCGACCCCGGGACATGCCATCCTCAAAATCTTGTTTTTTTTTTGACCTGCAAAATTAAAAATAAATAAATATTGCTTGATGTATAGGTATTAAAACCTCACCCTTTTCAGCTGACGTTATTGCTGCTACGTTTTTTGACCCTTTTTCTGCGACTACTAGCTTTGATCGGTTATTCAATGGGCATCCAGTCTCCAGGAAGATCCTAATGATAGTTTTTATCACATTGGGTTTTAAGATGTATTTTTAATGTTGTAGAGGGTATTTTGTAATGCTTTGCAGCTGCATTTACGGACATTACTTTGCATTTGATTATTTCAATGGCAGTTTTTAGGTCATTATCCGACCACAAACCCCGAATTTTGAAATTAAAAATAAAAATACAACAACAAAATACAAAAAAAAATTAATTCTTATTTTAAAGCTTCTAATGTATTATTATTATAAAGTATTATTGTTGTTGTTGCTAAAATTTTAATAATTCAATTGTATAAAATTGTGCTTTTCTCAGTGATTTTCCCAAATAAACTGAAAAAACAATAAAAAAAATTTGCTTAATTTATTATATTTTATTTTTAATATTTTTATTTATGTCTAAGTTCCAAATAAAAAAATTAATAAGATTATAAATTTATAGAATAGAATTATTGTTTGTGTGTGTGTGTTGTTTTTGTATTTTGCCATTAGATTCATTATGAAATCTAATATTATTACATACAGACATAAATAGATAGAGAAGAACATAACGAATTTTTCACAGAGTTTTCCAGTTAGATGAAAATCTTCTTTTTTTTTTGTTTAGCAGAAAAAAAAGAAATTAAATGAAACTGTAATTAAATTAACATTTATAATGGAACCCCCTGCCACCTGCGAAATGAAAATTGAATATTTTTTTTGCTCCGTATACTCCCTGTCCCTCCCCCTCCTCAGTATTCCCGCTGAACATTCCCAGTGACTGCGTACGTATATATATGTACGTAGAATTTGGTTATCGATTGTGCACAGTCAGCATAGTAATATAATTTTTTCTGGTTATTTACGCGGAAAATTTGATGAGTAATTGTTATTTATTTTTATTATAAAGGAGCACATTTTTTTTTACCGAATTTCGAGGGTGATAGGAATTCTATTAAAGTTGATACCGAACAAATGGTTTGTGCGATTGTTTAAACATTATGATTAATTAAAACAAAAAAGAAGTATTTTTCGGCTGTTTAAGTTGAGATTTGGTGGTGATTTGTTATTGTTGGGTGTAAATATCGTGTAACAAATGTGTTTTTCTTTTGAAAACATTTGTGAGCGCATTATAGGTATATATAGGCTGGGTGGTGTTTTTCATAATTCTTCACCATAGGTAGTACTGTTTAATTAACTTCTTTATTAGTGCGTTAATTGTCCGGAATTATGAGTCATTAAAAAAATATTTGAATACGTAATCATAATTTAGGGTCGCATGGTTTAGACTTTTATATGAATTGCACCGAGTGGTGACATTACATTTGTAGAATATACGGAAGTGAAAATGTTGTTGAATTTGGAATTTTGCGCTTGTGGCCGTTGCAAAATATGATAAGAGTACTCGTATATTAAAAACAATTGAGAATTTGTTGGCATAAAATTATCTGTGAAATAAAGCCACTTTAAACTATTTTTCTGTATTTTATATAAATTCAAACTTCTATACATTGAAATGAAACACCCTTAGGTTATTTTTGTGCTTTAAAAATAGTAACGAGCAAAATTTGCACAATAAAATTTTACTTTCATCACTCTGAAGGCTACTGGAATGTCATGAATTGGTTTGTTCCTAGTATGGTTCACCATTGTATACCGCTGCCACGGTATTTTTATTGGTTCTAAATTTCCCATTGGAGGTCATGATTGCCTGTTTGTGGGTTGAATTTGATAAGAGGGGTGAGTCATCATGATTCTGTGTCTTATTGTCTAATCGGTTTCCAGATGGATATATCTTAAAGCTCATTGTTTGGTTTAACCTCCGATCGGATAAAAATATATTTTTCATGCCCATTGAATGTAAATTGTCTTAACCTCTCCAGCTGAAGTAAGCAAAGAAATACAAAAAAATATCCAAAATAAGCTTCTGAACACGATTTTATAGCAGCTAATTAGTGTATGGTCCTTCGAAAGCAGAACAGTTACTCTTTTTTATACACAGATACAACATACAGGTACCTCTTTTTGGCCATTTCCACACTGCATAGCTCTTTGCCAGCCTGTACTGACATTGAAGATGAGTCGACCCATGTGTTCTACATTGCATACAGAGAGTCATAGATGTTTTCAATTTAATCACCGAAAGTATTAATTAAAACAATTAAACAGAGCATAGTTCACAAAATCACAAGTTAATATGTTTAAAATCCCAGAAATTTCATGTTGCCCAATTTAAATTGTTGAGATCGTGCCACCAATTAATTGGTCTTTGAATTTTAACTTTCAATTAAAAAATGCAATCACAAAAATGAGTTCCACGCGAGAAATTAAGTTCCAAAGAAAATAGCACACAGAAAATAGCATACTTTACATATAGAACATAAATTTCATGTGGAACATAAGTTTATGATACTACGTGCCTTTTGTTGGTATGTTTTTGTGATTTACTAAACATGTAAAACGCTGAATATTTACTTAGTAAGTATTAAAATGGGCTGGACTTAACTGTGGAACCTAAATTGGCACATAGGGTTCAAAAATCTGGTTTAATTTTTGTGCTGGCCAATTGAAGTTCAACCTATAATTGCGGGAAACCGCAACTCTGTTTTGGAAACACAATTAGATTGTGGAGCTTTAAAGTACTTAACATATTACCGCCTCGCCTCGACTTTTTCATATTCCACAAATACGAAGCCTATCACTCATTCATATTAGAGCGACGCTGCGCCGCTATTTTTTTGCAGCTGTCAAATATAATTTAGTTTTATTTGTGAATGATTGCGCCTTGTGCGACTTTGATTTGTTGAAGTCAAGTGTGGATCGCAGTGTGGAACGCATTGCGTACGCCTCGTAGCTAACATCGTTGCATCATATTTTTAGTTTTCAAAATTATCAATTAAATTTTAATTATTTGAAAATTATTTTTATTAATTTCTATAAAATTTAACATTCTTAACCAAATAAATCTAATTTAGAAAGTTAAATACTTTAAATAAAAAAGAAAAAATTTCGCCGATCGCCGAGGCGATAATATGAAAAGTGCTTAATTCTTAATTTGCGAAATTACATAACAATAAAATTATAGCCGTCTTTGTGTTTTGTCGGAAATGTTGTTCGTCGCAAATTTTGCTTGTGTGGATGTGTTGTGCGTGCGGTAAGTTATGTGCCACAATGAAATCAAATTAATCAACTTGGTATTTTTGTTAAATTCAAAGAAATACTCATTCGAATTCCAAACGAATTTAATTACATAAATATATAAGATTCCATGAAATCATCATCATCGTTGTGGACCAAAGCGCCATTGAGAATGACAAAAATATAATTTAAAAAAGTTTTGTTCCATTTCCAATTATGAAAATGTGTTCATACAGAGTGACATATACATATTTTTTGGATTGTTTACAGCAATATCATAAATAATATTATTATGTTGGTGTGTATGTATGTGCATGTATATGTGTATACACTCATCCCTCGATATACACGGTACTCGATTTACGCGGTTTCGATTTTACGCGGCTTAACAAAAATTAAATTTCTAATACAGTGAAACTCCTCTAAGCCGGAATTTGATGGGACCCAAATTTTTTTCCGGGTTTGAGGATTTTTCCGGCTTTGAAGACATTGAGAAAATTTTGAGGTTATTGTACACATAATGTGTATGTAGAAACTTATTTAGTTTAGAAATTCGTTTTGATAACTTCGTATTTCTGCTTTAAATTAAGGTTGTTTATTCTCCCCATATTTAAAATTACAAAAGTATTTAATTACAAACACGTACTTATACGTACATACAACCTATGGTGATTGATGATGATGCAGTTTTTGACATATGTATGTGATTTTTTTTTTCAAAGCCAACTGAAGTTAGCTGTAGTTCCGGCTTAGTGGAGTTTTATTTTGGTTTTTTATACTAGAAATGTAATTTCCTTCCGTGCCTCAGGATTTCCGGCGTATAGGGTCGAAGTTGTATGTAAATTGAAACGAAAGTTTCTTTTGCTTGAATTTTTCCGCCGTATAGGATTTTCCGCGATATTGGATTTCCGGCTTAGGGGATTTTCACTGTATTAAAAATTGGTAATATTTCATTAAAAAAAGTACTAATATTTCGATTTCGAATTCCGCTTTAAACGTTCTCATTTCAATGTAGCATTTTATGCAACAAAACGCAATCATTGTAAATGTCAAAAACAAAAATGGTTGAATTAGATCATTCCCTTTAGATGTGTTGTGTTTCACTCATATGTGCGGTTGTAAAATTAATAATTTGCATTTATTTATTTATTATAAACTCATAATAAATAATACCAAAAGGTAAGATAATTAATTTTAATTAAGCAATTTACCAATAAACAAAAATTTGATTTTAACTTTATTAAAATTCAATTTTTATAGATCTATCTAATGACCATAGGAAAGAAAAAAACAAGCGACATGTAATTTCGTTAGAAACAAAAATTGAGATTTTTGATAGATTGAAGTCTGGGCAGGGATCATATGTTGTAGCAAAAGAGTTGGTTTAACTGAATCGACAGTGAGAACAATAAAGATAATTAAAGAATCTATGTAAAAGTATAGCGAATAGCACAAAATTTTCAACTTATAAACGGGATAGTATTATGGAAGACGTTGAAATTTTTAAATTTATTGTGAATGATAATTCCATAAAACAGAAAGCACTTTAACTATTCAACCAAATGAAAGAAAATAGACCCACTTCTTCGACAACAGAGTTTTCCGCCAGTAAAGGATGGTTCGATAAATTTAAAATATGCCATAATTTACACAATTTGCGTCTGGTGATGGGAAATTTACTAAGGAGTATCCAGCTAAATTAGCTAAAATCATTCAAGATAAATCTTACGATCCTGATCAGCTATTTAATGCCGGTGAAACTGGTCTCTTTTGGAAGAGAATACCGAAAAGGACTTATTTATCCAAAAATGACAGATCTGCTAGTAGGTTTAAGGCTGCAAAAGATAAAGTCACGTTGCTTTTTAGTAGCACCAGGAGATCGAATAATAAATCAACTTTTTATTAACCGAGCAATGAAAAGCGTTAATATAGATAATTTACCTGTGTACTAGAGGGCCAAAAAAAAAGATTGGATAACATGTGCTATATTTGAAGAATGGTTTCACAAGTGGTTCGTTCCCGAATTATTGATTCACCAAGTCATCCAATAAATTTCCAAGTTCCAAATGATCAAATTGAATTTTTACTGCCAGTACAACATCAAGGATTCAATCTCAAGACCAGGGCATACAAAATCAACTCTTAATGCATGGTAGAAGAGCATCTGGCCGGAAGTAGTAAATTAGTCAAACACTATTCCTTCAACAGAAAATCTTTATTGAAATATTATCGATTTGGCACATTCTCTAGGAGGAGAAGGATTCGAAGATTTTGGAATTCCCGATGTAGTGAAATTATTTGAAAATAAAGAAATTTTAAATGCCGAGTTACATAGCCGATGACAAATTAACTGCTAAACTAATTGGAGAAGTCCTGCAGTATGAAGAAGTTTTAAAGAAATGCGTCAAAGCAAACAAATGTTGTTTACAGATTTCGTTACGATGTCTAATACAAATTCTATACTCATTCTAGAAACCCAAAGTTCCACTACAGTCGATAAAGTAATGTGTTCAATAACACAGAACATCGCCATTGATAAAATATCTATAAGTGATGAAGTAAAAGGACCAAAGAAGAAGATGATGTAAATTAAATTGATTTTAATTTTCTGATTTAATTTAAGCTTTCTTTATGTATTAACAACAATTAATTTAACACGTTACAGCTGAATTGAAATAAAAAGATAGATTACATATCTTTAAACCAAAATTGGATTTACAAGATTACCCATGGTTACCCAAGGAACGTATCCACCGTGTAAATTGAGGGACCAGTGTATATGGTTATGAGCCAACAAAATGGTAACTGGGAGAAAAAATTGGAAATTAATCAAAATCAATAAACCATTCATCTATTTCTTCTTGTGTATGAGTGCGACCTGGAAATTACAATTTTGTAGAAGAAAACTTTTCATGTTTTAAAATTGATTTTTAACTTTTAAAAACTCACATACATACATATATCGAAGAGTTGTACACAAGGACTAACACCAAGCAAACTGTTTCCTTTTATTTTTCAATAACACCAAAAATTAGGGCGCTTTGTATGTACATAATATGTTTGTATGCGGGAATGGATACATTTCGTGTATACCACGTTCCATGATGGTGGCATAAAAGAAGAATAGAATGGCGGAATTTTTTTTTTCTGTTCAGAAATTCAGTTCAAAACTACAAATTGATAATCTTTACTGTAATATACGAACATATATAGCTTTTTGTGTTTTGTCATAATGTTATGTAACATAGTTTTTCGAGAAAAACAAAGTTGAAATCGATTTAAGAAGAAAATAAAATAAAACAAAAAATGGAAAAATCTGCAAAATTTATTATCCACCACCATATAGGCGACCAATGATGGTTTACTTATCTTATTGAGGTGGTGGGTATACATATATGTACATACATATGCGCTTCAATATATAGGATTTACATGTCTGATGCGTTTGAAGATAAGATTCACAAAATCGATTTTTAATTGATCCCCCAATGACTTTTTATAAACAACCAACCGTCTTTACACATCCAAATTACATCAACAGCATTAGTACGTGAGCCATAAACGTATGTGATAAAATAACTACCTTTACAGTGTTTTTATATAATTTTCACAATTTTTTCTTCTTTGTGAATATGTGTATACACTATACGTATAAGACTATTTTAACTCTTATCACACTAGAAAGAGAATAAGTGATGCTAATCTCTTAATTTTACTCGCAAATGTCATAAAACTAAATAAAAACAAAAACTTTGTCGTCTTATCTGTGCAAGTAAAAATTAATTTAACTTTACATATTATATACAACAATCACTTTAATATCCAATCTTGATCTTAACTTTATTCTTATATATATACAATAATTTTATATATATTTTTGATCGTACCAAGGTCTTCCTCGCCCTCCCCGATTGATGTGGTTTCTTTTAAATTATAAACAATTTATCGACACTGTATACCTGCGTATACTACGATACCCGATATAACTATATTACACTGTTGTGTAAAATCAATTCGTAATTTAATTTAACGAGTTTTTATTCGAATCTCTATATATACGATACCTACACCATACCAAAAAATGTGATATTAAATGATTTTATATGGAAAATATAATTTTCCTTATTTTCTTCAAGCATCCTTATTCCATTTTATTTTTCTTATCGACTTCGGCAAAGAATAATAAAATTCGAATATTATTCTCGCTAATGGTTTTTGATTTTTATCCAAAAGTACATTAAAATATATGAGAGGGAATAAAAGTTGTTTTTTTTTTTGCCGAAGATCCGATCGCAATGTATATATCAATTTGGGCTCCTTGTGCTATTCATATATAGGCTAGGTAGTAACTATTTGTTGAATCGAGCAGAGTGTATCTGAATACGATTCTAAATGTGTTAGAATACAAACTCCTAAATTTTTTAAATTGGTGAGTTCTTCTGTAGCTCTAAATATTGATTTCAATTAGCTTGTAATAACATGAAAGATGGGTCGGCTCATGGGTTCTGCACTCTCTCCAAAGAATGTAAAATCTCGTTTGCATCCGGCCACTATTTCGATTCGTCGAACGCGGAATCCAAACGTCACAGCGTTAACCAACGTACTATTTGCTTTTGTAACGGAATGCCTGACAATACCACAAAATTAACAGCGGTGGTACCGCCACTGAAGTTCAGGGCACGTTAGGCACTTAGAAAATCTCCTGGCAAAGGCTTTAGCTGCGGCATAGGTAGCTGGCTAGGCCCACCGGATGGTCGTGAGAGGAGGGGGTGTTCATTAAATTTTTTTTTCGTTTTATGTCAAAAAAAACGTGATTTTTCGTTTTCGCTCATGGAGTTGAGTTCGTTGATGGCGCGACGTCATATACAGGCGACGCACTGCCTAGAGTAGGTCTTATAAAGGCGGGCCTAGAGATATTTATACTTCTGCTACTTCTATCATGATGCTCGTTACTCTGCGGAAAATAAACCGGTGTGCGTATACGTGGGTGCGATATTCTATATTTGTGGGTGCGATTTTAATTTTTGAAAATTTAAATTATATTTAAGTGAATTATTTGCCATTATCCGTAGTGACACTTTCGGAAACCGAGAACATAAGGAAAATTTCATTTTCTAAAAAGGTTCATAACAACGGCTTTAGCTTTTCGCATTGGTTTAACAAAACTAAATTTTGAAAAGTGGTCCAGTACTATGGCAGTATACGAATTTCCAAGTTTCAATCGCGGGTACGGATCGAAGAAATCAACGAACAGTTTCAGAATCCCCTTAGCTAGTCTGGTCGAGCTGTTGTTTTGTTCATTTTACATTTAGGACAACTAGGAACGCATTGTTTTACTTGTTGTGCCATTTGAGGCCAGAAAAATGGTCGTTGCAGTCCATTTAGAGTTCTGCTGCTGCCTAAATATGCTAGCGTTGATTTATCCGAACACTCGTTGAGGTTGCCCACTGGTGGTGTTAATCACGGACGGCAAAATATGGAAGTTTGAATTTAAGTTTGATAGAAAGGTTTCAGAATCACAACCCATCACACTGACACTTGTTCCACTGTCCAAAAGACAATTATAAGGCAAGTAGCCATTTTTGGAAGCAATTATTGACGAAATAACTGTGGAGCACAAATTTGTACGATTTTTTGAGTAGATTAAAACGCAGAAGTCTTGAAGGGTTGTGTTATCTGGGTGACTTGACTTGGTGACCCACTATGCGGCCAAGCCATTGGGACATAGCGGACTTTTAACGGAAACTAATCAGAATGTATCAGTAAACCGTTTCGAAATGTGTGACTGAGAATGTGAAGCTGATGTGATATGATCTGTGTGGTTGATTTGGTTACTTTCATAGGTTTTACAGAATTTAACCGGATTTCTTCTCCCGGTTTATTGTCTTCGCTATAGTTCCGGTTCGGTGTTGCAAGCCGCATCCTCCCACGGCAAACTGGTTGCTAGTGTTGCTTTTGGCCGATGAATTCCAGCTCTCAAAACACCACTTGACGGGTTTTCCGAGCAGCGATTACATCTTGGCGTGAATGTGTCTTTTTGCCAGCAACGGTACCAGAACGAGCCGGTAGATGCTGTGGAACAGTTCGTGAAAATATGACCGATGTCAGAACAGGTAAAAAAGATCATATTATTGCCCGCACCTGAAGAAGACTCTTTTTTATTTCTTATATTGATGGCCTCCGCTCGATTCGGAGTCGAACGACGTTTATTTTTAGCAAGATACCGCTACGTGCCACACAAGCACCGAAACAATTGCAATTTCGAAAGAAAAGTTTCCTGACCGTGTTATTTCTCGAAGAAGTGATCACAATTGGACACCGAGATCTTGTGATTTAACACGTTTAGACATTTTTCTTTTTTCTTTTCAAGGTTATATGCACCTCGCTTTATACAAGAAAGATTGTCGACTGATTTTATACATTAAAACGCTTTGAAGAAGACGTTACTGTTCCAATTGTTGCTCAGCTGACCTACAACTTTACTAGATTCGTCCTATATTGTCTAAGCTTACGATGTCATTATACAGAGCTCCTCCAACATTTAAAGCACATTTAAATCGGAATAATAAATATAAATAGAACGATGAAAGAATACCATAACCTGACCAACACGATCTGGCCTACCTATATATATGATGATTTTAGACTTATATAGAGTATGGAATTATTTATTAAAATTTTGTTTAAAAAATATTATGGGATAGTTAAATAATTAAACAGCTTTAACATATACTTTTTCTAGAGCATTCCTAGATAAATTTAAATTTTAGAGATTATATAGACGAGAAAAGATTATATACAAACATGTATGTATAAAGATGAGCTCATGTTATTTATGTTTCATAACTATTCCATGTATATCTTAAAAATAACTCGAATATAAGGCGCATTCGGGAAGCGCAACAACAATATATAAAGTTCAACTTAACACAGCGCAACTTTATGTTATAAACAAACAAAAAAACTCGAATTGATTTTCCTGTTCTTGTTAAACTCTCAGCAATATATAAAATTAACATATTTCCTTTTGGTATATACATATATGTACATATCATATACATCAGCTGCAATGAGGATTACCTACTTTATTCGACCTAATATTTTTATGTATGTATTCTTGAGTTGTTAAGAATACCGGCAGAATTCAGAGCTCGTGTTGTAGAATGAATCATATATTTCTCAAATCATTATTAAGTTACATGCGGTACAGCTAGCTATAAACAGGGGAATATAATTTGAAACCATTGATTCGAAAATGGTTTGGTATCTCAAACCATAGATAGTATACATAAATTTGTAAGTGTATCGAGAGAAACATAATATACGAGATGTTTTACGATTTATCAGTATATGTACTAAAATAACTCAAACATTTTAAGTATTCTTCCAATAACTCACAAAAAAAAAAAATGAAAATCCTAAAACTTATTTTTTGTGTGTGGAGAAAAGAAAATAATCCTATTTCATGTGCTTATTTCGAAACGAAAACGAAAAAAAAAAATGTTAATTCCTCTATGAATGAATAAATTTTGGATATATCCATACATGAATCCCTCATACACGACGATGTATGTACGTATATATATACATGTCAACTTACTTAATATTCTGTATTTTTGTCTACTACATATTTTTATTTTGCCGAACGAACCAAAAAAGTAAAAAAAAACAAAAATAAATTAAAAAAAAAGCTCCAACATAAAGTTTAAAGCTTTCATCACATACAGTAATAAATTTAACTATATACATAAAGAGAACAAGACGACTGTGTATTTTTTTTTAACCAGGATATTTAATGAATATAATATTTTTGCTCCTCCAACAAAAACAAAATTATGGTTTTATGTTACTGTGTAAATATACTCGTACGTACCAGGGATTACAAGGATCATCATCCTGAGAAATAGTTTAGCACCATAGTTCCATATTTCACTATATAAGTACGTACATATATACATTATAATCTGTCGCCGTAAACAAATGTATGCTAATATTTACGTAGCTAAAGAATTTGACCATTTACAATTCCGATCGGTCCTTTTCTCAAATTTGCCACTAATGAAATCCTTGGGTAAAATGCCAAACACCCTTTCAAAAAGGCGTGTGAAGTTAGAACTAAATAAAATAAAAAAATAGTTTTAACTTGATATAAACTTCACACGCCATTTTATGAAGTTTATACTAAAACTAACTGTGAATGTAAGTATTAGTCGGATAGTAGTGTATTATAAAAGTCACTTAATGATGGCCATTAAGGCAAACAGTAAAATGTTTAAATATTATCATTTCAGAAAATTTACATTTCGCCATGCGTGATTGTAGTTTTAATTCAGGCCTATCAAAAAAATCATAATGGGATTTGTGATAAACATTGAAGATAGGCACTTTCTTAAGAAAATCCTAAAATGTAACTATACCAATTAACTTGGCCCAACAGCTCAAATTTTCCCACCAGTTTCACTATTGCCGGCCGAGAAGATGCTTCACGAGGACCAAAAAGTATTTTAGTTTTGCGAACTGTGACTGCAAAATTTACCATTATGTATCATACCATTTACCATTGTGTATCATATCATTTTTAGTAATGGCGTATTTTTACTTGTCAAATGTCAAAAGATGACAGATTCAAAATTGACAGATGCCCAAATAGCAGGCTATTCAAAATGATACCTTTTATTGGAAAACCCTTTACTTATGTACACATGTAAAATATTCGAAATATTTTTAAGATATAGAATAATTACGATACATAAATAACATGGCTCATCTTTATGTATACAGGTTTCTATATAACCTTTTCTCGTCTATCATCTCTAAAGTGACTCTCCGTAGTCCAACTGCTTTTTCATGCTCCTGTTCCTCCTTTTGGGGCAAAATTTTCTCGTTACCCGATTATCGATGCCTCAGAGATCGCGACCCCACTGTTCCTCATCTTATTTCCCGATAGTCCCGTGATATGTGATCCATTTGGTCACATGTTCAACATCTTATTTTCCTAATACGTTGGTTTCCTATCCCTTCTTCGGCCAAAACTTGATGTTCGCTTCATAGGAGATCGCGATCTTGGTCGTCTCCATCTTACTTTACGGCAATCTCGTAATATGTAACGCTTTCTGCCATATGCCCAACACTTTCACATTCGTTCTCACATCCATCTCCGCTCGTCCCACTTTGAGAGATCGTTTTATGATGCCCTGTGCAGTCTCGTTTACCAAAGCACAAGCAATGGTTTCGGTAGAAGCAGCTTTAGGTGATACAAACACGTCCATCTTAATTCTCTTCATATAATCGGGAGCCTTATTTATATGTGCCAAATGCACTAGCCGCACGACCACTGATTAATATTCTTGAAAAGTCTCCACGAGTGTTTGATTACGATTCTCCAATTCCATCTAGTGTCTACATTACTTCAATGTAATTGTATCGATCATGTTTCAGAATGGTCTGTAATGTCTCCGCTGCTTCACATTTGAGAGCCACTATTAATGGATATACAGTTTTCTTCATTCTACCAATTTTGATTAACTGCCGTTTCAAAGTGGTAATTGGTATAAACGATGTTGATCGATCGAATACTTGTGGCTTAATTTTGAACGCGTGTCCTGGCTGACCTTCTTGTGGCGATCTTATTTTCACTTTCATGTACTCGTATACAAGCACTTTTCGAAGCTCAGAACTTTCTCCTCTAACTCTTGAAATTCTATTTGTAAATCCGGTTACAAATTTTGCACCTTCTCCAACTCTTGGATGTCTTTTTGTAATTTGTGTTCAACCTGGTGAAACAATTCTTGCAGTTTTACTACACCTCCATGTACGATATTTTGCATGATCTATACTTTCATTTTCTTCATGTCCTGTTTATTTTCCTGGCTTGAGTGTTTAATTCCCTGTAATTCTCGATTTAATTAATTACAGGACTTTTCCATTCTCATCATAACAGCCATTAACTGCGCTATATCGGTACTTCCAGATGGTACCGGCACAATCTCCACCACCGCCTTTTTATTTTCTCAATCCTCTTCTTTTCGTCCGAAACTATTTCCTCATCGAATTAGTAACTAGCCTGATCATTGATCCACCATCTCAAACCATACGCAACCCATACACACACACACACCTCTAGAGTATTTTCTTTGGGGCTACGCAAATCCTAAAATCTATGTGAATAAACCAGCTGGATTTGAGTCATTGGAAGCCAACATTACTCGTGTCGTTCGCCAGATATACCACTCGATATTCTCGAACGCGTCATCAAAAATTTGACTTTGAAAAAGGACCATCGCAGTTGCGGCCATCATTTGAAAGAAATAATCTTTAAAAAATAAATGGCAAGAAATAAAAAATTGAATTTTTTCGGTTTTTTTAGGTTTTGCGCAAATTACCTCTATAGATTTCATTATTACGGTTAAATTCACGCACGTGTTGTTTGATGCTCCCTATTTCTGGCATCACTGCCGGTGTGACTTTTCCACCTCAGCACTCTCTCCACTATACCCCAACATTTTTCAATACATCGAAAACCAGTGGACTCTTTGATATAACATTGATTTGATTAATCCCGTGCAAATTTATTGCTTCTGTTGGAATTAGAGTCGTATAAGCGAGCTATATGTCCAAAACTTTACTGCTGAATAGTGTTGAAGAATTAGCGGCAAAATACGTCGTTATGAAAAATGTGACAAAAACCTGGCTCCACAACTGCAAATTGCTGGGTAAATCATACAGTTTTTTCCAAATGTATCTAACTTGAAGAGCTTACCAATTTCATGTACGTTTCGTCATCCATCAAAACACATCTGGTTCATTTTTTAGTGAACAAGTGTTGGTTACCTCAACGATTTAGCTGTTTGGCACTTATAGTCTTCCTCAACTCAAATTCGTTTTACCATGGAGTGGGGTGTGTTAAGTTATAACCTTTTTGTCTGATTTTTTGTGAGCTATTTTTCGATTTTGTGCGAGCTGTTCTATACCATTCCACCGTTATAAAGAGGGCCCCACTCTATATAACGCTATATATCGTTGTTTTGGGTCAATTTAATAAATTTGTAATGGATAAACATCACGCTGAAGTAGATTCATGGTATTTGAGCAAGATTAGTTTTAAATTCTGCTATTTTTGTAAAGAGATATAAATCCATTGACGGAAATTCTATAAAACTATCACAAATAACGCATTGTTCCTAATTGTTCCTTTAGAACTAATTGACAAAACCACTCTTGGGATTGTGTACATTATGAACGTTGTCTTGATACGTCAATGTATAGAAAATAATAGATAACGCGTAAACGTCCATGCTTGATCACACCAGACCTTAAAGTTTAGATTTTTCCAAAGTACAATATAGGTAATTAAAGTTGAGATCATAATTTTTGGTAACCTCTTGGTTATAGTTAATGACTACTAAATTATTCTAATTACGAAGTGTATTTGAATACGTAGAGCTTTCAAGCCATCGTTGAACAATGGACATCATCACTTTATTGAAAAATCTTTATATCAAATGATACGTACTCGTACTACATACATACATATATTCACAATCAAAATTATATTTAGACTTTTGTTTTTTATTTAATAATCTAAATCAACATAGACAGAACCCACTTTCATTCTCCAAATCAACAATTTTATTTTTTAATGATATGATTTCATTTTCAATGACATGGCCCTTTCGGGCTAAAATTTTATTTGTGAAGAAGACAGACCTTGTTTTGATGTTCATGCAAACAAATGATGGTAATGAGAAATCGTGTTGTGAAAAGTCAAATAATTGTTTATTCTTAATAATTCTGTTTATTCTTCAGCATAAGTTGAGTAGCTATATAGAACCAAAGTTATTTTAATTTCACGGTGATCCATTTTGGCTTTTAATTCAACAATTATTATTTATTTCCAATTACTTAATTCTCCTAATAAAAAACGATCCAATAACATTACATATATAAAGTAATCAGAAAATATCACGCAAAATTGGACTCTAACAACAATCAAACGCCATGACCTCATTAAAACCAACATAATTGTTACATAAAAATTATGAAATTATTTCATTTTATTGTCGCACAATTTAATTTGCATAATTTTTATTAACAATTAAAATTCCAAACCAGACCTAAAACTTTTTGGATATTTCGGAATAGGGAAAATTATTTTCCATATACAAACCGTTTGAATTCATGTTAGAATTAGAATCGTTTGACAAAATTAAAAGAAGGTTATTACTTTATCGACATTCACAAAATAGAATATCCAAATGATTAGCCAATCTACTGTCTGCTGAGGCAATATTAAGAATATATTTTTGTAAAAATTATTTTATTAATCAATCCGGTCAACTAAACACACGCCCAGTCCGTAAGATAATCATCACTACAACAATGAGTGAATGTGAATCGGTTTATTTTTCAACAAACAAAATAACTTCATGGGAAATCACAACGAAGGAAGGATTAAGAGCCTGTAACCGGTTTACCTTACTGATTTGTACAAGCCAGAGGAAATACATCCCAGCCCTCGAAGCTTACTTCTAAAATGTACAGCAACGCTGCAGCTGTAAAATCTATTTGTTATTTTCCTTATTAGCACTTATAGTTTTTGTATTTGCCCATTCGAAAGAGGCAGCGCCATCCTAAGTATATAAGTCAATAATTTTTGAGAAAGAGGCAGCACGACCTAAGTATAATAATACTGGACGTTTACCGGAAGGTAGCTGTTGCTACGTAATTATGTTTTTTTTAATAGTTAGGTTTTATTCGTTTAGTTGATAACGAACGTTATAAACGTATATACTGGCATCCAGCTGCATCATGACTGTACTAAACAATATTTAGTGATTTCTTTAGTTGTTCTAAAGATGGTAATGCAAGGGTTTAAAGTAAATAATCTTGACAGTGCCACATCTATAGAAAACGCTAAAAATAGCGAGCATCACGCCAGAAATCCCATTTTAGAAAAACCAAATATTTTTTAAATTTTATACTTGGATTTGATTGTAACAATTTGTGCCTTTCGCTAAGAAATTTGTGCATAGTATACTTTAAGAAATACGAAGGGTTTTTTGACGTGATTATCACACCAGAAAACCCCATATTATTCCTTTAATATATTACTAACACTTCTTAATATATTTCGGTTGTGCCTCATTGTGCATCACTAAATTATTTTGCCACACACTATACAATGACTAGAATAGGCCAAAATCGGCCACCTGAAAACGCAATACATCTCAATATAAATGTTACATGATCAAGTCACAGAAAAAATTTCAGAAAGCCCAACTTTTATCATAAAACTAATTGAGATAGACTATAATACACATTTTGGCCCAGTATCGAGTTTGTGCATACTCTACATTGGCTAGAATCGGCCATAGAGTATCCAGAAAATATCAAAAATCATCCATTATCCATACAACTACTCCAGAAAACCATGAATTTGATATTTTCTGGATACTTTATGGCCGATTCTAGCCAATGTAGAGTATGCACAAACTATAAAAAACTATAACAAACTATAAAAAAACATTCTAAATGTATTTAACTTTTAAAACTTTAAAATAAAGTCGTCTTCGTTTTCATGAAGGAATCCAAGGGAACACTCTCTATAACTCTAATGTCACCCAAAAAAATGATTCTACGTATCTACAATAATGCGGACCTGAGCCAAAAAAATTTATTGGGTGATATGTTATATCGAACAGCTATGCTGAAAGATAATTGTATTTTTAGTGTACTGAATAAGTTTTGTATCGAAAAGATAGTAATTGATGGTGTTTGCGATTATATGGACATTGGAGAATTTGATCGAATGTTTTGTCTTGTCATCCCTAAGCTCATACCAATATCAACCTGCTTTTGTTGGTTTCTTTGGTTTCTTCAAGCTGAAATAATTTTTCTAAATTAGAACCAATATATTAATTTTTTTTTTTCCATGTCGTGTCCTCTCCCAATATACAAATTGGTGATACTGCAAACAAAATTTTTAAACGGTCGTCTTAAATAAAATACATAATACAAGCACAATAACAAAAGTATGTATAAAAAAATAAAAATTCAAGAATAACAAGACCAATTTATTCAAAATTTTTATTAAAACGTTTTATTAAGAGCTCACACTCCGCCACACCCGCACCAACAATACGCTTTTTTCAATACAATATCACGTACTACCTCCTTTTATGTATATACACGACGGGTATATACATTTTTCACAGTAAACTTTGAATCCTCCGATTATTTATCTTCAAACCAATAAAACTAAACCATGATTAATGGTCAAAATGATAACACACACACACATACACACAGGGAGATGGAAAAATTATTTCTTAGATATCATCGGATATATACATATATTTCGGCAATGACTAATAAACAATAAAAAATTATTTTATTATTTTCATCATCAATTGGAATTTTTTTATTTTTCGTAAATATGTATATCCATATAAAATCAAATTTACGAAAGAAGGAAAATTCAATAATTTTCTATATCTACATATTTGAATATAAAATAAGATTTCTACTCCTCCACTTGCGTATATCATATGTAGAATCCCAGGAACAGCATCAAACAAAATACATACATATATTCGTTATCCAATTCAAATCGTAAAAAACTAAGCTCCCAAAATTATATAAAATTATAAAACGGTCGTAAATCGAAATTTTCCGACCGATACGATATACGCCATGGAAAATCTACTAACCTTTATTTAATTTTTGTTTTTTTTCACACAGCTCTTCTCACTTTTGGGACAGTAAAAAAAATCGAAATTTTAATTTTAAATCAATTTTACAAATTTTATTATTTCACTTTAAGTTTAACTATGTAGATATGAAACAGTTTTATTATATTATTGCCGCTTGAAGCTATATATATTGCGTCTTGATCTCGTTGTAACACCTCAGGCATCTTTTGGTATATCATAAAGACCACATTCACGATTGGCTGGAACAGCTTTGTCTGAAACGTGAAAAAAAAAAAATTTATAACAGTTCCGGTTTGAGTGGAAATTAAATTTTTGAAACTGCAATATTGAATAATAACTATAACTAACATTAATCGATCGGATCATAAAACTTATTGAGATCAATTTCCAACGTTGACAAATTCTGTTATACACGTTCCTGTTTTATATCTTAATGTCTGTACGAAATTTAAAAATTTTAGAACTCACCAGTTTTAAATGCAATAATTTAATGAACGCGATTGAAACGTGTGAGGAGCAGGGATGGGCGAGGTAAACTACGCCAAGTCATCTACGCGGTTGTCGACAAGTAAAGCATTATGCTAGCATCGAAATGGATGGGCAAAATCTCTGGCTTATATCGGCCTACCTACTATATGAGGAGGAAAATATACCACCAGGTAAGTTGGGTAGTGCAATAACAGAGGCTCAAAGACGAAAAGTCGGAGTCATCATGGGCAGTGATGCTAATGCGCATCACTCAATCTGGGGAAGTACAGATATCAACAGGCGAGGTGAGTTACTCCTTGATTTTGTTGTAAGTACTAACCTAAATATATGTAACATCGGGTGTAAGTCAACCTTCATTATATGTGAAGATAGCCCAAATTCCATCCCCGAAAAATACGATGGCAACACTAGCGACTACTATCACGACATTTTTTGCTCTCAACCCCGAAAAATTCTACTGTCACGATAGTATTACGATACTTTTCTACTCTCAGCCTCGAAACATTATACTATCACGATATATGTATATACCAAAATAAATGTACATAATTTACTCTCAGCCCCGAAAAATATTTGTTTTCATGATATTTATATATTAATAATTATAACTGTATGTATCTTCAGTAATTTTTTTAGATTGAATTATTTCAGCCAGCGAATAGTTTCTGAGTTAACCCAGATCCTCAATAACCCAGATCCTCCACATATAGAAAAAATCTAAAAAAAATTCTGAAGATACATGAAACCATCTTGAATCACATGGTAAACAGCGGATAAGTGAGCAGAGGGACACCTCAAGGTAGAGTTTCATCCCCCCTTCGTTGGAACTTGGTCATTAATGACCTGTTACTAAAACTGGAAGGGCAAGGCTTCAAGGTGATTGCCTACGCGACGTTGCTATTGCCGTCTTCGGTAAATATCCTTGCACGCTGAGTGAGCGCGTGCAGTGTGCATTTGGCTACCTCTCTGAGTGAACTGAACGCAAACCCATAAAAAACGGAGCTGGTCCTCTTCACCAGAAAGAACAAACTTCTGCAGTGTGACCCGCCAACATTAAATGGTACTCGCTTGATCTTTACGAATAGAGCTGAATACCTCGGACTACTTTTGGACAGCAAGCTAAGCTCGAAACCAAATATCTAAGAGAGAGTAAAGAAAGCTACTATAGCGCTCTACTACTGCAAAAATGCCGCTGGAAAGATATGGGGTATGGAGCCCCACATAGTACACTGGCTCTACGTCTCAGTGGTCAAACCTATACTGCTGTATGGGGTTGTCGTTTGGTGGCCAGCGTTAAAAATGATGGCCAACCTTAAACTTTTGAGGAAAGTAAAAAGAACGGCATGCTTGTGTATAAGTGGGTCTCTCAAGAGCACACCTACTCAAGCAGCTTGCATCTTGTGGCACTCATCTATAGCAACAGGGGTATTCCGGAAGCTACCGACTGCACTATCCTTTTATCATCTGTTGAAGTGAGATTCCAAACTGAGTTACCCACCAGAGAGGACTGGGTGAACGAACGGTTTTGGACAATGATTTGCTAAGTTTCTTCACGGATGGCTCCATTGGTATGGTCGTGGGAGCTATAACGGGACATTGTCTCATTGGGATACATGCAAGCAGACTGGGTGTCCCAGCCCACGATTTCTCCCGCAGATGTGGTGATGAGGAAGAGGAGGAAAATGTGCTCCATCTGCTCTGCACCTGTCTTAGTCTAGCGTACAGCAGAACAAAATTTATGGGAACTTCCCTTTTGAATGATCTCTCGGATCTTAGTAAGATCGAGATCCGGGACTTTAAACGCTTCTTGGCAAGCTCCGGATGGTTTAGCGAGTGAAGAGGAGCAAACTCGTATGTGGTACAGCTACGGACCAATTTTGTGTCTATGCTAGTCCTTTAGGACGGCCAACTTTACCTAACCTAACCTAACCTAACGTCAAATTTAATTTCGTATTTTGATATTGGAAATTTCTGTTTTTCTGGAAATTACAGAAATACCGATTCCTTTAGACATTTTAACATGCGACATCAAAGACATCAATCACGTTTGTACCATTATTATAGCTCGCTTCTCCAAGTTAAATTGAACTTGTTCCAAGTTAAATGCAACTTTTTCCAACATAAACAAAACTATTTTCAAATTGAACGCAACTTTTTCCAAATTAAATTAAACTATTTTCAAACTGATTGCACTTTTTTCCAAATTCACTGAAACTTTTTCCATTTGAATTTAATTTTTTTCCAAACAGAATTAAACCATTATTCATCAATGGTTTAATTCTGTTTGGAAAAAATTTAAATAAATTAAACTTTTTAGAATTCAAATTAACAATTTTCCATTTCAAATTAACGTTTTTCAAAATGAAATTAAACTTTCATAAAATTGCATTTTTTAAGTCGATTGAGATATTAAATTGTCCAGTTTATTTTTAATGATTTTAGTCAGACTGACTGTGAAACAAATTAGGAAAACGGGAAAACACTGAAAGTCAAAATAATGATATAGCTTTCCCAGGTTAATGTACTAAATAATAAATATGTAAAGCCAAAACATAAAATTTTCAGATGGCTTCTGGCTCCATAGTAGACAAATCACTAATGAAGAGGTTCACAAGAAGAAGCAGCAACGAGTTGCATTAGTATGTTTAAAATATAATTATAACAGTTGGTATCTGGAATTTGGTTTGCGGATTGTTCGATAACCTCAACTATATAGGTTATGCTGAACTGACACATCAGGCAGCACCTGCCTTGCATAGAGTTTCATTTTAGAAAAAAAAACTTCTCTATGGGATTGAGCATTGGAGAATATGGAGGCAAAAATCTTAAATTTAAATTAAATGATTCAACCAGCTCTCTGACCTGCGTTGTTTTATGGATATCTGCATTATCCATAATGAGGCCGCATTTAAATTAGTTGGCCCATGTACTAACTTTTCATTCAATCCCTGTAAAAATATACAAAACTTACTGCAATTCCAATGTTATTAGAAATTATTTTATAGTGTACGATGCCGTGGTCGTTAATAGCGCATATAATTGTTGTATTTCGACCTCTAATAGATGGAACGTTTTATTTAAAATTAATGTCGTGAATTTCTTAATGCATCTCGGATATTTCATACTGTAGTTGTATGACATATTGAATTAAAGCTTGCAAGTTCTTTTGAAAGCTACCAGTAAATTTAAAAATTAGGTATTTATATGAAAAGGAAAGCTCTTTTTATGAAAGCTCATTAGAAACAGAAATAAAAAGGTGAAAATGCCAAAATTTATAAATGTATTTTTTATAACTTGTCATTCACTTCAGGACGTTAACTGTTTTACATGTGATTTTTGAGTTAGCACCGCCATCTTACTTATAAAACTTTCGTATCTCATTTATTTCAAAAGATACGAGCATACCAAGTGTTACATACGCTTATCTGATTATAAAAAAAAGTACTTATCTGTTACATGAACTATTTATGATGGCACTATTTTGTAAAAATAAAATTAATTATAAAATCAAACTTAAGTATACCTACAATTAAAATAAATATGCGGTACTTGAACTTACGTTTAGGACTTGAATGCTACCAACATACAATCATTATCGACAAACATACCATCATTATTCCTTCGAGACGTGGATGCCTTCCCATTTTTCAATCTACTAATTGCTGCATCTAATTCATCTTCTGTTAAGTATGATACAAACGCCCCTTGACCTAGCGAATTATGATTCAAGTTTTAATACATATATAAAACTAAAAAACTGATATACACAAAATGCAAATCCAAACAATTTTTAAAATTTTAAATTTCGGTTATGAAGAAAACTGCGAGGTTGATCAAATCTTTCCATTTAAATTATGATAAAGAGAAATGCATATTTTAAGATGTTTATTTCTTATTTCCTAAACAATACGAAAGCTTTTCGTTTATTGCCATCAAACTTTAGATTAAATTTTCCCAAATTATAGGGTTTTTATTGATTGTAACCCTTAAGCACTGAGGTGACGATGTCATTCCACAAGACGAACCACGTATGAATCATAAGTACATATATACATGATTATACCTAAATGACAAACGCAAATGATCGTTTCGATTGTGTAGAAAAAAAAATCTATAAGCTTGACACGGGCCCTGGGGCTCAACACCCTTCGGGGGTTTTGAATTTAGTAAAACTATTACTGTTTTTTTAATTTCAATGCGTTTCTTCCACGACAACCTTCTATCTAAGAGTAGACCCAGATATTTTACATTTTGATATTGCGGTACGTTGATATTTATCTTTACTGAGTGTGAATTTTTAACCTTAATTCGTTTATTACTTATTACTTGTGTGAAAAGTTGAAAATCGCAGTTATTAATTTTTTTATATAAAATAAAAAATAAAAATTTGACGTGAAAAATATGTGAAATCGTGATGTTCCAATATTCTCCACCTCAAAGAAGAAAGGCTGGGCGAAATCTACATAATGTTATTTACCAGGTAATTTAATATCAAGTGAACTAAAAATTATCGTAAATGAACTTAGTGCGTTAAACAATATAAAAGTGCATCGTCAACAAATTTTGACGATGAAAAAAATAATGAAAAAATAGGTCAGTGTTTAGTGCAAACAGGGCTGGACAGGTATATTACTGTCAGCTCAAAGCGAAGGAGAAGCCGTAGATCAGCGGCTAGTGCAAACGTGAATAAACTCATCAAGCTAGGTATAGCGTTGAATTAACTCAAAGCAACCGTTATTCTTGTTTGGTTGTTGAAGACCCGCCGGCCGAAAAAGCTCCAAAACCAAAGAAACCGCCACCAATCTATTTGAGGGAAGAATCAAATAGAGAGCTCGCAAATTACAATCGAGTTCATTACTAATGGAGAATTTAATATCTCCGTGATGAAAAGGGGAGATATAAAAGAAACAAAAATTCAACCTCTAAATATTGACGCTTACAGAGCGTTAGTTAAACATTACGACGAAGTTGGTAAACATTACTACACTTACCAACTAAAAAGCCAAAAAGGAATGGTCGTCGTGTTAAAAGGTAAAGAGGCCTAGGTGGATGCAAATGAGATACGAGTTGCTCTCGCTGAAAAAGGATTTCAATGCAAATCAATTATCAACATTATTAACCAGGAGAAGTTGCCTCAGCCATTGTTCCGTCTGGAATTAGAACCAGATAATAAAAAAATCAAAGAGAAACATGCAATATTTGACTTAAAATATCTACTGCATAATTCTTCGTTGAGGAACCCAGAAAAAGAACTGGAGCGGTACAGTGTGTTAAGTGCAAAGAGTATGGACACACTAAAGCATATTGCACTTTAAGCGATGTTTATGTTATCTGTGGTGAACTCCATAACCCAAATGCATGCAACAAAGAAAAAACGGAAGCATCAGTGAGAAAATGCACCAACTGTGGCGGAAATCACACTGCAAATTATAGAGGTTGTCCAATTTACCTAGAATTGAAAAGAAGAATCAATCCAAGGCAGCGAGCAGAGCAACGGATGCTTAATCTTCATTCTTCCACTAAACCAAAAGTGAGTCCAGAAACTTCATATCATAACGCACAAAATAACCAACCTAATAGCTACTGTTAACAGTAGTGTGCATCCAGAGGTTTCCTATACAAGTATCGTCCTTAAGGGTACCACTCCAAAAGTGCAAGCAAGCGAAGAAGGAAACGTTACAGCAGCTTTAAGCAAGTTAACAAAGATGATCCAAAGCTTCATAGCGATGATGGAGAGAACCATGAATCTAATGATGCAGAATACGAACGCGTTGATTTAGATAGTCGTTAAAAATCAAAAATGACTGTCCTCAATATAGCCATATGGAATGCAAACGGCCTAGCACAACATAAAGCAGAGGTTCAAACATTCCTCACTGAGCACAATATTGACATAATGTTAGTATCTGAAACACACTTCACCAAAAATAACTATTTCAAAATTAATGAGTACTCTGTTTATGACACGAAGCATCCAGATGGGAAAGCACATGGAGGCACAGCTGTACTGATAAAACGAAATTAAAACACTATGAATTTATAAAATATGAGAAGGAACATATCCAATAAACGAACATCTGTCTGCATGAGGGGTCGAGAAACTGTGACATATCAGCAGTGTACTGTCCTCCAAAACATGCTATAAAAAAACTGCAGTTCATGGATTATTTCAGCCAGCTAGGTAATAAATTTCTTGCGGGGGGTGATTTCAACGCCAAACACACCCAATAGGGTTCCAGATGAACATCGCCGAAAGGCCAACAGCTTTATGAAGCTATAGAAGAACCGTCCCTGGATTACTTATCTGCCGATCACCCAACGTACTGGCCCACAGATAAATAAAAAGTTCCTGATTTAATTTACTTTTGTCTAACTAAAGGCATTCCACGCACATATGCTAAGGTCTCCGATTGCTATGATCTGTCTTCTGATCACTCACCTGTAATTGTAAGAGTGAGCACCGGCGTCTTAAGAATAGAAACGCCAAAACGCCTCTTATCACACCAGCAGATATTGATGGGGCGGAAGAAAATCTTAAAGATGTCCTGGCATTATCAGCTGAAAAGGCTAGACCTATCTTAAATTAAATTATTAAATTATTAAAGAAAACCAGAGCGTCCAGAATTATTTAAATGAACTCTCGGCAACCGGGAGGACAGATTATTCTTTGTGGAAGGCAACAAAAAAGTTAAAAAGGCCAACAAACTCGAATCACCCAATTAGACTACCAACTGGAAATTGGGCGAGAAGGATATATTAAAACAGCCGCCAGGGATATATTAAAACAGCCGCGATTTAAGCGACTTATAGAAGAGCAGATCCACTTCGACTGATAATCTAAATTAATTAAATGGTGAACACGAATAACAAGTGTATTAACATTGGTTAAGACTTAAAATATGTAATAATTTTAGCTTAAGATTTGAATACTTCTTGTTAGTTTCTTTTGTAGAAAGATTCAAGAATAAAGCCATTGGCAGCATTTAAAAAAAATCGTTTAATGTGAACTGTTTTTATTGTAAGATAGATGTTGGATATAATTTACTTTTGATATTTATATCGTAATGGCATTTGATTAGCGGACCATTTAAGCTGTATATAGTCAAAGGGCTAAACTATGATGAAAGTAGTTAACATTTCAATTTATAACTACAAGATATCTTTAAATACATAGTTTGTTCTTATTCAGATGTTTGAATATTAAAGCATCAAGCATATATACCAAGTAAATTGTATTCCCCCTTTCTGGGGGGATTGCATTCAGATTCAGACAATGCATTCGGATTTAATTTGTATGCTGGTCAAATACACTATTTTTTCATAAACTAAAAAACTCTATATTCTATATACGTTCAAGACTAGAATCTAGCAAGCACATATAATCTATATATCTGGATATTTAATCCATATATTGGATATTTGCGAACCTAATTATTTTAATTCGCGCAGTCTTCTCGAAAAATCAGTTTCGCCTTTTGGAAAAAATTATACGAATTCATTTAATTTAAATATTAAAGCCATTTAAATGTGCTTTATTGAAACTATGTACATGTACTGGAATAATCGATTTTTTGCAACAAAAAATAAATCCGAGAGCAGATAGTTTAGAACTAATAAAATATAGAAACATTTTTGAGATAAAATGTCTTCTACAAATTTTTCTATTTTATTATTTTGAAGTGGAATAAAATCGTTCGCTATATAATCTATCACTATCATTTTATTTTTAAATATAGTTTCTCGTATATTTGCAACAAAATTACCAAAGTGGTTTCATACAATATATTGGAATGGGGTATAATTCAATATCAAAAAAATGAATCATGTATTCGATGTTTATATAAATAGAAATGTTACACCATTTGTAGCCCTTAAATATGATTTGCGGATACCACATGAGTGATGTTTGAAATTTGAGTAATATTTTAAGTTTAAGAATACAGTTTACCAGAGTTTAAAATAAATTATTTTCAATCGCTTCGTTAATCTTGCAGTCGGCGTTTTGTTAGTCTTCATTTTGGAAAAATTGATTGCCAGCATGAGTTAATATTTCTTCTTCAGCCATTTAGTATAACTATACCGTCTCTATACATGCATCAAAATAGGTGACCAGATTATTGAGCCTAAGACGTATTTGCTTCACCTTCAAAATCTGCTGGTTCCTGCACCTGAATATGTTGCTATAAATCCGTATTATTCCTTTAAACGTATTTCTGATCAATTCTGACAGCAAACTTTCTTTCTTCAACGAATGACTGGTGGTAATAAAAAGTATGTTTCATTAAAAAGAATCAAATTTCGCCTTTACTATAGTCATTATTGGAGCAAATTCCCCAAGGCCAACAACCTCAAAATGCGAATTTCATAAAAAGTGCTAGTGCTTAAATGTTGATGAAATTTTGAGGAAAGGAACGTTACATTATACTGTAACTTCAAAAAGAAAACGAAATCCAAAGGCCCCAGGGCAGTTAGCTGCTAGGTTGAAGCTAGCAAAAGTAAATGCAACAGGAATAATAACTCCAAATCGTTTCGTAACGCTGTGTGACAATACAAATGATCGACAGGAGAAGGGGGGATCTAAAGAGAGACCCCCTCCAATATACTTAACATACACTGTTGCGTAATTATGAGTTAAGGGAAACGCATGGAATCGACCTTCAAACGACGACCAGAGAATTTATAAAATGATAACAACCCTCAACGAACCCTGATGATGTAAAATTTGAATACTCTCATTCTAATTTTAGTTCAAAATCAAAATTGAAAATGAATGAACTTAAATTAGCTGTATAGAACGCGCAGCGCACCATAAACTAGAAGTACATACAATGTTTTTGTTTGAACAAAACTTTGACATTATATTCTAATTTGTGAAACAGCATTTACAATACTGAGCACTCCAGCGAAAAATATCAACTCAATTAAGAGTGACTAATTTACAATTGTTTTCAAAACATTGGGAAGTAAATTTCTTCAAAGAGAATATACAACTCTAAACATCCTCAATGGGGGTCAAGATTAGAGTAACAGCAGAAGAAAACAATTGTGGGAATATATGCCAAACGAAAACTTGAAGAAATGGTTTAACACAAGTATTTAAAAAAAAACTGCAGCGGAAGCTACATTCAATGACACTCGCGTGAACTCGCACAAACCAATTCAGAACATACAACAAAGCTCTTCATGTTAAGACGTTCGATACACAGACAATAGCAAATACAACGATATTTGCTCAACACCTCAGCAATGTATTTAGTATGGAAACCCAGAAATACTTCATGATGCAGAAGATACTCCAAAAATCGAACCAATTAAATAAAAATGGCGCAACGTACAAAAAATAGTTAAGGAAAATATAAGTTCAAAAAAGCACCTGTGCTTGATTTGATAGGTGGTAAAATATTCAGAGAACTATCGAAAAACTCCAAGCTACACGGTAAAGAACTGGAAGTAAATATATCAGTTCAACTCACTGATCACTGCAACGTGTGTACCAGGCAGAGGTAATAGCGATTGAGAGGAGGTCCTGAATTTATTGAGATATAATGTGGTATCCTCGACTGATATCGCAATTTATGTGGACAGTCAGGCGGCAATCAAGTCGCTGTACTCGGTTTCTCTGACGTCTAGGGCGTTGGGTTGCCACTTGTCTCTGAATGAGATGAGTGAGCATTTCAACATTCAGATAGTCTGGGTCCCCGGGCACACGGACGTCATGGGGAACTGCAGGGCGAACAAACTAGCGAGGCATGGTACAACTCTCCAACTGTTACCGGAAAGGGCAAAGTTGGGGAGGCCCATTAAGGCACTCATGACTGTGCTTAAAAAGGAGGCAGTAGCCTCAACGAACTAAAGGTGGACGAACACCCTCTCATGTAGTGTTGCAAGGCAAGTCTGGCCAAAGCTGGACTTGAAACGCTCAAAGACACTGATCTCCCTACGTAGACGTGAACTAAATTCGATCGTGGGGATACTCACAGGACACTGCCTACTTGGAGAACATGCGAGGAGGCTAGGTCTAGAAGCTAATGACTTTTGCAGAAGCTGTATGGACGAGGAAAAAGAAGAGACGGTAGTCCACCTCCATTGCTCATGCCCGGCTTTGGCACACAAAAGACATGAATATTTGGGTAAATTCTTAATGGACTGCATCTCTGATCTCGAAAACTGTAAGGTGCGAGACTTATCACGTTACATAAGTAGCTCAAACTGGTTCTCATAAGGGTAATAGGAAAGTAGATCCTGTGGTATCACAACGGACCGTCGCCGGTCTATGTGTGCTGTAGCAGCCACTAAACCTAACCTAACCTAACCTACCGAAAAACTGCAACAAATTGATAACATACATTTCGAAAATTTCGCAAATCCTAACACGAAACAAAAATATTATCTAAATTCTAAACTATTCGAAAAAATGCTTCTTTAAAAACTGAAACCAATTTTGCATGATAAAAAATTATGCCAGACTATCAGTACGGATTTAGAGAGAACCATAGAGCCGTGGAACAAGTTCATCGAGTTGTATCTGAAATTTTAATTTCCGATCTCGCTAAAGACAAAAAGGACTGTTCAGCTGCATTATTAGAAGTTGCTCAAGCTTTTGATAAAGTATCGCATGAAAGATTGGTGTACACAAAATTACAACACGAAGAATATTAATGAGTTTTTGTTCAATCATTAAAAATTATCTGATACAGCCTATCTGCCAATTGACACGAGGCGTTACACAAGGTAGTGGTTGGAACCAATTGCATATAAAACTTCTTATTATGTAAAAGTAACGACACAGCAATTTAAGCTAAGCATCAAAAAGCAGGAATAGCGTCAAGAAATTTGCAAGAACATTTGCACGTTACATTTACACTCCGTAAACACACCTGTCCACCAGTAATAATGTCAGCCTACCGCAACATCAAAATGTAAAATATCTAAAAAAAATTAAGTTAAGGTATTTCAAGATGAATTGGCTAAGTGGAAAACATTTAAACTTATGACTAAAAAATAGGGTTTTGTTATATAAAATGGTTCTTAACCAATCTGGGCGTATGGTATTCAATTATATGGCTTCCAACATAATAATACTTCAGAGAAGGCAGTTAAGAATATTACGAAGAATGTACGCAATACGACCATACATCGCGACCTACATACCGAAACAGTAACGGATACGATAAAACAACACAGATATGTACCAGTCAAAATTACAGCAACATCCCAATACATTGGCCAGGGAATTGTTTAAGAGGCCCAGATTTTGGCGCCCCTCAAAAAAATCCGTTGGAGCCAGTTACTTAATTAGAGTAACACTACTAACAATAGTCCAATAGTTGTTGATAAAACTATGGTCGTATTATAGTAAGAAGTGAATGCATCTCAAGAAACGTCGCAAACATTTGCAATATCAGAGAAGTTGTGAAACTTTAAACTAAGCTATTTTGACTTAGCTTCAAGGATGTCTGGAGTTTCACGAACATATCTTTTATCAATCTGTAGTCTGAAATCAGCAATTCAACATTTTTTTTCGCCAATTCGGTTCACAAATGATTCCTGTCTTTACACACAACTCGTCTGAAAATTCTTGCAATGGTTATTTATTTAATTTAAACCTGATAAACATTATAGAGGAAGAAGTTCTATCGGTCAGTATATATAGAGACCTTTGAAATATTAGTTTTTCATAATTTATCAATGGTGAACTAAACCAATCAATTCATCTTTATCAAATAGTTGCAATCTTATCACTCTTAGGTACTCATGTATTCCGTAAACCCGCTATTGTGCCAAATTTGTCTTAAATACTTTTTCGAAAACAGAAAAACTCTAGATTCGAACGCCAAATACCCGCATTTCAATTTATTTGTTTTATGAAAAATAATTAGGGCGTTACTTCTATTTCATAAAAACCAATGACGTAGAAAACGTATATCAAACAAAATTATTTTCTATTAATTTTTTTATTTAATTTAATATTTCAATTTGTCTAAATGTATTTGATATTGTTGGATCATTTCAAAGTTATTTAGGCCATCAAAAACAAGGCCCTAATTTTTATCATCACCCTCACATTTATTAAAAAAACACGATTTTATGATTTGAATATAAAATTTTTATAAATGTTGGGTTACAGTTACAGGGTTACCACATATGTATTTTACATCAACATTTATAACGGAAAGGCACTCTGAGAGGCAAAGCTTTTATTAAACTTTATTGAATTTAGTTTTAAAGATTTTAATATAAGATTTGAACGAAAGGTGAAACTAGAAAGATATGAAATTAGGTGAAACCTGAAAAGAATTTGAATAAATGTTAAATAAACTAAACAACCCTTGAATCGAGCAAGTTAATTAAATTCTTTCTAAAGTCAATTGTGCTCCGAAATTTCATAAAGCTTCTCTAATTAAAAATTGTCGTTTTTTAAGTCAATCTAACACTACTCAAACTATATTTAAATAAAGCCATGACGGTTGGGTTTTCAATACCGGTATTACCAAAACCGTGCAGTAATGCCAGTGGCTGTTCTAACAAGTTGAAAGCATTAGGACAAGAAAGCCAATGATAAATTAATTCCACAGTAAAACTGAAAACTCTTTGTTAGCTGTCTTAGCACGATTGGCCAGTCGCGATGATATTTCATTCCGTACATTAAATACGTCTGAAGATATAAAACAAGAACTATCTGCATAGGGATTCTTGGATACTACCAGATCTGTCACGTATTAAAAATTAAGGTGATAAAATAAGAAAGGCTACACCACACGACTTCATTAATTTAACACGGCAGAATCAGATGTTTAGCTTAAGCTTTGGTAGCCCATTCTGTCCGACGTAGGAGATACTTGAACAATATGCTTTGGAATCGTGGCTTGTGTCGTGCGTATCGGTCCATACCTGTCGAAAAGTGCGTTGAAATATTGTTGAAGCCAAATTCAACAATGCAAGACCAAGCATTAAAATCTAATATTGTTGCGATTACTACTGACCGAGCGGCAGTCATGAAAAAGGTGGAAATATTATTGCTGCCGAAGTTTTATATAAGCGTCGACAAATGCAAGAAGACCCGGAACTGGAACCGTATGGAGAGATTTTCGATGACGACGAAGATGATGAATTTGATAATGATCCAGAATAGGAAAAAACGATAGCGCAAGGGTTTGCAAATGAAAATAGTACCACTGCTGTGGATTTTGTATCAATGAAATTGAATTGGTTTATTAGTAAATACTCGACCATCTCCAACTAAAAATAACGTATATTTACAAAGTAACGTCATAAATGAATTAGGCAAGGAACCGAAAAATTATATAAAATTAAAATCTGCACTAAAAAGACTTTAAATGATATCAAGTCCGACACATCAATTTCAGAAGCTAGATGTACTATTCGTCGTTGTATTAACTTTAACTCCAATCAAATTAACTGTAGAATGTTTATGCCGCCAAGATGCCGATATTATATAAAGCTGACATTGGATTGGAGTTTATGTTCACTGAACTTACCAAAACACTACACTTGGAGAGTAAAGAGCTTAAAGCTACGATCCAAAAAAAATGAAGAGGAGGTATGAAAATTATGTCACTATCATTATCAACAAAACGTCACGAAACAATTTAGTAACACAAATTGTTGAATTACTGGAAACATTATGTATAAGGTTCCAGAAAACAACATGAGGAATCAGAATCTGATGATGATATGGCATTTGATGAAAAATTTGGTACCATCTGCTATGGAAGTTAATGAAAGCATACATTTTCTTTGGAAAAGAAACAAAAAGAAAGGATAGAATGGAAACCAAACCAAGGAACTAGCACGGCAGTCGGAAAAAATTAAGAAAATTAAATTTTTAAGTGTTATCCGTGATGAACTGAAATATTATAAGGCCGAAGGCGTTAAAGGCAAATATTTGAGTTTTTTGAAAACCTTACGACCGACAAAACTTTAACTGATTTGACCACAATAAATAATTTAATTAAATTACAGCCCGGATGAATCGTAAGCCTACTTCATTGTTAGTCTCTTTTCACAATCTTCAGTCAATATTCTGTATTCAAGAATTTATATAATTTCAAAATTTAAAATTTCCAAAATTTCAAATTTTGGAATATCTCAAATTTACAAAATTAAAAAATTCCAAGATTTTCTAGATTTGCAAATATTTTAAAATATTTAATATTAGTATCAGTTCCTGATAGTTCAAATTCCTGATAGTTTTGAATTTTAAACTTTTAAAATTTAAAATACTTTTAAAATTCTAGGATTGCTGTTAATTCTGGAAATTAATAATTTTAAGATATTAAAAAAAATCAAGTTATATAAAAATTTAAAGGAACTGGAAGAATCTCTACAACTTGAAAAGTGCCAAGTAATTCCAAGATCTCCTAGAATATCGAGAATATACAATTTTAAAAAGAAGAATTTCAGAAAATTGGAAATTTTCACATATTTTAAGAATTTAGAATTCTTTTATTATTTTCAATAATTTTTTGTGTATTTTCAGATATTCCATAAGTTCAAAAATAAATATTCTTGAAATTTTAGACGTAAAATGTTAAATCAAATTCGAAAATTTAGAGAATTTTTAAAATTATAATTTAAAATTACAAGAGTTCCTAGAAATTCAAATAATTAGGATTTCCGAGGGGTATTGGTATTTCAATGGTTTTCTTACTTTTTTATAATTAAATTTCGAAATTATTTGTTGAAATTCCCGTTAATTTTTTTAAATTTAAAATATTTGAAATTCCAGAAATTTACTGATAATATTGGAATTCATTTGGTTCTGGAAATTTCTTCAATATTTTTAGTAATTTCAAGATATTGAAATGTTTAAGAATTTTCTGAATTTCAAAATTTTTTAATATTTCAAGATAGTCTAGAATATTAAAAATTAATTTTTTTGTATTTTTAAGAACCCTAATTACAAGAGAATCTTTAGAACATATCAATTCTTGAAATTTGCTTTGATGTTTGCATGAGTTGGATTTTGTAGACTTCTAAACCAAGATCCTTACGAAAATACGCCAAGTTGTTGCATACACTGTCAGCTACCGCCGCTTTATTTTCTTCACTACGTACTGGACGTTGCCTATTTGGTGGCGTATCACCAAATACTCTAAATTGGGATTCAAACTTTTCTATGGTATTCCAAATAGTGGTCTCGACAGGCCTATCATGTCGAAAAAAATTTCATAATCACTTCGGAGAACTACAACAGTTTTAAGAATTTTTAGAATTTCCTTAATTGCAAAAACTATCGAAACATTAAGAATTTCTAAATTAACAATTTTCTAGAATTTTCAACACAGATTTCAGATCGTTTCAAGAATTTTGAAAATTTCAGAACCATTTTATTTTCAAGGACTATAAATATGTATGTTCAGATTAAAATTCTTAAAGTTCGGAAGTAAAATGTAAAATCAATTTCGGGAATTTTCACGGTTTATATATTTTCCGGTATTGATAGTCAACACCGAAATACCGGTTTTGAAAAAATCGGTCGGTACTGGAAACCCTACATGACGGACAGGATTAGTACTCCTAAAAAGTAAAACTTTGTTCAATAAAGTTAAATGAGAGGCTGTACTGAGCTGTCCAGGCTTTACTTGTAAGCGAGTTTTTTGATCTTCTTTGTGGAATGCATCTTGCTTTAGAAAAAATCAGCTTTCAGAAACAAAACATTAGCCCTGTCGTATTGCAGCTAACAATGACTGTAACATTTTCGAATTAAATTTAACCAAGGTTTTGAAGATACAGTGAAGAACAAATTTTACCCCGACTCAAAACCAATAACGCCATTCAAACATTTTTCCTCAATTACTCTATAATTTATTCAACCTCATATCGTATTCAAAGCACAGCCAAAACAATTTCTTCTCTTTCGTTGCTGCCCCAAAATTATCCAAAAAATTGGATATTTTCTTTTTTTCTCAAAAATAGACGAAACCTAGGAATGATATCGTCAAAATGACTAGACTTGATTTTATGCCGTCTATCTTATTATTACTACTGCTATCTATATAGGATTATTATTATTATCATTACTATTAATAATGAAGCTGGAAATATATAAACGGGTATATATACGTACATAAAAAAGAAACGAAAATCTTTTTGCTATTCTCTGCTGACATCATCCAGAAAAACTGAAAATACAAAAATTCTTTGCTGCTTACTATCTAAATCTATCTATCTATCTACTCGTATCTGTTGTGGATACAATTCTCTCTCTATGTATATAATTTAGGTATGTGTGTAGAAGTCTATATAAATACATATGTATATATAGGGATGCTAGTAGTTTGAAATAGTTTTGTGGAAAATTACCGCATGGGAATTATACGTATTTGTGCATATCATCGACCTAAGTTTTTTGAACCTTGTACTTGATCAATATACGTATATATACATACATAAAATTGACTTAACCGCACTCTTATCAGTTCACAGCAGATTATATAAATAACATTATATAGTGTTAAGTCATTTATATTCCCCGCGACAAATGCTTATATATGCGGTATATGTACATATGTATACGAGTATATACTCGTATAAACACCAAATCAATATTTTATAGATTGATTCAAAGTGAAATTTTGTCTCGACATTTAAGGATTTGTTACCTCATACCACATACACACACCGACTTCATGTACACCACATGTACATAAAACTATTTTATTAACGCAAATAAAAGTTGATTTTAAATTAATATATTTCTCCATATATTATTATATTTTATGTGACGTCACAGTTATGAGTCATCAAAATGTTAACCAAAGTAATTTCCCACCGCACGAGTATGCGGGGGTGATGGCAAACCATACCGAACAAAACATAACAAAAAAGAAGTTAAATTACATTTCTTTGTATTCTATATACCTCTTCCTCGATATACGTCGCTTCCTTGTGCAAAGTATATGTACATACATAACTTTATGTTTATTTATTTAAGGGAGGAAATTCCTAGTTTTTCCCAAGGTTTTTATTTCATTTTTTTTTATGGACTTATAAGGGTTTTTCATTTTGACATGGTTTGCTTTGGTTTTGTGTTTTTTTTTTTCTTATCGTGTGTTATTTGAAGGGCGAATATTTAAATTTGTTCTCGTTTTGAATATTTGGTCCATATTGCTATATAGGACGCAAACAGACACATATACAAAATGTAAGTACATGCATACATACATATAAAGTAATCGTTTGTTTCGGTATATATAAATACAAGAAAATGATGTCTTGCGTAACCACAAATTGTATCTTTATGTAATATAGTGGTAGTATAACGCCTGAAGTGATGCAGCCACACAGACACACACACATACTCATATATATACATATATATATAAATATATTTATGTATATAGGAAACCTTTAAGATTTAAGGGAAATTTATCTCGTCTGCGGATAATCCCCCAAACAAATACGATTTGGCTTTTGGCAACTATATACAACTTTTTTTTTTTTTTGTATATTTACAGAGTTATAACACATAATTTGATTTGATAAATTTGATTTGACTTTTTTTTTTTTGATTATTTGAGGAGATTTGGGGGCTTTGGAGAGTTATGTTTATGATTGTACATAGATATAAGAGGCAAGAACAACAACAACAAAAAGACTTAAATTTAATAAAATATGAAGATTTTTTGTCCGAATTTTATTTATAGAATTTAGAATTTTTATTTTTCCTTTTGATAAGGGTTTTTATACAGCGTTCTTACAGAATACTCGTGTAGACGTTTTAATTTAAATATTCGATACGATACAAAATTTAATCAAATGAGATTTTATTTTTAATTGGGTGCAAGGTGCACGACCGGTCAATTCATCAACTCAACCATCAAAAGGTATTAATGTTGCCCTATGTTATACCGGAATATATATACATAATATTGAATTGAAATTTATCTTTAAATTTTTTAAAAAACAAATACTAATTATTTTAATTATATCGACATTTGATTAGATAGGTTAGGTTAGGTTAGGTAAGGGTGGCCGTCCTAAAGGACTAGCATAGACACAAAATTGGTCCGTAGCTGTACCACATTCGAGTTTTCTCCTCATCACTCGCAAACCATCCTGAGCTTACCAAGAAGCGTTTAAAATCCCGGATCTCGATCTTACTAAGATCCGAGAGGTCGTTAAAAGGGGAAGTTCCCATTAATTTTGTTCTGCTGTACGCTAGACTAAGACAGGTGCAGAGCAGATGGAGCACATTTTCCTTCTCCTCCTCCTCATCACCACAGCTGCGGCAGAAATCGTGGGCTGTGACACCCAGTCTGCTCGCATGTATCCCCATGAGACAATGTCCCGTTATAGCTCCTACGACCATACCAATATGGTGCCGTCGAAGCGATATCAGTTCGCCTGATCTGGACCGGTCAAGTCCAGGCCAGATCTGCCTGGTTATTACACACGAACTGGCGTTAGACCACCTGACGTTCGTTTCTTTTATGGCTTCTTCCTGAAGCAGCAGTTTACATGAAGCAAGCGGTATCTTTATATCCCGCCTGCTTTGGGTTATTAGGCGAGCTGTACCCTTCCGGGCCAACTCATCTGCCATTACATTCCCTGCGATATTGAAATGCCCTGGCACACACGTCAAGCGGATGTTGAACTGATCATCTAATTTAAAGATGCCAAGCAGTTCTGGGCTACCTTCGACGTCAGGGAGTATGATATTGTAGCGTTTTAATAGCAGCCAGGCTGTCCGTAAAAATGCGAATATCCCTCGTAGATATTACATTATAGTTCAACCAGTCCATGACTTCCATTATCGCGATCAGTTCAGCTTGAAAAACGCTGCAAAAGTCGGGAAGACGAAAAGAGAGGTTAACCCCTAGTGCCTCACAGAATACTCCGAAGCCAACCCCTCTATCCATTTTTGAACCATCCGTGAAGAAACTTAGCGCCTCATTGTCTATAACCGTTTCGTTGACCCAGTCCTCTCTGGTGGGAAACTCAGTTTAGGATTTCATCTCAACAGATGGCAAAGGAATAGCGTAGTCAGTAGCTTCCGGAATACCCCTGTTGCATAGGATAGACGAGTGCCCTATATTGTTACAGATCCACTTTGATTAAATAAATATTATTTATCAGTTTGTTAACACAACCTTAATTAGAACTTAAAACTCACCGCTAATACAAATTTCCACAATGAACAGTTTTTCCCTATACATTGTTTTGACAGATACCGAAAAAATAAATTAAAATAAAATATTTATTCTGGAAACTTTTTTGAAGCAAAGCTAGGTTCATGTTGAGTTGAGATTCGAACATGACGAGTTTGACCAAATTTTAGAGGTTTGATCTAAAAATTTAACGATTTTAAAATCTCGGACCTTAAACGCAATATAATTTCGTATAATCGGGACTGTTTGAATGGAGACAATTAGGAATTCAATACTCTCTTAAATGATATTATGTGAAGAAAAAATCTATTTATTTTATATACATATTGTGGTTGCAGACAATACGAAATAAGTATTGGTAGAGTATTGTATAACCTTACGTAGCTTTGAAAAGTGTGAATCCTTTTTATATAGCTATAATCTCTCAGTTTTCAGGGCTTATGTTATATCCTTTTTGTTTATAAGGCTTTACATTTCACCAGTGATAAGTCTTACGAAGTTAAATACCATATTACTTCTGGATATTGATCTTTATATTAGCAGAACATGCATTACATCAAGCCCACATTTAAAAACCACTACAGCAGTCCTGAGACTCTCATTTTCTACGTTTCGAGGCTCCAAGATTACGAACGATTTACTGAAAACCTCTACTGAATCCAAAAAATATCAATTTTCTTGGTTGCATAATTCTCTCTTGCAAGCTTTTTTCTGGACCAAGGAATGGAAATTGCGTCATATTACAAAATTTCTCGGAATTTCTAGGCATTTCGAGGTGCGAAGGATATAATATTGACAAGAATTTATATAATTTCAAAATTGGAAATTTTCAGAATATCAAATTTTTGAATATCACAAATTTACAGAATTAAAAGAATTCCAAGAATCTCTAGATTTTTAAATATTTTAAATTTGAAGATTATCAGCTCTGGACAGTTCAAATTCCTGATAGTTTTGAAATGTTAACTTTTCTTCAAATTCTAGGATTGCTGTTAATTCTGGAAATTAATAATTTTAAGATTTTAAGAAAATTCAAGTTATAAAATAATTTAAAGGAACTGGAAGAATGTCTAGAACTTGAAAATTACCCAAGTAATTTCCAGATTTCGTAGAATATTGAGAATATACAATTTTAAAAAGAAGAATTTCAGAAATTTTCAAGAAATGGAAATTTTCACAAATTTTAAGAATTGAAATTTTTTATAATTTTTTTTTTTGTACAATTTTAAACCAAATTCGGAAACTTTCACGGTTTTTAGAGAATTTTGAAAATTATAATTTAAAATCTCAAGAATTCCTAGTAATTCAAATAATTAGGATGTCCGAGGGGTTTAGATGTTTCAATGGTTTTCTAGCTTATTTACATATAAATTTAGAAATTATTTGTTGAAATTCCTGATAATTTTAAAATTGTAAATATTTGAAATTCCAGTTCACTGATAATATTACATTTAATATTTTAGAATTTTTAAGAACCCCAATTACAAGAGAATCTATAGAACATATCAATTCTTAAAATATGCTTCAATTTTTGCATGTGTTGTATATTGTAGTCTTCTAAACCAAGATCCTTACGTAAATACGCCAAGTTGTTGAATACATCTCATGTTTAAAATGCGCAGCAGGTTGCTCATTTATGAAAGTTACCAGTTAAATATTAAATAAATAAATATTTAAAAATCAGCTACTCAAAAGTTATTTTCAAAAGTTAAGTTAGCCACTGGTAGTTTGGGGAACCAAACTGACACTTGTTACCAGCTCCATATCTTTTTACTTCCGCAAGTGCGCGTCTTACCTCCCCGGGGTGATCGCTGGGCAACTATCGCACCATGTTATGTGGTGGGCCAATCTAAAACCTAGCTCAGTCTCTATTTGTTTATCCGGATCTTGTAGCCTTATCTGTGTATTGTGGAACTATGCCCAGATGGACCTGCCTTTCTCCACTACTCGTCAGATGATGAATGGATTAATAATTTCTGACAAAGAAAATGTTTATATTCAGAATTTGCCAAGGACCAACGCTCTTAGAAAGCCGGAAACGTCTGTTGTGAAGACTTCTATCTTTACGGCCATTCTCCAAAGCGCAACACGTGACATAAGTACAAATGTAACAGGTCCCCCTCAACCAATGGGCAAAGGCGTGAATGTTGGCCTTTATGTGCCTAATCACCAAACCAGTAAGAGCTTGGCGTATGTTAACCAAGATAAATAGCATTTCGTTGGAACAAAGGGCTGATATAGATAACGTTTGCATGGGCAAAAAGAATCACGGAGGCAAAACAGGAGGTTTCTTTCCAGGTTTCGCAGTTTAAAATACATATATCTTAGGAGTAGTCGCCGATAGAGATTTAAAACAAAGAAAACTGTCATCGTGCTCTTTAATGAGGTGTTGAACAAGTCGCCGGTCATGACTGTTATAGATTGGGTACCCGAGGATGGAGGTATAACGGTCTTAAACTAGAGAAAGGTCCTGTTCAATCCTGCCGGGATGGAGGGTTGCACCGGGGTCATGTTATGTTGCCTGTATCAACCAAATGTCAGATATCCTGTTTAAGAAAGCGGTAGTAAACTTAGGCTAGGTTTATGTTTGGCCCGGAACAAAACTAGAGGTGGTTACTGTAGGGAGGAAATTCCCTGTTAAACCAGAGCACGGGATTCCAGCGGGATCCAGTGACTTCAATGAAATTTTGGAAATACTACACATAATAAGCAATCTAGAGCTGCCAACCTCCTACTGGAAAATAACTAAATTGAAAGAATCAACGTCTGATTACAGATCGGATATTAAAATTGTTAATAGAAACTCCCTCACAACGTAGCAGGTGCGAATACTCCTTGTATAGTGTCCCACCTGGTGTTGGTGATCCGGGTGCTCAGAGCATCCAAGATAACGGTCTCTATACTCTGTCGATTAACTCGGATATGTCATGGTCGATGGAGCTGCACTGCGCACAGGGTGGTTCCCAATCGGTCTCGCTGTAACATGGGCAGTCCGACACAACCGTAGTGAAGGGAAGCATTCTTTAACGGTAAAAGTTCCGCAGATTAACATCACTCACTGTAATCAGCCTCGACTGCTGCTCTGCTTAAAATGGAATCTGAGGTCCTAGTCCAGGAACATTGGAGTATAAGGACTTAGAACTTTCCACTACAAAATATCACACGCGAGAAATGGAGGTAAAATTTATGTATGCATTCCTGCTAAAAATAACTTGAATGTTCGCTCTCATTGCAACCCCAAAGACCTTAGGCCTATATATACGCTTATCCTCTTTTCTCTTAAAATCATTGAACATTCAAATAGAACCTCACATTAGAGGTTCAATTAAGCAGGATCGTGGCAGCACATCTGGATGGGACGCCTGCCGTTAGGTTTGTGAGTGGAGATACACCGCAAGGTGTGATTTTATCCCACTGCTCTAAAATTTGGTCATTAATGACCTGTTACTAAGCCTGGAAGGACAAGGCTTCAGAGTGGTGGCCTACGCGGATGATGTTGCTACTACAGTCTTCGGAAATATCTTTGAACGCTGATTAAGCTCATGCAATGTGCAATTGGCTGTCTATTTGAGTGGGGCACTGTGGACAAATTGCAAATCCACAGAAAAGGGATCTGGTCATTTTTACTAAGAGCCATAGGCTTCCTCAGTGTGACCCGTCAACATTAAATGGTACTCGCTTGATTTTTGACAGCGAAATACTTTGGGTTCATTTTGAATAGGAAGCTAAGCTGGAAATCAAACATCTTAGGAAGAATAAAGAAAGCTACTATATCGCACTACTCCTATAAAAACGCCAGAGGGAAGATATGGCCCCATGTATCCCACAGACTAACCTGAAACTTTAGATGAAAATTCAAATAACGGCGTGCTTGTGTATAACTGGAGCACTGACAATTGGTCTGGAGTCCAACAGAAGCTGAAAATTCTACAAGCGGATCAAGTATTTCTTTCAATCCGTTGCTATTCAGTCCAATCACGCATATGTCATCGGCATATGCAGGCACATGATTGGACTGGCGATATAAGATGTTCCGCTGAGGTGTTTCAATTTCACGAAAGATGTACTCTATCATGAGATTGAAGAGTATCGGGGACAAAACATATCGCTGCCGCACACCCGAGTTAACTGCACAAATTCTTGATAACATGTTCTCAACTTTAACACAGCATTGAGACTCTGTCACTTTTATTCTACACAATCGTATACCAATTTTGTTGGTATTCCTAGAAATTCCAGAGCAGACTCGAAGTCTCGATGTATTCCGGTTGGAAGTTCCGTAATATTAAAACAGAATCATCTGTGAATGACGACGAAATCCTCCTTGACCAACTAAGACTTCCGCTAGAAGAGTGATCCTATCCACTATAATGTAGGATTGTAACTTGCATGCTCTGCAAAGGAGAGCTATACCGCGATAATTGTCACACTTTAAGCGGTCTCCGTTCTTGAAGATGGGGCACATCGCGGCCACTTTTCATTCGTCAGGCATTACTTCGGTTCGACATATCAATCGAATAAGGTAGAAAAGACCGTTCCACCAAGTATCCCCTCCGAATATTACGAGCTCCGAATTAATGCAGTCCACTCCAGGTGAGCGGTTTCGTTATAGTCTCTGCATGGCCCTCATGGGATCTATCCTTAATTCAGATCTCCGCAGTCTGTGAGGTGACTCAACTACAGTCTGTGACGCCTGATGACACCAAGCGGTTCGGTAAAGTGTCCAGTCCATCCGTCGATGTTGACACAGAGGTTTTCATTCCGGTCCCGAATGGCGCAGGCCTGAAAGTATGATGCAATCCAGTAATTCCTTTATAGAAATTACGTGAACTGGGCTCATTGCTGAGTTGTTGTATTTTCAGAACCTCGGCTTTCTACCATTCTCGCTTCTTCCGTCTACAAATCCGCTTAGCTGGCCTTATAGTAAAAGTAGCCTTGTTTTACCTCGCGATTATGATACGTTGTTGCACTTTACTATAGGCTATATTTTGTTTCTCAACTGCTAGACGATACTCGTAATCAAACCAATCATTCTTGATTTTGACTTTCACTATACCTAAAGCAGCACCTACAACCGAAGTTTTCAGTCCCTCCTAGACAGAGGTGACACAGTCAGAATGGTAACTAGCTTATATATCGTTTCTTTTGATCTTCATTTATCAGACCTTCTCAGTTAAAACGTTCTATACGTTTCGCTGTGTTCCCAGACTTGTACGAGAACTTCCATTGTAGCTTTGCAGCGACCAAATCATAGTCAATTTGGCAACGGCAAACTTTGGCTACGGCAAACTTTGCGAGAATGTGCCCATATTTCAAAATGTATATGCTTTTTAGGAAAGAATTTGCTTGCTACTCTAAGATCGTGAGCAGTTCATCATTCTCTCACCACACAAGTCGGTCTGATTTCTGCCCAGCTGTAACATTAAAATCCCCAATTACCATTTTAACATCGTGTTCGTGTATAGATCCCATTAGATCGTCCAAGTTATTGTGAAATGAGTCTTTGCATGTACACAAATTATCGACAGGTAGGCTAACTTCATGCACAAGCGAAGCTTACTACACAATCGGTTATTGACTGCTTGGAAATCCAAAACAGCCTTCTTTACTTACGACCCAAGAAGAAATCCATGTTCAAAATTTCTGAGGTCATCTTCACCGCATAACAACGGAGGTTCAGTCACCGGAGGTTCATAGCCCCCGGGCACATGGTCTAAACTTTTAGGCCAGCGAGTTTCTTAAAGAGCGAGGGTCCAGTGTTGTTTTGGCGGTATCCATTTTTATCTTTTGTTGACTTTATATAAACAGCTTATTTTTTTACGGTTGCGGGTCGTCAGCCCAGCGATCCAACCGTTTAGTCGCCTCACGAACAAGTAAGCGATACTGTGATGGTACGAGACATGTGAGTTTCCCCCGACCACAGAGGCCAACAGCACATATAAAATGAATTCGAACGATTTATTCGAACGGAATATTTCATGATTCCAGAACATACAAACCATTCGAACAAAAAAATATTTGTGTATAAAGAGTATACAGATAAATTTTGTACTTACCAATTTGTTTTGGATGTGGTAAATTTAAATTATCCATTATATTAACAAATTCTTCAACAGTTTTAGTTAATCTTGGATTATACTTCTTTTCTTCAGCAACAGTTGTTTCCATTTGCCCTCTTTTATTATAATAATTATATTATTATGATAATAAAATATATTTAAAATGGAAAAGAAAAAATTAATTAAAATTAGAGAACCAAACGGAAAATAAATTTTTGTCTTATCTGTTTATGCTTACTTATAGTCATGAGCTGGAAATAATCTAAAATTATCAGGAAGAGATAAAATTTTTCCATGTACAGAATTGTACAGAGTACGTGCATCGCCTTCCTGAAAATCAGTACGTCCGCATCCACGAATTAATAAAGCATCACCAGTAAATGCTATACCCTAGATACGAGCGGAAAATATAAAATAAAAAACCAAAATCAATTTTAATTTTTTTTTTTAATATTTTAAAAAATAAAAATTTTTTTTTTGCATAAACTTTGGGTTCTATGTACACTACAGTGGATAAAATAGAGCAAAGCACATTTTTGTTTTGTTTTATGAACATTTAATATACGAGAATTTTTGTAAATATTCTTGATGGACATCGTATTTTAAATATATTATACAGATCTTAAAATGCTGAACTCATTTCTATATATAAAGAAGTTGTATGGTACATAGTACAGTACACATATTGTTCCGATTATATGACGTAATTAAGAGGTTGTAGCAAATAATACAATAAAACAAGAAGCAAGGCGACAAAAAAATGTGTCTATATAAACTTTTGAATTAATCGTAATTTATTTCGATTTTATGTCTATTTAATATTTATAGCTAATCGATATTTATTTAGGCCCCATATCTCGAAAGATGTATATAGAGTTCCGTTTTAAACTTAATTAAAATCTCGAATATTTTTATTCTAATTCATTTAAAATCAAATTTAAATCAAATTTTATGTGGTGTACTAGGCGAAAACACGCCGCTAAACAACTGGGCCGGGTTAAGGTGTTAACCGTACCGTTCTGATAACCGACCAGGCTGGGGGCCTAATCTAAAACCTAACCCAGTCTCTAACGGTGTATCCGGATACTTGGCGACCTCCGGATCATGCAGCCTTACCTGTGCATTGCGGATCTCCGCACAGGTGAACCTCCTTTCTCCGCCACTCGTGGAACCTATTATGAATAACTAAGATAATAAGGAAAACGAGACCGGTATTCTTAAAAAACCGGTACATAGTGCTGTGGAGACATCGGCCTTTAGGCCCGGTCTCCAAAGCGCACAAAGAGGCATAACCATAAATGAGGCTGGCCCCTCGAAACTAAAGGGCAAAGGCACGAACGCTGGTCCTTCGCTCAGGAGACACTATCCCTGGACTCGGAGATGTCGAGATCAATGGGGCTACATTGTGCGCTCCAAATGGACGAATCGCCGTCAGAGGAGGAGTCTGACTCAACAGTGGTGGAGGTAAGTGCTATGTAATGCTTAAGATCCTTCAAATCAACCTCCACTACGTAAAGACGCCTCGGCGGCCCTTCTGCTCAAAATGGAATCTGAGGTTATTGATGTGGTTCTGATCCAGGAGCCTTGGGTCAGTGGAGACCGGGTGCTCGGCCTCAGAACTTCCAAATATAAAATACTAAATACGAAAAATAAAGGTAAGATACGTTCCTGCATTCTCGCTAGAAATAATCTGAACATTTTTATACTACTAGATTACAGCAACGCTGATGTAGTGGTGGCTAGCATCGAGATGGGTGCGCAAAATCTCTGGCTTATATCGGCCTACCTACCATATGAGGAGAAAAATATACCACCAGGTAAGTTGGGTAGTGCAATAACAGAGGCTCAAAGACGAAAAGTCGGAGTCATCATGGGCAGTGATGCTAATGCGCATCACTCAATCTGGGGAAGTACAAATATCAACAGGCGAGGTGAGTTACTCCTTGATTTTATTTTAAGTACTAACCAAAATATTTGTAATATCGGGCACAAGCCAACCTTTATTACTTAAAATAGACAAGAAGTGCTAGACATCACACTTGTCTCAGATTTTATTAAGGAAAGGGTATTTAACTAGAAAGTGTCCGAAGACCATTCCTTTTCTGACCATTGTTATCTCCAAACCGAAATGGATACAAAACCCACTAAAAAAACATTCTTCAGAAATAGGTAGAAAACTTCTTGGGATTGCTTTAGATACATTCTGGGTAATTCATTACCGGTATCGGAGGAAGGAAGTCCTTGAAACATACAAGTACAACCTAAGAGCAGCGAAAACGAGGGGCTGGAGGCACTACTGTGGCAACATACTAACTTATATCCTAAATAAAATTGCGTAAGTTATTGGCATTGAAATTTTATTAATAAATAAAAATTTTCTTGGAAAATTGAGAAGAATTTAAACAAATTTAATTCAAACTTGTTAACCGTATTCCAATTCTAGAAATTTAATTAAATTGATAAGACAAAATTATGTATACATACATAACTAGAGATACATTTTTATAAAAATTTAAAGTAATTTTGAGAAAATTTTAATTGCATTTGGCATACAGTTCCAAGGAATCCGCGAATGGGATAGCTCATGATTTACTTTTAAATCAAATAACTTTAGAATATATTTTAAATTTTTGTACAGGCCTTCTTCCAACTTTAATGAGTTTAAATTATAAATTTTTCATGTGACTAAAACATAGTAACATTGACTAAATAGCACAGTGGTTAAAGCTGTGACGTTTGGTTCGGGAGGTACCGGGTTTGAATCCCAATAGGGGCGGGATGAACACATCTATGACCCTCTGTTGAGAGTGCAGAATCCATGGAGCTATACAAAACAAATCGGACATGTGGCCGTATGTCCTCCATTTGGCTGACAAAATGGCGTATGGCAGGGACGCAAATAAGCGAACTGCGGAATAGCCGGGAGAGCCCTAAAAAAAAGTTTTTTATCCATGTGGAGGTATTGAACCGCACTAGCTGGAAATTTCAAACAAAAATCTAATTCTTGGTCATTTAAGACAATCTTAGAAAATGTGGAAGGCTCTGGAGAATTATAATGTAACGGCAAATTAATAATGGAAAATTCGTTTTGTTCCCAACTATAGCATTTTGAGTTGTGAAACGGTCCTTACATCGTTTGCACAGTTAATTTTGTCGATGTTTTGATGTGACGAACCGTAGATCATAACGGCTCCACAATGTTGTGACAACTAATTGATGGGAAATGCACTTTTTTCTGTAAAATAGAATGTTTTAGTACAGCTAAACTTAACTAAAAGGTCAATGAACTACGTATTTTATATTGTACGATTTTATTCAAAATGTGGTCGCAGATGATTTTTGTGAAGGCAACCATCCATCTAGAGATTGATTTTTAAGCAACGGTTGTGTTCAGAACTAGAATAACGAAACAAAATTGTGGATCGGTTACGAGGCGATTTTTCAATATCAATCGGTTGTGCCAACACCAGACACACAATATTTCTTTGGCAATGGGTTATAAAACAGCTTATTTACTGCTTTCACCATACCCGCTTTTTGGTGTTTCTATACATTCGTAAGTGCGCTAGAAAATTATTGAATATTTTCTGTTTAAAGCCAGCAATCTTATAGCAAACTGTAAAAGTTTGAACCAAGGAATGACAAAGGCCGGACAGCTGCAGAGGTAGTGTAAGCAGTCGTCCGCACTTCCTCTAGGCAGTGGTCACAAAAAGCATCCTGTGCTAGTCCCATGCGTTGGAGAAGAACCATGAAACGTCCATGGCCGGTGATAAGTGCGACCAGAATTCTGAGTTGATTCTGTTTTAAGGATAATACATATTTATTGAACCTCAGGTTGGGTTCAATAATGAAATATTTTGCCTTTCGACAGCTAACTTCTTATTAACGTCTTTACCACCATTGAAGGATAGAGGAATCGCTGGTTCAAGTTACTACGCGAACCAGTTTTCGTTAAAAAGTCAGCAACCTAATTTCCCTCAACGCCACAATTAGCAGGCATCCACATGATCCTTACCCTCGTATTAGAGCAAAGGAGATTAATGTAGCGCTTGCAATCTTTGTATCAGTTTGGATACAGTCAAAGAATTAATGAGGGTATTAAGCACGGCTTTACTATCTGTGCAGATAATTGCACTATGCGGATAAGTGCAATTAATTCAGCTTGAAAAATCGTGCAGTATTTGCCCAGACTACCCGCAAATCTAAGCTCATTCTTACGACAGTAAAACCAAAACCCTGCACTGATTGCGCAACGAGAGCCATCCGCAAAAAAAACTATCGACTCAGACAGCTGTCTATAGAAATCCTGAGATAGCCATCATTCTCTCAAAGGGAAAACGACGGATAATGAATTGATGAAGTACGTCTCGTAAAGACAACCAGATCAGTCTTTGAGAAATTGCGTACATCCCTTATTCAAGACACCAAACTTCTACCATATTCAAGACACCAAACTTCTACCATATCTGCGTCAGATCAGATAAGACGTTCAGGTATTTACCAGACACTGTTCAAACAAGATCATCCGCCTAGCTTTGGACGATAAACCCAGATCGCCGAAATTGCTCAAGTAGTTCATCGATAACCATGAGCCAAAACCAGGGTGAGAAAATCCCTCCTTGTGGGCAGCCCTTGACTACTTTGACGGACTCTGATGAGTCATCCAGCTCAGCCTCAATTATCCGAGACTTAACCATGGAATCGATGAATTTAACAATGGTTTGAATAACATTAAAATTGGTACATGCACTTGTGACCGAGGGTAGACAAAGATTATCGAGTCTATACGGATTATTCTTAGCCAGAGTTGTGTTAATTCTGGCGAGACCAGATAAGCTGTCAATTTCTTCACAGAAGTTTTTCCACGCAGTCCTGTGCGCGGATTTTAAGCTTTTTTTATAAGCCTTTTGATGAAATAAACATCGATTCCAATCCGAAATGAGATTCGTTGTTTTGGCTTTATTGTTAATTTTACACACACACTTCCTTAACTGTTTAAGTTCAGAACACCTGAAGGGCATGTTACGCTTCTTTTGGTTGTCAATAACAGAGCATGACTTTTCAAAAGCAGTCGAGATCGCTTTCGTTATTACAGTTGACTGTAAAACAAGATCTGCGATAGACCTAATCTGGTTAGGCAAATCTAGTAGTGAAACTAGCTCAGAAGAGAAAGTATCCCAATTCGTAAGTTTCCTATTGAGATATGGTTTAACCGGTCGCCTTTTAAAGTTAATATTAAAAGAGATGCACCTATGATCAGGGGTCAGAATATCACCCGTCACTCTCCAATTTAGAATATCAATTAGTTTATGCTCTATCACTGCTTTGCGAACCGAGATTTTTTTTTTTGACTTACCGCTTTCTTATTCAGCACGGCTTCAGCAAGAGAATTTTTTTAAAATTTCAATTTCAGGAAATTTTATTTTAGAAATATCTCTTCGAAACTTAGAAAAAACTTAAAAAGTTGCTACTAACTCTATATACACTATCTTCCTCATCATCTTCATCTACAACCAGCCCCATTTCTGGCGTTCAATCAAATCTATTCCTTAGACATTTCGTCGGGGCTGTAAACTTTTTCTTTGATGTCTGTAATTTCCATGCCTACAAAACTTGCAGTAGAAGCCAGTTCAGCCGCATCTTAACAAACATCGTAACTTTCATCAATATCCATTTCTGACGCACTCTTATTCCGACATTCTGGCCATAACGTTTTCCAAACGCCATTCATGCATGAAGGCTTTCCTTGAAACCAAGAAGAGGCTATATTTTGAACAGCGTTGGCGACATTATAGCTTCTCCATAACGCCTTCATTGTCATATTGTCATCTGAATCAGTGATATCAACAAGATGTTTGAATGTTCGCCTTAAATAATAACTTTTGAACGTGGAAATTACGCCTTGATCCATTGGTTGCATTCGGTGGCATAAATACGAATTTCGATATATTTTTTTACAGAGGCTTGAATTTGAAATTCCCATGCGAATTAACCCCAAGGAGTAGAGTAATCCGTTCTTTAGCCGCTTTATAGCCTTGAGCCGATTTTTCAGTCTTTCAAATAAAGGTGCTAGTTATGGTAATCGCTTAGAGAACCAACCAGACTTATCAACGTTGAACACCTTCTTGGCAACATATCATCCGTCTGGTATTAAATCATTAAGTTTGTCTTTAAACCGAACTACTCATCCTAATCATCCTTGACTAGACTCAAACTTTTCGAATTTGGACACAGCACCAGTGGAAGCGTTTTCATTGCACGTTAAATTTTTAGCCAAGTGACATGAACTTTTAGCTTTCGCTTGTAAGTTATTTTGACTTAAGTTAAAATTCCATTTTCATTAACAAAGTATTTCTGATCCAAGTTTATGTTTTAGAACCAGAACTTGATGCTTCACAGCTTTAATTTTTTTAAGCGTGTCGTTCACAAATGGTTCGCTTAGTCGGTGGGGCTAAATTAAGTGTTGTTCCTATGAAATCCAACTTCACTTACTTATTTTGAAAGTAATTTTCTTTTTTTTCGATCCACAAATCGAAAATGCAGTTTTCGTGGGCTTATCCATGTTAATTTTTCGAAATTAAAATTCTAGTTTTTGGGATACCCCAATTTTTTGTTATTAGTGTTCACTATTTAATTAATTTAGATTGCATTTATATGTAAAACGTAAACATTTAATATATTTACAGGTTCATCAGTCTAAATCGCGGCTGTTTTAATATATGCCTGGCCAATTCTTTGGGATGTGTCTCTAGTTTTGTGTAATATTTCGAACTGAATTCTTTAATGGTTTCTTTAATAGTTTTAATTCCAAGATCATCGTGTATATTACTATTTCGAATGTACCACGGAGCATTGGTAATACTACGAAGCATTTTCGCTTTGTACAATAAATCTTTATTGACTAATGACAACTGAGATTTTTTTCCCATCAACCAATACATTTTGGATTATTTTATTTTTATTTGTTTGCGCTTTGCTTCGATATGATTTTTCCACGATAGCCTTCTATCCAGGTGCATGCCTAAGTATTTGACCTTGGTTTATTGAGGAGTATTTATATCGTTTAATTCTACTGGCGGGCAAGTGTGTTTGTTTAGCGTGAATGTGCCATGTCTTCAGCCAGTTTTGATTTTGTTTAGATGATTTTGTAATTCTTTTGAGGCATTACTGTGTGACACCAGGACAGCCGTATCATCGGCAAAGGTTAATATGACTACCTTGTTGGTTACATGTAAGTCAGCTGTATACAGCAGGTATAATATTGGACCTAGAACACTGCCTTGTGGAACACCTGCATTGATATCATTTAAACAAGTAGTTGCATTATTTTGTTTAGCCATATGTACTGCCTTTGGAGGAGATAGTTACCCAGAACTGAGTGAAATTTCTTAGGTAGAAGTCCTTTAGTTTTGTATATTAGCCCATCATGCCAAACTTTATCATAGGCTTGTGCAATGACCAAGAAGGCAGCAGAACAATATTTCTTTTCCTCAAATGTGTTATTGATTGCATTTATAATTCTATGTACTTGTTCTGCGGTACTATGTTGGTTTCGGAACCCAAATTGATGGTCTGGAATAATATGCCGTTCTTCTAATACTGGTTTCAATTTCGTTAGTAGCATTTTTTCAAATAACTTTGAGATTGTAGGCAGCATGTTTATTGGACGATATGATGAAATCTGTGTTTCATTTTTTCCAGCTTTATGTATCATTGTTATCAAAGATATCTTCCATTTTTGAGATAAACAGTCCGCATGATTGAGTTGAATGTGAATGTTATTAGTTTTATGCATTTGTCTGGCAATTCCATTATCATTTTTCCAGTAATAAGATCATGCGCTGGTGCCTTTTTTTGGACTTATAAAATTTTTAATTGTATTCTTAACCTTCTTCCAATTATATTTTATTGGTTTCAACGACAAACCATCATCCATTTGGTCGGGTAGTACGAAGTTATTAGTTTCTACGTGTGGTGCGAATACTGTTGTTAGATAAGCAGCAAAAGCATTGGTTTTTCTTCATCGCTTCTCTCCAAATTTCCAGTTGGTAGTCTAATCGGGCGATTCGAGTTTATTGGCCTTTTAAACTTTTTTGTTGCCTTCCACAAAGAATAATCTGTCCTCTCGATTGCCGAGTGATCATTTAAATAATTCTGGACGCTCTGGTTTTCTTCTTCCCGCAATGCAAATCTTAGAGATGCGAGTCTTAATAGCTCGATTTAATTTCCATTTCAACAACGGTGATTTTGTTTCTTGCCATTGGCGGCAAATTTTCCGCTTTTCCTGGATTAGTTCCTGTATATTATGTGAAAGTTTATTAACTTTTTCTGTACTATTTAAGACAGGTGTAGCCTTTCCAGCTGATAATGACAGGACATCTTTAAGATTTTCTTCCGCCGCATCAATATCTGCTGGTGTAATAAGAGGGATATTCGTTTACGCGTTTCTATTCTTAGGACGCCGGTGCTCACTTTTGCAATTACAGATGAGTGATCAGAAGACAGATCATAGCAATCGGAGGCCTTAGCATATGTGCGTGGAATGCGTTTAGTTACACAAAAGTCAATTAAATCAGGAACTTTCTTTTTATCTGTGGGCCAGTACGCTGGGTGACCGGCAGATAAGCAATCCAGGGACTGTTCTTCTATAGCTTCATAAAGTTGTTTGACTTTCGGTGATGTTAATCTGGAACCATATTGAGTGTGTTTGGCGTTGAAATCACCTCCCGCAAGAAATTTATTACAAAGCTGGCTGAAATAATCCATGAACTGCAGTTTTTTATAACATGTTTTGGAGGACAGTATACACTGCTGATATGACACAGTTTCCAACTCACTCCTGCAGACAGATGCTCGTTGATTGGATATGAGTTCCCTCTCATATTTCATAAATGCATAGTGTTTTAATCTTGTTTTTATCAGTACAGCTGTGCTTTCCCATCTTGGTGTTTTGTGTCATAAACAGAGTACCCATTAATTTTGAAATAGTTATTTTTGATGAAGTGTGTTTCAGATATTAACATTATGTCAATATTGTGCTCAGTGAGGAATGCTTGAACCTCGGCTTTATGTTGTGCCGTAGGCCGTTTGCATTCCATATGGATATTTTGAAGATAGTCATTTTTGATTTTTAACGTTTATCTGCATCAACGCGTTCATATTCTGCATCATTAGATTCATAGTTCTCTCCGTCATCGCCATGAAGCTTTGCATCATGTTAGTTAACTTGATTAAAGTTGCTGCGAAATTTTCTTTCTTCGCTTGCTTGGACTTTAGGAGTGGTATACCCTTAAGGATACTTGTATATGAAACCTCTTGAAGCACACTACAGTTAACAGTTGCTTTTGGCTGGTTATTTTGTGCGTTATGATATGAAACTTCTGGTCGCACTTTTGGTTTAGTGGAAGAATGAAGATTAAGCACCCGTTGCTCAGCTCGCTGCCTTGGATTGATTCTTCTTTTCAATTCTAGGTAAATTGGACAACCTCTATAATTTGCAGTGTGATTTCCGATACAGTTGCTGCATTTTCCCACTGATGCTTCCGTATTTTCTTTGTTGCATGCATTTGAGTTATGGATTTCACCACAAATAACACAAACATAGCTTAAAAAGCAATATGGTTTAGTGTGTCTATACTCTTGGCACTAACACACTGTACCGATCCAGTTCTTTTTCTGGGTTCCTCAACGATAATTCTTTTATTGATATGCATTGGGATAAACCAATGGTGAATTAATTAAAAAATCAATTGGGTAAATACAGTACATATATGTATTTACATACCTTGCTCTTGAAAACTTTATAAATTTTTTCCTTTACTACAACAATTAACTTAATTAAATGTATTACACAAATTGAGAAATTAAACGTTTATATTTGAAAATTTTAAGACAAACTTTGGACAAATTTCACGCGAATAATGATATTATGAGCTGTGTGGTTTACTGTTCAGATCTAGTGTTTGCGTTATATTTCTAATGTGTATGTATACCCAATCGAAATTTTATGACATTATATCCGATCATATGGAATATAATATTATTGTTATTGAGATCAAATTGAATTCATATATTTACGAAATGTCGAAGCATACTTCAAATGATACTTGTCAGGTACTCCTATATATAATATAAAATTTAGGTAAATTTTTTAAATAACCTTTATTAACATTTTGATAACCTAGACCTGATAATAATATGTATAACAAAAAAAAACGACAGAAACTCACTCAATGTCATTAGCATTGATTTACAATAAATCTCAAATACGTATATCAATATTAATAAGAAGTTTATATACAAGAATTTCGATCCATCCCCCTAGCATATATATACGAGTATACAATACATAATATACTTACATATTATAATATTGTATATAGCAAAAATGTATTTCACCCGAGAATAACATATGTATGTATCAAGATTGGGTGCCCAATCAAGAATACAATAAACACCCCTCGTATAAAGTAACAAAAAAAAATAATAATAAAAATCTAGCTCGAGAAGAAAATTATAAGAATTTAGGTTATTGGAATATTTATTGTTATTCCATTTGAAAGGATAATTTTTTACTTCATTGACTTGGCTGTTGTTCGTTTTATTTTTAAAGCAATTATGTCCCACACATCCAACCAATACGAAACAAAAAAATGGGGAATATTTGAGGATACCATCGAGTTATAAACCGATTATTATACATACATATAAGCGCGTGTGTGTGTATGTGTGTGAAAGAGTATATGTGTGAGTACATATATTGGAAAAACATTATGATTTTCAATATATGTATATGTATTTATCTCGAGACAGAAAGAAGTTCAAAATAAAATTGAAGATAACATACTTATGTGTATACACAGTGTGTGTATTGTATTTGGAAGGGTTGGTTATTATTGTTATTTTTTTTTTGTGGGTACCAAGACCAAAATCAAAAAAAAAAAAACTAAAGTATTGAATTGTTATCGATAAACTTCAGGCCCTTTTTTGTGCTTTCCTTAATATCTATAATCCGTTTGCTTTTTTATTTTGTTTGTATTTTTTTTGCTGACTGCCGCATATTTTTCAAGCAAGACGACTACATCATTAGGTTAATAATCACAAAATTTACTCGGTTAAAACATCGCCGCCGCATATCCACCCCGCAAATCATTCATTAAATAAATCATATTGTTAGAATTCGACGGTGGGAAAAATTGCCGTGGCGTCTATTGTATGTATATGTATATATATATAAGAAAATTAATCAAATTTTAACCGCGCACGAACCAACAGCATAACAAAAAAAGTGTAAAAACAGATTGATTTTAATTCAATTCGCCTGCGAAAATCATTTTCAATTTGATTATAAATAAAAAATGAGGACGATGCTGCGATGATTATATAAGAAGTGGAAAGTATAAACCTTAATTTTTTTTTTGTATACCGTATAAATATACAGAGATCAGTGAGAATGAGATAAGATAACCGGTAGAGGGGGAAAGCGAAAAAAAAGAAAACTTTGAATTAATTTGATGTGGGTTGTCAGTTTGACGGATATCTTATAATTATTATTTTCTTCTCATTTTCAATATCCGCAACATGAAGTTGATTTTTTGAGGTTTTTTTCGTGTATACTGATAATTTTCTTCTTTTCGAAACATCTAAACCATTGACAAAAGATTAGATTACGTTTTTCGTATTTTTGGTTTGGTCAAGGTTTTTTTTTTTGGCAAATTTTTTTGTATAGATGCTGTGGTAAATAATGATTTGGTGATGAGATTTTTGTAATAATTTAATTATATGATTTTCGGATAAAGATTTGGGAAGAGCGGTATGCATAACGAAATGTGGATATAACTAATATTCGGAACCAATATTGGAAGAACTCCACTGGAACGGACAGATAAGTGAATGAGCTTCACAATTGTCTTGTTTCAATAAATATTTTAAATTAAATTTTTCAAATTTGCATTTGACCTAATTTTACGCCAAAGAGTTAATGTAAAGTAATTCCATGTACAAAATTTATTTAATACAGTGCGGCCTCTGATAAATCATCCAACATTGTTAATTTCGTATTCATAAATTTATTCAAGTTAGATTGTTTCTTATAATCGCTTGTTTAAATTTTAGAGAGTTTGAACAACATTTGTATACATTTTATATACAAAACAAAACAATTGGTTTCCTTGATATCTGCAGGTTCTTAACGTCCCTCAGTCTCAAATAAAATATCACACAAATCTACAATTATCCTCTAACTGTTATCGAACATCTTATTTTCAAACAGCCCACTATTCAATTTGCCCCCTGTGGTTGGGGGGCACTCACTTGTCTCGTAAATCTAAATTGCACGAACATGTTTTCCCAGCATACCACCACAGCATCCTTTGCTTGTCGGAGGAGGCGTCTAAACGGTTGGAACTTGTTTGGAAAAATTACTTGTTTATAAAGCCAACAAAAAAAAGAAAATCGGTTACCGCCAAAAAAACACCAGACCCCCACTCAAGTACTCGGACACGAGATTTAGGATCGGCACGTGGAACGTGCAGTCACTTAGGAACCCGGGAGCGTTGGAGGTTCACAATATTCACATGCATAAAGGACTATCGGTTGGAACTCGTTGCTCTTCAAGAAACTCGCTGGCCTAAAAGTTATACTAAAAAGCTGGATTTCTTCTTGGGCCGCAGGTAAAAAGGGCTGTTTTGGATTTCCAAGCATTCAATAACCGATTGTGTAAGATTCGCTTGCGCATGAGTTTAACAAATCTGATACAATCTGTTACAAGATTTTACAATGACTTGGACGATCTGATGGGATCTAAAATGGTAATTGGGGACTTTAATGCTAGAGTTGGCAGAAATCAGGCCGACTTGTGTGAGAACATAGGTCCGTACTCCCTACACGTAACTGTGACCGATATTGGTGAGAGAATGATGTACTTTGTAATTATTCACAACCTTAAAGAAGCTAGCACGTTCTTCCCTCACAAACAGATACATTTAGAGACATGGACACATCCTCGCGGAACATCCCGCAGCCAAATTGACCATGTGTTAGTATCTAAAGGGCGGACTCGGGTTGTGCAGGATGTGACAACTTATCGGTCAGCAACCAAATACGTAAAGCTACGATGGAAGTTTTCGTACAAGTCTTCGTAAACTGCACCATTCTTTCAGGCCTACGTCAACCGCCATTCGGGACCGAGTGGACACTTTACTGAGCTGCTTGATGTCCATCATGCGTCACAGGATGTTGTTGAGCCACCTCTAAAACAGACTGCGGAGATTTGCATTTATCCATTCCATGATGAATTCACTAGGGCCATCTATAGATAGAAACGAAACCGCTCACATTGGGTGGACTGCATTAATTCGGAGCGCTTGTCTTTTTGACCTTATTCGATTAGTATGGCGAACCGAAGTAATGCCTGACGAATAGGAAGTGGCCGCAATATGCCCCATTTTAGCCCCGGTATAGCTCTCTTTTTCACAGCAAATAAGTTACGCTCCTACATTATATTGGATAGAATCACTCCTCCAGCGGAGGGCTTGATTGGTAACTATCAAGGAGGATTTCCAGCGAGGCAGTTTCAATGCTGTGTTAAAGTTGAGAACAGGCCATCGACAATTTTTGCTTTTAACCCGGATGTTCGGTAGGGAAATACTTTGTCCCCGATACTCGTCAATCTCATGTTGGATCTTTCGTAAAACTGAAACACTTTAGCACAACATCTTATATCGCCAGTCAAATCAGGTTCTTGCTTATGCAGATGACATATGCGTGATTGGACTGAACAGCAACGGAGTAAAGGAAATACTTGTTCCGCTTGTAGAGTTTTCAGCTTCTGTTGGACCCCAGATTAATGAGTTCAAAACCAAATACATGATCTTTGGTTATAAGGATAATGGCACAACAAATTTTATTAGTAACCACTACACGTTTGAGGGAGTGAGGAGGTTCAAATATTTGGGCAAGAGAGCCCGTGGCTCACGATAGCGATGTGGGTGGGGATAGTAAAGTGCGGCTGGCAACTGGCAGTCGTGCTTTGTATCCTCTAAGGCCACTGCAAAATTCTAAACATTTATCAAGTGCCGTGAATCTGAAGCTTTACGAAGTGTTGATCAAGCTCGTTGTTATGTTTGGATGTGGAAGTTGGGCGCTGACGGATGACTACGAAAGATGGCTTCTTACATTTGAGAGAAAAATCATGCTTGAGATGTACGGCCTAAATCGCGAAATAGATGGTACACTGACTTTAAACACTGATTAGTGATTATTACTATTATTATTAAATTTGTAAGTGTATTCGCCTAAATGTAACGTTCGGTAGTCATCACAAGTATGATGATGTTGAATTTTATTAAATCCCCATCAAATTCCAGCTCAGTCCGACGGTGTTTCTGAAACTGTCCTTCAATAAAATTGAATACTGAATGGAACGTAGTTTCGTCTAGAACTATGGAGTTTCAATTTTTGAAAATACATTTGCGTATATGTTAAAATAAATAATTAAAGCAAGAGAAGTTGTGTACTTACTTTGACCAATTGAATTTCATGGACGTTTTCAATACATTAACATTTACAGACAGCCACTGAACATAATTTTCAGAAACATATAAATTTTTTGGAAACATCTGAAAATTTAGTCAAAACCTAAGTGAACTTAACGCTATACCAGATGTGCTCGTGAATCGCTTGTAAGGAACTTTATATATTATATACATCGCTATAGTTATATATTTTCAGGCTGACAGTAAATACTGTCGTGACAGTTATAGTTTGGTGTTGCCATCATGTTTTTTGGGGGTGAGTTTCTGGCTAACTACACATACATGAGGGATTAGACTAATTGTTTCAGACAAATTGATTTTAATTATGTTAGACCAATTGACCGGGAATCATCTCATTCATACGAGAGAAAGAAGATTTTAAATGAAACTTTATTAAATTGCTCAGAACTTTAGAAAGTAATGGAACGACTTAACGGCACAATAATTCCATCAAAAAATGACAGAGTACCAATTTACATACAATTTACAATCAAATTTAATTTTTCAATTTAAATAGGATTTAAGTCAAAAATTGAAGAAATTTTATTAAATACAAATTGTTTTGTAACTTACATTTCAAATTTCACCGAAATTTCCAATGAAATATCCAAAGTTGAAAAAGCATTTTGCAAATTGTCAATAAATATTGGTACTCGATTCATTTTAGTAAGTTTTAGTATCTACCAACATTTTACATGTTACAATTGTAAATTTTGAATTCAATTTTCACAAATCATATTGAAATTTGTAAACCATATATGTTCATCGAGAGACTTCGAGAACATTTCCAAAATTAAATATGAATAAGTTGGGTGTATTTGAATTGAACATAATTTGGGTGAGGAAATACCAAAGTTTTATCTGAATTTGAAAATATTTTGATAGCAAATTTTAAGCGAGCAAAATTTAACATTTTTGATGAACACCAAAGACTCGTCGATGGAATGCCGGTGGACTACCACAAGACCACTGTCTAATTATGTTGCTTTTGTCCCAATTCCAACGATTTGCTAATTCAGCAAATTTACATACACCCTTCCATTTACTAGCTTAAATATACGAGCCTCAGTAAAAATCAAATCAAAGAATCAAACTTCTAGAAATAATTAAAGAAAAATCAAAGAATTTAAGACCAACAAGATTGATTCTCAGTTCTTAAACCATCATAATGTATCATCTATAGGTTGGTAACTGGAAAAGTTCAGCTCGACATGGTCTTGAACATTCATGGTCATACAACCAACCAATTTTAAAAGAATGTTCCTAAACAAATGTTCAATTCTGTATGGATCCACCCCCTCTAAGATAATTTAAGTTTACTCGTATATCCTGCCGTAGGAAACTACATTTTTTTTTGTTGGTTATTCGATCATCTAGCACAAATTCGGTACCAAAGCTTCTTTCTATATATCTATTCATTAATATTTTATCATCTGACAGGAGTTTATTATTTTTAATGGGAAAATTATTTTAATTCAAAAAAAAAAACAAAAGAAAAAAGGAAATCTTTGTATATAGTTTATAAGTTAAGATAAATGTTTTTTGCTCATCGCCTAGCTTTTTTTTTTATTTTATATTTTCATGTGCTATTAAAGAATGATAAATGAATATACGTACACTAGATTTTATGGCAAGGATATACGAAAAAAAAACAACAACAAAAAACAGGAGATAAAAATCAAATCTGGATATATTATTTATTACCTGTTCATGTACAATAAAAGTCATGCATCCATTAGTATGCCCAGGTGTTGAAACAGCTTGTAAGACATGGCGTCCAAAATCAACTGTTTCATTCGATTTTAAAAATTTATCCGCCTTAGCACCGCTTGATATTGAAATTACACTTTGCGAGCCGGGCAAAAGTTGTTTTAAGTATCCAGTACCCGTAATATGGTCAGCATGCATATGTGTGTTTACTGTAAATAAATATATATAGAACAAAAAATTATACAAGTATTAATGGTACATTTACATATTGCACTGTAATTGAAAGTTTTTAACACATAAACAGATCATAGACTAAATATATTTCCTCCTTTTTCATGTAACATTATGTACCACCGCACCCAAACTATATATTATGTATATACATGCCCTATCATCATATTATTACATTTTTGCAATTTTACAGTTGAATATAAAAAAATTGTACTAGACAACAACAATGAGAAAATATTCATCTCACATTTGAAAATGTATACTATACACATAAAAATGTACGCATCGAATTAATCATTCCGTTCGTTTGAGTGCGAGGGGCATCCGGGAGATTTCATATATGTACGCATGAAAATTTCTTAAATCCATGTTTCGTATTTTTATTCCACCGATCGATATAAACAATTTTTATTCCGCCACTTTCTTCGTCTTATATATTTCACTTCTTCACGATATGCGTGCATGTGTGTGTCTGTGTGTGTGTATGTGTGATAAAATGTGAGAACATCGTTTGAATTTAGATAAGCGTGTTATCACACCAAAATAAAATGGCAATATTTCAGTATTTTATTGGTGGTGGTTTTGTTGCAGTGCGGGCAGTGGTGACAACGGAATTCTAGAAAAATCAATTAGGTGGCGTCAATAGAATACCAAAATGTTTATATATTGCAAATTCGCCTATATAGTAGTGTAGTGACGAAGATGTCTCTCCTATGATATTGCGCTAAACCGATTTTAACTACATATATAAGACGTTGGATAACAAAATATTTCCCAGAGAAATTCTGGAGTATTTCCAGAAAAGAAATTTGAATATATTTGCTTGAACCAAACTATACATGTATAAAAGATTACCGAATTGCGGAAAAAACCGAAACAATATAAAACGAACTATTTCGTATAATGTTGGTATTTTGTACCAAAAAAAATAAATTTAAAGAATCTTGCGTTTGCTCATTAATCATCGATCGTAATCGAGAGATGAAAAATCCCCTTTGCATTCCGCCTCTGTTGGGATTCGAGAACCCGATACCTTCCGGTCCAAACGTCGCAGCTTTAACCACTGCGCTATTTGCTTGGTAAGTTATTAATTGATCGGCTGCACAATCGGTTTAAGTCCTTCTAGAACTATACGCAGTCTGGCGTTCTAGAAACACGGCCCAAAATCTTCATGTCATCAGCGGGGCAATCGGCGCACTTAATGCATTTTACAACATCGTTAATAAATAATGAAAATAACAGTTTACCAGTATGACTACACTGAGGCAATCCGGATGGCGCTCGAAATAATTGGGAGAAAGAATCCAAAAACCTAATGGAGTGTCAGCGATCAAAGTAGTAGGAACGTCACCATTCGATGAGAATAAAATGACATTCAACATTCCCCAACTTGCTAATAAGAATAGAGTGATCGAAAACGTTAAAAGCCTTTGCGAAGTCTGAGTAAATAACATCGAGCTGCTGTTTGGAGGTTAGACTAACAAATAAATCATCACAAAACGAAGCCATGTTAGTCACTATACAGGTCTAGATAGAATCCATATTGAGCAGGAGAAATGAGTTTCTTGGTAAGAAAGTGTAACACTTTGTGAACCATGGACACAAACAGTTTGAGTAGGATGGACACGATGATGATACCACGATAATTAATTACCTCACTTCTTCTACTCGCCTTGCAGATTGGATGAACACATGAGATTTTCCAGGGATCAGGAAACCAACCACGAAAAAGGCTTTCATTAAACATAAACGTATCTGGGAGAATGGGGGGGGGGGGGGTTCAGACAGTCATGTCGTGACCCTCTAAATTACTAACGTCAAGAGGGAGAAACCGATTCATAAACCAGAACCATTTGAAAATGGCGCAAGAAGCTCATCCTCTCATATAGTGATAAATGGTCTATATGTAGGACAAGATAGAACTCATGCGACGATATTGACACTATTGAAAGATGTTAATTTTTCACCTCGCGACTTTCCTTTAACCGCCTGGTGGCTAATAGCATAAGATACTATAATTTAGTTTACCCTTAATTTAGTCTGCAATTTAGTATAAAATATCGTATCAGGCACATATTATAAATTGTAGACCAAACTAAATCATGGTACATTACGCTATTAACCATCAGACAGCTAACAATCGGCTATAGTAATGGATTTTATTAAATTAATTAATTATATCCGATAGTTATAAAACGGATATGAATATAGTGTTGCCATAGAATTATCAACGATGAATTCCAAGATATTTAAATAATTTTATGACAAATTACCATAAAAACAACGATACTTTACATTAATACATGTACTGCCATCTATTAATTTATTATATGTAGAATGTATTAACCATTAACCATTGCCATCAACATCTGAATGCAAAATATGTCACTAAACAAATTTAAGTTATCGCACTGTTTAGTGAGGCAACAATTTTGTGTCCACCTATTTTTTGGTTTATGTCTTCACTTTTTTTATTGGAGTATTTTTCATGTTTTGTTATTTGAAAGTAATCGACAAATGTTATCCATTTTTACGGCGATCCATTAATTATGAGCTCCAAATTTATTGTCGATTTTGATAAATAATCTAAGATATACAAACCCAAAATAGTATGTAGATTTCTCATCCAGCACAAGTTAAACGTCTACAAATGAGGTTATTTTCAAAAGTAGACCACAATGTGCTGAATACACGCAAAGCGCATTTAGCGAAGACACAATTCAACAACTATACATCCGATGTATTAATCTTGATGAAACCGCAAAAAAAATTATGAAAAAAGTCCGTAAACCTGGTTTCCAATTTTCGTGGATAGAACCTTTATTCGTATAGTTTTTATACTCCTGAATATAAGATGATCGCAAGGCACCATTTCAGTGGAACTAAATTTGTATAGTCATATTTTGTAAGTTTGTGGTACGAGATAATAGGTATAGTCGCATATTGGCTAAATTCTATCATCCGAATAACACCACCAAAATCATTATAAAAATGTAAATTATTTCAAATCTATCACCGATCCATCTGTTTATTAGAAATGATATCTAAATCCCGTAAATGCCGTATATAGAGGAAACACATATAGATTTAACAATTTTTTCAAAAAGATGATGCACCAAAAGCCATGGACACATAAAAACCAATTTACTCGCAATCCTAAATTCCTACACATACACGATAGTACACGTCATCGGCGGAAGGAAATCGACAGAAGTGTTATGCCATTTATGGAAAGATATTCGATTGATCATTTCAGATTGGAGCAAACCGATGATGACCGTGTTGAAGTTGACAGATACGTTGAGTGTTTGGTGTCGATGGATTCTCTGTTACCGATGGTGACTGCTGTTTGAATACAATATTATGTTAAATGCGTGTATGGTACGAAGGACCGTGGTTTTTATTATAACATAACTAAATTGTCTTCACGAAAAGGGGTACATTTCTCAAATTTAAACAATGTTGATTTTGTAAAGGCTACTTTTTGTCCATCAAGATCCAAGTAGAACAGCGAATTCACATATAGATTAAGGATAGAACCTATACTATAAACCAGGCAATGAGGCTCGCCATAGGCCAATATCATTAGCAATGCCTCGACTCGAACAATCGAACATTTCAGTTTATATCGCAAGAAACATTTCATGGTCAATCAAATCTTGGGACCGTTTAAAAAATATAATTGCAAGACCAAACGGTTGAGGTAAAATTTGAATTACAATTTACTGCTATAAAAATATAGGTCATCTTATTAAAGATTGAAATAACCTTAAAAAAAATCAATCAATTGAAAAAATAGCAGTGTTATTTCTTTTCGTTATCACCAAACAACATATATGTGCAACTATCGGAGGTCATCCCCAGTATTGCCCGGAACGGGATTTTCCGGAATTTGGCTTAATATTTGCATTCTCAAATCTCAGGATTAATCACAGAAATTCCCAGGATATTTTTTAAATGAAAAATAAATATTTATATGGTGTTGTGTCAATGGGCGCTTTTAGTTTTGACAACTGTTGGCTACATGTGGATCAAAATCAACATGTTGAGTTCTGACTGATGGGTACATACAAATTTCATAACCTAAACTGATGGGCTAAACGCCAATTTTTTCTTCGATATATTTGTTTCGATACATTCAGCCATCATATTTTTTGTATCATACAGAAAACTTTTTTTAAATTATTCAACTTTGAATATAATTTATTTGAAAAATTAAGTTTATTTATGTAATTTCAATTTCGATTCGGACATCCTAAGCAAGAAGTTTGACAAATAATCAATCGGCTTCATAAAGGTCTACCACCATGTTGTCATCACTAATCGCTATCCCATTATCTGACACATGTCCCCATCATAAAGGGAACATGTGTCAGATAACGGAATCCCGATTAGTGATGACAACATGATGGTAGACCTGAAATTAAATGCAAACATTCTGAAAAGAGTCAAACATTTACGATTGAACCGGCCTTTAAATTCAATAAAGCCCACATCCGACGATAGTGTGAGAGTTTTTTCTCACTATGGATTGCCTAATTTAATTATAAAATATCTGGGTTTGACAATAATTGGTATACGAGATCTGTATATGCACAGTTTGGAAACACCCAATCGTGAGTTTTGGGCCACCACTGGGAATCGAACCTGAGAGTAACAAAGCTAGAACTTTTTTATTCATGTGTACACTTTAGGGTTGAAATCCATTTAAATATTACAAAACGTGTGCCGCGGCCTTATATATAGTAGTATCGCACATTTTCAAAAGATTTCATAATGTAAAGACATAGCAGGATAACATATTACCACCAGTGTGAATTTTCTAGCACAGAATAAAATTTATCAAAAAGGATGTGTGCATTAGTAACACAATTAAATTTTGTATGTTACAACCTGTATGTACACCGTACAGTGATGATATTTTATAAATACAATTAGGGTTTGAAAAAATATCTGTAAATATGTATATTATACGATCATTTGCGATAGTTTTAAATACGAGCTTTTTCTCCATTCCGTTCAACCCTGCTCGTGGAAAAAATATTTTAGAAATTACAGAACATTAGAAAGTTTTCAGAAAGTCATGGACCATGACCTAATATTATGTGCCGAGTATTAATTAAAAGCTCCTAAGTTTTTTTTATAACCTTTATAAGGTAATCGTTAATCGCCGATTGTATTATGTATAGATATCTTTTAAGTCGTCCGAGCGCGGAAAATAGCCTTTCAGTTATCGCCGTTGTAATGGATAAAGTTACAAATATGTTTAAAGGAACATTACCGCTATGCAACAAAAGTATTTCGAAATTTTTTTGTTGCATACCTGTAATGCTTCGAGGCTATTGACTGGCGCATCTTCCAAAGCAGCAACATGTTTCCACCAAAACTTTAATTGTTCAATGTCACTGTTTATGAGTGTTTTGTATTTTGGAAACAATATTTTGGCTTTTTCCTCAAATTTTAGAATTGAAACCAACTTATCAGGCAAAATACAGTTAAACGAAGAAAGTAATTTTTTGGGCTTCACAAGACGTTCTTTTATTTGAAAAATGGTATAAAAATGTAAAGTTTAAAATATTATTCAGGACAAACTCCTGTATTGGTATTACAACGTTGCTCAGTTTGACGTAGATTTATGGAAGTACATTTAGAACAGTATCTGCTACGTCGGTAGCTGATGGTTTTCCGAATAAAACATACTTTCAAATTTCGATAAAAATTTAGTACATTCTACCGAAAGATACTCTAAAAAAATCAAAAATCTAAAACACAACAACAAATTGTATAAACTTCAACAGACTGCAGAAATTAATAACAATTGTATCGGAATTACGATAAAATTCTGAAATATTTTTGAAAATCAAATGAGACCGAAATTTCGAAATTTTTTCAAAAGAAATGTTATCGTCTATTAAATTATAAAATTGTTTATCGAGTACATCAATTTTATACCACTTAAATATCGAACTTGTAAATAACCTAAATCTTGAATCAAATCGAATTTTGATTTTAGAATTAACTTTGACAAAACGAACGACTGCTACAATATAATAGATAAAAATTCAAATAAAATTAAAAATTGGACTTCTGAAAGATTATTAAAACTAGAAGTGAATTTTGATAAATTTTTAATTCCAATTCAATCACCAACACAAATTTTTCCTACTTGAGAGTACAAACTGCCCAGGACTTCCGAGGCTACAAAACGATCATTATAGACGTGATGATCTATTAATTAATAGATGGCAGGACAAAAAAAAATGCAAAAATTAATCCACATCCCAAATTACCAACACACGGCATTGCGACATTTTCACTCTAGAATGTGCTTTTCAGAATACATAATTTTATGTAAATTACTTCATGTACTCACATATATATGAAGTGTTATATAATAATATAGTATACACACACATACACACCATCGCTCTTATTTTTATGTAATATCTCTATGTGTAACTTGTATTAAATACTTAATTTAAAATAAAAATGGAAATTCTGGAAAAATTATTATTTTACACATACACACACACATATAATTTTTTTTATGATAATACGACGAGGAGCAGAAATAAAGCGAACTGTTAAACATTTTTATTGAGATGTAATTAAGTCTTCTAATACGATACGACGAATAAATGTATAAAAAACAAAAAAAGTTTTGTTGATTTGAAACTTGATATGAACACTCTCTTAAAAATTGTAGATATGTACGTATACGTACATATAGATTTTCATCTACTGACTACTATACTTTATAAAATTAAAACCGCACACAACCTCATCTATACATACATACAAATATGTATAACATATAGTCTATAGCTCAAAACATGGAAAATTTAAATATTAAAAAAGAAAATTTCTAATTTGTATTTTAATCATGTAGTTAACTAAAAGTTCTTCTTATTTTATTTTAACATATAATTATACATGCTCGTATTTTAATTTTGCAAGAAAAGTTTAAAATGGTGAAGAAGAAGACGTTACAATTTTTCTTATACAGTTTTATATGTTTTTCATTTAATGTCAATTTTAAATTTAAAAACTACATATATTATAAATATTTAGTAGATAATGAGTTAGTGTCATGCGAGCATAAAAGTGAAAATTAAATAATTAAATAGTTTTTTATCAACAGATTTACATATTTATGGCAAATGAATCGCGAATACCATTTGTAAATGGCCTAGAATGTGCCTAAAATTAAAAAAATAGAGCAAATCACCGCTATCGAAATTTCCATAATAAGGGCGGCGATGCAAGGTAAACCTTCTAGATCTGCCCTCTATTCTAATTTTCTATTATCTCTATTAATTTTTTAGAACTGAATTTTTTTTTTAACTGAATTTTTAAGAATTTTGAGTTCTAATTGAAAATAAACCTAAGGTTAAATAAATTTCCAAATGCATGTTCTAAATTTTCAAAATTTCTTTCCATTCCACGAAAAAAAAAATGATGAAAGTGCATAACAGCTATAAAAAAAAACGTCTTATAATTCAGTAAGAGGGTTACCTCATAGTTCGCCATGTAAGACTACTGCGTTACATGTTTGTTCACTGTGCTCCGCCCCTACGTTAGCTAGAACAATGAGCAATACATTGTTTGAAAGGTAAAAAGTACAAGTTTGAAAATCATTGATTAATCTTGAATATTTTTAAAATGAAGACCATGCCAAAAACACCTACGATTTCACACTCTCAACATATAAAACATTTTGCATCTCCTGAACTAATCAACATGCGATAAAAAACCAAACCAAAAAATTTCGTTATACATTTTCTAACAGTGCTATTCTCCTATTTCAATAAAATAATCCAACGATGCATGGATGCCTATTCTGTAACTCGATTCCGCTGGAAAAAAATTCCATTGGAAAATTTCCTATTCTGTATCTCGTTTCGTTGGAGAAGTTCCAACGCGAAAAGATTTTAACTCAGAATCTTCGCTTTCGTAAATTTTTGTCATCTTTTTATCTCATGTAATTTTTTTTATGTTTGCAAACATACATACCAATTGGACGGAGTATAAATAGATGACAGAAATTCAAAAAATCGTAAGCTGGCAAATATTTATCGACGAATTCACCTATAAACAATAAACGGTATTATAGTTCTTTTATTACATTTTTTTATAGGCTTGACCCACCGACAGTGTATTTATTTAATAAGTTTAAAGAAAAATTATAAAATGTCTAGCTTATTTTATAACATAGTAAAATATCGCTAACACTAACATAACGATATTACGTTTTATGTCAGTAGCTTGAACACCCGCTCATTTTTAAAAATGAACTAGTTATGATTGATGTTATGAAACAATAAATGTTATTTTACAATTTCTGCAATCGACTTGCTATAAAATAAAAAAACCTTTGTCTTAACCAGTTATCTTTACTAATTAACAAAGTATACCGTCCTTCTAACCACACTAACTACATATTTGCAGATATCAACTTGATGTAAATTAATACACCAAAACAGCTTATCGGACCTGATTTTTGATGAAAATATTTTTCAAATAAATTTTTGATTTTCCCGCTTGTTAGAATAAACTTTTATAAAACCATGTATTAATCGATAATATCTTCCTGAGCATGCACAAAACTTTTACAGATTATTAGAAATGGTTTTCGTCAAAAATCTCATCAACGATGAGACTAAATTACGATGAGACCTAATTAAGCGAATTTAAAAAAATCACGTGTTAGCTTGTAAATCAATTTAACTTTGCAATACAAAGTCAATTAAACCACACGAATTTGTATGGCCAGACACTGATGTGCCCAGATTTTGGTATAAGTAAGTTGAAGGAATCGAGAAATCGACAACTAGACTTTTGCAAATTCTCCTCATCCAAAGTTAGGACAGTTTATTTTAAACGCGTTGGTGACGACCATTACGAAGTTGCTTAATCTTGCTAGCGATCGCTATAGGCTTATTTATAGAACACGCACCACCAGGTAAGAGAAGGGCACTATTCGAAAGAGAATTGAGCTCTGAGTTGAAACCGTCAGCACTTTAAAGTTAGAATAGTTCTGGTAGCTAGCAAAACCTAAAATCCAACCTTTAAAGAAATTTGACAAATCAGCAGTATTTTGCTAGGTTAGGTTAAGTTAGAAAATATACGATTTCTTCTTTACTGCTTATCGAACCATCCTGAGCTCTCCACGAAGCGTTGAATATCCGTCAGGCCATCTAGATGGAGAACTCCCATAAATGTCATTCTTCTTTTCGGTAATCATGGATAAGTGAAAAGCAGGTGAAGTACTGTCTTTCAAAACACTCCAAAAGTCGGGAAGACGAAACGAGAGGTTTACATTCAGTGCTCCACAGAAAACACCATACCCGACTCTCCCATTGCTTTTTGAACCATCCGTGAAAAAGATGCATGAAGGACCTCCTAGTCCATAACTCTAACCCAGTCTTCTCTGGTTGAAATCCCAGTTAAGAAGTTCACCTCGAAAGAATTAGGCGATGGGACAGCGTATAGTCGGTAGTATCAGTTGTTGCATGTCCACATGGAGATGGATTTGACCCTTATGGCTGTCATGTAACCTTTTGTTTGGCTGCAAGATCCAATGGAGTGATATGAAAGAGAATGTCAAAAGCTTTAAGAGGTGTGCTCCTGAGTGCTCCATTTATACACAAGCAGTCAGTTCTTTGAACTTTTATCAAAATAAAATAAAACATCTTAAAAGATTATTAACAATTTCTAGAATTTTCAGAACTATTAACAGTTTCAAAGTTTAAAGATGCAGATTGCGTTGATTTTGGTATTATGTGCAATATACAAATCGCGTTCAATCCATTTTTCAACGTCCAACCATTTGTATTTCCAACTCTCGGTCATTTTTTCAAAATGTTTGTATATTCACGATCTTAACATAGATAAAATTCATAATTATACGTTTAAACACAGCCGATGAATCTACCTCAGTCCCCTTAATATTTATAATATTATTGTCAATATTTCAGATATTTGGATCGTTAAAGCTTTTAAATTAACAACCTACTTGCTATACCATAACGAGAAACTAATCATAATGTATAAGTGATTTTTAATAGGAAATGAAAAATCTATATCTCTGGTCTGTAGCAAGTGATCATCGTCTTTCATACACATATATTTTGTACTCCGCAATTAAACCTCTTATTTTCTAAAACGTATTCGAATAATAAAAAAAGGACGTATTTATTGATTTAGCCGTTAAGCTTCCCCACTTACATATACTCGTACCTAAAATAAATATATTTTTCTTCATCTTTTTACAGCTTCCATATACATACTCGTATCTACCAATGTATAAGATGATGAATTTTATGCTTAAGAAATTGAATCTACAATTTCAAAAGGATATACTATATCCTTTATACTACTACAAAAATATTTTTTTTCATTTCGTTCGATTTTTGATTGACTTTATGTATATATTGAACTTTTTGATTTTATTGAATGAAAATAAAAAATCGAACGAAATTGAAAAAAAAAATAATATTCAATATTAAATTAACCCTTTCGTGCGTAAACTATATGCATATGAATGTAATATACGTATGCTAATGATGTATCTGCATGGGTTCAGTTTGTACGTTCATAAACAAATTTCATATATTCTTAAACGAGTTTATTATGTTCATCAAGATTTTCGGTTTTTATCTTAATAATTGAGAAAACCAATAAAAAATAAATAAATTTTTGTTCGTTTATATAAGAAACGTGCTAAATAAAATAAAATGGTCGATTGTATTTATAAACGTATATATGTATAGGTATATACTTACAAGCATATTTCAATGTGAATCCCAAATCTTTAACAAGCTGAGCATCACGTTTAGCATGCTCAAGAACTGGATCAATAATAACCGCTTGTTTTGTTGTGATGTCACCCAAAAGATACGTATATGTGCTGCTGACAGTATCGAAAAGCTGGAAAATACAGAGAAAACAAAAAAAAAATATTATCAATAAATTAATTTCGTTTTCTTGTTTGTCGGTTGAATTTTTCTTATCTCTGCGAAGGCATATTGCTCTTGCTGATGACTAATACTTTCTTCTATCTCCGTTCGTTTCGTCATATGTACTCGTATACGTATGTATATCGTTTCCAAATAAGATTTATTGTACGACAACAAATCACGGAAATAAAAATTATTTGATTGTAAGAAATTTATGCATTATTTTTTTATTGGAGTTGAATAGAAATACCATTTGTATTTACAGCAATTTTGTATCTCTATACAATACCGAACAAATGAGATGGAATCTTAGAAAAAGGACAAAATTTTTTTTTATTATGTTGCAGTCGACCAGAATAATGCTGCAAGAAGATTTTGCTATACACAATTACCCAAATTGTACGATTTAATTTCATTTAATACAAATACTTAAATTAAACATAAGGAACACCAGAACCATAATTGGTGATATTCTTAAATTGTTCAAGAAAATTTTGTTAGTATTTGTTAGCGATTAAATCTAAACGTGACAAATCATTTATCAAAAATTCTTGTGTTTTCAACAAAATTGCCAATGAATCATTTACTTTAAATAACAAATTATTCCTATTGTGAAGTTCTTTCAAATTGAGAATAAAATAATTTGTATTGCGTAACATCAAAACCAAAAACACAGTAAGTAACTTGTGTTGCTTTTAATTCTCGTGTTTAGATAAAAAAAATAATCCGTTTGAAAACTCAGATCATTCTTCTAGGAAAAAAATAATTTAAATCTTGGCAAGACGTGTTGCACGTGATATGCGGCAGAAGGTGATACACTCGCAATCTAAAACCATCCATTACCAGAGTATCGCGAGCAGTGAAAGAAATTCAAATGAAACGAAATACTGAAAAGTCTTAAATTTCATCAAGTGGAAGAGCCTTTAATTCGCACGAATGCAAACCTTTGCAAAATCGTCGAATAAATGTGAATCGAAAATAGCATTTGAAAAGCAAAAGAAGATTTTTCAACAATATTGCAATTCCAATATATTTGAAATCATATAATTTCCGATGTGCCTGTAAGTTTGTAAGAATTGTTTAAAAAATCATTTGGGGAAACCGATAGGCTGATCAGATAATATCTATACGCAAAAGAGTTGTTTTACAAAATTTAAATATTTGAAGACATTCCAACAAAGCAACAAACAATTTTTAAATTTCATACAGTCCACCTACATACAATTACTTCACTCACTAAAAAATCAGTCCCTGATTTTGAGCCAAAAACCTTGCATAAATATTAAGCCTGAATATCTGTCTATAAGTATATAGTACATGTTCTTAAAATTCAATCGTGCATTCAAAAATTTCAAAATATTAATTTTAGAATTATACTGCGAAATTGAACGAAACTATACGAAAAACGAATTAAACAAAATTTTTAAAACTCGAATTAAAGTTTAATTGATTGCTTTTGTCTTTTTACATAAATTTAAAATTTAAATCTTAAAAATCCAAAATATTTCAAGTTTCAAAAATCTCAGATTTGTTAAATTTTTTAAATTTAACAAATTTTTAAAATTTAAATTGAAATTTCTTGCATTTTGTACATATAATCAAAATTCCATTTCAAAATTTAACGAATTACACATCAAATTTAAAAATTTGGAAATTTTAAATTTTAGATCCGTGCGGCGATACAAAACATTGTATTTAAAAATTCAGTATTTGATGAACTACCTCGAATTGGGTTTAAATTTCAAATTCAGAGCGTGAATTTTTACACTTCGACTTTTTATATGACGCTTTAAATTGCTTTTAATTTGAAATTTTAGAATGTTAAAAAAATTTGTGCGTTAATCACAATGTACGCTTGTTTTTTTTTGTATGCATTTATGAAATTAGATTCCTTAGTATATAGATTTTAAAAATTAAGTTTTGAAGTGGAAATTATAATTTTGAACCTGATTAATGTAATTTAATAAAACATAAATTATAAAAATTTGGAATCTTGCTATTCTGGGTGGAAAAAAATTATACAAAAAATCTGTAAAACCGCAAGAAATTATATTTTATTAATTAGAAATTAAAATTTTTTGATAAATTAAACAATTTTAAATTTTAGATTTAAGATTTAATTATTTTGAGTTTTTAATTTATTTGGAATTCAGAAGAAAATCGCTTACAGATTTATGAAATTATAATTTAAATTAAAATATTTAATTAGACTGATATTTGGCTGAAAACTTTGAATTTCAAACGTCGTTCTGAATCTCAATTTTAAGTCATTTGAATTTTGATATTACAAATTATATCTGAACTAGACTTTCAGTTTAAAGAATATAAAATATACGAAAATTTTAAAATTTCCTAAAATAATCGCAAGCTACTTCAGACAACTTAAATTTAATTTTTTTTTAAATTAATATTTTTATCTGGGATTATAATTTAAATTATTTTGAACAATTTTCAATCTAAATCTTTTAAATTTATAAATATAAAATTTAACATCTATATAATTCCGGATTTTAAAAGGATTAATTTTAATTTTCAAAATGATTAATTTTTAAATTTATAATTGGGCAGTAAAAGTTTAGATTTTAATATTTATGTGAAATTTATGTCTTTAGAATCAAAATTTGGATTTAGGAATCTCATAATAATTTTTTTTAAATTATTTATAATTAGTTAATTACATTTTAATAATTATGATTTTAAAATAATTTGGCATCTTCAATCGTTGAAATATAAATTATAGAATTCCAAAATTGAATAAGTATAAAATTTAAAAAATTGTATTTAATAATTTAATTAACATTCTAAAGCTAAGATAGATTTAAATTTTCAGAGGAAAATGCTAATAATTAATTTTTATTTTTATTTTAATTACTAATTCAAGAAATTTAAAATTATTAATTGGAAATTTTAAAATTTCAGTTTCTAAATTTAAAACTATTGTTCAAGCATTTTTTTTTATTTTTCAATCGAAAATTAAATTTTAAGTCAATCACATATTAATTTTTCAGTGAATACCAAATTTTAGTCGACCACGCCAGGCTTTCACATAGTAAAACACTCGAAAAATTGTGTAGAGCTGATGCAAGACAATTATTCGTGTGTTTCACTATGAGTAAAATTTCGTATCGAGTAAATCGTTTTAGCTACTTTATTCCTTCTACTCAGGCGATACTACAGTCAGAGTAGAGCAGTGTTTGATTTTTATAAATTAACTTTTTCATTAATAATTGATAATTTTAACAGTTTTATTTTTGAAAGTTAAATCACTGATATTTATTTGTACTATTATCTATCGTTGGGGCATAAAAGTATGTAATATGTTTCAAAAAAAGAAACATCATAATCTTGCCGATGAGTCTTACAAGGTGAAAGAGCGTGATAAAAGCAATAAGCACCAATGTAATCAAGACTTGTGCTTTTGATTTGTAGTAATGTCTCTCCATCCCAAATGTTATGACATCAATGTCATTCTACAAACAGTTCATGATTGCTGTACAAGTGCATCTGTTTGCTATATGTGGAATGAGGCTGTAGACCAGCGTGTTGCAAATGAAATTGCGTCAAGCCTATTTGCTCATTTAAAAACGCATCCAAACACAACGAAGCACATCATTTTGTGTAGTGCCTGTTGTCCGGGGCAAAATAGAAAGTCATTAATCCACAATGTAAACTTGAATATATTGATCATAAGTTTCTTGTTCCGGGCCACACACAAACAGTGGCGATTAGTATAAATTTGTGCGATCAGTATCAAACCGATAATTCGTTAAAGAAATTACTAATAGTAAGATTCTTGATTTGGCGTCATTCCCCAAATCTAGTTTATGTAATGTAAATACTAACGGGAATGAAGTCATTTGGTACAATGTGAAATGGATGCGTATTCAAAAGAAAGTGGGCAAGTATACGGCATACAAATAATTATAGCGAAGACACGAACCATTTAAATTGGTCAATGTAACACGCACCGGAGGTTTAATAATTTTACACAATACGATCTTGCACAGTGTTAGAAAAACCCTCTCAAGATATCGGAGGCAAAGTGCGAATTGCTTGTTCAACACATCCTTTCTACAAATCAATTTACATTCAGAGTCAAAACCTGATACTCATCTAGATTTAACTGGGGAAAATTAGAATTTGAGTTGGAAATATTTCAGTTAAAATGACGTAAATAGTTTTATTTGAGTTTCATTGATAATGTCAATTAACCGAAACTACTAGGTTACTCGTAGATAAATCGGGAAAATTTTAAAAATTTTGGTAAATGAAAAACGCCATTGTTTTTTACTCAATTTTATTAAAATGTGGTATGAGTTACAAAAAAATAGGGTAAACACAATTTCTTCTTCTAACTATAGTTAGCAGATTTTACCTTCAACCCAATGTTGTTTTGGGGTTTCGCCACAGAATAATGATTTTTCAACAGTATTTAACCATTAATACCACACAAATCCTGTTGATAAATTTGTATTTCTATAGAAATTTCAAATTTACCTTTTGATCAGTAAAATAAATTTTCCAGAAATCAACTTGTTACCAGTTTTGGACTTAGTAAGCCAGAGATTTTGTGATTTGGATTAATTGGAGATTCGGCTTTGTGGGTCATTACTATATACAATATATAAAACGATATAATTGAATTTTGATTCTGGAAATGTATACGTGGTTTAGAAATTCGTAATCTAACTATTTTCTGTTGATATAGGAGGTTTTCAATAAGAAGTGATGATTGGTGTTAGGTTTATATAGTAGTCCACAAGAGATTTAGAAATAATAAAATTCTTCATAAATTTTAGTAAAACTTATATTATTTAGCAAATAATTGATAATCTGAACACCTGAAGCTAGTTTAATTGCCATTATCAACGTTTCCCTGATCGACAGAAAAACAGCCTTTGTTTCTAGAATTTCTAAATTTCTGGAAGACAATCATGAAATTTTCAAGAAAATGTGAATTTGAGCAGGCGCCGAATATTTGGTCTTGTAAACAAACAACAATTTCTTCACATTAAACTTTTAATTCGACATCATCCTCAACACTCCAGCTGAGTATTTCTACATTTTTATTAATTTCGCTGGTCAACTGATAATTTTTTTATTTGTCTTACACACCAGCATAATCTATAAATGAATATTTTATATTATCACCGTGTCACTATTCGTCGTCTCTAGATGACTTTTTAATAAAGAATTTGAGCAATTTACGTTGTTTGTTGGGTAAAAAAAAAATGTAATTCAATTTAAAAAATTCTTAAAGATTAAATTAATTTTTATTATTTTTCATTTTCTCTTCTATTCTCTATATAAATACGAATTCTATTATCCTTTTCGTATATTATGTACATATGTATAAGAAATTTCCTTATTTCTGTGCGTTCTTACATCAATATATTCTCCTTCAATTGTTGTTTTTTTTTGTTTACTTCTCATTCAATGAAAATGAACAAGGAAGAATTTATATTATTTTTTATTTTGCAAAACATTTTGTTTTTTTTATAGTATATAGTACAATTTGGAATGTGATTATTGATTAAATAAAAATAAAAACGAAAAATAAAAATTATTTTTGAATTAACTGGATGAATAAATATTATCAAATGAACCATAAATAAAAATAAAAATAAATTAAATTTATAAAATAAAAAATAAAATTTGTTTTTTTTTTTTTTTTAGAATTTGTATTTTCATTTTATAGCACAGCAGAAAGTAGTTCACAATAAATTTCCACAAAATTGTAAACAAAAATAATTGGGCAGTTTAATTTGCCATTTGGGAAAATGTTTTAAAGGATTTTTGTTTGCTTTAATTTATTTTTTGTGTTGGCTTTTGGTTTAATGGCGCAAATTGTGTAATTTTGACATATTTGTCGTTGATTGTTGGAAAACGGGATTAACAGAAAGAAAAGGACGAAGAGCATATCATCGCCTGGCAGTAGTCGTTCACTAATTATACAGTGGTATTCAAAATAGTAGCACATACTAGCTAGCTTTTCTTAAAATTGTTGAATAATTTAAAAATACAGAAATTATAAAGAAATAAACAAATTTAAATTCAATTTATAACAAAACATTACCAAGAATTTCAACTAACAAATAATTATTTCATAAAAATGTGTTCAAAATAATAGCACATTATCTTCTAATTTCCAACAGTCGCACTTATTTATTAATATTTAGTTGTCCAATCATTCCTCATTGCACTGGTCCATAGACTCGACTAATTTCTGGCCCTTCGAGACTAGTATATTCGTCCATGCTATTGGGATCTCATCCCATAGTTCATGCTTATTTCGATTTATTTTGGAGCTTATCGTGTTTTTGATTTCATTTCACATGTTTTTAAAAGGATTTAAATCCGCTGACTAAGCTGGCACCGCTAAAACGTTGACATTGTGCTGGCAAAACCAAATTTTTATTGTTTTGACCTGTGTTTAGAGTCATTATCCTCCTGAAATATTCATCTAACAGGCATAACGTTTTCAGCATAGTTGACCATGATCTCACTATAGACATTAACAGAAAAGTGGACCTGGTCCATACCATGATAAAGCTCTCCATTTCGTTATAGATCATAATAGATCCTCCAATATGTTTGAATGTCTTTTTTGTGTACAGCGGTGATAAAATGCTGCATGGTGGACGTCTGACATGTTGTCGAACATCAGAACCAATCAAATTTAGTTTGCTTTCATTGGATCATAGAATTTGACCCATTATTCTGGATTTATTCTCTTTGCAAAATTTATAATAGCTTTTACATTTTTCTTCGACAAACTTGGCACCTTTTGAGCTGTGTATTCTCCTAAGTTGGCTGGAAAAAGCCGTCTCCGAATGGTTATTGTCGAACAGTCAATCGTTAAATCATTTTTGACTACTTAAGATGATTAGACTTTTATATTTTAATAAAGGAAACACTTGTAATTAAAAAAAATTTTAAAAACCGTTTTTATTATTAATTTTAGACTAGTTTTTCTTTCTTTATGTGATATTTATATTTTTTAAAATTTTTTTATATTTTTAAAGAGGACTAGTTTCGCGCATGTCGCGCTTTGTCAACTTTATACTATTCCCCGAATAGTATAAAGTTGACAAAGCGCGACATACGCGAAACTAGTCCTTTTTAAAAACATAAAATTTTTTTAAAAAATATAAATATCACATAAAGAAAGAAAAACTAGTCTAAAATTAATAATAAAAACGGTTTTTAAAATTTTCTTTAAATACAAGTGTTTCCTTTATTAAAATATAAATGTCTAATCATATAGTGATATTAGAGCACAATGGCCCAACAACATACTTAAGATGTTTTAAATCGATTTTTTTATACTCTTGAATATTCATACTTCATAGCATCCTTTCTGACTTTTTTCGTGGACGTCCCCGAGTTTCCTCAAGATATTTTGGTTTCAACGCTTTTATGACCATTTTTCTTGATCTTCCTAAATTTCCTCAGCAATTCGGGTTATCAATTTGCTTTCATTTTTTAAACGAGTTGCAATTTCTCGTTCTAATTCGCTGCAGAGAATTGTCCGACCAATGGCTAAGTTATGTTTGAACATTTAAATAATTTTTTGAAATATGTAGTATTGTGTGTCACAACTCAAATGAGCTTATTTAATGTGTTTTAAACTAACAATTTAATGTTTGATACGACCTGCTCAAATAGTTATTTAATACAAATGTTGTATTATTTTGAACAACAAAAAACAGTTTTTTTATTCGAGTTGGAGTTCCCCGATTATGAATATTTTAGGCAAACAACATTATCACTTTTCTCTTAATAGCAGCGAATTTTACACGATCAATATTAATGTCATTATTTTTTATCATTACTTCTTGTATATCAGCGTTAACTAGTGGAACAGAATAATAATGTTTCGTAATGACCAAAATCAGAATTTTTTGAATTCGAAACATCAATATCGATACATGATGGGGATAAAAAACAAGTACATTAACATTGCTCGTGTAAAGTCCGCTGCAGTCATTTTTAAATAAAGATGAGAAATATTAAAAAATGCACATAGGTGATATACTACGTTAGTGTGGTGTTATTTTGAACACCACTGTATATCAAGAAATTGAAATGTAAGTTTGGAATAAATTATGATTGATTGATTTATATGACTATAAATGAAATTAAAATCGAGTGTATGAAGTATGTACATGTATGTAAGATTAGCGTCTGAGAATATATTCAGAATAAATAAAATCATAAACGATGTTTGAATAATAAATTCAGTCAGAAAATGATTATGGTGCTACTCAGTGTGAATAAACGTTTAAAATAAAAAGGCCATTTAATAATATGCAATCACGTCAAAAAATGGCTGACAACTAGGGTTGCTATCTGTCCTCATCTCGAGAGGACAGTCCTACTTTAGAGCAAGCATGTCGTACTTTATTTCGAAAATCTACTGCTTCAAACAAAATGCATATCTATTTTTTTCGCTTTTTTTTTTGTAGTTGTCAAATACATTTTTATGTCGAAATGTTGGTAGCAATGCCAATACAATATCCAGTAAGAAGTTAGTAGCAAAAACATCGGAGCCATAATATAATTTTCTTTTTAGGGTGTCATACATAAAATGTAAAACGGAAGCCTTATGGTCTCACTTCGTTGTCCGTCTGTCTAGTCTGTCACAGGCTTATAAATTTTGAACTATCATTCGTAACGAGTGGAAATCTTGCATGTACATTAAGTCATTTAATCCACAGATAATTCATATAATGTTTCAGAAAAAAATTTATTAATTAATAATTAATTGTAGGTATCAAAAAAAATTGTAATTTATCATTTTAAAGTCTCATCTTAGCGATTCTAAAAAATATCTTTAAATAGTGGTTTTGATGTGTTTTTGGTATATGGTTTAATTGTTCTTGATAAAATATGGTTACATATATTATATGAGGAAGAATGCGTGGGTGGAGTTTATTGGAGCTTATTTTAAAAATCTAAATATAAACATAAGTTTGAAATGATAAATTCAGAATATAGCACTAGTTTCGAGAATTCGGGAATTTCAATATAAACATTCTGATTCTTGAGGCACTGCAATCGATCAAGTTGCCACTGATATGCTTAATATAAATTAAGAGTTTTGCTTAGAAGATACTTTAATATCAGACCAAACATTTATTTAGAGCAGACAGCAGACTTGGTTCATTATATTCAACTACTATCAAATATATTCTAAATTGTGATAAGGTAGATAGCGATTTGATCTGTATTAAAGTAGAGACTATTGATGAGCATAGTAAACTATATAAAACATCATAGCTTTGAATTGAAAACAAAACGTCAAATAAGGTATAAAAAAATCATGGATGACGGATGATAGTTATATTGGCCTGAAGGAAAAAGGTTACAAATTAAGAAAGACATATACGATATCTGAGTATTGTGCTACAAAATATGAATATACAGGAGACAATAAAAAAATACTCATCTAACCAAAAATATTTTTTTAATTTATTTAACAATAATCTCAACAAAACATTTGCCTATGGAAGAATTTCCATGTACTAATTTGTATAATTTCCGAACTCGCATTAACTAAAATATTTGAAAATGTGACCTTAGAATCTAATGGCGTTGTATTCAAAATTGTACCCAAAATAACATAACAGCGAACTGTCTTCATCTAACAAATAGTGTAAGTCTAGGAGTGGATAAGAATTTGGGTCAATAATTTTTTTAGATCTGAGTAAGGTGTTTCTAACAGATTTGGCATAAACTTGTGACGTTCATACCTCTGAGGACATCAAGTTACAACATCCGCCGTCAGTGTTTTATTTTCAGAATATCGCGGAATTCAATCATCCTTTCATAAATTAAAAGCCTGACACAATAACTGAGATTCATCTGATTTTGTTTAATTATATAAAAAATAAAATAACTTGTTGTATATAAATAGGAGGTTGATGCGGTTATCCATTATTCCTGACAATTTATATACCGACTATATTCTAGTGACATTGGACCTAAGCCAATATTTCGATAATGATAATACTGTAAAATAAAACATTAGCCAAAATTTCAACTTGATGTCCTTTTTACGATAGCATTCATACGTACATACATGTACAAAAATAAATTTTGTAATAAAAATGTAAATTTGTAACCAAAAATAATTTGTCACTCCCACAAGCTTTTTTGTCGGTAATTTATTTGTTAAAGTTTTGCTGATCTGACCACAAAACTCCAACGCAACTTGAATTTATATAATATTATCTTATCCACTGTAGAGTTTATGGACTAAGGGGTGGATGATCAAGATAAGCACATATACACATCATAAAATATAAACCGCACTAATTTTTTTTGTAATTAACAAATAATTACTAATGGAGCTTTATCAAATAATGCATAAACAATCAAATTATGTTTAATTATATTATGTTGCCTATATGCTGCTATGGATGTGGATGACAAATTATTATACATAATTGCAGAATATAATTTTTTTTATTTGATAATTATAATTTTTTTTATGTTTTTACATAATAATGATTTCAATAATAAATAACAAAAAAATAATTTCTGTATACTGCATTTGTATATGTGCTCTGAATTTTAATTATTTAATGCATATTAAATAGCGAGTAATTAACATTCGATCTAATTTTGAACGGGAGAATGATTAATTTATTTTTAACATTTGCATATGACATCATTGGAAACTCTACATATGTATGGATATACATATATTTATCATTTTCAAGCTTAAATTACATTTAAAAAAATATTCAACAAAAATAAGCTTTTAAAAAAATTTATTTGATGGTATAAAGCGTGGATGAGTAGGATTTAAATTATGTGACAATGCAAAAAATATTATCTGCCATCTGAAAATTTGGGAAATTGCACTTTTTAATATGGGGTTTTGAGATATGTATTTGACATTTTTCTGACCTATTAAAATTTTTAAAAATATTCCAACTACTTTACAGTATTTTCTAAATTTTATATCAATCGGCAAATTGTTAAATAATATTGATGAGATCACACTGAAAAAAGATTATCGCAGATTTAATTTAAATTTCGGAAATTTTTTTTTAACTGTCAGTTTGCACAATACAATTGTAGGGCATACATTTTCCTTGCAAACAATAAAACTATATATTCTACAAACTTTCAACTTGAGACTTCCAGTTCAGTTTTTCCTCTATTATAATGCCCAAATAGTTAGAAATGCAAGAATTTTAATAGAACGTTATGAGCTTTCAACCATATCGATAATAATTTTAAATCTTGTTCAATATAATTATTATCATATGAGATATCAGGACCGGAATATGTAAAAGACACATCTTCAGGAAATGCAGGAAGAGACCCATTGAATATTCCATTTATATAGACTACAAATAGCAATGGTTCTAACACCGAACCCTGAAGAACCCCTATCTTGATTTCCAATTCATTACTCAAATGTCCGGTTACTCCTATATATTGAATTCGACGAATTAAACACGAACTAAACCACTTCTGAAACGACCCTCGGAAGCCCCAGCAGAACAGTTTCTTTAATATTAAATGATAAACTCTATCAAAAGTTGTTGTCATGTCAATGAATAAGACTGAGGCACTTTGCGCACTATCCATATACGGTCAGTTACTTGATCCTGGAAAGAAAAATGCTTTTACCGGAAGCAACGATCTTCCATCTGATGAGACAGTAAATTTGTTTTAAAATAGACTTTTAAAGATCTTACAAACGAGATCTGGGACTATCATATAGCGATAAAATCGAAGGAACAACCTTGCAAAAATTACGGTGGAATCGAAAAATTGTCACAATTTTAATTGAGTATAAAAATATGTCATTATTTCAGAATCTTATAAGACAACGCTTTTGATGACTTGAAAATTTCAAAATTCTGAATTTAAAAAATAATAAAGTTTACTCGGTTAATAACGGTTATTAAAGAACGACAAACAACAAACATTAACAACCTTGGTGTTCATGTATATTGAATGGTATTCCAGCATGGTGATGTACACTCTCGCATGTCTGAATTATCGATATTCCTTGTTGTTAACATAGGCTTACAAAAAGGTTTTAGCAATTTTGAAAATATATATAATAAGTCTAGAAGGTTACACGAAATTTTTATATAACTAAGAGTCTGGAAATCAAGCCCAGAATTCTCCAAGGTGCTAACCTGAAAGGAGTAACCAAATTCTGAAATATCTTTTTAAAATAATCGTTAAATAATGGACATGAGCGTGGAAGAATATATTTTGTACAACTTATTAAACGGGACTTACCTCTATAACATGGAAACCAGTATGAAGATTTTACACAAAATATGCAAATGTATGCGAGTGAACATATTTGTTTAACAGTGTACATATAAAATTAATTCATGTTTAAATAAAAACGAGGCACAAAAACCAAAGAAATTTGGACATATGGACACTACTATTTCTGAATGCTGTACAATTGAACCTCTCTAAATTGTTATAGTACATTACTATATAAAAAGGATTGGGCTCCGCTGATAAACCTCGAAAACTCAAATCGCAAGTCGTATGTAAACGTTTCACTCAAGCACAGAAATCTCAGAATTTTTCCCATATGGACACTAATGTTTCTGAATATTGGGCACCTGGACTACTATGACAAGAGTTGGGCTCTGCTGAAAAAGCTCGCTAAATTGACGATAGTATATAAATTATGCAATCGGTATATGTTTACATTTTACTTAAATTCAAAATTTGAAGAGTTGTTGCCATAGAGGCACAAATATTTCTGAATAGTGGACGCTTGGACCTTTCTTAATTGCTATAGTTCATTACTAAAGGGTGATTCATCTAGAGGTAATTTTTTCAGTTGTTGTTTCTTTTTGATAGTTGTCACATGAGTAGTTTAAAACTGTCATGGTATTATTATTCTGTATTGTTTACCATCTCAACCAATATTTGAATTACCATCGAAAAGTTTGAAATGCAATTCACAATATTGGATGATACCGGACCAAATAGACAACGTCTAGCTCGTATAGTGACGAAAATATAGCGGCGGCAGCTGGGAGTGTACACAATTACCCTTATGAATCGATTTTTTTATTTTACGTTTAAAAGCTGTAGCAGCTCGAATATTCGACTCACCGATATTCGATACTGCCACAAACAAAACAATTAGTGAAATTCAAATATAAATCAACTTATTTGAATTAAGCATTCACTAACCCCATCACATATCCATCTATCCAACCACCACTATCCAATAGCCGAACCACTACTATAAAACATTTATAGTAAAGTATGTCGCCATCTAACAACATCACCACGCAATAACAATGCAGTGATGCAACACTTAACGTAAGTGCAATGTCGACCGTCGCCGGCGCATGTGTTCCCTCATCACAAAACGAACACGAAGGCGACGTCACAACAAAAACAAAAACAACATAATACAAAACAAACATTTTTGCGACCATTGGGCATTGTGATTTTTACCTCACGAACAAGCATATGTGTGTGCAAACAAATGGTGGTGAACAAAATAAATAAAATAAAATTAAAATTAATATAGTTAGTTTAGTGCAAATAAATTATAAACAAACAAAATTAATTATACTACAAAATTTATAATAATAAATAAATAATAAATATACATTCAAATAAAAACAATTACAAAGAAATATTTATTATACGTTAGTGTAAATTAATTTGTTTTATTTTGTGAGAAGTCCGTGCCGGACAGAAAAATAGGAAACGATCCTATAAATTGGTGACCATCGACGGCGGTTTTTATCGCCGAATAATTAATAAAAAAAATAAAAAAACACGCACAAAATAAAAACCAACCACGCAACCGCGTGGGAAGAAAGTAAAAAAAAAACACGTATTTTACCATTTTGGACACGTGCGTAGGGCCATCCCACGTACCAACGTGGGAATAATAAAATAAACGTGGTAGGGGACGACCCATCACGCAACGTGGGAATATTTTAATATAGTGTAGGGACCATGCCCACACTAACACAAAAAAAAAATAAACACAAAGGACAACGCGGGACAGCGAATTTCGGTGTAGCGACTGACCCACACCGCAACGACCAACAGCAGCAGCAACAGCATCACAAGAAACAACAGATAGGAGTTTTTATTTTATTCTTAATATATTTTTTTTTTCTCTTACTCTAAATTTAATTTCATATAACGTAAAATCAAATTTTCACTTTCATTTATACCATTGCATTTTTCATATAATTTAACGTAACGTAAATAGTCAATTGCTAGATATAAGAATTTTTTTATATATTTTTTTCACCACCACATCGTTAACCATCAATATTCTCACACCCCGGTCGAATCTCGCTGCAAGTCCTCCCGCCATCACCGCTGTGGTTAAACAAAAAAAAAGAATAATTAACCGGTTTTTATAAAAACCACAACCACAACGGTGACATAAAACGCGTTTTTCATTTTCACCTCGCATAACTTAACATTTTTTTTACTTCATTTTAAATTTCAACGAGCCCCCCCAATATAAGGTAGGACGCAAGGAACTCCATATTCGGGGGTATCTCGTCACAAGGGAGTTAAGCCGAAGGAACATCCCGGCCTTCAAACGTAATCACAAGGTAACCATTCCTCATTTATAGTTGTTTTCATTTTTATTCTCTTTACATTTTTTATTGTTGTATTGGTTTTTCAAATGTCGGATGATGAAAAAGATCAACCACAAAAAATGGACACCACGCCTCAAGGCGCTAGTCCACAAATCGCAGCATCACATCAACGATTCGCCATTCAACCGTTCTGGCCACAAAGAGCAAACACATGGTTTCAGCTCGCCGAAATTCAATTCGGGCTACAAGGCATCACAGCTGACAAAACAAAATACATGCAAATTTTGTCAGCCTTACAGCCAGAAACGTGCGATGTGATCTCCGATTTTCTGCTAAATCCACCAACCACAAACCAGTACAACAAACTCAAAGAGACACTGTTAGAACGCCTAGCACCATCGAGCGAACGCCAACTGGAACAATTGCTTTCAGGCCAGCAATTGGGCGACCGCACACCATCTGATGCTTTACGGCACATACAAACACTGGCTAACAACAACCTTTCCGAAACAATAATCAGATCGCTATAGATCCGGAAAATGCCGGAGTTGATTCGCATAGCGCTGGTGGCACAGCCCGAATCCTCCACGACACAAATGTTAGCCAGAATTGCCGACAAAATGTATGATGTCATTAACATCAACCAACCAAGCGTCAGTCAAGTCAATGTACCATACCGGCAATCAAGAGAATGCAGTGGAGACAGAACTCCCCGTTCAACAAGAGTACCAAACTCTCTCGAAGCAAGAATGTCGAGAATCGAGTCCAGACTCGGCGGGCTTCTCCGAGGTCGAAGCCGTTCGCGTGGGTGACGAGCTCCGTCACAAACTAGAACCCGCAGTCCCAGCAACAACACACACCGACATGGTAAATGCTGGTTTCATAACAAGTTTGGTAGAGCCACGCGAAAATGCACGCCACCGTGCAACTTCAACCCGTCGCAACAATCGACGGCCGCGGCCACCGTAAAAATGGACATTGACTCACAAAAAAACTACTAAAGTCACGGGTTGAGAGTATCACACCTCCCCTGACACCAACCTATACATCACGTTTGTTTGTGTACGATAGACACAACAAACTCACCTACTTAGTCGACACTGGCGCTGAACTTTCGGTTATTCCAGCCTTGAATTTCAAATTGAATTACACATTAGCTAATCGAAATTCAAATCTAGTCTTATCGGCTGCCAATGGTTCAATCATCCATACGTACGGCACAAAATTGCTTAACGTGGATATCGGACTCAAACGAACCTTCACGCATGCTTTCATACTAGCTGCAGTGAACCGTCCGATCATTGGCGCCGATTTTCTAAGCAAATTCGGACTTCTTGTCGATGTCAAACACAAACGGCTGATTGATCCAGCTACAAAGCTGTCAATAAACGCCACAATAGTTCGTGTTAACACACCAACACCGATCCATTTTAACATCGACAACGGCTACGGCACTCTGCTCTAAAAGTACCCACTACTTACAGCAGAGCCGAACTACAAAATGCCAGTCCGACACAACGTGGTACATCACATCGTGACAGAAGGCCATCTTCCCGTGTCGAGACCACGCAGACTAGATCAGGTGCGTCACAAAGCTGCACAAGCAGAATTTCAACACATGGTGGAATTAGGAATTTGTCGAACATCGACATCTTCCGTCTCTTGTCCACTTCACATGGTCAAGAAGAAAGATCAAGACTGGAGGCCATGTGGGGACTATCGGCGTTTAAACACGGTTACGATACCGGATCGCTACCCGATACCCCACATTCAAAACTTCACCATGCACTTGCATGGCTGCAAAGTTTTCTCCAAACTTGATCTCATCAGAGGTTATCACCACATTCCCGTGGCACCTGAAGACGTTTTCAAAACGGCAATCACCACACCATTTGGCCTCTTCGAATACACCCGAATGCCATTTGGATTACGCAATGCCGCACAAACGTTTCAGCGCTTCATGAACGAAGTCGTTCGAGATCTCGACTTCGTTTTCGTCTATACATAGACGACATTCTTGTGGCAACTCAAACTGAGGAGCAACACAAACTCCATCTGGAAACACTTTTCCAACGACTTGTCGAGTTTGATGTTCATATCAAGACCTCAAAATGCATCTTCGGCGCATCCACTCTTGATTTCCTCAGCCACAAGATCACCGCTAATGGCATCCTTCCTTCACAAGAACGAATCAATGCCATTAAAGAATTCCCAGCTCCAGCCTCAATCAAAAGTATTCAGCGATTCATCGGCATGGTCAACTACTACCACCGATTCATACCAAACCTCGCTAAAATACTCAACCCAATTCACAGCCACCTGGCAGTACTACTACGTAAGCCCAAAACCGCCAAGAACTTCTCTTGGCCTGACGAATGTCAACACGCATTCACGTCACTAAAGGCTGAATTGGCACGCACAACACTCTTGTCACATCCACTGAGCGACTCAAAGCTCAGCATTACTACTGATGCATCAAACACTGCTGTCGGAGCAGTCATGCAACAGTACAACGACAAGTGTTGGGAGCCCCTGGGATTCTTCTCAAAGAAGCTCTCGGATGCCGAAAAGAAATACTCTGCATTCGATCGGGAATTACTCGCAATATATCTAGCAATAAAACACTTCAGATATTTTGTCGAGGGTCGGGACTTCACAATTTACACCGACCACAAGCCTCTCACTCGAGCAATTCAGTCTAAAACTGAACGCAATCCAAGGCAAGCACACCACTTGGATTACATTAGTCAATTTACCACGGACATCCAGCATGTTCAAGGTACCGACAACGTTGTCGCGGATACACTTTCGCGCACAACAGCAAACGAAACGGCCACAGTCGAGGCTCACTTCGACTGCAACAAGATCGCACAAGCGCAAAAAGCAGACTTGGAACTTCAGAATTTACTTTCTGGTTCCGCTTGTCACGCCAGTTCATCACTTAAACTGGAGCTTTTCAAACTACCTGGCCTCGAAATCTACTGCGAAACATCTACGAGTGCAAATCGCCCGTACATCGCAGAGCAACTACGTCGAACCATCTTCGACACACTACACGGTATCTCACATCCTGGTGTCCGCGCAACTCGTAAATTGATTACTGCTCGATACTTTTGGCCAAGCATTAACAAAGACGTGACCCATTGGGCACAAGCATGCTTATCTTGCCAAAAATCGAAAGTCCAGCGACACACAAAATCGCCTCTTGGACAATTCACAATTCCACCTGGTCGATTCGAACACATTCATTTGGATGTCATAGGACCACTTCCTCCATCCAATGGATACTCATACTTACTCACCTGTGTCGATCGTTTCACTCGATGGCCAGAAGCGTACTGCATGAGCGACATGTCTGCAGCAACCATTGCCACCACATTCGTACACAACTACGTATCACGATTTGGCGTTCCACTTGACATCACAACTGATCAAGGAACCCAATTCGAGTCGAAGCTCTTCTCGGAGTTAACGAAACTCCTCGGCTCGCATCGTATACGTACAACGGCTTACCACCCGCAAGCCAATGGCATGGTCGAACGTTTCCACCGCCAGCTCAAAGCTGCTCTCAAGGCCCGAGGCAACACAATTCACTGGAGCTCCGAAGTACCAATCGTTCTACTTGGTATTCGAGCAACGGTTAAAGAAGATCTGAAGTGCTCACCAGCTGAAATGGTTTACGGTCAAACCATCAAGCTACCCGGTGAGTTCTTCGTCGAACATCCTCTACCGTCTCCATCCACAACCGACACAGTCATCGACCAACTCCGCACCACCATGCAAAATCTTATCCCCACGGCAACAAGACCAACGAATGAAAGCAACATATTCGTTCCCAAATCGCTCAACAATTGCGATTACGTCTTTGTCAGGGTTGATAAGGTTCGAACTGGATTACAATCTCCATACGATGGGCCATACAAATTTATACGCCGCTTACGCAAGCAATTCATTGTCTCAATCAAAGACAAACACCACTCAATCTCCATCGAGAGATTGAAACCAGCCTACGGTATTCTCAACACGGCTGATCAAATATCAGCCAGCAAACGATATAAAACCGTCCGGTTCAACGTATAACGTCTCAAAACCAATGGTTTCTCATCTGGAGAGGGGGTACTGTAGCAGCTCGAATATTCGACTCACCGATATTCGATACTGCCACAAACAAAACAATTAGTGAAATTCAAATATAAATCAACTTATTTGAATTAAGCATTCACTAACCCCATCACATATCCATCTATCCAACCACCACTATCCAATAACCGAACCACTACTATAAAACATTTATAGTAAAGTATGTCGCCATCTAACAACATCACCTCGCAATAACAATGCGGTGATGCAACACTTAACGTAAGTGCAATGTCGACCGTCGCCGGCGCATGTGTTCCCTCATCACAAAACGAACACGAAGGCGACGTCACAACAAAAACAAAAACAACATAATACAAAACAAACATTTTTGCGACCATTGCGATTTTTACCTCACGAACAAGCATATGTGTGTGCAAACAAATGGTGGTGAACAAAATAAATAAAATAAAATTAAAATTAATATAGTTAGTTTAGTGCAAATAAATTATAAACAAACAAAATTAATTATACTACAAAATTTATAATAATAAATAAATAATAAATATACATTCAAATAAAAACAATTACAAAGAAATATTTATTATACGTTAGTGTAAATTAATTTGTTTTATTTTGTGAGAAGTCCGTGCCGGACAGAAAAATAGGAAACGATCCTATAAATCCTACAAAATCCAACTCGTGCAAAATTGCCGTACCTCGCGTGAAATATTGCACTTTATTCGGGACCGTTGAATTGGCTAGCTAAATCATACGTAAGGTCCAAAGTGTACGTAAATAAACCAGCTACATTTGAGGCATTGGAAGCCAATATTATACGCGCGGCTTTCGCCATACACCATACCCGAAATGCTCGAATGCGTCATCGAAAATTACTCTTTCAGAATGGACCAATCGCAATTGCGGCCAATATTGGCAAGAAATGTTCTTTCGAATGATAATAATTTCCTTGAGTAATATAATGAATTTTGAAAGGCCCAAGCCCCACTATTCAAAAATACTATAGTGTCCAATGTTCATGCGACTATCATTGCTTATTATCTATACCACCAACAAGTGTGGAATCGGAAAGAGCTTTCTCAGCTGCAGAAATAATCTGTACAAAGATAAGATCACGATTGAATGACAGAACCTTGGACGAGCTTTCATTCTTACGCTCATATTTTAACCAGATTCAAAAATAATACATGTATGTCACATTTTATATTTCCATTTGAAATTTCTTGAAATATAATCGTTATGTTTTTTGAATTTGTTAGTAGTTAAAAGTTCTGAAATACCGGTTTTAAAACTGTAAAATACCGGTATTGCTTTTTTCAAAAATATTACAATCCCTAGTCGAAATAGAATCCCAAAACTCCAACGCGCCTAACAACATCGAAAGTAACCCAAAACCAACTTCACCACACCCATAAACGAAAATTCTACGCAGCTCCGTTCTTCTAAAAAAACAAAATACCGAATGTGGACATTTGAACTTAAATAAAATAATTAGCATTAATAAGTCAGATGTAAAACTAAATGTAAAACGATAAATACATCAATAAAATTTTATTTTTTTTTATTTTGAACTTAACCAAAAGTTTAACTTATACAAGGTGTTTTCAATTAATGGTATTATATTTTACATTCGTGCAGAGAATTCAAATATAACAAAAATATTGTTCTAAAAGATGTTAATAAAGCCATTATAAAGGATTAAATATAAACTTAAACATTGTGTATACGATGCCATTCATATAACTTAAGGGATATTTTCCCTATAGTTCCTCAATGTTCTAGTGTATTTTTCATCTTATACGTGAATTTATTTTATTTGTTCACTGTTAATATATTCGTGGCATCAACTAAATTCCGATATCAATAATTTTACTATAGTTGTGGGACTGCATGTTTGTCTTGAAAATGTAAGAAATAACAGCCATCTTGTTTATGTACATATATATATATATATATATATATATATATATATATATATATATATATATATATATATATATATATATATATATATATATATATATATATATATATATATATATATATATATATATATATATATATATATATATATATATATATATATATATATATATATATATATATATATATGTATATATGTATATGTATATATACCGGGTGTTTTTTTTAAACTGAGACGATCTAATATCTCGAAAAATAGCCACTCTACGGAAAAAATGTCCATAATCAAAATTTAATCATACCGCGGGGGAAATACATTAGTGCAAAAAAAAAAGTCCCCCCTCCCCCGCTTTGTAGGTGGGGCGGGGGTAACTTTTAAACTAAGATAGGAAGCCATATTTTTTATTGCAGATACGGATTCTACGACTAAAAGTACGTATGATTTGAATAAAATATTTTGTTCGGTTCATGATAGATGGCGTTGCAATCGACGAAATTCAATTTTTTCAATTTCTCCTTCTTAGAACACGTATGAAATTGAAAAAATTTGAAAAAATTGAATTTGAATTTCGTCGATTGCAACGCCATCTATCATGAACCGAACAAAATATTTTATTCAAATCATACGTACTTTTAGTCGTAGAATCCGTATCTGCAATAAAAAATATGGCTTCCTATCTTAGTTTAAAAGTTACCCCCGCCCCACCTACAAAGCGGGGGTGGGGGGACATTTTTTTTTGCACTAATGTATTTCCCCCGCGGTATGATTAAATTTTGATTATGGACATTTTTTCCGTAGAGTGGCTATTTTTCGAGATATTTGATCGTCTCAGTTTAAAAAAAACACCCGGTATATGTATATATATATGCTACAAGTAAATTCTACTAATAAATTAAAATCATAACCGTTATGATTACTTTCTTCAAACATGTAATAGTTGTAACAGATCAAAATTAAATGGGTATATTGAAATTTTATGTATTTATAATTTCTCATCTCACAACAACCATATAAGCACTATATAGGTACCAACGCCCGCCTAGATTTCCAATCTTTAAGGAGCTTTAAATAATTTTCATTGGAAATCATATTTTAAATTTAATAATTATTATGCAAAAAAATAGAAAATAATAAAAACAAAAATCCTGTACATAAAAAAATAAAAAGTATCAGTGAACAGTGATGGACAAAATTGTATTATAAAAGCTTTCATCGACTTAGAATTTTAAAAAAAAATGTACACAAAATCTCCTTTCATTATTTCTAAATTCATTATTTAAATTAACACAAATACTACAGGCGAATTTATTACTAAATATGTTGCATACATTTACCTACGTATAGAACTATTATGTACATGGGTGATCCAAGATATAAAACGAGGTTATGTATTATTACAGTTACGTTTTCTAGTTCTATAAATTTTGAAATATTACAATGAAATATTTACTTACATACGCACATAATATACATTACTAAACTAATAAATAATTAAAACTTTAATTGAATTAAACGCTTAATGCGTTAAAATAAACTAATTAATTTACATGGCAGCGTGACGATAAAAATATTGTAAACGAACGAATCACAAATCGAATGTCAAACACTAAACAAACGAAATGAGTAGTGAAATTTGAATTGAGGCCAGTTTTACATGCAGCCTAATTAAACTTTTATAGATGGCGATCGATACGTTTAAGCGAATTATATTTTGTGCGTTATTTTTATGATTGATATCATAAATGTGATTTGTTTATTTAATCTAGAAAAGGTTTGTGAAAATTAAAAAAAACGATAATATCAATTTATAATCAGTTTAATAGGTTAAGAAAACTAAAAAAGTAAACCAATTTGTTAATTAGGAGAAAGAAGTATAGTGAACCATACATTTATGTGTGACTTGAGCCGATAGCTTCAATAAAAATGGCGGTAAAGTGATGAACTGACTATGTATATGGATAAAAAGCGTTGTACGAGGTTCTATCTACACACAGCAGTATAATAAAATTTCGTAAAACTACCAAATAAATTTTACAGCCAACAAAAACGAAATTATTCCAAAAAAAAAAAAAAAATTAAAAATGTTTATGCATCTTAAATCCTTTTATGTTTTTTAATTGTACTCGTAACTAAAAGCGAAAAATAAAATCTTAATTTAAATAATTTTTTTTTACGGGATTTATAATGAATTAGTCTATACGTACGAGTATACACATACACTGCACAGGATCTACACTTTCATTTCATTTTATTTAATATATTCTCTTGTTTGTTGTTGTATTTTTTTATTATTTTTCCTGGCTTTCAGTATTTTTTATATACAATTTAAATGCTTTGCTTGTCGCTTTTCCAAGTTTTAATTTATTGTAATATTTACTTTCACGCTAGTTTAGTATTTAGCTAGTTTAACTATTAATTTTAAGTAGTTGTTTGCTTTTATTTTATTTAAGATTTTAAGCTATTATGTATATATGTACAAATATACATGCATATATGTATACAGAAGACTGAGAACATCAACTCACTTTCTTATATACAAGCCACTTCACCACCCAACAATTTTACTATTGACAGGCTGATTAAGTAATTCCAGGAACTAATTTTATAGATTGAAATCATAAATTAATTTTAATTTTTCAACACACGCCGCATGTAACAATCTTATTTTATTCTAAGATTTCGTAAATTAGCAAAAATGTATTATTTACTTAAAATGGTAATTAAGGTGAAAATGGTAATTAAGGTGAGAAACTTTAAAGTTTAACAGACATTATAAAGAAAAGATCAATAATCGTATCCATCAGTTTTGCCTTTACCGAGAATTCAAAAGATTTCAAAAATTTTAGGATATGTATAGAAATAATTTGCAGGTTCGATGACCTATCGTTAGAGTTATGAAAGATGGCGAAACAATTTAACGATTTTTTAAAGTCTACATTTATATATTAGACGTGTAGGAAATCGTTGAGTTATCAAAATGAACCCAGGCACAAATGTATATACTTTGAGGACTATCATTAACCATGAAGACCCATCGCACTCGGATCACTATTACAGATTCTGGATTTTGGGACTGAAAATGCAGACCTTTTCGTCAGACCATTTGTATATGTGTAGAAATAATGTGTAGAAATAATAGAGCTATCAAAATGAAACCCGGCACACTAATTAAAGGCTCCCAGACCTATATTTAGAGGTATAACGCATCGCACTCGGATCTCTATAACGGATTTTAAATTTCTGACGTAAATGTTTCGACGATTGGTCAGACGATTTTAATAAATCTACATTTGTGTATTAATGTTGTAGAGATAATTGAGCTATACACAAATGAAAACTGGCACAATGTTTATAAGCTTCGAGATCATACTGTTAAAGTTAGCCGATAATTTCCAGTCGAAAGTTATAAAAATTGGTAATGCAGATTATATAATAATATGACAGCCGATAAAAAATTCACATAGCCGAAACTTTTCAGCCGATAGATCATCCGATATATGTCGATAAAGAAGATTTTTAATTTTTGGATAAAAATAATACGATAAATTGGATTTTGATACAATTGTAAGACAATTTATAATAATACTATGTATAAGGAAAAGCTCCATGTGGGGATCCTGGGAAATTTAGATTTTCCAAAATCATTGTAAATAACTGAAAATTTATAAAAATTCAGCCTCTAGAGTGTTATGTCTGGAGATGGATTGATTTGAAGTGTTTTTCCAATAGCTATGACTAGAAAATTGTTTTGGTTCAAGTTTCATGTGGGGATCGTGGGAAATTTAAATTTTCAAAAATCATTTGTAAATAATTGAAAATTTATAAGAATTCAGCCCCTAGAGTGTTATGTCTGGAGATGGATTGATTTAAAGTGTTTTTCCAATAGCTATGACTAGAAAATTGTTTTGGTTCAAGTTTCATGTGGGGATCGTGGGAAATTTAAATTTTCAAAAATCATTTGTAAATAACTGAAAATTTATAAGAATTCAGCCCCTAGAGTGTTATGTCTGGAGATGGCTTCATTTGAAGTGTTTTTCCAATAGCTATGACTAGAAAATTCCACTAAAGTGTATAGATTTTTACTGACAAATTTTCATAAACAACACGCAAAATTTGCATATGATCTTGGAAAATCTTAATTTCCCAGGATCCCCAGATGAAACTTGGACTAAAACAATTTTCTAGTCATAGCTATTGGAAAGACACTTCAAATCAATCCACACCCATACATCACACTCGAGACTCTAGAGACTGAATTTTTATAAATTTTCATTTATTTAAATATGATTTTGGAAAATCTAAATTTTCCAGGATTCCCACAAGAAACTTTCCCTACCAGTATTAATAAAAAATATTTCATATATGTATCGAAATATATTGTATCTCTTTTATTCAAGTATTAAGAATCTTCTTTATCGACATATGTATATCGACTTGAATTTATCGGTAATTTTAGTAGTATGATAGAAAGAGAAAATATACTTCCATTCTAATGTTCAATTCAAAACAAAAATGTATCTTCATTATCGATTTTTTTCAGCTGGAAACTATCGGCTAACTTTAACAGGGTTTCCAGATCTATATTTAGAAGTTTAAACCATCGCACTCGGATCCCTATTATGGATTTTAGTTTTTTGACCCGAATATTGCAACGATTGTTCTGGCAATTTTAAAAAAATAACATTTGTGTATTTATTATGTAGAAATAGTTTAGCTCTAAAGATTAAACCGGGCACACTATTTACAAGCTCTGAGATCTATCATTAGAGGTATAAACCATAGAACTCGGACTCGGATTTTAAAAATCTACATTTTTAATAAAATGTGTAGAAATAATTGAGCTATCGCATTGAAACCAAGCATTATTTACAAACTCCGAGATCTATCTTTAGATGTATGAATAATCGCACTCGGATCTCTAATACGGATTTTAGATTTTTGACTCAAAAATTGCGACGTTTTTAAAAAATCTTCATTTGTATATCAATTGTGTACAGATAATTGAGCTATAAAAATGGAAGCAAGCACACTATTTATAAGAACCGAGATGTATCTAGCGAGGTACAAATCATCGTACTCTGGTCTCTATTACAGATTTAGATTTTTGGCCCAAAAATTGAATCTTAACTATGTAGAAATAGGTGAGCCATAAAAATGAAATCGGGAACACTATTTACAGGCTCCAAGATCAATCTTTAGAGATATAAACCATAGAACTGGGATCCCTATTAAGGATTTTAGATTTTTGGATAAAAACTTCGAATATTTGTTCAGACGATTTTTCAAAATCTACATTTCTATATATTAAATGTGTAGACATCATTGAGCTATCAAAATGAAATCAGACATACTATTTACAAGCTGCCAGACTTACCTTTAGAGATACAAACCACAACAGTCGGATCTCTATTACGTATTCTCGATTTTTTAGCCAAAAATTCCAATGATTAGTCAGACGATTTTTCAAAATCTACATTTGTAAATTACTTGTGTAGAGTTAATTGAGCTATAAAAATGAAAGTTGGCACACTCTATATAGGCTCTGAGATCTATCTTTAAAGGTTTATTACGGAATTTAGATTTTTGACCCAAAAATTGCGACGATTAGTTAGACGATTTTAAAAATTTTAGATTTGAGTATTAATTATGTAGAAATAGTTGAGCCATAAAGATGAAACCAGGCACTCTACTTACAGGCTCCGAGATCTACCTTTAGAGGTATGAACTATAGCACTTAGATCTCTATTATGGCTTTTAGATTTTTGACCATACGTCGTGACGATTGGTTTTTGACCCAAACCTCGTGACCATTTGTAATTAATTATGTAGAAATAATTAAGCTATACAAATGCAACCAGGCACACTATTTACATGTCTGATTTTTGTACTAAAAATGAGACATTAATCGAGCTTGAATATTTTAAAAATATACAAACATAAATGTTAACAACAGTCTCTCATTTATTTGATATACGTAAATGGAAAGATATTTCTTCAAGGGTTTTAAAAAATTAACATTTAGGAAAAGTTAGAATTTAAACTTTCAAAAGCTTTTTACAACAAAAATAATACGTTTTGCTTCTGGAATATACATAATGTTAGTATTTGGGTTCGAGAAACTGAACTTAACGATATTAACGATTGTGCTGCATAACATATTTTGGTGAACGAACTTTCAAAAAACAAGATTTTCTTGTATTACAGTATAATGATATTTACGTGATACCAAGTTTAAAACGCTAACGTCGATAGTGACCGTAATAAATATGATTCGTCACGATTTACTTTACCGTATTATTTTCAATTTAAGTGTCAGAAAGCTCAGTTAAATCTGTTACTTTGTTTCAAATAGATGAAGATCTAACATCGTATGCAAACATTGATGTTGTAGATCAAGCTTCGTCGACTATTTTGGTTCAGCTAATCCCAATTCAATCTCCAGATTTGCCAACAGAAATTCATGTACCGCCTCGCTCGGAAAATAAAAATCTGATGATTCCAATTGCAAGTATTAAACCGAGACATTACCTTTTTGTAAGCAGACTGCATAAATCTGTGTCTGTGGAAGCAATTAAAAATTACATGTCTGAGAAATTCCATAAGTATTAACAGCTAACTGCATCATGATGATACCCAAACCAATTAATGGTAAACCGATAGTGACCACTTATCATTTAGGATTAGTCTCACTGATGAAGAGTTTGCACGAGCAACAAATCTGAAGCTTTGGCCAAATGGAATATTTATTAAAGAATTTGAGTTTAAAAAAAGGCCGGTTTTTCGGATTACACCAGAAGGCACCAACACAATATAAGCACCGTTTCGCCATTACCTAAACGAATTGATAGTACTATCACCATAATTATACAATATACTATCAAAATGTCAAGTAAAGCATATCAATTTCTGAATTTCGTTCGGAAAACCTGGTTCTCATTCTATATTATTGTGGAAACAAATTTTAATAATATTATCCAGAGCACTGAATTTTTCCCGAGTGATTATGTCGTCTATACAGATGTAACCGTTCTTCATCAACGAGCAAAAAATTAACGGGTGGAGGAGTATTAATTGCCGTAAATGCTTCAATTACCAGTCGTGTTATCAAGTCGAACATGCCTGTGTAAAAATTACAATCAATAAAAGGAAAAAATATGCATTTATACTGTATACATACCACCTATACTGTATACATACACAAACTGCATTGAAATGATCCAAGAAATTAACAATTTTGTTAAAATTTAAAATTAACAGCTTTGTAGTATTGGGCGATTTTAATCTTACCAAAGTGAACGACCAGTTGATTTATGCCGAGGATCTACTCTATCGGATATTGAGTGTTGTTTTATTGATGCCTGTTTTTACTTTGATCTAAAACAAATAAATCATTTTCCAAACGTAAATGGTAACTTTCTTGATTTATTTTTCGCAAACGAAGTCGATTTCTTTAAAGTAAACGAATAACTATCACCATTCATATGCGATGACATTAATCACAAATTCATGGAAATCAACTTTAATATCTCAGAAATTAATGAACACTACAAATTCCATCGAGAATCAGGTATACGACATAACTTTGCAAAAGCTAACATTGATAGACTTAAAAGCTTCCTAAATAATAAAAATTTATAATTTCTATGATATATTATTCAATGGATTCGATCAATTTGTACCTCTTACTAAAAGAAGAAAAGGAAACCATGAAAGAAAGGACCATGCGTATAGAAAAATGAGACGTAACTATTCAGACGAAGATAAAGTAAAGTTTGTCGCAATTAAGGAACAATTTTATTCTTATTATATAATATTGCTTCAAGAAATACATAATCAAGCTTCAAAATAATATTAATACTGACCCCAAATACTTTTGGAATTTCATGGGTGATAAGAGGGAAATTAAGGGATATGAATTTGAATGGGTCATGTGCATCAGCACCCAAAGAAATAGCAAATCTTTTCTCAACCTACCAGCTATGCTAATTATGCTATACATACCCAAACCATTTCTGAAGAAGAGATATTAGATGTAATTAAATCACATGGAGATGGCTGTGGACCTGATACTATCCCTTCGTTCATCATAAAATTATTGGCCGATGTAGTTTGCAAACCAAAGTTAAAAGTTATCTTTAATAAATCATTGCAAACTGGAATTTTCCTTAATAAATGGAAAATTTCGAGACTTACATCAATTTCCAAATCTGGTAAAAGTAATGAAATATCCTGCTATCGGGGAATTTCAATTTTACCTAAACTATTTGAAATATTAGTCTGCAGCTCCTTCAAGAAAATAGTTCTAAGCTATCTATCTTTTCTTCAAAATAGATTTACGCCTGGCAGATCCACAACTATACCAACCTAGTTGAGTTTACTAGCATGACCACAAAACCTTTAGAAAATCAAATATTTTGGTCCCTATGTCTTCCTGATATTTATTGACGACATTATTAATATAATTCAACACTCTTCTGCGTACTTTTGTTTGCTGATGATCTTAAGATATTTCAACCAATTAATGACTAAACGCAAACGACACTGACAAGCTTTAAGAGGATATTGACAAGATTTGTACTTGGTGTGAAACTTTCCATATTCAAAAATGGAAGATAATGTCATATTATCGGAAAAAATGCCCAATAATCTCCATTTATAATATAAATGGGGAATTAATAGAACGCGTCACCACAATTAAAGACCTCGGTGTAATATTTGTCAGTGATATTTCATTCTTCAGACACATTAATCAGAGTGTCCAACTCCATGTTTGATTTTATTCGACGTTGGATCACCGAGATTAAAGATCAAAATGACCTATTTGCACTATACTTTGCATACATAAGATCTCATCTACAATATGCAGCAGCAGTTTGGTGCACTCATAACGCTGACCACATTCATAGAATTGATGTAAACCCTCAAGCGAGGTTTACTCTATATTATGAAGGAAAAAACTGGAACTACCACTACAATTTACCATATCATGAGAACTTGACCTTTTTACCACCTTACACTGTAAGCCTTATGGACAATGTACTTTTGGGTCACGTATTAAGACAAACGTGTCCAGCCGTAATTTTCGTTAATACATGTTGTTCTTGAAAAACATCGTATTAACTACGGCGAAAATGAACCAATCAATATAATGTCTAAATTTCTTTCCAATGTCGAGGACATTTTTGAGCTTGGATTTTTTAACGGGCTGTTTAACCTTGAGATTGAAACAACACTTTAGACAATTATAATTTTAATATTCTTTAAAAAAACATTCTAAATGTATTTAACTTTTAAAACTTTAAATTTTTAATTTTTTGTATTTGAAATCCTAAATGTATTTAAATTTACAGATTGATTTCTTTAAATGATTAAATAAATAAATTAAAAATTATATTTACGTGATTTCAATCCATTTATAATTTTCTACTTATGGAAAAGATTCATAAAATAATTTATACTCTCTCAAAGCATGAATTAATTATAATTTATGTTCTCTCAAATAATTTGACGATATAGTAAAAAAGGTTAATGAGCTTGAAATAATTCTAGCATTGCTTGTTGAACGCTTATAATGACGTAATTTTTTCACTAAAATTTTGACAAGCATTAAAACTTATTTGGCAGCTGAATTAAACAATAAAATAAAATGACGAAAAACAAAGGTGATCGCATCCTAATTAGTTCATATTACAGCTGTATTTTATTAGCAGTGGTACATTGTTTATGTACATATAACATAATAAGAAAATAAGACTTTGGTGTGAATAATAAAAATAATCATCTTTTTCACCTTACTCTCTGTCTTACGTTGTGTTCGCAACATATTTTCTGTCTGAAGGAAATTCTAAGAAACACAAAGCAAAAACAAAACGAAACTCTCCACGTGGGATTATTTCTTTCGTTTATTTAAAAGGTAACCTTAATCAAATTCCGACCCACTTGGATGTCTCGTGTTTCTGCAATATATATACATACGTACATACCTATGTACAATCTTATATAAATACATATATGTATGTGCATTGTTATATGAGGTCATATCATTGAATCTGGTATAATAATCACGTTCCCTTGTCAAATTGATTGATGTAATTCGACATAATACAGCGTTGATGCGAAAACTACTGTGCATACCACATGTATAAGTAGAGCATAGATATTTCTACCGGCAAATTAAAAATCTAAGCCATGTTCGTTTATATTTTCTCTTTCGTATTTCGACTTTGTCTTAAATACGAGTACGAACAGATTTTCCATTTTACTCTCTGTGTCTTTGTTTAATTATTAATTTGATGAATTCAATCAACTTTTCTTTTAATGTATATGATGATATACATATACATACATATATCTATACATACATACTATGTATATTATATATATATATATACATTATATTGAGATGTTGAAAACTTCTTAAGTTTTTTTGTTTGTATATATTGTTGCCTTTTTGAATTCCGAAAGCAACGTACACAATTTTTTGTTTTTCTTCTTGTACATGTATATGGAACTGATGGATGTTGTTGGTTAGTCGGGGTATATGTATATAATCGTATACATATAACATTGATTAAACAAAAACTTTGTTTTTCGTCTTCGAGAGAAAAGTCATTGCTTGTTACTAATTTGATTAATTTGAGTGAAAATGTTAGTTAATTTTAATAAAATTATAAACTTTTATTTTTTGTATTTTAGTTGGATATTTTGCGAGAAGTGTTAAAAATGTCGATCAAAACCGATATGATATTTATAAGATGGATGGATTGATCTGATTGAAGGCGACACTTAGTTGGTTAGTCAATGTCATCAAACAAATACAATCCAAAACTATTTGAATTCATATAATGTGGACAAATGCAAATGATTTTTGGGCTGTATGACGAGGAGAAGGAAGATACTTTAGTCCACAGAAGGCATAAACATATGGGTATAGGTTCTTAAAGGACAGCCTCTCTCTGATCTCGAAAACTGTAAAGTGCGAGATATATCACGCTACATAAGTAGCTCTAACTGGTTCCAATAAAGGTAATAGGGAAGTAGGATCCTGTGGTATCACAATGGACCGTCACCAGTCTAAGTGTGCCGTAGCACCCACTGTAACCTAACCTAACCTAACCTGTAATGTGGAAACAATTTTCCTATACATTTGAAACAATAGAGGTATATTAAAGGGAGGCATTAAAAGAAACGCATTTAATTTAATGACGTCATGAAATTAAGCCACAATAAACGTCAAATCAAGACAACATCAGTAAACATTTAAAGTTTAAATTCATTTGAAATATTGTAGAAAAATATTAAAAGTAGAGACGTAAGATTTTCCCTAAGATGCATTTTCATCATAAAATGTTTCAATCAGTAAGTAGAGTCCTTGCTTTGTTATTCGAGGGTCTCCAAAAATCACGGTTATGTGTTTTTAATGTGTAAGTATGTGTGTTTGTCCGGTTATTGCACCTATTGAGCCTGTTTGTGGCATTGAGTACGCTGGACTTATCAACTTTAATTTTTTTTTTTTAAGAAAACGTTATAAAAGGTCTCACTTCTATAATACACTAAAAGTATAAATAAAAATTCAAAATGGTTTTCTCATAAATAAGTTCATAGCAGAGAAAAATGTACCCATTTTGGCCTAAAAAGCGTGAATTACATGGGACAAGGAGAGTGATAAAAATAAAGTTTCATTACACTGATAAAGTCAAACAAAATTATTTTTATAGCAAAGTATTGCGTTAAAATGTTAACAGCGTAACAACATAACCTACACACAATAATTTTAGAGAATATTTCACTTAATCTCGAACTAATATTGGAATTTTCTTTATATAAGCTTCAAAAAAATTATAATAAAATATTTAATTTACAAAATCGCATCTATACATACTTAGTCGTCTACAAAATGAAATGAATGTCATTCTGTTATAAAAAAAATCTAACAACCGAAAATTATAACCGGAGTGAAGTTTCTAACAAAAAATAAAACTTAACAAAAAATATATCTGTATTAGTAACACTCAAAATACAATTCTATTCTTATTGGTGATGAGTGAATTTTAATATTATTATTAAAGTTGGCTGGAACCTAAGCAGGTTCCGCACTCAATGCCACTCTGGGCCCATGGTGTAAACCAAGAATTCTATCATAATTCGCAAATGCGATCGGCTCCTCTGGCAAACTGTAACAGCTTAAACCATGGCAGGGATGACAATTGGCCTACATTTAAAGATGACAGCCGCAGACAAAGTGAATGCTGTCATCGTCATCTTCAAGACAGTTGTCACACAAGGAATCTTGGACAAGTCCCATTCTTTTTAAATGGAGTTTAAAACGACCATGGCCGGTCAGAATAGCGACCAGAACTCTCAGTTGGTCTTTCTTCAAGGATAGAGCAAACTTTGTGAGTCTCAGATTAGGTTCACAAATGAAGTACTTAGCCACTCGGCAAGTAGTAGAAGCTAGCCAATTACGCTTAGCCTGCAAAAACATATAGTTTTTAATAGCTTCCTTACCACAATTTAAGGTCAGGGGCACTGCCGGTTCAGGTCCAATGAATTCCATCCTTGAATCTGTTTTAGCTAACACATCAGCTATCTGATTACCTTCAATGCCACAATGAGCCGGCACCCACATAACTCTGACACGATTATTAGAACATTCACGTTAATAAAATGTTTACAGTCCTTGACCAGTTTGGAAGTGATCATAGGATTTCGTAATGAATTGAGCACAGGTTTACTATCACAGCATAGAATAATGTCTTTTCCGGGAACAACGAGGTTAGAAGCGTCAATCGCACAACGTGTGAGTGCAATCAGCTCCGCTTGGAATACAGTGCAGTTCTGGCCTAGACTCCCACATGATTGTAGGTCATGTTCAGGACAATAGGTTCCAAAACCTGCACCAAAATTAGAGTGAAACCCGTCAGCAAAAAACACTAGCGACTGAGCCACCCAGACCTTGAATTCTTGAGATGACCACGAGTTCCTCGTTGGATAAACCACCGAGAAAGAGATATCAAAGCAGAATTCAGTAATCATTTTGTCATTAACCATATTAATTTCTGGTATATATGAGCTGAATAAATTGTAGATTAGTCTATGCCCTGTGATCAGGCCGAGAGCGTTCCACGCACCAATACACCGCAGGCGAAAGGCAGCAGAGCAAGCCGAGCCTAGGATGACCGACTGCAGTGGGGGCAGAAATAAAATTGCCTGCAAAGCAAGTATAGAGGAAGAGGACATAGCACCCGTAATAGCTCGACAAACCATACCTTGTATGCTATTAAGCTTCGCAATGACAGATACTGACTGGACCACAGGCCACCAAACAACAGACGCGTAAGATAGCATAGGTAAAGCTAGAGATTTGTAAATAAACATCAGCATTTTGGGGGTCAGACCCCAGGACTTCCCAAATGCTCTTCTACACTGCCAGAAAATGGAAGTGACCTTTTGCAGTTTTGTTTCAATATGAGATTTCCAGGAGAGTTTACTGTCCAGAATGACACCCAGATGCTTTGCTGTGTCGGATCTAGCGATCGTTTCTCCAAAAAGAGAAGGAGCAGACAGCTCTCCGGTATTCCTACGTCCGGTGAAGACTATCAGACTAGTTTTCGATGCATTAACGTACAGCCCCTACTCTAGACACCACATTTCTACAACTTGGAGAGTGCATTGCGTTAAGTCTGATAGTACATTAAGGTATTTACCCTGAACCAGAACGACTAAGTCATCAGCATAACTCTGAGCAGTGAAGCCGGATTGCTGTAGTTTACCAAGTAATTCGTCGATAACTAAGAGCCACAGGAGAGGTGACAGAACATCTCCCTGGGGGCAACCTTTAGTAACTTTGACCAAAATGGACAGGGAGTCCTGCTCGGCCACGGCAATGCGCGACCGCAGCAAAGATCCAATCCAAGTAACAATGGTTTGGTCAATCCCAAAGTTTGAGCAGGCTTCAGTGATGGAAGCGAAAGAAGTACTATCAAAGGCACCCGCAATATCGAGGAAAGTGCCCACAAGAAACTCCTTAATACTAAGCGATCTTTCAATCTTCGTAACAAGTTCATGCAGCGCAGTTTCACATGATCTCCCAACTCTGTAAGCATGTTGCGTGCTACTGAGTGGGATGACAGATAAGTGATGATCCCTAATGTATCTGTCAACAATTCTTTCCAGAGTTTTGAGAAAAGTTGAAGAAATACTAATAGGGCGAAATGCCTTGGGATCGGTATAATCTGTCTTTCCAGCTTTCGGAATGAACACAACTCTACTCCTGCTCCAGGACTTAGGAACATATCCTAACGCAAAGCACGCTTGGCACGGTCGAAGTAAATATTCCTGAATTAAGGGAAACCCATGCTGTAATTCAGCAGGAAAAACTCCATCTGGACCACCTGATTTATAAGGTAAGAAGGAGAAAACGCTCCTGCGTAAGGTGTTGAGAGTGACTAGCCTGCAGGCTAAGTCCCAGTCAGGTGAATAATCAGTACCATTAGGCTGGGCGTCAGCAACATAGTCATGATTGATAACATTGCAATTTTAATATTGTAATTGAAAATATAAAAATTTGTAGACATGATGTTTTCTAAAATTTAATTAATTACTAAAAGCAAACAATAATAATAATAATTTAAAGAATATTAGAGTAGAAGAAACCAAATAATTTTTCTAATCGGAATCAAATACAAAAACGACATAATTTTGTGGTAGAATCATTCTTGAATTAAACAAACCAAATACCAAGGCACTCTCGGAGATTTGGGCAAGGTTTCGCTAAATAGGTCTAATAGGCCTATCGTTAGGGAACATTTCATAAAAGAAGATTTTTCCAAACGGAGGATTTGAGATGTCGATTTTGCCAAAAAAAATCATCTTTTTGGAAAAAGTTCATTTTCATCTTGGTGGGTACGTTAATAAGCAAAATTGCCGTATTTGGGGCTCAGAAAACTCACACGCGGTCTTACAGAAGCCAATGCACCCTTTACGAGTGACTGTTTGGTGCGGCTTGTGGAGCGGAGACATCATTGGCCCATATTACTTTGAAAATGAGAACGGCGCAACCATTACGGCCAATGGAGACACCTATCGCACCATGATAACCGATTTGTTTGCGCCCGCTCTTCATGGTATTGATGTGAACGATGTTTGGTTTCAACAGGATGGTGCAACTTGCCACACATCTCATCGGACTATTTTCTGTAGGGCGCCGTTAAAGACAAGTGTTTGCTGACAAACCAGAGACAATTGAGCATTTGAAGGCTAACATTCGTGATGCCGGCAGCCATATGAATGAAATAATATTCCATCTCTAACCGAAACATAATTGTACTTCACAAAAAAAAAAAAAATTTGGCAAAAATTCAAACCGTTTTTGTTTTATTGCATTTTTAAATTTAAAGTTTTAAATGGCCCACCCTTTATTTGATGGCTACTCTCCATTAGTTATTAAGGCAACTAATTGAAATGGAATCATTTAATTGAAGGTAAGTACATGTAGTGTGTCCTTTTATTTACCACAAATCAATTATTATTTTTTGATCTTATTATGCCCCAAAGGGACTCGCGATCGACGGTCTTTTTGTTGCAGAGACCCTGATATATAAATTAATTTATTGATTGATTTCTCTAAGTTCTATCTAGAATAAAAACCAAAGGACATCCAGTTTCAACTGGATTAAATACCTATCCAGTTTTAACTGGAGCTTTTAAATATATTTCTATACGAAACAACCATTCACGTCTGCTATACTTAGATAATCATTACAGAAACAATGAAATAGTTTAACTTTATCTAATTCAGCTGCATGAACACAGTAAAGAGCAATAAGACCGCATTCATTAATCTATTAAACACAAAACGGGAACTGTTTGTAATATAGACGTGGAATGGAATCACCAATGACATTTCTTAACTGATTATGATAAAATTCAACAAACCGCGAAACTAAAATGATGGTTAAAGCTGTGACGTTTGTATCGGGAGGTAGGGAGTTCAAATTGCAATAAAAGCAGGCTGCGCAAAAGGAATGAAGATGAACACATCTGTGATCGTCTATTGTGAATGCAAAATCGTTCATATCAGTATAGGCGGGCGTGAAGCTATAAAACGTGCAGATGGTCGGTCAAACAAAATACTCGAATTATAGAAAAAGAATTCACCGACAATGTATTTATAAAATATTTCAATTTGAAAATATTTCCAAATTTCGAAAAAAAATTAATTTTAAAAACATTATTTTCAAAATTCAGTTTTGAAAAATTCTAAATTTCGAATTACGATTAGATCCGATTACCTATGCCTAATCAAAATTCGAAAAATTAACTCGGTTTAGAAAAATCAAAATTCAAATTTTAAAATTTGAATTGTTGAATTTTTTAAATTGGCATATTTACCGAACGGAGTGGTTGAAGGTGCGAAGTTTGGGTACTGAGTGGGAATCCCAACAGAGGTAGGATGCAAAAATGAATTTTCATCTCCCGATTATTTTCGGTGATTAAATTGAAAACATATATGACATTCTGTTGGAATGTAGAACTCATTGACCGACCCATCTTTCATATCAGTACAGACTGTATCCGTTGCAAAACTTCAAATAACATTAACAATAATTTCTCAAATTTTGAAAAGTGAAATTCAAATTTTCAAAATTCTGTTTCGAATTTAATGATTATTTTAATTTTATTGATTCAATCAATCCAAAATGTACTGTAAGTACACTTATGATTCAGACGTGCTTGATTTCTTGGCGGACCACAAATAAAAAATCGATATTTTTGTAAATTTAATTTTCAAATCCTGAAATTTCGAAAATCAAATTTGACGTTTACAAAATTCCGAATTTTAAACTCAATTTTAAAAAAATTAAAAATTCTTTGATATTTTCCAATTCACAGCGGTTTTTAAATTTCTTAATTAAATTTTAAAATTCGAAATCGAATTTCACGTATATACGATTGTGAAAATTAAAATTAAAATTCTAATTGTTAAATGTAATTTGAATATGAATGCTCATGAAAATCCCTAATTTATGGTGGATATTTTTTGAATTTTGGAGCATTCCTCCTGAATATTCGAAATTCATTAATTTAGAGAAAACTAACTAGAAATTCGGCACATCACTCGAATTATATCGCACAAATAGCACAATGATTAACGCTGAGGCCATGGTGTTCATGAATGATATTTGGGTAGACACTGTAGTGTTTGGTTATTTCTGTTACTCAAGAGTTAATACTTTAAAAATGAGGTAAAGCTTGATTTGTGTTTGAACGATTTCTGGATTTCATATGTTCATATGTTTTTATGAAAATAAAAATGTGTTCGTCGTTGTAACGTGACGGTGTTATTTTTTAAGAAGGCCTTGGCCTATCGCAACTATCGCAATCTATATATTGTAAAAGCTAAGGTTGAACTTTTATTGTCGATATGAAAAATATTAAAATATTTTCGCATTTATTATTTGATTTTGCCTTGTTGCATTTGTCTGAAGCTAGTTTAAAATTATTGTTAATCGCCCATCGATTAGTCACTGTATAAAATTTTTAAAAAATTCCATTTTCGCTCGTTAAAACGCAAATGATGCAAAACAACCACCAACGAAAATCTTAAATCTCTAAACTTGAAACCGAAAAAATCTATATCGATTACCGAGAAAAATGTCGAAAATGTAATTTTCACACACCAAAGTATGGACATAAATTTAAACGGAAATAAGTGTTAATGTGAACATATTTCAAGAGACACTCGGGTGTACACATACATTTATAGTATTATATGTACATAGTGTAAGAAATCTCATTAGGATAGGAAAATCTTAGATAATAAATTAAAAAAGTGTACAGCAACAAATATTTTTTTTTTTTTGTTTGTGTGTGTGCTGCTGGAAAATAACGAGATGACAGTTTCTTTTGTTGGCGGTGGGAAAGTAAAATTTATGTGAGAAACTTTTTTTATTTTTTATTTTTATTTTCATTTCAGTTTTTAATTCCGGAAAAATAAAATTAAATTATACTGGGTATATATTGAGCGCTTTTTATTTTTTTGGGGAAATAAATGAAAATGTATTACTATACATGCGATATATAGGTTTCCGTTTTTACGGGTTTCTCTTCATTTTTTTTTTTTTTAATCTGTAAGTGTTATAATTTTCGTTTGGGAATTTTCTTTTGTGTGAGGTTTAAGTTGATGGAAAATATTAAGAGCTTTGAAACTTTATCAGAGTGTATAGGAGGTTAAGAAAGATTTATAGTTTTATAAAAGATTTAATCAACAGCACGATGCAATATGAATGAACACTTACAAAATTGAGGGTAAAAGCTTCCATTATAAGATTTAAAGTTCGCTCTTAACATATTTTTCAACATTACCATGGTTACTTTCAGGTTGCGTCCATTCATCTTTGAAAATTGAAAATGAAAACCCAAGCGTATAAAAACAAGAAAATGTTCAACCCTAATCAACGATACACAAGTCCTATAAATCCATTTCAATAATTATTATTAATACGTCATATTAAATTAAAAGTCGAATTTTAAATAATATAACCGCACGGAATATTTGAAAATCAATAATTGAGTTCATTGTCGGTATAACCTCACTCAGCATAACTCGATTAATTTCAACCATGTTCAACCTGCTGTCAATTTGTATACTTCATAATAGACTATACATAAAATTTGCAGCACACAATTATGGATGAACCTTAATGACATTCGACGTACACATAAAATAATAGAGAGATGCGAAAGAGTCAGACAGAAATGATATCGATTTTCACTTTTTCACTTTTGAAACTATAGCAGTTATATAGTTAGTGGTAATATAATAAAAATTTCTAGTTGTTTTGTAGTTCAAAGTTTTGAAAGAAAATTTCAATTTTTTTGTTTTTTTTTCTTGTTTTGGGGAAAAAATCCATTTCTTGTACCCAACAATTGTTTGTTAGCAGGATCAAAACTATTTCAACATCTTTTTGTGTTTAATTTTATTTCTGACTGTTCGCTTTATTTAGTTTTTTTGAAAAAAAAAATTAATAATTCTTTATCTATCGTCTTTAGCACACAAAAAAATTGTGTTTGTTGCTTCTTGTCGTATATATGTATGTACATATGTGTATACATTGTCTGTTGTTGAACAAGTAATTTTATTTGCTATATAATGAAGAAGACATAATACAGAAGACATAAGTTTCGTATATATGTACATACTACATAAATACTCAGTACTACAATTAATTTTTTTTTTAAATTGCATACACAAAAAGTATACAGTGTGCGAAATAGTTATATATACCGGTATGGTAAATAAATATCAAAACTATTTACTATTTAGTAGTTCGCGTCATGTATATTTTTGTGAACTTCTGGCTTGTCATGTATTGGAATTTGAACATAATACAAAACAAATGACAGCATAATGCTGATGTCTCATGTTGTACATTATAAAGATTATAATCGGTCTTCGATGCATGTATACAAGAAAGTGTATGTTAGATATAGATCCGATTTAGGGATGAAGAAGCAAGTATATATTTATCCCTACACATACATATGTTTATATAATACAGTTAAGACGGGATTCCAAATATTTTTGATTGAAATTTGGTTTATTTACTATAGCTGTATAGTAAATAAACCAATAGCTCCACCTCTTGTGATGATAAATATTCTCCCGTTCTATTTAAAACAAATTGGATTTTAGTTTCTATATAAGACATGGCGGATCGTTATTGATACTTTTAGTCAAAAAACGCAGATGAGGATTAGCCGATGTCCCCTCGGATGGCATTGCTTTTGTAGAAGATATTTTCAAACTTGTTGCAATTTAATTAAATAATATATCAGTCAAAATCGATTTATATTCAACTTGAAAACGAACTTGAGTGGAATAATATGTATATGATTCCAACTTTAAATACATATATTCGGTCTATTCAAATTACTCAAATAATTTTTTTTTTTTAGACAATCTTATTTATTCCCATAAAATTTTACAATGTTCTTTTTTGACCTAAATTGCTAAATTGTGTTAATTAATGTATCCCCTTTGTGTATTTCCTTATGTTCTGTTTACTGGTGTTACTGCCTTACGTTGACTATAGTGCTAACTCAAAAGGTTTTACTGTTTTCAGTCTTCTCACTGCTTCCCTGGGGTCGAGTAGTTGGTTGGCCTCAACGTTCGGGTGATTCTGGAGCCTCACTTCATGCTTCCGTGCAGCATTGTTTGCTTCTCTGGTGACAGTTTCCACTCTAAGGTCCCTGTGGAGGTCACTATTACGTATGTACCAGGGGGCATTTACAAAATCCCTTAGCACTCTGTTTTGGAATCTTCGAACGATATCCATGTTGCTTGGTTTAGTACAACCCCACAGCTGAATTCCATACATCCAAATGGGCTCTATTATCTGCTTATATAGCATCAATTTATTGTTTATTGATAGATTGGAGTTCCTTCCCATCAGCCAATACATCTTTCTATATTTGAGCCTGAGTTCTTCACTTTTTTCTTGACATGGACCTTCCATCTAAGTTTGGTATCTAGATTCATCCCGAGATATTTTGCTGTGTTAGCATATGGTAATGGGACATTATTTAATACCACAGGCAAATGATTAATTTTTCTGTTGGTGTAGTCAAGACGTATGGATTTTGTTTCATTTAATCTGACACGCCATTGCTTCGTCCATCGATAAATTTTGTTCATCGCACTTTGAAGCTTATTGGTAGCTCCTTCTATGGTATCATCTACTACCAAAATAGCAGTGTCGTCTGGAAATGTGCCAATTGTGGTATTCTGAGATAATGGAATATCGCTTGTGAATAATATATATAGAATGGGTCCTAAGACACTTCCTTGTGGTAATCCAGCTTTGATCTTTTTGATTTCTGAGTATGATTGTTCCTGTTTAACACAAAAGTGTCACTCAGTAATGTAGGATTTTAATATTTGGGAGAATTGTGAAGCTAGAATGTTCTGTTTGAGTTTGTGCAGAAGACCTTCGTGCCAAACTTTGTCAAACGCCTGGGCCACGTCAAGGAAGACTGCTGATCAGATTTTCTTTTCTTCGAGTGATCTTTCTATGATATCTGTTATTCTATGAATTTGATCAATTGTAGAGTGTCTATCTCGAAATCCAAATTGATGTGTGGGGATTAATTCCTGCCTTTCAATTATTGGTTTCAATCTTTTTAAGAGAAGTCTTTCAAATAGTTTTGACATAATAGGCAGTAACGAAATCGGTCTATGGGATGTTATTTCGTTTGGTGGTTTTCCAGGCTTAGGTATCATAATCACCTCCACGAACTTCCATTCATTTGGTAAATATTCCATCCTGAAAGCTGCATTGATTAGAGTTGTTAATTTTTTAATGCCCTTCTTCGATAGCTGTTTTAAGATTTTTCCTGTTATCAGGTCATAGCCTTGCGTGAAGAAAATTTGACTACACTAATAGGAAAGTAAACCAATACCTGTGGTATTAAAATAATGTCTCACATGCTAACTAGGCAAAGTATCCATAGGAATGGATAAACTACGATTGAAAGTGCGTGTTATATGGTTGTATGGGTATTCAGTTTTGGGGTTGTACTAAACTGAAAACATAAATATCAATAAACGATCTCAAACCAAAGTACTGAGAAATATTGTAAATGCCCCTTGGTATATGTACGTAATAGTGGCCTGTATAGGTTTCGAATGGAATAACAGTCCGCAACGAGGCAAGCAAAGATTCCAAGAAGACTCAAAAGGACGAAATTATTTGAGTTAGCTAAACCAATAGGGAGAGTCTAAAAAGACTTGGCACATTGTAAATATTTTGTGTGAACCAAAAAAAATGCAAATATTTGCATACAGGTTCATCAAAACGTAACCAATTCAAACGTCATTCAAATTCTGCTCAAGAATTAAATTTTAAAATTCGAATAATTAAATTACAGAATTATTAAGATTAACCGAATTCTCTCACCAGTGCAATTGTATATACGAGTTAGCTACAGCCTACATAAACCATTCTCATTTTGTTGTGATATGAGTGCGCTAAAATGAATAGATTTACTAAAAAAATCTGTTGTCTGTTACTCAGAAGCTATGTGTATAAAACAAATCATTATAGCATGTAGTTAGCTTGTGTTAATCGTACTATAGATTTACTCTATCGAGTAGTTTGAAACGGTTTGAAACAAAAACTTTAAGCTAAATTCCAAAAATGTAGTGTGAAAGAAATTTGCAAATTTTTAAAATTTTGAAACCATAAAAACATTAATATTCTGGAACTTTCATGAAACATTAAAAATTGTTTAAAGAAAAATTTAAATTGTGAACATTCGATCTAACAAACTCAGAACTTATTTGAAAACATCGTAGAACTTAAATGAATTCATACAAATTCATATCCAATAGTTCGAAGTGAAATCTGAAATAAAAATATCACAAAATTCACTATTCTCTATAGGCAATCTAGATGCAATATATTCACATCATTTCTTCCTTAGTTTATACTTCCATTGAGAGTCGCTTTCACAGTTAGAGACTAAACCAGCAAAGCAATTGATAATTTTTAATTGACATTTTTTTTACTTGGCTTAAAAAAGTAACGATTAAGCAACTAAATACGAGCGTTAAGGTCGGTTTGAATTATGATGATTCCACTATAAATACAACTAAGCTTGGCTTAAAATACTAAGCACCTGGGCGTAAGGCAGTAAGCTGAACTATTTTGAAATAAAAATATTTTTTTAAGAAGCTGTTATTTCTTAGTAGTACTAGGCAAAATTATTCTATTAGTCTATCTTAAGTCACTACTCACTCATCTTTATGAATACAGTATCTCTTCATTGCTCTCTACGTTATAATTTAAATAATAATTTAATTTAACTTTATCATTGGTGATGAATGATGATTTTTTATAGCCAAAAATAGCTACTGAAGACTTACAACTTCCAAAGCGAAAGAGTTGACCATACCAGATCCTATTGAGATCTACATTACTAAAAAAATATTCGAGTTTTATGGACTATTATCAGATCACTCACCTGCCATTATGACTGATGGACAAATAATTAAGCCGTTACCTGAAAAAGGTTTACGAACTACTACTTCATATAACCAGCGTAGTGTTCAGACTGTAGCATGTCCCACATCAATGGAATGTAGCAGAACTAATAATCATACCAAACTCAAATAAACCATCTAATGACAGAAAATCATATAGACCGATCTCGTTGCTCCCAACAATATCAAAAATATTCGAAAAACTACTAAAGAAATCTTATTCCTCCTCACCAATTTGGGTTTAGAGAAAATCACTCCACTATTGAGCAAGTCCACAGAATTACAAATATAATTGAAACTGTACTTGAAAACAACAAGATATGCTCTAGTATCTTTTTGGATATAGCACAAGCACTTGACAAGGTACGGCATCAAGGACTAGCATATAAACCACACCGAGATCTACCAAGGCAATTTTACAAGATACAGTTTTACAACTATACAGAAGAAACCAATGTAGCAACATTTGCGGATGATACTGGAATCTTAGCAATTGATGACAACATAAATGAAGCAACCACCAAACTACAGAGGGCCATTAACACAGGTGACTAACTGGACGAAAAGATGGCGAATTAAGCTCGCAACGAGACGAAAATAATAAATGTAAATTTTACCAATCGAAGAGTTACTGGGTACCAGTTATGCTTAACACCCAACAAATTCCCTATACAAGTATGGCGAAATAAATTGGCATGACTATTAAGGCTCATCAGTCAATTGGAAAGAGCATGTGAAGAAAAAAAAGTATAATTAAATATAGCAAAATATCTCTGAGTTAACCATACATAATAAATTGCTTTTATATCGGTAAATATATAAACCTAAAACCTATATGGGCCTATGGCATTCAGCCATTGGGGTTGGTTGTCCTACGAAGATAAATGTAAAAATAAAACAAGCATTCCAAAATAAAATGACAACCTTCATAGGGACTTAGGATGCAAGCGACAGCTAAATAAGCTTCAATGGACAAAAATTTTACTGGGACTAGCCAAACTGCTAGTCCCAGTCCTTCACAGCTTAAATGATGCAACTTAAATTGTTTCAAATTTCTGAAATATGAAAGTTAAAACATTACTAACTTAGAAATTTGCTTATGGACATGTTTTTTACTTTATTCAACCCTAAAGCTTGTGCATTAAAATTATCAGTCATAGTTCGCAAAACTAAACCACTTTTTGGTGTTCGTGAAGCACCTTCTCGGCCGGCAATAGTGAAACTAGTGGAAAAATTTGAGCTGTTGGGATAAGTTAGTGATGGTAAAAATCGAAACCGTGTGCGTCGCTCAAGAACAACTGAGAATATTGCTGCTGTAGTCCGTAGTATTGAAGAAAACCCAGGTTTATCGATCTTTGGAATTAGACATTCCACAAACGACATTACACCGTATTTTGCATAAAGGTTTAGGTCTTAACGTTTTTAAAGTTCAGTTAATACAAGAACTCAAGCCGGTCGATCACCATAAACGTCGTATCTTCGATCGCTGATTGGGTCCTTCAAATGAATCAAAATGATCCGGATTTTCATCGAAAAATCATCTTGACTGATGAGGCCCATTTTCACCTCGGAGGCTACGTTAATTGTAGCAGAATTGTCGCATTTGGGGCTCAGAAAATCCAAAAATGATTGTTGAAAAGCCTCTCCATCCTCAACGTGTCACTGTGTGGTGCGATTTTTGGGCTGGCGATGTGATTTAGGTGGTTTCAAAAATTTGCAAAGTGAACTTATTCTAAATAAATTATTTAAACTAATGGGCCGTAGAACAAGATTGCGAAAGCGAGAACTTATGAGATTCCACAATGGCAAAAGTCAACGTCAAATAGCGAATATGGTAAATAAAAGTTTCTCTACGATGCAAGATCTTATTGAACGTTTTTTACGTGTCACATGAAATTTATATATAAAATTATATAAAAACAGCAGAGATGGAATAATTAACAATATAAGAATAATTTTAATGGAAGGAAGTTTGCCTAAACAATTCAACATAAAGGTTTTCTAAAAGTCAGTTTTGTTTGTAGATGAAAGCAAATTTATTTTATTTGGACTATCTAGTCAACAAAATTGTATGGCGAAATCCTAATGTCACGAGCTTAAAATTAAAAATGTATAACCAATAAGGTGAAAAAGTTAGTATGTAAGTGAGAAAATTATTACCACGGTGTGTATCACAGAATCTTCGATTGAAGAAATATAGAGAACCACAAACAAGTTGACGTTATAAGTATGCATTTCCAGCCAATTTGTTGCTTGGTTTAAATCATACTTAAGTAATTTCATACAGAACATTGAGCTAGCAGGGTAAAGATCAGAAACAATACATGTTACCTCTAATGTTTCACACGGCTCCCATGTTGGTTCATGAATTTTTATAATTTTTATTTATGGCATTACTGAAGTGATACAACCTTGCAAAATTTTAATGTTCGCAGAAGAATTGAAAATCTACAGAACCATAGAAGAAGAAACTGCAAGAGGATATCGACAAACTAGTAATTTGGTGTGAGTCTAATTCATTTAATCTCAACACTGAGAAGTGTATATTTATATTATTCCATCGTAAAGTTAACCCTATTACAAAAAAATATAAGTTAAATGGTGTACTTCTTCAGAAAGTATTTGAATCTAACGAACTAGGGGTTACTTTCGTTGACAACATGCACATCGAGAAATCCTAATTCTATGCTCGGTTTTATTAAACGACACATCGATTCTGGACATGTTTCTCGTAAAATGGACATGGCAAGATGGATTTGTGTATGATTATGATCTACCATACTACGTTATCGATGGCCTACTTTGTCAAAGATTGCAGGTTATTAAAGGTTAAGCAATTTGTCTAAAGATATACGTATGTATAGTTTGAAAATAAGCAGCATGATAGCTCACGTTTTCAATTTATGTGCGCTCCCAATGTAATTTCATATTGAGTTGTATACATGTGCGTAATGTTGTATATACATATAGTCAACCTACATATGATTTCATCAACCTCCTTTTACTTGTTTTGCATTTTCTATATACACCAGTCTACCACAATAAAATGTTCTTATTAATGTAAATTCGTCAAGCAAACAATATTTTTGTATGTACGTATAGGGTTTCTCAATTATTTTTTTTTCGTCCTAAAAACTTTTAAAAATTTGTTAACTTTCAAATTTTATTAACCAAAAAATAAAATAAAGAGTTACACAATTTTTGTTTGATTCAATCAGCAAGACCTACATCTAAACCCAGTATATACACGAAACAACAACAAAATTCGATATATTTTTTATCTCAATTTACGAATTTTTATTTATTTATTATTTTATTTTTTCAAGTTAATCCTTTTTCAAACTAATTAGGTTTGATTGATTGGTAGCCGGAAAGGTAACGTCAAAAACACATTATGTTAAAAAAAAAAATAATAATAAAAATCATCCCTCGGTTGCCTCAAACTTTATTTTTTTGTATATATATGTATGTGTGTATACGTAAAAACAAAAAGTTCCATTTTTAATTAAAGCTCTCAATATTTTTTTTTGTTTTGTGTATATTTATATTAAAGCCACATTTACATTACATTAATTAAATGTTGATAAATATGTATACCGAACATAAATTCCAAAAATATGTGCATATACATATGTACATAAAAAAAAATTAATTTTATCCGAAATTATGTACTGAACGAATATGTAAAATGTGTACAAAGCTTTTTGTATACATATACTGTATATTATGTATGTGTATAGTACAATACTATACGAGTATGAACTAAACCAATTTATGTACTAAAAAAATTTTATAATTTTGGTATAAAATTAATTTGTTTATTCAACTTGAATTAAACCGGACTATAATAAAAATTTTAGGATTTTAAAAAAAAACTAATTTCGTTTCTCTTCATATAAATGGGATGAAAGCTCTCGTATATATATAAATAAAATGATTTACAAATTTGTAGAGTGCATGTTCTATATTTAATATATTACAAACATTTAGACGAAGAATGATTAGCAAATTGACCTGGACAACACCTTTTGTAATATGTTCAGTTGTCAAATTTAGTATTCGAAGCATGTATCTAAAACTTACATTGATTTCTTTCATTGAACACCAACTTTTAATAAAACAATTTCTTACCCAAATCTATCAAATGCTTTCGTAAATCGGTAAATAAGGTGTTAACATACGAGTATCGACATTCAATTCCTCACAGCATTCAATTCGACAATATCGAGATGGCTGAAGTACTGAATGGAACGAATATCGAATTTTGCACAGCTCGAAATAACTGTTTTGAGTAACTGTAACCAGTATTAAATAATCCCATAAGCAGCTTCTACCAAAAATTATGAAGTGTCATGTCCATCCAATTTCGAATTTCTTTTTCTTTCTACTTGGTCTTGAGGCTCAAGGCTCTCCCAAGTCTCGCACAGTTTGACTTATTTTGCATCCTACCTCTATTGGGGTTCTAACCCGATGGTCTCCTCCGATGGTCACAGTTTAAATCAGTGTGCTATTTGCTCGGTATAATTTGAGAATGTCGTATTTCTTATCATAAATCGGCTTAATTTCGATTGACCATTGAAAAATACCCGAAAAATCTCAAAAGGTTGTGTAAATTTGAGAATTTTGAATATTGGAAATTCGGTTTCGAAATTTTTCGAATTTCAAATTTAATTAAAAACTGGTAAATTTCAAGAATTTTTAGTTTTTCAAAACCAAGTTCAAAATCAGAATTGTAAACGTCAAATTTAATCTCGTATTTCGATTTTCAAAATTAGGCTGACCAGATATTTTCGAGCGCAAAAGAGTATGTTTTACAAAATTTACATATTTAAAGACGTTCCCAATCAATTAACAAACAATTCGATATAAAATCAGTCCGTAATTTTGAGCCAAATCAATCCGTCAACTGATCTCGGTCCTATCTGCTGATCAAAAAATCGTTATAAACTATAACACAACACAATGTTTTATCATTTTATCATAATAAGAAATCGAATCGATTGAATGATCACTGTTATAGGACTATGCGTAAACAGTTCAACATTGTATGTATACCAGTAATGTTCCCAAATTTTAGAATCATACACAGTGTGGGATTATGAGCACTCCAGGCCTTTTATTAAATAAAGAGCTTCCTAACAAATTTATTCTTGAATTGGTTTTCTATACTTGTTCTATGGTCAATGCCTCTCTTCGGTCTTTCGCAGCTTGCTGTTTTGCTTCCGTGCCTTATACCATTACCAGCTAAGTCGAGGACGCACGGTAATAGGTTTAATTTAATTGGCAAATTATATGGTTCCGTGCCAGTCTGTACTGACATGAATTCTGCATAAATCGCGTAATATGCCGAAATTCTATAAATTATCTTAATTTTAAAATACCCCAAAATTCCTCTAGTAGTAGTTATACCTTTCTCTAAATTTATGGAATTCGAATATTGGAAAAAATTCAAGAAATACTCTAAAATTCAAAACAGTTCTATCATAAATTGGCATTTTCATGAGCGTTCAAAATTCAAATTTTCAAAATTTAACATTTCGCATTTTTTTTTAACATTTAACAGAATTAGAAAAAAAAATTAAAATATTTTTGAAAGCATAACTTATTTCTCATCCCCATTTCTCATTCTCATTCCTCATTGGCGTGGTATATAGCTAGAGTCCACCACATGAAGGCTGTCGGTAGCATCATTGTCAGATATATAATGTCAGCCTTAAGACTTTTCTTACTTAATCTTCAAATTTGGCAACGGAATGGGTTGGGCCTATAATAATAATAAACAGTTTTAAAGGCCATTACTGGCCCCTTACTGAGTCAACTATTTGGCTCCAATGGGCTGGGCATATAGCCTAATTAAAAATGGTCCTTGAAATCACAAAGTGAACTAATGATTAAGATATTTTTGAAAATTTGACAATTTAACTAAAATTCAACTCAACTACTCATATATGTATGTAAGAGACAAATTCAAATTATAAAAGTATTTTAAAAATTGGAGTATCCTTCAAAATTCTATAATTTTGAAAAATATGTTCATCGCCGTATACATTGTCGACGTTATCTACGTTGTTGGCACTATCGACGAGTTGTCGTATAACTATGAGTTCTTTTTAGTTTGTAACCTTTTTTTTTATAAGCTTTCATATAGAGAAGTTTAATTCAAGACTTGGGAAAGAGTTAGAGATAATAAAAGTTTATTATAAAAGCTTAAATATTTATAGTAAATTGTTTTCAACACTAGTTTAAATATGGTAAGCTCAAAATTTGTATTCCCCTATTTTTATAAATGTTGATGAAATTATTGAGCTTTCACCTTGGCTTTCACAATCCTATGTAGTTTTGAATTAGCTCAACAAATCTACATTGTCGACGTTATCTACGTTGTTGGCATTGTCGACGAGTTGTCGTATAACTATGAGTTCTTTTTAGTTTGTAACCTTTTTATTTGTAAGCTGTCATATAGAGAAGTTTAATCCAAAACTTGGGAAAGAGTTAGAGATAATAAAAGTTTATTATAAAAGCTTAAATATTTATAGTAAATTGTTTTCAACACTAGCTTAAATATGGAAAGCTCAGAATTTGTATTCCCCTATTTTTATAAATGTTCATGAAATTATTGAGCTTTCACCTTAGCTTTCACAATCCTATGTAGTTTTGAATTAGTTCAACAAATCTACATTGTCGACGTTATCTACGTTGTTGGCACTGTCGACGAGTTGTCGTATAACTATGAGTTCTTTTTAGTTTGTAACCTTTTTTTTGTAAGCTTTCATATAGAGAAGTTTAATTCAAAACTTGGCAAAGAGTTAGAGATAATTAAAGTTTATTATAAAAGCTTAAATATTTATAGTAAAATGTTTTCAACACCAGTTTAAATATGGAAAGCTCAGAATTTGTATTCCCCTATTTTTACAAATGTTGATGAAATTATTGAGCTTTCACCTTAGCTTTCACAATCCTATGTAGTTTTGAATTAGTTCAACAAATCTACATTGTCGCCGTTATCTACGTTGTTGGCATTGTCGACGAGTTGTCGTATTACTATGAGTTCTTTTTACTTTGTAACTTTTTTTTCTGTAAGCTTATTCATATAGAGAAGTTTAATTCAAAACTTGGGAAAGAGTTAGAGATAATAAAAGTTTATTATAAAAACTTAAATATTTATAGTAAAATGTTTTCAACACTAGTTTAAATATGGAAAGCTCAGAATTTGTATTCTCGTATTTTTACAAATGTTGATGAGCCCCAAGATAAAGACTCATTTTACAATGACTTGGACGATCTGATGGGATCTATACCCGAACACGATGTTAGAATGGTAATTGGGGACTTTAATGCTAGAGCTGGCAGAAATCAGACCGACTTGTGTGAAAACATAGGTCCGTACTCCCGACACGAAACTGCGACCGATAATGGTGAGAGAATGATGTACTTTGCGGTTGCTCATGATCTTAGAGTAGCAAGCACATTCTTCCCTCACAAACACATACATCTTGAGACATGGACACATCCTCGCGGAACTTCTTCGCAGCCAAATTGACCATGTGTTAGTTTCTAAAGGACGGGCTCAGGTTGTGCAGGATGTGAGAACTTATCGGTCAGCAACCAAATACGTAGGCAGCGATCATCATTTGGTCGCTGCAAAGCTACGATGGAAGTTTTCGTACAAGTCTGGGAACACAGCGAAACGCATGGTACGTTTCGACTGTGAAGGTCTGATAAATGAAGATCAAAAGAAACGATATCAGGATCTTGTCACCGACAACATTAATGAAGCTAATTACCAGTCTGACTGCGTGAACTCTGTCTGGGGGGTACTGAAAACTTCGGTTGTCAGTGCTGCTCAACAGACTTTAGGTATAGTGAAAGTCAGACCCAAGAATGATTGGTTTGATGACGAGTGTCGTCTTGCAGTTGAGCAACAAAATATAGCCCATAATGAAGTGCAACAACGTCTCACAATCGCGAGGAAAAACAAGGCTGCTCTTGCAAGAAGGGCAGCTAAGCGGATTTGTAGACGGAAGAAGCGAGAATGGTGGAAGGCCGAGGTTCTGAAAGTACAACAACTCAGTAATGAGCGCAGTTCGCGTAATCTCTTTAAAGGAATTACTGGACTGAACCATACTTTCAGGCCTACGTCAACCGCCATTCGGGACCGGGATGGAAACCTCTGTGTCAACATCGACGCAGTACTTGACGCATGGAGTGGACACTTTACTGACCTGCTTGATGTCCATCATGCGTCACAGACTGTTGTTGAGCCACCTCTAATACAGACTGCGGAGATTTGCACTGAGGAGCCATCCCATGAGGAATTCACTAAAGCCATGCAGAGATTGAAACGAAACCGTGCACCTGGAGTGGACTGCATTAATTCGGAGCTCTTGATATTCGGAGGGGATACTTTGTTGAACTGTCTTTTCGACCTTATTCGATTAGTATGGCGAACCGAAGTTATGCCTGACGAATGGAAAGTGGCCGCGATATGCCCCATCTTCAAGAAGGGAGACCGCTTGAAGTGTGAGAATTATCGCGGTATAGCTCTCCTTTGCACAGCTTACAAGTTACTGTCATACATTGTATTGGATAGAATCACTCCTCTGGCGGAGGGCTTGGTTGGTGACTATCAAGGAGGATTTCGTCCGAATCGATCAGTCACCGATCAGGTCTTTTCGCTGCGGATGATTCTATCTAAATATTATGAGACATCCATCCCCGTACATCAGGTGTTCCTGGATTTCCGGCAGGCCTATGACTCGATCAATCGAGAGAGTCTATGGTCTGCCCTGGAATACCTAGGAATGCCAACAAAACTGGTACGACTATGTAGGATGACAGTGACGCAGTCTCAATGCTGTGTTAAAGTTGAGAACAGGCTATCGACAAGTTTTGTAGTTAACTCGGGTGTTCGGCAGGGAGATGCTCTGTCCCCGATACTCTTTAATCTCATGTTGGAGTACATCTTTCGTAAAACTGAAACACCGCAGCGTAACATCTTATATCGCCAGTCCAATCAGGTGCTTGCATATGCAGATGACATATGCGTGATTGGACTGAATAGCAACGGAGTGAAAGAAATACTTGATCCGCTTGTAGAGTTTTCAGCTTCTGTTGGACTTCAGATCAATGAGTCCAAAACGAAATACCTGATCTCAGGTTTTAGGGACAGTGGCACACCAGATTTTAGTAGTGGCCACCACACGTTTGAGGGAGTGAGGAGGTTCAAATATTTGGGTTCTCTTATCACTCACGATAATAGTGTGGGTGAGGATATTAAAGTGCGGCTGGCAGCTGGCAGTCGTTCTCTGTATCCTCTAAGGCCACTGCTAAAATCTAAACACTTATCAAGTGCCGTGAGGCTGAAGCTTTACAAAGCGTTGATCAGGCCCGTTGTTATGTTTGGATGTGAAAGTTGGGCGCTGACGGATGAATACGAGAGATGGCTCCTAACATTTGAGAGAAGAGTCATGCGTGTGATCTACGGCCCAAAACGCGAAATAGATGGTACCTACCGAGCTCTGTACAATATCGAGATCAGAGATCTGATGAAGATCCCCGATATTGTACATGAAATAAGATCTCAGCGAGTACGCTGGCTCGGTCACGTTCTGCGTGCTGATCCGGAACGAATTGTGCAACGATCTCTGAAAGGAGAGCCACCATATGGTAGGCGCAGAGGTCGTTGCCGGCGACGATGGCTCCACGATGTAGAGAACGACTTGGCCTCTTCAGATTGTCTTAGACAGTATGAAGACCATGCTCAGGATCGAAACCGTTGGAGCCGGGTTGTTGACTCAGTAAGGGGCCAGTAATGGCCTTTAATACTGTTTATTATTATTTTTTTTGATGAAATTGTTAAGCTTTCACAATAGCTTTCACAACCTGTAATTTGAGATTATAGTACTTTTAAAAAACTTTTCATTATGTTTAACCTATTTTCGTAAACTATTGAGAAAAAGTATTATATTTTGTACAAATAATAGTATAAAACTGATTTGCAATACTCGTACAATTTGATTAAATGTTTCGTGTTATTTTTGAGAAAAATCCTTTACCTATTTTACAAAAGATATCCTAAAGCTCAATTTCATAAAAATAGTTGAAAAGGTTTATTTTTGAGCGCGATTTGAACGTTTAAACTAGTGCGGGCTTAATCACCCCAAAGAACTTTCGAAAACAAAAAAATATCTATTGATTGAACCTATTTTACAAGTATTTTCGTAACCAACTTTCATTCAGAAATTGTTGGATTAGAATAAGATGAGATACAGAAAAATACTATTTTCATAATTTAATAATAGTTATTCTGAATGCTTATTCAGATTATGTTTTGTAAACACATATGTTTCAAGTTCTGTTTCATTATTATTGTACAATAAATAATACTGTGAAATCGAATAGCTTCCAATCAAATATTCCAACACGAAAGGCTGCTTATACGTCAATGACCTAGAACAGCAGTCATTACAATTATAATTTTATTACGTATATAGTTATAACAACTGAAGCTAGGAAGATCTGATTACCATCAGCATCTTTCATATGCATTAGATTCTCGACAAATTAATAATAAGCGATGGTGCCCGTTTCCATATGAACAGTTTCGTAAATAACCGCAAAACTGTAGGAGCTATTTATTAAGTATTACCAATTAGGGATACAGAATGAGCGGCTTGAAAGTTATATGAATATAAAGAGTGTTTTTTTAGAGGTTCACAACTTTGAGTTGGTAACACTGCTTTATTTGACAACCCATTTAACAGCTGATAAATGCTTTTTGTTTAGTTTGGTTTAACATTTCATTATGGATAGACTTACATCAGAGCAACGCTTGCAAATTGTTAAAAAAAATTTATCAAAATAATGGTTCTGTTTGTCAAACTTATCGTACACTTCGTCCATTTTAAAGCGTATATAATCGGCCTTCAGAGCGGCTAATTCGAATAACATTAGATCATTTTTGGAACACGTTTACTCTTAATGATAATGTGCATCGCGTAGGACGCCGAACAGTGCGCACTGAAGAAGCTGTAGCCGCGTACAGGAAAGCATTGAAGAAGATCCAAATCAATCAATTCGTCGCCGCTCTCAGCAACTGGGGTTGTGTCCTTCCAGTTTATGGAAGATATTAAAGCCAAATGACCATCGTATGCGCCGCCAATTCGGCAAATGGGCCGAAGCACAAATTGATATTCATGTTGAATTTCCATTCAAAGTTTTGTTCTCCGATGAAGCCCATTTTTGGTTGAATGGGTACGTAAATAAGCAGAATTATCGCATTTGGAACGAGGATAATCTACAAGCTTTTGTCGGTACACCATTACATCCACAGAAAATTACTGTTTGGTGCGCTTTTGATGAAAGAAACTTTTTGAAAATAATTTCGCGTCCAATAATTTGGCCACCAAGATCGTGTTATTTAACCCCATTGGATTATTTTCTTCGGGCTTATTTAAAGTCACTTGTCTACGTCGATAAACCAGAGACAATTGAACACCTGGAAATCAACATTCGAATAGTTATTGGCGAAATACGGCCGCAAATGCTGCGAAAAGTTTGTGAAAATTGGTGTTCCAGATTGCGCCTTGTACACGCCAGCCGTATTTTCTATCCAATAAAGACCATTTCATTGATATTAAAAATATATTTCTTTGCTTTATTATGATTTCAACTTGTGTAACTCTTTAAAAAAAAACTTTACTATATACCATTGACGACAATTTAAAATGTACTTGCCATAAAATAAATAATATTTGACAGCAGTCAATCATACCGTTCAAATAGCAACGCGTGTCACTTCTTCCCGTCACTTAATATTTAACAAATAATTAATTGATAACTCAAATTCAATGATATCATCTGAGGTTTTTTTTTTTTATTTTAACGATGACGAAATAATTTACTTCAAGTAGATAACAAATAAGCTTGAATGTATATTATATTTATCTATCACATATACAACAAAAATCAATTATCATAATAAATAATTATATAAGCAAAAATTTAAATTGAATAAAACAATAATTCCTGAGGGTCTATCATTTTATATCATCGCATAATTCTCCATTTCTATTTATGTACATAGTATGTTTAATATAGCATATATGTAGGTATAATGACATCGAATTAACTTATAATTGGTATAAATTTAACAAAATACCGCATTAAACAATATACCTATACCTACATTGTTATGTTCTCAACAAATCAATAATTTCTTTAACAAGAAAGTCAAAAAATTCGTAAGTTATCACAACAAACATAAATTCGTCTCGTTTATATTCAAGAATATCAAATAAATATAAAAATATAAATAAAAATCCATCAGTCTTTTAAATCATTAAAATTCCAAAATATCACACACATTTTAGATACGTATGTATGTATCTAAAGATGAAAAACTCATTTTCGTATTTCTTTCTTGTTTTTTTTTTTTGCAAAGTCATATGAAAAATGATTTTTCTTTTTCTTAAAAAGTGCGATAACAAATTTTTAATTTAACACATCAACGAAACATAACACAATTTTGTCTTTGTACCTTATGTCTTTATAGTATATCATACCACAAATATTTTACAAAAGAAGTCTTAAGAAAACACACACACACACACCCAAAATTAATATTACTACGGTACTTATTTTAGAAAGCTTACCTGTCTAAAGAAAAAATCCTCAGAGAATGATATTCTTTGTCCTAACATTGCGGTTGAATATAACGCGATTTTTGGAAAATATATTTTTTTAGTAGTCACTGAACAACCTCTCAAGGTGTTTTGTATTAAACTAATAAACGGCATCTTGGATGTTATTTGTTTTTATTTTTTCCCCACTTCAAAACAAATAAAAGTCTGTAAAACAAAAAAAAACACATATTAGTGACGTTCTAATAAAATCTAATCATCATTTCAATCATAGTGATTAGATAAAGTTAATGCATTGCAGCGCGATTTATGAAGTATGTATACATATGTAAGATAAACGAAAGACCACTTTCGGATAAACGCACGTTTGATTGTATAAATTCTGTTAATTCCAGTTTTGTTTGTGCTTGTTAATCAGAATTAGCTTATAATTCAACTTCCATGTTTTGTCAAATAGCTATTTGCTTAGACATAGTTATGCATCATTTTTAAATTTATTAGATTGGGCCAGGAGTTCCTAGACTCAATTCCAATGCAATTTCACTAAAATGCATATTTAATTTATTACATGAAAAAATTGTAATCAGTTTTAATTCCGAGGTAGAAGAATCTTTCTTCATCGTTCGCTTGTCAGGTAATTTTATCGTAGATCTAGATAAATATACAAAAATTAATATAAGATTTACAGTACATATTTGTCGTCACTTACTACCCAAAGATAAGCAACGTAAGTACTTAAGAGACCAACAAATTCGACGGCACCAATTACAAGTGAGGATGAAGAACCTAGGCAAACTGCGGATGAAAATGTTAACCTACTGAAATGATCTGATCTAAGATACGTTCCAAGGCAATTCAAGGTGGCAGAGGTAATCATGATCTTAAAACCTAACAAACAATGTAATGATAAAAAGTCCTTCAGACCGATAGCCATACTCCAAACCACAGCCAAAATTTTTGAAAAATAGCTCCTGAAGAGAATGAAACCCATAATGGTGGACAGAAATCTCATTCCTGACCACCAGTTTGGATTCAGAGAAAACCACTTAACTATTTTCCTGGATGTATCGCAAGCATTTGACCGAGCTTGGCACAGAGAATTGGAGTTAAAGCTCAAGCGAGACCTTCCCAAACAATAAAACTCTGAAATCATACATAACCGATAGACACTTCCGTGTAAAATATAGAGACGAAAACTCGGATCTAAAGAAAATTTTGTTTTTGGCCCTGTCTTGTACCTCCATACTCGGTATATACCTGCACCAATGGAAGAAGCAACTCTAGCAACTTATGCTGATGATACTGCGATTTTGGCAGTTGGGAACAATGTAGAAGAAGCTACTAACAAATTGCAAAAATCGACCAATTCAGTCAACAATTGTCAAAATATCGAGATATGCAATATGCGGGATAGACCGTTGGCAGTAAAACGTTTTCAAAGGACCAAACCAATTGATCTATAGTGAATGGACCATAAATCTACTATTAAAGGAATTATTTATATAAATAAATAGTTTTAATTTTTGGGACTAGCCGTTGGGCTATATATCAACAACTGTTAATATAATCATGCTAGAAAAGTTACTAGATGACTTAGAATAAAGTCAGTTGTAATATTATATAAATAAATAAAATATATATAATGAACAGATTACACTTTTTAAAACATTAAAGATTGTATATTTATAGAATAAAAAACACGCATTCACACAATATGGATAAAACTATAAATTTAATTAAAAAATCGTTTTAAATGATACTTTAAGGTGTCCTTAGAAAGTTCGAAGTCGAAAGCATCGCTAAATTCGTTCAACTCCGGAGCAACTAGACAATGAACTAGAAGAGTTTCTTAATGAAAAAATAAGAGCAAGAAATAAATGGCATCAAAGTAGAGATCCGCTAGAGTAAACAATCTTAAAATACACTTAAGAAAAATCTGTCAGTGCATACCTCAGGGATCTAACAAATAACAAAAGCACGGAACATTTTTTCTGGAAGGCAACAAAAAAACTAAAAGACTCCACCTATAAGAACTGTTGGAAACAATGAAGCTGTGTCAGAAACAATGAACAAAAAGCATTTCAACCGAATACGAGTCAAACTTTCAAACAATTCCCAAGGAAAGATTGCCAAACTTACTAATTTTAAGCATGTACAGCAACTGTCATCATGATACCTAAGCCAGGAAAACCTCCACGTAACAGAATCATACCGACCAATATCATTATTACCGCTAATGTCAAAACTGTTTGAGCTGCTTTTATTGAAGAGGTTATATGTAGTACAAATTTTGGACAAAGTATGGCATGAGGATTGACACACAAACTTAAAATGCTCCTATACCCACACAATATTCTTCCATATCAGATAGATACTAGAGTCAGACAAGGTGATGCCTATTCTGAACTGAAAAACATTAAAGCAGGAGTTTATCAAGGAATATGTACTTCAACAGGTTCTTTACCTATTGTACACAAATAGGACTAAAGTATAAAATTAAACGAGTGCAAATCTGTGCATATCGATTTCACTAACAGTGGAAGGTCCATATAGTAGATGCACCGTGGTATATTCGCAATGACAATCTACATACATTACGACCTGAAAATGGATCTCGTCAAGAACGAAATTACAAAATTTGCTCAACGTTATAAACAGAGACTATATACCATCACGTAAATGTCGAACCAAGCCATCTCGTGACAATGTTAACATAGTAAGAACGTTTAAAAAAGTGAAACCCAGCAGAACGATTCCTAATCATTGAAGGTTATTTGGTATTTATGACATATGAAAGATTAACGTGTAAGATGATATCCCAAAACTATAATTATAGATATGGTAGATTGTTGTCATAATTTTAATCTTCTTTCCGAGCGTTGTATGTAACAAACCCTATTTTTGAATGCTGCGAATGTTATGAAGTGAACGACAATACTGAAACCGCGAATTCAACTTGAGAGTGGAGTGAATAGACATTTAATATCCGTTACCATCCATTACCATCGCTTAAAGAACCCATCATAGAGCTGGTCTTGGCGATTATTTATCGTTGGATTCGCCCCAGGTCTAAATCATTTTGTAGTGCAGATTCATCGCCAATGTTTCAGATGAGGGCCCTGCGGTACTCCTAAATAATTTTGCAGTGCAGATTCATCGCCAATGTTTCAGATTACTTTGAATATACTCATATCGCCAGCATATATCAACACATCACAGTTTTGCATAACATTCATTACATCATTAATAAAAACAATGAAAATCTATGGTTCCAGATGAGAGCCCTGCGGTACTCCAGTATACGCAGTAATTGGTCTTGAACTTACACCCCCATTTCAATATATTGTTGTCTACCGTTACGATACGACGAGATCTATTTCACATATGCATTGAAGAATTACTGTTACAGTATCGAAAGCTTTCCTGAAATTTATATATATGGTATCGACTGGTCATAATCGGTGGGTTTTATTGTTTTTTAACTTAGTCTGATTGGTTGTGGTAGATTCTCCTGGGATAAGAAGCCGTGTTGAGCAGCTGATAAATAACATTGAATTATTGTCTTAAAAGTGAGTTGCAAATAACCAATTCAAATAGTTTGGGAAATGATGTGAATCAACTAGTTCAGGGCCGACAGTTTTCAGAATCGTTGATGGATCCGGTGATTGAAACAACTCGGCAAACATATTTATGATATAGTGTTCGTTACTTGGGGGTTTATTTCTGTAATAAATTTAGAGGCAAGGTAGCCAATCCGATTTGGTCGGCCGGTTGGTCCGATTTGGTTGCGGATTAGATGAAACACCAAATCATGTGTTGAACCGTTAAAATTAAGTCGAATGTGTATTTAAATTCCAACCGGTTGGTATGTGGCTTGTCCATCGATATTTAAGTCGTGTGTTAATATTCATAGCAATCCTCAACCATTGTGTGTGAGTGACACAAAATAAAAACATAATCAAGAAAAAAATTTGTAACAGCAAAACCAAATGGAAAATTGTTAAAATTGGAAAGTAAGTTGGACCATCTGTAGGCAACGTCCGATTTGGTTGGACCGACTGTCAGCTCAACAAGTTAACTCGTCTGTAGCGCTTTTTAGCGCCACTCTAAAGTTATAAATAGACCCAAAGACAAGCGACTGTCAAGCCTGTCAAATTAAAATACACAGAAAGTATGCGATACTCACACAACCAATGTTTGTGTTGACAGCGACATTGGCAGAAATATTTGCACATTTGAATAAAGTGTTTGTGTGAACCGCTGCTGCGGTTTGTTGTTTAGCTTGATTCCGTAATATTATAAACACTTAAATTATCACCACAACGGCGACATATATTATCAAATTGATTATTCTGATATCCGCGAGATAAATTTCAAGTTTTCACCAAACAAAAAACACTTATGGCACAAATTAAATCATTGCAGTGAAAGGTGCTCGATTTTATCATCGCCAAAATCATGAACAATTTCCAATTAATTAAATTTCAATCAATATATATATAAATACAACCAAAACAACTGTGTGATATCCAATATACTCGTAACATAATACCTGATAACCGAATTCAAGTAAAATAATCAAAACAACCGCACAAATAATTCCATACGGTTATGATAAAGAATTGAGTAAACTGAACGCACCCAGAAATAAACTAACAACACATAATTAGAATAATAATAATCAGTTTTAAAGGCGGTTACTGGCCCCTTACTGAGTCAACCATCTGGCTCCAACGATTTCGATCCTGAGCCTGGTCTTCATTCTGTCTAAGACAATCTGAAGAGGCCAAGTCGTTCTCTGCATCGTGAAGACATCGTCGCCTGCAACGACCTCTGCACCTACCATATGGTGGCTCTCCTTTCAGAGATCGCTGCATATCTCGTTCCGCATCAGCACGCAGAACGTGACCGAGCCAGCGTAGTCGCCGAGATCTTACTTCATGTACAGTATGCGGGGATCTTCATCAGATCTCTGATCTCGAAATTGTACAGAGCTCGGTATGTACCTGTAATCCGCGATTTGTGCCGTCTCTCGTACTCAGCTTCAGCTTCAACGCACTTGATAAGTGTTCAGATTTTATCAGTGGCCTTAGAGGATGCAACGAATAACTGCCAGCTGCCAGCCGCACTTTAATATCCTCACCCACACTGTTATCGTGAGTGATAAGAGAACCCAAATATTTGAACCTCCTCACTCCCTCACACGTGTGGTGGCCACTACTAAAATCTGGTGTGCCATTGTCCCTAAAACCAGAGATCAGGTATTTCGTTTTGGACTCATTGATCTGAAGTCCAACTGAAGCTGAAAACTTTACAAGCGGATCAAGCATTTCTTTCACTCCGTTGCTATTCAGTCCAATCACGCATATGTCATCTACATATGCAAGAACCTGATTGGACTGGCGATATAAGATATTGCACTGAGGTGTTTCAGTTTTACAAAAGATGTACTCCAACATGAGATTAAAGAGTATCGGGGACAGAGCATCTCCCTGCCGAACACCCGAGTTGACTGCAAAAATTGTCGATAGCCTGTTCTCAACTTTAACACAGCATTGAACCAAATCGTCACTGTCATTCCAAGGTACTCTAGGGCAGACCGCAAACTCTCTCGATTGATCGAGTCATATAGGCCTGCCGGAAATCCAGGAATGTACGGAGATGGATGTTTCATAATATTTAGATAGAATCATTCGCAGCGAAAAGACCTGATCAGATACTGATTTGGTTTCGTTTCAATCTCTGCATGGCCTTAGTGAATTCGTCATGGGATGGCTCCTCAGTGCAAATCTCCGCAGTCTGTCTTAGTGGCTCAACAACAGTCTGTGACGCATCATGAACATCAAGCAGCTCAGTAAATTGTCCAACACATAATTATAGACAAATAAAGCATTAAAATGGATAAAGGGGATAATTTTAAGATCATCAGAATTAGGTACCCATGCAATCATTTTAAAGTCCTAAATTAAAAATAATTATATCTAATGTTATCAAGACACAATCGCTATATAAATCTACCATCTGTATACCAAATAAAAAATGTCCACAAGCATTAGTGGCAAATTTCAAATTTTGGTTGCTGCAAATAAAAGCTTCCGGCACAAAAAAAAGCTCTTTAGCAGAATAAAGAAGATAATTGTATAACAGCTTTTTTATCCATAACACACTCAACACCAATTTTGAATTTGTATATATACGATTTGAAATTTTAGAAATTTGTCATGTTTATTGGAATATTTTGAAGCATTAACTATACATAAAATAATATTATACATACACATTATGTACGTAAGTATGTACGTATATAGCAAAGTCTTAAGCACAAATTCCCTATTGGGTTATGTATATATGCGATATTCACATTTGCATTAAATTTTACTCGTATATGTATGTTTATGTATATATATAGATTAGATTAAAGCTTTATATACTTCCTTTCAAACATGTAAAGCAACTAAATAAATCACATTACATGACGATCCACATATAACGTACTATACCATATACACGGAAGTAATGGAGGAAAATTGCACCAACAATAACAAGCGGCGGCAGCGAAAAAAAAATGGAATTAAAATATATTAACTTAGATTTTAAAATTGAGATTGGAGTACGAGTATGTACTACGTACTGAAAAAAAAAATTCGTATATGTACGTATATTTCATATCGCATATAAAAGCATTAAAATTTATTTTACTTTGGGTATATACAGAATTATTTCGAATAGCCATGGCTACCAGAAGTGTACACAAAAATTTCTGAAAATTAAATTTTCATTCAATAAAAAAATAAATTCTATTTACTCGTAGTATATGTACATAGAATATGTACGTTTGAGAATGGATTGAGTGTGCTCGTACTCGCGTATATATACCTTGTAAAGGTCACGACAGTTCATAATTTCATAAAACGTATCTTAAATTATATTTTCTAAAATATATATATGACATTCAAGTTTAATTTCAATTTTACGTTGTTATTAAAAAATTCCTTATATGTTTTCTATAATCATTGACATTGAATCAGCTTTCCTAAATTTAGTGTCTAGACTTTATAAAAATTACCTTTCTTAACGTTATAAATACATATATATGAATTTTATGACCTTTACCAGTTTTGGAATTGAGATATTTGAAAATTTCAACCAGAAAATTGAAAATACAATCAGCACCCTGTAGCCTAATTCTATAACGAATAAGATAACGTGAAAACTCGAAAACGAGTAATTTACACGTTTTCATACCAAAATGGTATTCTATAACTTTACACCAAAATAAATTAAAAAATGGGCAAGATAATAAACGTCAATAAATTACACATACAATTTATCTTGTGTAGTTCGTTTTGACGGATAAAAATTTAAAATTTAAAACTAAAATTTCACGAAGAAGGCGGGCTAGTGCCGAACAAAAAAAAACATGTTTGTCCTTGTTACTCTTTATATTATATTATGAAACGAAACACTAACAAAACGTCAAAGTGGTTTTAGACACGGTAAAATTATTCAGCAAGAAAAAATTTACACGCTGACTACTTTGTTTTCTTAGAATACAATTTAACGTAAATAAGATAGAAATTGGGTAAATTTTTTTTGTGTAAACTTTTTCAATGTTTCGTTTTTTCACATTATCTTGTTTTTACAGAATTAGACCACTGTACCCTGTTTCTCTAAGCAATATGATAATGTGTTAACACGTAAACGTTAAGTTATCGTGCTATTTTTGCGTATTCAAATTCTCTAAATATCCATCGTGATAAAATGTAAAGTATCATGATAAATGCAAAACGCGGACACAAAAAAGGTTCCTAATTTCTTATATGTAAGAAAATATTGGATTTTGTCACGAAAGGTTTGATCTCCCCCTTACAGGATTTCATTTTATTATTATTATACTGCAATAATTCATTGATTCGAAGGTGATTGTGGAGCAATGCTATGCATCAGCAGAAATGGCTCGAGCTCGCCAATCAATTAAATGCAATTGGCGGCTGCAAGAAAACTACTGAGATGTGGAAACAGTATTGGCGTTATCTTAAGTATGTATTTTAATCCAAATAAGCATTTCCCCATAATTGCTAAAACATTTGATAATTTAAGACGCTTAGTTGTAGGGAAAGCGGCAAAGGAAAAAATAACATTAGAAGAATCTGGCCGTAATGGCCTAGTTACTTCTCACCTAACGAAGATAGATGATTTGGATAAAAGAGTCGTTAGTATAATAACGCCGGATCTCCGTGCACCAACGGTGATTCTTAATCTCAAGAAAGAGGGTTCAGTAAAAGTGATGTGGAATCGCAGTGTTTCTTTGAGCCGTTCTCAATAATGATTCTAGTTCTTGAATTAAATGAGACACCAAATGCTTCGGTAGTCTATAAAAACCCGATGAATCAAGTAATTCTCATGCACCGTATTCTTTGAATTTCCTCAGTTTCTTCTATCATCGAACGAATCATATCTGTTTTATTAATTTTTCTTAACAGGTTAATTAAATTAATTGTTTAAATTTACAATAATTTTTTATTTGTATGCACCCCTAAATCATACAATTTTGTCGTTTCATAATAATATTTATTTTGCTGAATAAATAACATTGATGTTAACATTAACTTATCTTTCGTACAATTATATTTACAGAATCTGATTTTAGCGAACCAAGATAAATGAACACGTTAACTTTTTCACAATTCAAAGTTATCGCGTTATCACTTTACAATTTATCTTGATTTTTAAAGAATCAGGGTACAGGTTTGTAAAATTTGTGATTTGTTATTTCGTAAAATTAGAAAAATTCGACACAGAATGTAGCAAATTGTAAAACTGCACTCACGACTAAAATGAAACTAATAGCATAGACAAAATAGTATATAGATTTCTCATATTTCTATTTGCACTGCGTATGAGCGAGAAAAAATATTTTCATTGTCATCGTTGTGTTGTTGATATTCCATAGTGGATACAGTGTATACAATAGAATCCACCAACACAATGATAACATAGGAAAAATCAAAAGTTTGTTGTACTCCTCTATTATTGTACAAATGAGAAATCTAGTATGATTGTCTATGCTAATAGACTTCCGTGTAAATAAAACGCGATGATTCAATGAGTAAAGTTGCAAATGGCCTTTTTATTGGTATACAATTTAGGTAGACGAGCGTGAGTGTAATTAATCTCAATGGTAACTTGAATTTTTGATAATAATAATCAGTTTTTAAAGGCGGTTTCGATCCTGAGCATGGTCTTCATACTATCTAAGACAATCTGATGCAACGACCTCTGCGCCTACCTTTTAGTGGCTTTCAGAGATCGATGCACAATTCGTTCTGGATCAGCCCGCAGAACGTGACGGAGCCACCGTATTCACTGAGATCTTATTTCATGTACAATATCATGAACCTCCTCACTTCTTCAAACGTGTATGGCCACTACTAAAATCTGTTGTGCCATTGTCCCTATAACCAGAGATCATATATTTGGTTTGACTCATTAGAGTCATAGGCCTGCCGGAAATCCAGGAACACCTGATGTACGGGGATGGATGTCTCATAATATTTAGATAGAATCATCCACAGCGAAAAGCGCTGATCGGTGACTGAACGATTCGGACGAAATCCTCCTTGATACTCACCAACTAAACCCTCCGCTAGAGAGGTGATTCTATCCAATATAATGTAGGACAGTAACTTCTATGCTGTGCAAAGTAAAGCTATATAGCAATTCTCACACTTCAAGCGGTGTTCCTTAGTACTATAGAAATATTCATAACCTAAAAGTTAAGTGACTTAGGACAGGAGGTACGTTTTACGACCTTGTATTATAGTCCAAATTTGCACACAGTTAGCGATATGTGTTAATGGGTAGCTCAGGATTATATCTAACTAAAAAACAT